>OY804585.1:63218090-63860538 GCA_963680875.1 Bathymodiolus brooksi | reverse complement strand
TTGTCCTATATATGATATGTTAATAAAAAATAGTTGTCCTTAAAAATAGTTGTCCTATATATGATATATTAATAAAAATAGTTGTCCTATATATGATTTATTAATAAAAATAGTTGTCCTATATATGATATATTAATAAAAATAGTTGTCCTATATATGATATATTAATAAAAAAAATAGTTATCCTATATATGATATATTAATACAAATAGTTGTACTATATATGATATATTAATAAAAATAGTTGTCCTATATATGATATATTAATACAAATAGTTGTCCTATATATGATATATTAATAAAAATAGTTGTCCTATATATGATATATTAATAAAAATAGTTGTCCTATATATGATATATTAATAAAAAATAGTTGTCCTATATATGATATATTAATACAAATAGTTGTCCTATATATGATATATTAATAAAAATAGTTGTCCTATATATGATATATCAATACAAATAGTTGTCCTATATATGATATATTAATACAAATAGTTGTCCTATATATGATATATTAATAAAAATAGTTGTCCTATATATGATATATTAATAAAAGTAGTTGTCCTATATATGATATATTAATACAAATAGTTGTCCTATATATGATATATTAATACAAATAGTTGTCCTATATATGATATATTAATAAAAATAGTTGTCCTATATATGATATATTAATACAAATAGTTGTCCTATATATGATATATTAATAAAAATAGTTGTCCTATATATGATATATTAATAAAAAATAGTTGTCCTATATATGATATATTAATACAAATAGTTGTTCTATATATGATATATTAATAAAAAATAGTTGTCCTATATATGATATATTAATAAAAATAGTTGTCCTATATATGATATATTAATACAAATAGTTGTCCTATATATGATATATTAATAAAAATAGTTGTCCTATATATGATATATTAATACAAATAGTTGTCCTATATATGATATATTAATACAAATAGTTGTCCTATATATGATATATTAATAAAAATAGTTGTCCTATATATGATATATTAATAAAAATAGTTGTCCTATATATGATATATTAATAAAAATAGTTGTCCTATATATGATATATTAATAAAAATAGTTGTCCTATATATGCTATATTAATACAAATAGTTGTCCTATATATGATATATTAATACAAATAGTTGCCCAATATATGATATATTAATACAAGTTGTTGTCCTATATATGATATATTAATACAAATAGTTGCCCTATATATGATATATTAATACAAATAGTTGTCCTATATATGATATATTAATAAAAATAGTTGTCCTATATATGATATATTAATAAAAATTAGTTGTCCTATATATGATATATTAATACAAATAGTTGTCCTATATATGATATATTAATACAAATAGTTGTCCTATATATGATATATTAATACAAATAGTTGTCCTATATATGATATATATTAATAAAAATAGTTGTCCTATATATGATATATTAATAAAAATAGTTGTCCTATATATGCTATATTAATACAAATAGTTGTCCTATATATGATATATTAATACAAATAGTTGTCCTATATATGATATATTAATAAAAAATAGTTGTCCTATATATGATATATTAATACAAATAGTTGTCCTATATATGATATATTAATACAAATAGTTGTCCTATATATGATATATTAATACAAATAGTTGTCCTATATATGATATATATTAATAAAAATAGTTGTCCTATATATGATATATTAATACAAATAGTTGCCCTATATATGATATATTAATAAAAATAGTTGCCCTATATATGGTATATTAATAAAAATAGTTGTCCTACATATGATATATTAATGAAAATAGTTGTCCTATATATGATATATTAATACAAATAGTTGTTCTATATATGATATATTAATAAAAATAGTTGTCCTATATATGATATATTAATAAAAATAGATGCCCTATATATGATATATTAATAAAAATAGTTGTCCTATATATGATATATTAATAAAAATACTTGTCCTATATATGATATATTAATAAAAATAGTTGTCCTATATATGATATATTAATACAAATAGTTGTCCTATATATGATATGTTAATAAAAAATAGTTGTCCTATATATGATATATTAATAAAAATAGTTGTCCTATATATGATATATTAATACAAATAGTTGTCCTATATATGATATATTAATAAAAATAGTTGTCCTATATATGATAAATTAATACAAATAGTTGTTCTATATATGATATATTAATAAAAATAGTTGTCCTATATATGAAATATTAATAAAAATAGTTGTCCTATATATGATATATTAATAAAAATAGTTGTCCTATTATATGATATATTAATAAAAATAGTTGTCCTATATATGATATATTAATAAAAATAGTTGTCCTATATATGATATATTAATAAAAAATAGTTGTCCTTAAAAATAGTTGTCCTATATATGATATATTGATAAAGATAGTTGTCCTATATATGATATATTAATAAAAATAGTTGTCCTATATATGATATATTAATAAAAAAAAGTTATCCTATATATGATATATTAATACAAATAGTTGTCCTATCTATGATATATTAATAAAAATAGTTGTCCTATATATGATATATTAATACAAATAGTTGTCCTATATATGATATATTAATAAAAATAGTTGTCCTATATATGATATATTAATACAAATAGTTGTCCTATATATGATATATTAATAAAAATAGTTATCCTATATATGATATATTAATAAAAATAGTTGTCCTATATATGATATGTTAATAAAACATAGTTGTCCTTAAAAATAGTTGTCCTATATATGATATATTAATAAAAATAGTTGTCCTATATATGATTTATTAATAAAAATAGTTGTCCTATATATGATATATTAATAAAAATAGTTGTCCTATATATGATATATTAATAAAAAAATAGTTATCCTATATATGATATATTAATACAAATAGTTGTCCTATATATGATATATTAATAAAAATAGTTATCCTATATATGATATATTAATACAAATAGTTGTCCTATATATGATATATTAATAAAAATAGTTGTCCTATATATGATATATTAATAAAAATAGTTGTCCTATATATGATATATTAATAAAAAATAGTTGTCCTAAATATGATATATTAATACAAATAGTTGTCCTATATATGATATATTAATAAAAATAGTTGTCCTATATATGATATATCAATACAAATAGTTGTCCTATATATGATATATTAATACAAATAGTTGTCCTATATATGATATATTAATAAAAATAGTTGTCCTATATATGATATATTAATAAAAGTAGTTGTCCTATATATGATATATTAATACAAATAGTTGTCCTATATATGATATATTAATACAAATAGTTGTCCTATATATGATATATTAATAAAAATAGTTGTCCTATATATGATATATTAATACAAATAGTTGTCCTATATATGATATATTAATAAAAATAGTTGTCCTATATATGATATATTAATAAAAAATAGTTGTCCTATATATGATATATTAATACAAATAGTTGTTCTATATATGATATATTAATAAAAAATAGTTGTCCTATATATGATATATTAATAAAAATAGTTGTCCTATATATGATATATTAATACAAATAGTTGTCCTATATATGATATATTAATAAAAATAGTTGTCCTATATATGATATATTAATACAAATAGTTGTCCTATATATGATATATTAATACAAATAGTTGTCCTATATATGATATATTAATAAAAATAGTTGTCCTATATATGATATATTAATAAAAATAGTTGTCCTATATATGATATATTAATAAAAATAGTTGTCCTATATATGATATATTAATAAAAATAGTTGTCCTATATATGCTATATTAATACAAATAGTTGTCCTATATATGATATATTAATACAAATAGTTGTCCTATATATGCTATATTAATACAAATAGTTGCCCAATATATGATATATTAATACAAGTTGTTGTCCTATATATGATATATTAATACAAATATTTGCCCTATATATGATATATTAATACAAATAGTTGTCCTATATATGATATATTAATAAAAATAGTTGTCCTATATATGATATATTAATACAAATAGTTGTCCTATATATGATATATATTAATAAAAATAGTTGTCCTATATATGATATATTAATAAAAATAGTTGTCCTATATATGATATATTAATAAAAATAGTTGTCTTATATATGATATATTAATAAAAATAGTTGTCCTATATATGATATATTAATCAAAAATAGTTGTCCTATATATGCTATATTAATACAAATAGTTGTCCTATATATGATATATTAATACAAATAGTTGTCCTATATATGATATATTAATAAAAATAGTTGTCCTATATATGATAAATTAATACAAATAGTTGTTCTATATATGATATATTAATAAAAATAGTTGTCCTATATATGAAATATTAATAAAAATAGTTGTCCTATATATGATATATTAATAAAAATAGTTGTCCTATTATATGATATATTAATAAAAATAGTTGTCCTATATATGATATATTAATAAAAATAGTTGTCCTATATATGATATATTAATAAAAAATAGTTGTCCTTAAAAATAGTTGTCCTATATATGATATATTGATAAAGATAGTTGTCCTATATATGATATATTAATAAAAATAGTTGTCCTATATATGATATATTAATAAAAATAGTTGTCCTATATATGATATATTAATAAAAAAAAGTTATCCTATATATGATATATTAATACAAATAGTTGTCCTATCTATGATATATTAATAAAAATAGTTGTCCTATATATGATATATTAATACAAATAGTTGTCCTATATATGATATATTAATAAAAATAGTTGTCCTATATATGATATATTAATACAAATAGTTGTCCTATATATGATATATTAATAAAAATAGTTATCCTATATATGATATATTAATAAAAATAGTTGTCCTATATATGATATGTTAATAAAACATAGTTGTCCTTAAAAATAGTTGTCCTATATATGATATATTAATAAAAATAGTTGTCCTATATATGATTTATTAATAAAAATAGTTGTCCTATATATGATATATTAATAAAAATAGTTGTCCTATATATGATATATTAATAAAAAAA
Organism: Bathymodiolus brooksi; assembly: GCA_963680875.1. Taxonomy (NCBI): domain Eukaryota; kingdom Metazoa; phylum Mollusca; class Bivalvia; order Mytilida; family Modiolidae; genus Bathymodiolus; species Bathymodiolus brooksi. The sequence goes on along the minus strand of OY804585.1, from coordinate 63,855,373 downwards.
TAGTTATCCTATATATGATATATTAATACAAATAGTTGTCCTATATATGATATATTAATAAAAATAGTTGTCCTATATATGATATATTAATACAAATAGTTGTCCTATATATGATATATTAATAAAAATAGTTGTCCTATATATGATATATTAATAAAAATAGTTGTCCTATATATGATATATTAATAAAAAATAGTTGTCCTAAATATGATATATTAATACAAATAGTTGTCCTATATATGATATATTAATAAAAATAGTTGTCCTATATATGATATATCAATACAAATAGTTGTCCTATATATGATATATTAATACAAATAGTTGTCCTATATATGATATATTAATAAAAATAGTTGTCCTATATATGATATATTAATAAAAGTAGTTGTCCTATATATGATATATTAATACAAATAGTTGTCCTATATATGATATATTAATACAAATAGTTTTCCTATATATGATATATTAATAAAAATAGTTGTCCTATATATGATATATTAATACAAATAGTTGTCCTATATATGATATATTAATAAAAATAGTTGTCCTATATATGATATATTAATAAAAAATAGTTGTCCTATATATGATATATTAATACAAATAGTTGTTCTATATATGATATATTAATAAAAAATAGTTGTCCTATATATGATATATTAATAAAAATAGTTGTCCTATATATGATATATTAATACAAATAGTTGTCCTATATATGATATATTAATAAAAATAGTTGTCCTATATATGATATATTAATACAAATAGTTGTCCTATATATGATATATTAATACAAATAGTTGTCCTATATATGATATATTAATAAAAATAGTTGTCCTATATATGATATATTAATAAAAATAGTTGTCCTATATATGATATATTAATAAAAATAGTTGTCCTATATATGATATATTAATAAAAATAGTTGTCCTATATATGCTATATTAATACAAATAGTTGTCCTATATATGATATATTAATACAAATAGTTGTCCTATATATGCTATATTAATACAAATAGTTGCCCAATATATGATATATTAATACAAGTTGTTGTCCTATATATGATATATTAATACAAATATTTGCCCTATATATGATATATTAATACAAATAGTTGTCCTATATATGATATATTAATAAAAATAGTTGTCCTATATATGATATATTAATACAAATAGTTGTCCTATATATGATATATATTAATAAAAATAGTTGTCCTATATATGATATATTAATAAAAATAGTTGTCCTATATATGATATATTAATAAAAATAGTTGTCTTATATATGATATATTAATAAAAATAGTTGTCCTATATATGATATATTAATCAAAAATAGTTGTCCTATATATGCTATATTAATACAAATAGTTGTCCTATATATGATATATTAATACAAATAGTTGTCCTATATATGATATATTAATAAAAATAGTTGTCCTATATATGATATATTAATAAAAAATAGTTGTCCTATATATGATATATTAATACAAATAGTTGTCCTATATATGATATATTAATACAAATAGTTGTCCTATATATGCTATATTAATACAAATAGTTGTCCTATATATGATATATATTAATAAAAATAGTTGTCCTATATATGATATATTAATAAAAATAGTTGTCCTATATATGATATATTAATCAAAAATAGTTGTCCTATATATGCTATATTAATACAAATAGTTGTCCTATATATGATATATTAATACAAATAGTTGTCCTATATATGATATATTAATAAAAATAGTTGTCCTATATATGATATATTAATAAAAAATAGTTGTCCTATATATGATATATTAATACAAATAGTTGTCCTATATATGATATATTAATACAAATAGTTGTCCTATATATGATATATTAATACAAATAGTTGTCCTATATATGATATATATTAATAAAAATAGTTGTCCTATATATGATATATTAATAAAAATAGTTGTCCTATATATGATATATTAATAAAAATAGTTGTCCTATATATGATATATATTAATAAAAATAGTTGTCCTATATATGATATATTAATAAAAATAGTTGTCCTATATATGATATATTAATAAAATTATGTTGTAATTGTGTTTAATGTTGATTGTAAAACTTATAAACATGTATTTCTGTTGAAATTATTTTAGTATGTACAATGTATGCCATGCTCCGCTGTATTAAATAATAAACATGTATTGTAAAATCCTATAGGTTGTTTTGTTGATTCAGGCTAACTTGGCCCTACGTGGCTATCGGTCGTAGTCCAATTGGAACCTGCATTTTTAATTTAGGGTGGACAGGTAAAATAGTTTACATCTGAATTCACTGATCCATTTAATTAGAGTCGACAATTATTATACCGTTTGTATTATATATTATCGTAGTTATTGATTGATTCCTTCACAAGAATATAGTACAATCATTAACAAATCCACCGACCATGCAGCTGCATTTTCCATTATATGATAAATTGATAATTTATTTATATTTATTTATCCTCATGAGCAAAATTGCATAAGTACAGAGAAAATATAACTATATGTATTAACCCATCATAAAAAGATAATTAAAAGTAGTAAAATTTCATTTTTTTAACTCAACAAACATGATAGATATATGTTTATTCTCTTAATTACAGCTGCAGTAAATGCACCCTCTCTCCGATTTGAAAAAATGGTATCCTAAGTTGCTAAAAAAAAATAACAGTGAGGAAAATATTTGTCGTAAGATTTTTTTTTTAAAGAAATGACTTTATTGTGTATCCAACACAATACAGTAAAATAGTTATCGAAGTAAAATATTGTGCCTGTCCTACATCAGAGTTGAACGGATGGGTAATATTTGTTGGTAAAAAGTCGAATTATGGACTTTCTCAAAATATTTCGAAACATTATATACAATATCTTTAGATTGCGAATTTAGATTTTTTTTCCGTGTTTCAGACATGTTGCCAAAGCAAAATCGATATAAAAAATGATTTAAAAGATATTCGCGCCAATATCATTCGAAAAGGAGCCCGCAAATATCGTGCTTTAAAGTTATTTTTAAATTTCTAAAATTCTTTTTTAAAGCAAAAAAATGCTGGTATAATTCTTTTTTTTTAATAAAAGGTTAAGTATTTATAAATTTTTCTGGGAAAATGAAAACAATAAATTCAGATTGTACGATAAAATAATGCATGTTTCCCTATCATCACCTTAAAGGGATATTGTCTACCACAATCGTAATTTTTGCATACCCAAAATTATTGTCGTTTTCCGTACTGACCTTCATAAAATGAAGATTAAACACCGAATTATTGGCGAATACGCTACGAAACGTTGTTTTTTCGATTTAAAAAAGCTGGTCATCGTTACTGGAAGCTAATTAATTATGCACTGACCTGAGCGAGGCCAAATCTATTTTTATCTATTTTTATGCCAGTATGGATGTTAAAATTCGTGTTTGTTTACCTCGTAAATACGGCCGTGTTATGCTATTCATTGACAATAATTTGCTATTGCCAGGTGCAAGATTACATATAATGAATAATATCTACCGAAAATGATCATAGGCATCATCATAAATTCATAAAATATGAAAAACGATTGCGAAAAGAAGGAAAAAACATGCTCGGCTTACCTATCAAGTAAAATCTTTGCCACTTCAGCGCGAGATTGGACGCGTAGCACTTCCTTGAGTTCGTTCCAACGGTCCAACTGATCCCCTACATATATCCTGCATTTGTTCCATTTGGAAGATACTTTACTTCTATTCATCTTTCTCTGTGAATCCGTCAAAGTCCGCTTTCTTCCACGCGTTGGCACTTTCTCTTTTGCCCAAGAATCACATGTTGTTTATTATTTCTAAACAGTGCGCATGCTCAAGACGGGTTCACATAGAAGGTCATATGAATAGATTTGAATTCTTGTTATCCTGGACAATAATTCCGATAATGATAGTTTTGGGTCTTTTTTTGTCAAAAAATCGTATCATTTGCAGCATAACTCGGTGTTAATCTTCATTTTATGAAGGTCAGTACGGAAAACGACAATCATTTTGGGTATGAAAAAATTACGATTGTGGTAGACAATATCCCTTTAAGCATATTTATATACTCCATGCACATTCGTCAGTTTCTATTTATATGTATATCGAAGTATAGCGTAAACGTATTCAACAGCTTATTGTTAAAACAGTTGATCATTTGAACCGTCTATTTAAATGCAAGCAACAATACATATGAATAGCAGATTGTTGTTATTTGTACGAGAACCTGGTGTTACATATAAATAGTAGATTCGTCCACGGTGAGAGTTTGAAGTTCAAACAGACCGGCCAGGTTACTTTGTAACATCAATATTTGCTTATGGAATAAAGAATTATTACAATATTACATTAGTGTTTTTTTTTATCAAACGACTATGTAGAAACAGACAATAGGTAATTTCGTTTGATCTTTAATTAGTACACCTGTAAAAACAATTCCCACTGTGCCCAATGCATTTTTTACCTGGATTTTCAAAGTTGGGCAGGATTGACAAGTTTAAGTTTTGACAATTTTATTCAACAACACCCAGACACAAATTGTGTAACATGAGGACATATATACAACATATAGCATATAATACATGACTACATAAACTGTGGACCGACAACGAGTATTGGTCACGATTAACGCATGCTATTGAATTAACTCATCAGATAAACGAAAATATCGTGATTTCGGTCGACCTGAATCCTAATCTTTTTAATGTAAATAATAACAAGCTGGTTGACTTGATGATCACGTTTAATTCTAAAAATGTTATAGTAAAACCAACAACATTAAATAATTTATTAGACCCAATTATAATTTCCGATACCATGACCCCACTATATTCAGATGTTTTTAAGATGCCATCAGAAAATAGGGAACGACCATTTAACTTGAAAGGGGGGGGGGGGTTATGTTTTTTTTTCTAAAAAATATTCTGATTCCCAATGTAGCTGAAAAAAATATTCTGATTTTGGTGGAGGAAAAAAAAAAATCTGATTCAGAGTTTTTGTCATATAACCTAATGCTAAATTCTGGAAAAAATTTCGCCCTTTGCGTGACAAAAAAAAAATATTCTAACTCTTGTGTTGTCCGAAAACAAATTTCTGAACGAAACAAAAAACCATAACCCCCCCCCCCCCTTTTCAAGTTAAATGGTCGGTCCCTTAGTGATCACGATGCAGCAGTTGCTTTTCTCAAATGTCCAAAATCTACTTCATGTTCATCTACCAGAGAAATTTGGCAGTATGCGAATATAGATTTAGAACTCTTTAGTAGCAAAATGGACGAAATTAACTGGAACGAAAAGATAGGCTTTTTAAACGACGTAGATGACATGGTTGAAGATTTTACAAAATTATTCTTAGGCATAGCAAGGCAATGTATTCGAACGAAAGCTATAACTGTACGGGATTACGACAAACCATGGTTTAATAACGAAATTAGAAAAGAAATTCGACTGCGCGATCGCCTGAGAAAAAATGTTCTAAAATTTGGGAGGGATAGTGATACTTTAAAATATAAAAAACAAAGGAATAAGGTCAATAATATGAAAAAGAAAGCAAAAGAAAATTTTGAAAGTAACTTAGACAATATATTTTTAAATAATTCGACGAACCCTAAAACTTACAGGAAAACAATGAAAATGCTAATTAAATCTAACAAGGGAAGTAACCGTATCCCTCCACTTCGAAACACAATTAATGATGAACATTTAGATGAAATGGTATATGACGACGACAAAAAATGTGAACTATTAAATAAATATTTTAATTTAGTATCTAGGTTGGAGGAAGAAAATATACCAGCCCCCCCCCCCCCCCCCCCCCTTTGAAAGTAAAACTAATGACTCAATTACCGACATTTTTGTGACTGCTAGAAAAAATTGCCGAACCACTTCAAATTATCTTTAACAAATCTTTACGACAAGGCAAGTATCCTTCAAGCTGGAAAATTGCACACGTGATAGCTATTTTAAAAAAGGTGATGCCCCTTTGCCTTCAAATTACCGTCCGATATCTTTAATAAGTTGTATTGTAAAATTATGGAGAGAGTAGTTTATAAAAATGTTTATAATTATCTTGTTAGAAACAAACTTATATATGAGTATCAGTCTGGCTTTCTTCCGAAACATTCTACTATCCACCAGTTGTTAGAACTCTACAACTCTATACTCAATTCACTAGAAAAAAAAAGAATTTAGTTGTTTTTTATTCTGTGACCTTTCCAAAGCTTTCGATAAAGTTTGGCACAGGGGTTTAATACATAAAGTGAATTCTTATGGTATAAAAGGTCCTTTAATCAAATGGCTTGACAATTATTTGTATCAAAGAAAGCAAAAAGTGATTAACAGGGCAACATCATCAACTGTTTGTGAAGTCTCTGCTGGAGTCCCCCAAGGGTCAGTGTTAGTCCTTTGATATTATAATTTATATAAATGATATCAGTAGACTCTTTGCAGATGATACTTCTCTAGGTTATTCAAGTCAAAATGTTGTTGAAATTGAAAATGTTATAAATCAAGACTTGTGTGAACTAAATACCTGGTCCACAAAATGGTTAATGTCTTTTAATCCAGACAAAACTGAGATTATGTTATTTTCCAATACAGACGTTAGATATGATTTTAATTTCTCATTTAATGGAAACAATATCCCTATAACAATGAGCCATAAACACTTGGGTGTAACCTTGTCAAGCGATGCTAAATGGAATAACCACATTGAAAATATAATCTTAAACGTATCAAGACATGTAGGTATACTGCGAAAATTAAAATATAGGTTAAGTAGACAAAATCTAGAAAAACTGTATTTAGTATATATTTGCCCAATTTTTGAATATGCCTGTGAAATATGGGATAATTGTGGAGTGTGTTATTCAACCAAACTTGAAAAATTGCAACTAGATGCTGCAAGGATTGTAACTGGATTACCAATTTTCACAAAAACAGATAAATTGTACTCAGAAACAGGATGGACTACTCTCTCTAGTAGAAGGCATAATAGGAAACTCCAGTTATTTTATAATATAAAAAATGGACATGCACCAAATTATCTTAGAGAACTTATTCCCCTTACTGTTCAAAGCACAACTATTTACCCCTTAAGAAACGGTTCGGATTTAATAATACCTTTTTGTAGACTCTCGATTACAACTGAATCTTTTATTCCATCTACTGTTAAACTGTGGAACCGGCTAGATCAATTTGATCGTAATCTTGACACATTAACTAAATTCAAAAAAGCCATTCGAAAAGAACAGTCAGATAACACAAAACGTATCACGAAACATTTTTATTATGGTCCCAGAAAACTTAATATTATTCTTACTCAACTTCGTAACTTGTATTCCTTTCAAAATTACGATCTATCAAAGGTTAATATAGTAAATGATGTTGCTTGTTCATGTGCAGCTCCACGGGAAGATGCATTCCATTATTTGTTTACTTGTCCTAAGGGACCGACCATTTAACTTAAGGGGGGTTATGGTTTTTTGTTTCGTTCAGAATTTTTTTTTCAGACAACACAAGAGTTAGAATATTTTTTTTTGTCGCGCAAAGCGCGAACATTTTTTCCAGAATTTAACATTAGGTTATATGACAAAAACTCTGAATCAGATTAGAAAGAGCATTACGTTTTGTATATTGTAATTATGATTCTACTTATGAAGACCTTCTGGTCAAGGCAAAAATACCTAGCCTTCATGTAAGAAGGACCAGAGACATGGCACTAGAAACATTTAAAATATTACATGATCTGGCTCCACCTATTTGATCTGATTTAATCAATAGACAAGGTCATAAATATAATTTCAGATATTCTAATCTTTTACAGATACTACATGTGAAAACAACAAGGCATTGTAAACAATCTTTTTAGGTATGCTGCACCAGTTCTCTGGAATTCCCTCCCCGAAGAATATAGACAGTGCACAAATTTCAATCATTGTAATGCCATGATATCGTGCTGGAGTGGTAAAGCATGTTCCTGCGTTGACTGCAAAGACTGAACACCATTATTAACTGCAGCAGCATACCTAAAAAACCATATATTCATTATTTGTTTTTTCTTTTAGTTATATTGTTATTTTTGTTTTGCTTATCTTAGTCTTAAGGGTGTAGACCTGGGTTACCCCAAAATTTTCCCATCGTTCAATTTGTTTAAAATTTGCATCATGGAATAGCTATATATAGCTATGTCTAAATACATTATCTGTCAAAGTTTCAAAAAATTTCACCGTGCCGTTTTCTCCATAGCACATCCTAAATATAGCATGTGTGGGGGTATTCTTGACGCCAGATGGTAATACTAGTTTAGGAAGATTCTAATAGATATGCACATTTATTTCTGATTGAAAGGGAATATTTTGGCTTTAATACACTTGAGAGTGTTGTTGAATAAATATGAAATATCTAGCATATCTGAATATCCTGCTTGGAGATAATCATGTGCAAAACAGTGTAAACTGCAAAAAAGGGGGGTGCTCTGATGACCACCTTGATATTATAAAATCGGATTAAAAAAATTCCGGTAGATTAATTTCCACCAAAAAATCTCACACTGAAGAATAGACATATAGACATTATTGCACCACATTTTACAAACTTTTACCGTCAGATTTTTTAAATATTTAAATTTATGTTTTTCATGGATAGCACCCAGAAAATAATGAAATTGTCGAGGAAAGTTATCACACACCCATCCTTTGCTAGTTTCTTTGTTTGTGAAATAAAAAATAACTAGTTACCAATAACAAAAAGCTTTTGAATTCTTATAATTGAAACAGTGGATGTCCAAATTACCAAATGACTGCATTTGTCTTTTTTATTTTCAAATCGGCTGGGGAGGGGGAGGGGTGGTTTGAGGGTGACTCTACTTGATTAATTCATTACAAAAAAAACCACCAAAAAACAAACAGACAGCCACCCAGTTATATTGTTAAATTCCTTCAAATTATGTGCTCCAGGTGTATTCGTTTGATTCTGGTTATTCTTTAGGTGTCCTATGAGAAGGGGGCGGCGGTATAAGGGAGGATCAGATATTACAATTTTTTTTCCCAAACATAGCTTTCTATTTTTTTACTACCATCAAATGAATTTGCTCTATAGTTTCATAATATCTAAGATTCTGGTGTATATATTTTTTTTTGACAAACCCTTGAAATTCAATAGAAAAAGGTTGTTACACAAATTGTGTTACATTTCTGGTATTTTTGACAACATATTTCGATGAGCATTTTTTCTGGAAAGTGATATTTCAATGATATTGTGTTGGCACCGGCATATAATAATAACACACTGCCTGACATTGGAATAAGCAGCAATAAGATATAAAAATACAAGAAAACTGCAGCAGAGCTGCGAAAGGAGTCGATTAAAAAAAAAAACATAAATTAAATCAAAGTATCCAATATCTCATTTTAACTAACTAACGTCGTATTTCAAGATTATATAGGATTAAACACTGTTTTTTAGGAAATTATCTATGTATAAACTCCGGCAGCTCACTCACAAACATAATTTCCTAAAAACACAGTGTTTAATCCTTATAATTCTTATTCTTGGACATCGTGTTTGTTTTCGACGCTAACTACTATTAAAGAAATACCCAAGGAGAGCCTCAAACAATGGACATACAATACACATACGATTGCGAGTAAACTGAAAAAAATCCGCGAAATGTTATTGACGACTTTGGAACATAACCAACATGACGTCATTGACGTCATATGAAGACTTCCAGTTTGAAACGTAAAGATTAGACGTTATTTGGCTTCGTGTACGCTTCAAGTTTGATACAATTTAACTAAAATAAAATTTCATGGTAAGCTTTTTAATTATTGTTGTGTATTGTTGTAAATATGACATGTAGGATTTCACTTGGTAAATACCAGTTAAAATTAACTTCCGGCAATGCCAATGTGTTGCCATGGGATTCATTCCGACTATACTGTTTTCGTGCCTAAGACTTTTGAAATTTTGTTCGTAATGGTCGTGCCGAAGGCACGACTAGTAAATTAATTTTATTATATCAATATAAGATATGCCTTCGGAAGGAAAATTTAATGTTTCTTTGTCTATGAAAATAAAGGGCGAATCAACTTCTGTCAAGGTGTTGCCATGGGACACATTTGCAACATTTAAAGTGGCCGTGCTGATTCATTCTTTTGTTCATATCGGGTGTGCCTTCGGCACGACGATTTTATTTCTTTATTCGTAGTGTTCGTGCCTTCAGCGCGACACAAAGTTTATTATTTATTTCATTTACGAAACCTTCAATGAAAACTCTTCCTTCTTCAAGTTCGAAAGTAAAACTCTGTTTTCTATTTGAATGACATAGTCGTGCCCATGGCACGAACACGTAAGTTTTAATTCTCAATACAATTTTATAAAGTCATTATTTTATTTTATTTGTTTCGTGTTGGTCGCGACTTCGGAACGACAAAGATGTTCAATTACGAAAACAGACAAATGGCTTAAGCTCCTCACACTTCCGCTTCCGATTTCAAAGTGTTTACAAGTATCAACCATGTTCGCTTCGCTCACAGCTGGGTTGATAAACAAGGAGCACAGCTATAAAAAGGTAAAAGGAAAAGGAGTCATTTTTGTTAACTGGCCATATCCAATGGCAATGTAAACAATTTTTGTCACCAAGAAGCTTGGAATTGAGGGTTAATATTCAAACGCACAGATGATCATATATTTGAGAAGACACTGAAAATAGAGTTATCTCCCATACCCCAGGCCTAGACACTTAAGCTGTAATGGCTAGTTTTAGTTGCTATTTTCTGTGCTTGCTTGACATTTTTCGTGTATGCTTATGCTTTTTACACTTGGCTGCTTTTATGTGATATCTGTGACTGTCCATGCTTTGTGTGTTTTTATTGTCATTACTGTATCTGCATGCACTGTATATAATCTGCACTTGTATATGTATGTCGGTTCAAAGGCTCATTAAGAGCTTATGTTATATTGTTATTTAACTTGCCGACTTAAAATAAAACTTATTTGATTTGATTTGATTTGATTTGATTTGAGAGTGAACAGAGTATACAATAATACAACATATAACATAATGAACAGAGTATGCAATGCTGTAGTAACTTACATATTTTCTTAATAGAAATTGCTACATTTGTCAATAATTTAATATGACAGTTTGAAAACATTCCCTCCATTTTTTGAACGTTTGGGTTTTTACAATAATAGCTAGGTATGAAGTTGTTTCTGAAATCAGAAATAACATCATTTTCGCATTTAAATAAAACATGAAATTCGTCACCAATGTTTTTGAGGCAGAGAGTGCAATGTCTATTTTCTTTTGGGATTCCGTACCATCTACCCACTTCCATTGGTAATCTTAAGTTCGATGTTCTAAGTTGTGTTATCCAAACACTATAATGTGATGGCAAACCGCCGTAAATATTTTTCTAATTTAAATTCTTTTTTGAATATGGAATAAAATTCTCTTCTAGAAGAGTTCATTACATCTGAAAACCACTGTTGGATAAACTTATCATGTAGCTGCTGCTTCAGGAACAGTTTATACGAAATAAATGGGATACCCCCTTGGAAATTAAATATATAGCGCAAACTAGTATCGTTGAAAATATTCTGTACAAACTTTATCCATTTAAATTCTTGTACACCAGAATTATGAAATGAGAGCATCAAGCGATACAAATGGCTATTGAGTTTATGTTCATTCGAAACCAGTCTATTCCAAAAGCCTACCATTCTCATTTTAATATTAATACTTAGAGGAAAACGCTCCAGTTTACCATAAACCATATAATTCGGCGTACTTTTCCTAAAATGCAATATAATTTTGCAAAACTGTAAATGTATCCGCTTTATGTCTATAGTAATTTCAAAACCCCACACCTCCGAGCCATACAGTAAAATTGGCTCCACAGTTAAATCAAATAATTTCAGTTGAAGATCAATAGGAATTGGCTTGTTTCTGATACGTTTATATATAGAAAATAAAGAGCGTCTAGCCTGATTCACTAATTTTACCCTCGCTTTTCCAAAATTGCCATTGTAATTAAAGACCACACTAAGATATAAGTAAAAATCTACCAGTTCAATATTATTTCCCTGCAGCCTAAATGTTGGTGGATTTTTCATTTTACGTTTTTTAAATAAATCTAACACAGGATTTGATATTTTGATACATATTAAATATTACATTAAAGCATTTACCTTTAATTTCACTCTTCAATAGTGTTTGCCAAAGTCCTGCTCTCCAAACTTTATCAAATGCTTTTTGAAAATCAATGAATGAGCAGTAGAGTTGTTTGTCAAATGAAAAATATAGTGAAATGAGAGCATGAACACACCATAACAACACAAAAGAGTCGCTTGACCTTAAAACAAAAACAAAATCGTCTGCTAAAATTAAAATATTACTTTAAAAAAAACAATACGTTGTAACACAAAGGAATTACATACGCAAGACTAGTCTTTAATTAAATTTCATTACAGCACAAAAGAGTCGCTTGACATTAGAACAAAAGAAAATCGTGGCATGCATACTAAAATCACTACAACTTGTAAGTAACTTTAATTCAAATTCTTTATTCAAAAGCAATACTGCTTATAGAAATATACATACAATATACAATTATTCAATGCATCAGTGAAAATACATATGGACAAGAATACGTCGTGTCAATCTTATAATGATACATGTCCATTTTTGTAGAAATGGAGATATCAGAGGTCAAAGTTTGGGCAGTTGAATAAAAACATTGGAGATATAACATTATAACACTTCTCAAGTTGTCTTAGACCAGTATATTTCGTTATATGGCTTATATAGGGAGAGACACCATTGACAATTAAAGTCACGGATACCCATAAGTCATATTGTCAAAAAAATGGACATGTATCATTATAAGATTGACACGACGAATTCTATATGGGGGAATTTTAAAAAAAAATCATGTCAACGATTATTTCTGGGCTTAAAATAGGTCAAAGTTTCAGATTTATGCATATCTATGTTGTTAACTACAAAATTATTTTAATTTTGTAAATAAATAAAGATTTAAAATGATTCTGGTGTGTTTTCTTACTAAGTTGTACAGTTTCAAAATGTCACAACTGGCGTAAATTTGATAACGCAAAACGTGACATTTAACACCCTGCTTAGGGAACGACCATTTAACTTGAAGGGGGGGGGGGGGGGGAGGGGGGTTATGTTTTTTTTCTAAAAAAATATTCTGATTCCCAATGTTGCTGAAAAAAATATTCTGATTTTGGTGGAGGGAAAAAAAAAATAATCTGATTCAGAGTTTTTTTCATATAACGTGATGTTAAATTCTGGAAAAAAATAAATATTCTCATTCTTATGTTGTCCGAAAAAAAATTCTAAACGAAACAAAAAACCATACCCCCTCCTTCAAGTTGACTGGTCGGTCCCTTACTTTGTTGTCTGTTTACTCTGTAAATTTAAATTGCTAAACTGACTTTTTATGCGTCAAACTTCCATTTAGACATGTAAGTTTTCCAGCGTTATAAAGATATTTGTGTGCAGGTTTTATTGTTTTCTAAATACTACAGTGAAAAAAGGACTATGTATGTAACGCATTCCCATCAAAACAGTGTTACATACAATAAACGGATACCGGGGGGTACATAGTTTGCAGGATATGATTGGACATGTCGTAATCAAGTCGGTTATTTATACGGTTCATTTTGCGATTTAAAGTTTTTTCGTATAGCGGCAAGTAAAAAATACTTACAGCTATGAGCAAACCTATTGAATGTTCTGTCAAATTCGTGTTACATATACTAGTATGCAAGCTAGCCACAAGCCAGAAACACACCCTTATAAACTCATGAAATGACTTGTATTGTATTTTTATTTTGTTATTAATACTGAAAGAAGCAGAACAATTCAACGAATCAATGCAAAATAAATGCACATGTCACAGTAATCAAAATGGTATGAAAGTTCCAGCGAGTATTTGTTTCTGAAAATAATACTTAAAGAATAAGCAATGTTTTAATAAATAAATAGTTTGAAAAATATTTATTGAAATATTGATAAATAGTATTTAAATATATGTTTGTAAGATTGACAATCTTATTTTTTTGCAGACCATATGTGCCTAAAAGTTAAAACTTTGTGTGATAAAATTAAGTGAAATTAAAAGAGTTTAACACTGCCAACTTTTTCAACTATTGAACCTTTAAAGAATGTGTTTGTGAGCTATGGTCCTAGGTTGTTTATAAAACATTGTGTCAACAGTTACATACTAGTAATTTAGTATGGCAACTTTCTGCACAGATACAAGAAAGCATGCTGGAAAAACTACTAATATTTTCAGAAACTACATGGAATTTGCTATTTTTTCAGGTTGTAACTTAATGAATGTTTGCCCTTTTATTTGTTATTGCTGATGTCACACTTTCAGGTACCGATAGCAAATTCTTGCCCATATACAATGATGATAATAACAGCGGAGCATGATAATATATATGCAATACAATAATACGAAATGAAATGAAACGAAGCGTTGCGAATTTTTTCAGCTAGTAACAAATATTTACCAAGATTGTTAAGTTCTTTAATATTGCGTACAGACATTAATTGTACTAATCTAAAACATGACGGCATTTGCCAATAATATTTCTTAAGATATTTTCTTCTTACATCAATATACTTTTCACATTGTAGAATAAAATGATATTCATCTTCAACAACATTTCAGTTACACATACTACACACTCTTTCATGACGATCTAAATTATAGAATCTTCCAGTTTCAATATTAAGATTATGCGCTGATATACGCATTTTACAAATATATGGCTTATAAATATAATTAATTGGACGATCAAGATAAAATTGTGAAACATTATTGTCAAAAATATATCTGTATAAATGACATTTAGGAGAGTCATTAAACAATGTATTCATTTCACTAATAAAGTTATCCTTCATTCTTTGTTTAAATTCACACATAAAAAAATCTACATGGTTAACATACTGAGATATCCAGATATTATTAAAACCATATTTAAAAAGAATATATCTTACTCTAATGAAAGGGGGAGGTTTGGCGCTTTAAAATCTGATTCAACCCACCATTTCGTTAGAAATGCATGTACCAAGTCAAGGTCATTACGGTTTTCACAGTTTTCCGGTATCTGTTTATATAATTATGAGTTTTGACTTTCCCTTTGTAAGATTGCTCGGAGTTCGGTAAAAGTTTTATTACCCTTATCTACATGCCCAGTTTAATTTATCATTAGGCTTTACCACGCGATTGTCTTTTGAAAAACACAATGATGTCAACCAAACATCATGAATATGTATCCAATCTAAATTCAGAGAGATGTATAATTAAATTATTTTATATGATCAATTCTACTGAAACTAAAACGGTTTCAGAGAACTCTTTGTTGGAAGGAGGGTGAATTATTTTTTCATTTTATTTTCTTACATGATTTAAGGTTAGATATCTACGTTTGTATTTGTACCTTGTAGTTTAACCATGCATATTCATTTTTTAAAGTAATGTTAAAAAGGCTTAATTTTTAATTTAAAAAGCTGACATATTGACAAAGTTAGTTATGTCACTCCTTCTTTTTCGGTTAATTCAAGCATCAGTTATCAACACAATACACGTTATCAACCAGTAAAGAAAATGTACATTTACAGTGTTTCATGGATATGAAATCAGACAATATGGGCTAAAGGGTAGACATCTTCGGACTGTCTGGTTTGTTATATGCAATGTATGTTAATTTTCCGTGGTAAGCTTCCAATTAGGTACCCTTTACATGAGATATGAGTGTCACTTATAATAAACTTCAGGTGAAACCTGTATGAAAGCTCAAAACATATTTAACGTAAATTGCCATGGATAATTATTTAGTGGTATTGCTCCTTCTAGATAAACGTTAAAGAATTCAGAAGGGGCAATCAAAAATGGACAATCCCGAGAAACTGGCAACATAAGGTACACAAGACGAAGAAAAACAAAACAAAAACACAACACAACATGTGGTGGACACCAATATGCGCAAACAAACACAAATGACGTAAATAAGACAAACAACAGGAGGTAAAGACGATCCGAACATCACAACACAGAACACGGAACATAAAGACACATAATAGGATAACGTAACTAAGACAAACAACAGGAGGTAAAGACGAACCGAACATCACAACACCGAACACGGAACGGAAAGACACATAATAGGATAACGTAACTAAGACAAACAACTGGAGGTAAAGACGATCCGAACATCACAACACGGGAACACGGAACGTAAAGACACATAATAGGATAACGTAAATAAGACAAACAACTGGAGGTAAAGTCGATCCGAACATCACAACACAGAACACGGAACGTAAAGACACATAATAGGATAACGTAAATAAGACAAACAACTGGAGGTAAAGAGGAACCGAACATCACACCACAGAACACGGAACGTAAAGACACATAATAGGATAACGTAAATAAGACAAACAACTGGAGGTAAAGATGATCCGAACATCACAACACAGAACACGGAACGTAAAGATACATAATAGGATAACATAAATAAGACAAACAACTGGAGGTAAAGACGAACCGAACATCACAACACAGAACACGGAACGTAAAGACACATAATAGAATAACATAAATAAGACAAACAACTGGAGGTAAAGACGAACCGAACATCACAACACAGAACACGGAACGTAAAGACACATAATAGGATAACGTAAATAAGACAAACAACTGGAGGTAAAGAGGAACCGAACATCACAACACAGAACTCAGAACGTAAAGATACATAATAGGATAACGACACGATCCGAACATCACAACACAGAACACGGAACGTAAAGACACATAATAGGATAACGTAAATAAGACAAACAACTGGAGGTAAAGACGATCCGAACATCACAACACAGAACACGGAACGTAAAGATACATAATAGGATAACGTAAATAAGACAAACAACAGGAGGTAAAGAGGAACCGAATATCATAACACAGAACACGGAACGTAAAGATACATAATAGGATAACGACACGATCCGAACATCACAACACAGAACACGGAACGTAAAGACACATAATAGGATAACGTAAATAAGACAAACAACTGGAGGTAAAGACGATCCGAACATCACAACACAGAACACGGAACGTAAAGACACATAATAGTATAACGTAAATAAGACAAACAACTGGAGGTAAAGAGGAACCGAACATCACAACACAGAACTCAGAACGTAAAGATACATAATAGGATAACGACACGATCCGAACATCACAACACAGAACACGGAACGCAAAGACACATAATAGGATAACGTAAATAAGACAAACAACTGGAGGTAAAGACGATCCGAACATCATAACACAGAACTCAGAACGTAAAGATACATAATAGGATAACGTAAATAAGACAAACAACTGGAGGTAAAGATGATCCGAACATCACAACACAGAACACGGAACGTAAAGACACATAATAGTATAACGTAAATAAGACAAACAACTGGAGGTAAAGAGGAACCGAACATCACAACACAGAACTCAGAACGTAAAGATACATAATAGGATAACGACACGATCCGAACATCACAACACAGAACACGGAACGTACAGACACATAATAGGATAACGTAAATAAGACAAACAACTGGAGGTAAAGTCGATCCGAACATCATAACACAGAACACGGAACGTAAAGATACATAATAGAATAACGTAAATAAGACAAACAACTGGAGGTAAAGACGAACCGAACATCACAACACAGAACTCAGAACGTAAAGATACATAATAGGATAACGACACGATCCGAACATCACAACACAGAACACGGAACGTACAGACACATAATAGGATAACGTAAATAAGACAAACAACTGGAGGTAAAGTCGATCCGAACATCATAACACAGAACACGGAACGTAAAGATACATAATAGAATAACGTAAATAAGACAAACAACTGGAGGTAAAGTCGATCCGAACATCATAACACAGAACACGGAACGTAAAGATACATAATAGGATAACGTAGATAAGACAAACAACTGGAGGTAAAGTCGATCCGAACATCATAACACAGAACACGGAACGTAAAGACACATAATAGGATAACGTAGATAAGACAAACAACTGGAGGTAAAGACGAACCGAACATCACAACACAGAACACGGAACGTAAAGATACATAATAGGATAACGTAAATAAGACAAACAACAGGAAGTAAAGACGATCCGAACATCACAACACAGAACACGGAACGTAAAGACACATAATAGGATAACTTAAATAAGACAAACAACTGGAGGTAAAGTCGATCCGAACATCACAACACAGAACACGGAACGTAAAGACACATAATAGGATAACTTAAATAAGACAAACAACTGGAGGTAAAGACGAACCGAACATCACAACACAGAACACGGAACGTAAAGACATATAATAGGATAACGTAAATAAGACAAACAACAGGAGGTAAAGACGATCCGAACATCACAACACATAACTCAGAACGTAAAGACACATAATAGGATAACTTAAATAAGACAAACAACTGGAGGTAAAGACGATCCGAACATCACAACACAGAACACGGAACGTAAAGACACATAATAGGATAACTTAAATAAGACAAACAACTGGAGGTAAAGACGAACCGAACATCACAACACAGAACACGGAACGTAAAAACACATAATAAGATAACGTAAATAAGACAAACTACTGGAGGTAAAGACGAACTGAACATTACAACACAGAACACGGAACGTAAAGACACATAATAGGATGACGTAAATAAGACAAACAAACAACTGGAGGTAATGACGAACCGAACATCACAACACAGAACTCGGAACGTAAAGACACATAATAGGATAACGTAAATAAGACAAACAACCGGAGGTAAAGACGAACCGAACATCACAACACAGAACACGGAACGTAAAAACACATAATAAGATAACGTAAATAAGACAAACTACTGGAGGTAAAGACGATCCGAACATCACAACACAGAACTCGGTACATAAAGACACATAATAGGATAACGTAAATAAGACAAACAACTGGAGGTAAAGACGAACCGAACATCACAACACAGAACACAGAACGTAAAGACACATAATAGGATAACGTAAATAAGACAAACTACTGGAGGTAAAGACGAACCGAACATCACAACACAGAACACGGAACGTAAAGACACATAATAGGATAACGTAAATAAGACAAACAAACAACTGGAGGTAATGACGAACCGAACATCACAACACAGAACTCGGAACGTAAAGACACATAATAGGATAACGTAAATAAGACAAACAACCGGAGGTAAAGAGGAACCGAACATCACAACACAGAACACGGAACGTAAAGACACATAATACGATAACTTAAATAAGACAAACAACTGGAGGTAAAGACGAACCGAACATCACAACACCGAACACGGAACGTAAGGACACATAATAGGATAACGTAAATAAGACAAACAACTGGAGGTAAAGACGATCCGAACATCACAACACAGAACACGGAACGTACAGACACATAATAGGATAACGTAAATAAGACAAACAACAGGAGGTAAAGATGATCCGAACATCACAACACAGAACACGGAACGTAAAGACATATAATAGGATAACGTAAATAAGACAAACAACTGGAGGTAAAGACGAACCGAACATCACAACACCGAACACGGAACGTAAGGACACATAATAGGATAACGTAAATAAGACAAACAACTGGAGGTAAAGATGATCCGAACATCACAACACAGAACACGGAACGTAAAGACACATAATAGGATAACGTAAATAAGACAAACAACTGGAGGTAAAGACGAACCGAACATCACAACACAGAACACGGAACGTAAAGACACATAATAGGATAACATAAATAAGGCAAACAACTGGAGGTAAAGACGATCCGAACATCACAACACAGAACACGGAACGTAAAGACACATAATAGGATAACGTAAATAAGACAAACAACAGGAGGTAAAGATGATCCGAACATCACAACACAGAACACGGAACGTAAAGACATATAATAGGATAACGTAAATAAGACAAACAACTGGAGGTAAAGACGAACCGAACATCACAACACAGAACACGGAACGTAAAGACACATAATAGGATAACATAGATAAGGCAAACAACTGGAGGTAAAGATGATCCGAACATCACAACACAGAACACGGAACGTAAAGACACATAATAAGATAACGTAAATAAGACAAACAACTGGAGGTAAAGACGATCCGAACATCACAACACAGAACACGGAACGTAAAGATACATAATAAGATAACGTAAATAAGACAAACAACTGGAGGTAAAGATGATCCGAACATCACAACACAGAACACGGAACGTAAAGACACATAACAGGATAACGTAAATAAGACAAACAACTGGAGGTAAAGATGATCCGAACATCACAACACAGAACACGGAACGTAAAGATACATAATAGGATAACGTAAATAAGACAAACAACTGGAGGTAAAGACGATCCGAACATCACAACACAGAACACGGAACGTAAAGACACATAATAGGATAACGTAAATAAGACAAACAACAGGAGGTAAAGATGATCCGAACATCACAACACAGAACACGGAACGTAAAGACATATAATAGGATAACGTAAATAAGACAAACAACTGGAGGTAAAGACGAACCGAACATCACAACACAGAACACGGAACGTAAAGACACATAATTGGATAACATAGATAAGGCAAACAACTGGAGGTAAAGATGATCCGAACATCACAACACAGAACACGGAACGTAAAGACACATAATAAGATAACGTAAATAAGACAAACAACTGGAGGTAAAGACGATCCGAACATCACAACACAGAACACGGAACGTAAAGATACATAATAGGATAACGTAAATAAGACAAACAACTGGAGGTAAAGATGATCCGAACATCACAACACAGAACACGGAACGTAAAGACACATAATAGAATAACGTAAATAAGACAAACAACTGGAGGTAAAGTTGATCCGAACATCACAACACAGAACACGGAACAAAATTCACATAATAGAATAACGTAAATAAGACAAACAACTGGAGGTAAAGTTGATCCGAACATCACAACACAGAACACGGCACATAAAGACACATAATAGAATAACGTAAATAAGACAAACAACTGGAGGTAAAGACGATCCGAACATCACAACACAGAACACGGAACGTAAAGACACATAATAGGATAACGTAAATAAGACAAACAACTGGAGGTAAAGATGATCCGAACATCACAACACAGAACACGGAACGTAAAGACACATAATAGGATAACATAAATAAGACAAACAACTGGAGGTAAAGATGATCCGAACATCACAACACAGAACACGGAACATAAAGACACATAATAGAATAACGTAAATAAGACAAACAACTGGAGGTAAAGTTGATCTGAACATCACAACACAGAAAACGGAACGTAAAGATACATAATAGGATAACGTAAATAAGGCAAACAACTGGAGGTAAAGACGATCCGAACATCACAACACAGAACACGGAACGTAAAGACACATAATAGGATAACGTAAATAAGACAAACAACTGGAGGTAAAGACGATCCGAACATCAAAACACAGAACACGGAACGTAAAGACACATAATAGGATAACATAAATAAGGCAAACAACTGGAGGTAAAGATGATCCGAACATCACAACACGGGAACACGGAACGTAAAGACACATAATAGGATAACGTAAATAAGACAAACAACTGGAGGTAAAGACGAACCAAACATCACAACACCGAACACGGAACGTAAAGACACATAATAGGATAACGTAAATAAGACAAACAACTGGAGGTAAAGATGATCCGGACATCACAACACGGGAACACGGAACGTAAAGACACATAATAGGATAACGTAAATAAGACAAACAACTGGAGGTAAAGACGAACCAAACATCACAACACCGAACACGGAACGTAAAGACACATAATAGGATAACGTAAATAAGACAAACAACTGGAGGTAAAGACGAACCGAACATCACAACACAGAACACGGAACGTAAAGATACATAATAGGATAACGTAAATAAGGCAAACAACTGGAGGTAAAGACGATCCGAACATCACAACACAGAACACGGAACGTAAAGACACATAATAGGATAACGTAAATAAGACAAACAACTGGAGGTAAAGACGATCCGAACATCACAACACAGAACACGGAACGTAAAGACACATAATAGGATAACATAAATAAGGCAAACAACTGGAGGTAAAGACGATCCGAACATCACAACACGGGAACACGGAACGTAAAGACACATAATAGGATAACGTAAATAAGACAAACAACTGGAGGTAAAGACGAACCGAACATCACAACACAGAACACGGAACGTAAAGACATATAATAGGATAACGTAAATAAGACAAACAACTGGAGGTAAAGACGAACCGAACATCACAACACAGAACACGGAACGTAAAGACACATAATAGGATAACGTAAATAAGACAAACAACTGGAGGTAAAGAGGAACCGAACATCACAACACAGAACTAGGAACGTAAAGACACATAATAGGATAACGTAAATAAGACAAACGACTGGAGGTAAAGACGATCCGGACATCACAACACAGAACACGGAACGTAAAGACACATAATAGGATAACATAAATAAGGCAAACAACTGGAGGTAAAGACGATCCGAACATCACAACACAGAACACGGAACATAAAGACACATAATAGGATAACATAGATAAGACAAACAACTGGAGGTAAAGATGAACCGAACATCACAACACGGGAACACGGAACGTAAAGACACATAATAGGATAACGTAAATAAGACAAACAACTGGAGGTAAAGACGAACCGAACATCACAACACAGAACACGGAACGTAAAGACATATAATAGGATAACGTAAATAAGACAAACAACTGGAGGTAAAGACGAACCGAACATCACAACACAGAACACGGAACGTAAAGACACATAATAGGATAACGTAGATAAGACATACAACTGGAGGTAAAGACGAACCGAACATCACAACACAGAACACGGAACATAAAAACACATAATAGAATAACGTAAATAAGACAAACAACTGGAGGTAAAGTTGATCCGAACATCACAACACAGAACACGGCACATAAAGACACATAATAGAATAACGTAAATAAGACAAACAACTGGAGGTAAAGACGATCCGAACATCACAACACAGAACACGGAACGTAAAGACACATAATAGGATAACGTAAATAAGACAAACAACTGGAGGTAAAGATGATCCGAACATCACAACACAGAACACGGAACATAAAGACACATAATAGAATAACGTAAATAAGACAAACAACTGGAGGTAAAGATGATCCGAACATCACAACACAGAACACGGAACGTAAAGACACATAATATGATAACATAAATAAGACAAACAACTGGAGGTAAAGATGATCCGAACATCACAACACAGAACACGGAACATAAAGACACATAATAGAATAACGTAAATAAGACAAACAACTGGAGGTAAAGTTGATCTGAACACCACAACACAGAACACGGAACTTAAAGATACATAATAGGATAACGTAAATAAGGCAAACAACTGGAGGTAAAGACGATCCGAACATCACAACACAGAACACGGAACGTAAAGACACATAATAGGATAACGTAAATAAGACAAACAACTGGAGGTAAAGACGATCCGAACATCACAACACAGAACACGGAACGTAAAGACACATAATAGGATAACATAAATAAGGCAAACAACTGGAGGTAAAGACGATCCGAACATCACAACACGGGAACACGGAACGTAAAGACACATAATAGGATAACGTAAATAAGACAAACAACTGGAGGTAAAGACGAACCGAACATCACAACACAGAACACGGAACGTAAAGACATATAATAGGATAACGTAAATAAGACAAACAACTGGAGGTAAAGACGAACCGAACATCACAACACAGAACACGGAACGTAAAGACACATAATAGGATAACGTAAATAAGACAAACAACTGGAGGTAAAGAGGAACCGAACATCACAACACAGAACTAGGAACGTAAAGACACATAATAGGATAACGTAAATAAGACAAACGACTGGAGGTAAAGACGATCCGGACATCACAACACAGAACACGGAACGTAAAGACACATAATAGGATAACATAAATAAGGCAAACAACTGGAGGTAAAGACGATCCGAACATCACAACACAGAACACGGAACATAAAGACACATAATAGGATAACATAGATAAGACAAACAACTGGAGGTAAAGATGAACCGAACATCACAACACGGGAACACGGAACGTAAAGACACATAATAGGATAACGTAAATAAGACAAACAACTGGAGGTAAAGACGAACCGAACATCACAACACAGAACACGGAACGTAAAGACATATAATAGGATAACGTAAATAAGACAAACAACTGGAGGTAAAGACGAACCGAACATCACAACACAGAACACGGAACGTAAAGACACATAATAGGATAACGTAGATAAGACATACAACTGGAGGTAAAGACGAACCGAACATCACAACACAGAACACGGAACATAAAAACACATAATAGAATAACGTAAATAAGACAAACAACTGGAGGTAAAGTTGATCCGAACATCACAACACAGAACACGGCACATAAAGACACATAATAGAATAACGTAAATAAGACAAGCAACTGGAGGTAAAGACGATCCGAACATCACAACACAGAACACGGAACGTAAAGACACATAATAGGATAACGTAAATAAGACAAACAACTGGAGGTAAAGATGATCCGAACATCACAACACAGAACACGGAACGTAAAGACACATAATAAGATAACATAAATAAGACAAACAACTGGAGGTAAAGATGATCCGAACATCACAACACAGAACACGGAACATAAAGACACATAATAGAATAACGTAAATAAGACAAACAACTGGAGGTAAAGTTGATCTGAACATCACAACACAGAACACGGAACTTAAAGATACATAATAGGATAACGTAAATAAGGCAAACAACTGGAGGTAAAGACGATCAGAACATCACAACACAGAACACGGAACGTAAAGACACATAATAGGATAACGTAAATAAGACAAACAACTGGAGGTAAAGATGATCCGAACATCACAACACAGAACACGGAACGTAAAGACACATAATAGGATAACATAAATAAGGCAAACAACTGGAGGTAAAGATGATCCGAACATCACAACACGGGAACACGGAACGTAAAGACACATAATAGGATAACATAAATAAGACAAACAACTGGAGGTAAAGACGAACCAAACATCACAACACCGAACACGGAACGTAAGGACACATAATAGGATAACGTAAATAAGACAAACAACTGGAGGTAAAGATGATCCGGACATCACAACACGGGAACACGGAACGTAAAGACACATAATAGGATATCGTAAATAAGACAAACAACTGGAGGTAAAGACGAACCGAACATCACAACACAGAACACGGAACGTAAAGACACATAATAGGATAACGTAAATAAGACAAACAACTGGAGGTAAAGAGGAACCGAACATCACAACACAGAACTAGGAACGTAAAGACACATAAAAGGATAACGTAAATAAGACAAACAACTGGAGGTAAAGACGATCCGGACATCACAACACAGAACACGGAACGTAAAGACACATAATAGGATAACATAAATAAGGCAAACAACTGGAGGTAAAGACGATCCGAACATCACAACACGGGAACACGGAACGTAAAGACACATAATAGGATAACGTAAATAAGACAAACAACTGGAGGTAAAGACGAACCGAACATCACAACACAGAACACGGAACGTAAAGACATATAATAGGATAACGTAAATAAGACAAACAACTGGAGGTAAAGACGAACCGAACATCACAACACAGAACACGGAACGTAAAGACACATAATAGGATAACGTAGATAAGACATACAACTGGAGGTAAAGACGAACCGAACATCACAACACAGAACACGGAACGTAAAGATACATAATAGGATAACGTAAATAAGGCAAACAACTGGAGGTAAAGACGATCCGAACATCACAACACAGAACACGGACCGTAAAGACACATAATAGGATAAGGTAAATAAGACAAACAACTGGAGGTAAAGAGGAACCGAACATCACAACACAGAACTAGGAACGTAAAGACACATAATAGGATAACGTAAATAAGACAAACAACTGGAGGTAAAGAGGAACCGAACATCACAACACAGAACACGGAACTTAAAGACACATAATAGGATAACGTAAATAAGACAAACAACTGGAGGTAAAGAGGAACCGAACATCACAACACAGAACACGGAACTTAAAGACACATAATAGGATAACGTAAATAAGACAAACAACTGGAGGTAAAGAGGAACCGAACATCACAACACAGAACACGGAACTTAAAGACACATAATAGGATAACATAAATAAGACAAACAACAGGAGGTAAAGACGAACCGAACATCACAACACAGAACACGGAACGTAAAGACACATAATAGGATAACATAAATAAGACAAACAACAGGAGGTAAAGACGAACCGAACATCACAACACAGAACACGGAACGTAAAGACACATAATAGGATAACGTAGATAAGACATACAACTGGAGGTAAAGACGAACCAAACAACACAACACAGAACACAGAACGTAAAGACACATAATAGGATAACGTAAATAAGACAAACAACTGGAGGTAAAGAGGAACCGAACATCACAACACAGAACACGGAACTTAAAGACACATAATAGGATAACGTAAATAAGACAAACAACTGGAGGTAAAGAGGAACCGAACATCACAACACAGAACACGGAACTTAAAGACACATAATAGGATAACATAAATAAGACAAACAACAGGAGGTAAAGACGAACCGAACATCACAACACAGAACACGGAACGTAAAGACACATAATAGGATAACATAAATAAGACAAACAACAGGAGGTAAAGACGAACCGAACATCACAACACAGAACACGGAACGTAAAGACACATAATAGGATAACGTAGATAAGACATACAACTGGAGGTAAAGACGAACCAAACAACACAACACAGAACACAGAACGTAAAGACACATAATAGGATAACGTAAATAAGACAAACAACTGGAGGTAAAGACGAACCGAATATCACAACACAGAACACGGAACGTAAAGACATATAATAGGATAACGTAAATAAGACAAACAACTGGAGGTAAAGTCGATCCGAACATCAACACCGAACACGGAACGTAAAGATACATAATAGGATAACGACACGATCCGAACATCACAACACAGAACACGGAACGTAAAGACACATGATAGGATAACGTAAATAAGACAAACAACTGGAGGTAAAGTCGATCCGAACATCATAACACAGAACACGGAACGTAAAGATACATAATAGGATAACGACACGATCCGAACATCACAACACAGAACACGGAACGTAAAGACACATGATAGGATAACGTAAATAAGACAAACAACTGGAGGTAAATACGATCCGAACATCACAACACAGAACACGGAACGTAAAGACACATGATAGGATAACGTAAATAAGACAAACAACTGGAGGTAAAGTCGAACCGAACATCAGAACACAGAACACGGAACATAGAGACACATAATAGGATAACGTAAATAAGACAAACAACTGGAGGTAAAGACGAACCGAACATCAGAACACAGAACACGGAACATAGAGACACATAATAGGATAACGTAAATAAGACAAACAACTGGAGGTAAAAACGAACCGAACATCACAACACAGAACACGGAACGTAAAAACACATAATAAGATAACGTAAATAAGACAAACTACTGGAGGTAAAGACGAACTGAACATCACAACACATAACTCAGAACGTAAAGACACATAATAGGATGACGTAAATAAGACAAACAAACAACTGGAGCTAATGACGAACCGAACATCACAACACAGAACTCGGAACGTAAAGACACATAATAGGATAACGTAAATAAGACAAACAACTGGAGGTAAAGACGAACCGAACATCACAACACAGAACACGGAACGTAAAGACACATAATAGGATAACGTAAATAAGACAAACAACTGGAGGTAAAGATGATCCGAACATCACACCACAGAACACGGAACGTAAAGACATATAATAGGATAGCGTAAATAAGACAAACAACTGGAGGTAAAGTCGATCCGAACATCAACACCGAACACGGAACGTAAAGATACATAATAGGATAACGACACGATCCGAACATCACAACACAGAACAAGGAACGTAAAGACACATGATAGGATAACGTAAATAAGACAAACAACTGGAGGTAAAGTCGATCCGAACATCATAACACAGAACACGGAACGTAAAGATACATAATAGGATAACGACACGATCCGAACATCACAACACAGAACACGGAACGTAAAGACACATGATAGGATAACGTAAATAAGACAAACAACTGGAGGTAAAGACGATCCGAACATCAAAACACAGAACACGGAACGTAAAGACACATGATAGGATAACGTAAATAAGACAAACAACTGGAGGTAAAGTCGAACCGAACATCAGAACACAGAACACGGAACATAGAGACACATAATAGGATAACGTAAATAAGACAAACAACTGGAGGTAAAGACGAACCGAACATCAGAACACAGAACACGGAACATAGAGACACATAATAGGATAACGTAAATAAGACAAACAACTGGAGGTAAAAACGAACCGAACATCACAACACAGAACACGGAACGTAAAAACACATAATAAGATAGCGTAAATAAGACAAACTACTGGAGGTAAAGACGAACTGAACATCACAACACATAACGCAGAACGTAAAGACACATAATAGGATGACGTAAATAAGACAAACAAACAACTGGAGGTAATGACGAACCGAACATCACAACACAGAACTCGGAACGTAAAGACACATAATAGGATAACGTAAATAAGACAAACAACTGGAGGTAAAGACGAACCGAACATCACAACACAGAACACGGAACGTAAAGACACATAATAGGATAACGTAAATAAGACAAACAACTGGAGGTAAAGATGATCCGAACATCACACCACAGAACACGGAACGTAAAGACACATAATAGGATAACGTAAATAAGACAAACAACTGGAGGTAAAGAGGAACCGAACATCACAACACAGAACACGGAACGTAAAGACACATAATAGGATAACGTAGATAAGGCAAACAACTGGAGGTAAAGATGATCCGAACATCACACCACAGAACACGGAACGTAAAGATACATAATAGGATAACGTAAATAAGACAAACAACTGGAGGTAAAGATGATCCGAACATCACACCACAGAACACGGAACGTAAAGACACATAATAGGATAACGTAAATAAGACAAACAACTGGAGGTAAAGAGGAACCGAACATCACAACACAGAACACGGAACGTAAAGACACATAATAGGATAACGTAAATAAGGAAAACAACTGGAGGTAAAGATGATCCGAACATCACACCACAGACCACGGAACGTAAAGACACATAATAGGATAACGTAAATAAGACAAACAACTGGAGGTAAAGAGGAACCGAACATCACAACACAGAACACGGCACATAAAGATAAATAATAGAATAACGTAAATAAGACAAACAACTGGAGGTAAAGTCGATCTGAACATCACAACACAGAACACGGAACGTAAAGATACATAACAGGATAACGTAAATAAGACAAACAACTGGAGGTAAAGACGATCCGAACATCACAACTCAGAACACGGAACGTAAAGACACATAATAGGATAACGTAAATAAGACAAACAACTGGAGGTAAAGAGGAACCGAACATCACAACACAGAACACGGAACGTAAAGACATATAATAGGATAACGTAAATAAGACAAACAACTGGAGGTAAAGATGATCCGAACATCACAACACAGAACACGGAACGTAAAGACATATAATAGGATAACGTAAATAAGACAAACAACTGGAGGTAAAGACGAACCGAACATCACAACACAGAACACGGAACGTAAAGACACATAATAGGATAACATAGATAAGGCAAACAACTGGAGGTAAAGATGATCCGAACATCACAACACAGAACACGGAACGTAAAGACACATAATAGGATAACGTAAATAAGGCAAACAACTGGAGGTAAAGACGATCCGAACATCACAACACAGAACACGGAACGTAAAGACACATAATAGGATAACATAGATAAGGCAAACAACTGGAGGTAAAGATGATCCGAACATCACAACACAGAACACGGAACGTAAAGACACATAATAGGATAACGTAAATAAGGCAAACAACTGGAGGTAAAGACGATCCGAACATCACAACACAGAACACGGAACGTAAAGACACATAATAGGATAACGTAAATAAGACAAACAACTGGAGGTAAAGACGATCCGAACATCACAACACAGAACACGGAACGTAAAGACACATAATAGGATAACATAAATAAGGCAAACAACTGGAGGTAAAGATGATCCGAACATCACAACACGGGAACACGGAACGTAAAGACACATAATAGGATAACGTAAATAAGACAAACAACTGGAGGTAAAGACGAACCAAACATCACAACACCGAACACGGAACGTAAAGACACATAATAGGATAACGTAAATAAGACAAACAACTGGAGGTAAAGATGATCCGGACATCACAACACGGGAACACGGAACGTAAAGACACATAATAGGATAACGTAAATAAGACAAACAACTGGAGGTAAAGACGAACCAAACATCACAACACCGAACACGGAAAGTAAAGACACATAATAGGATAACGTAAATAAGACAAACAACTGGAGGTAAAGACGAACCGAACATCACAACACAGAACACGGAACGTAAAGATACATAATAGGATAACTTAAATAAGGCAAACAACTGGAGGTAAAGACGATCCGAACATCACAACACAGAACACGGAACGTAAAGACACATAATAGGATAACGTAAATAAGACAAACAACTGGAGGTAAAGACGATCCGAACATCACAACACAGAACACGGAACGTAAAGACACATAATAGGATAACATAAATAAGGCAAACAACTGGAGGTAAAGACGATCCGAACATCACAACACAGAACACGGAACGTAAAGACACATAATAGGATAACGTAAATAAGACAAACAACTGGAGGTAAAGACGAACCGAACATCACAACACAGAACACGGAACGTAAAGACATATAATAGGATAACGTAAATAAGACAAACAACTGGAGGTAAAGACGAACCGAACATCA
This sequence comes from Bathymodiolus brooksi, assembly GCA_963680875.1. NCBI lineage: Eukaryota > Metazoa > Mollusca > Bivalvia > Mytilida > Modiolidae > Bathymodiolus > Bathymodiolus brooksi. Next base: position 63,823,895 of record OY804585.1, on the reverse strand, counting down.
CAACACAGAACACGGAACGTAAAGACACATAATAGGATAACGTAAATAAGACAAACAACTGGAGGTAAAGACGAACCGAACATCACAACACAGAACTAGGAACGTAAAGACACATAAAAGGATAACGTAAATAAGACAAACAACTGGAGGTAAAGACGATCCGGACATCACAACACAGAACACGGAACGTAAAGACACATAATAGGATAACATAAATAAGGCAAACAACTGGAGGTAAAGACGATCCGAACATCACAACACGGGAACACGGAACGTAAAGACACATAATAGGATAACGTAAATAAGACAAACAACTGGAGGTAAAGACGAACCGAACATCACAACACAGAACACGGAACGTAAAGACATATAATAGGATAACGTAAATAAGACAAACAACTGGAGGTAAAGACGAACCGAACATCACAACACAGAACACGGAACGTAAAGACACATAATAGGATAACGTAGATAAGACATACAACTGGAGGTAAAGACGAACCGAACATCACAACACAGAACACGGAACGTAAAGATACATAATAGGATAACGTAAATAAGGCAAACAACTGGAGGTAAAGACGATCCGAACATCACAACACAGAACACGGAACGTAAAGACACATAATAGGATAAGGTAAATAAGACAAACAACTGGAGGTAAAGAGGAACCGAACATCACAACACAGAACTAGGAACGTAAAGACACATAATAGGATAACGTAAATAAGACAAACAACTGGAGGTAAAGAGGAACCGAACATCACAACACAGAACACGGAACTTAAAGACACATAATAGGATAACGTAAATAAGACAAACAACTGGAGGTAAAGAGGAACCGAACATCACAACACAGAACACGGAACTTAAAGACACATAATAGGATAACGTAAATAAGACAAACAACTGGAGGTAAAGAGGAACCGAACATCACAACACAGAACACGGAACTTAAAGACACATAATAGGATAACATAAATAAGACAAACAACAGGAGGTAAAGACGAACCGAACATCACAACACAGAACACGGAACGTAAAGACACATAATAGGATAACATAAATAAGACAAACAACAGGAGGTAAAGACGAACCGAACATCACAACACAGAACACGGAACGTAAAGACACATAATAGGATAACGTAGATAAGACATACAACTGGAGGTAAAGACGAACCAAACATCACAACACAGAACACAGAACGTAAAGACACATAATAGGATAACGTAAATAAGACAAACAACTGGAGGTAAAGACGAACCGAACATCACAACACAGAACACGGAACGTAAAGACATATAATAGGATAACGTAAATAAGACAAACAACTGGAGATAAAGTCGATCCGAACATCAACACCGAACACGGAACGTAAAGATACATAATAGGATAACGACACGATCCGAACATCACAACACAGAACACGGAACGTAAAGACACATGATAGGATAACGTAAATAAGACAAACAACTGGAGGTAAAGTCGATCCGAACATCATAACACAGAACACGGAACGTAAAGATACGTAATAGGATAATGACACGATCCGAACATCACAACACAGAACACGGAACGTAAAGACACATGATAGGATAACGTAAATAAGACAAACAACTGGAGGTAAAGACGATCCGAACATCACAACACAGAACACGGAACGTAAAGACACATGATAGGATAACGTAAATAAGACAAACAACTGGAGGTAAAGTCGAACCGAACATCAGAACACAGAACACGGAACATAGAGACACATAATAGGATAACGTAAATAAGACAAACAACTGGAGGTAAAGACGAACCGAACATCAGAACATAGAACACGGAACATAGAGACACATAATAGGATAACGTAAATAAGACAAACAACTGGAGGTAAAAACGAACCGAACATCACAACACAGAACACGGAACGTAAAAACACATAATAAGATAACGTAAATAAGACAAACTACTGGTGGTAAAGACGAACTGAACATCACAACACATAACTCAGAACGTAAAGACACATAATAGGATGACGTAAATAAGACAAACAAACAACTGGAGGTAATGACGAACCGAACATCACAACACAGAACTCGGAACGTAAAGACACATAATAGGATAACGTAAATAAGACAAACAACTGGAGGTAAAGAGGAACCGAACATCACAACACAGAACACGGAACGTAAAGACACATAATAGGATAACGTAAATAAGGCAAACAACTGGAGGTAAAGATGATCCGAACATCACACCACAGAACACGGAACGTAAAGACACATAATAGGATAACGTAAATAAGACAAACAACTGGAGGTAAAGAGGAACCGAACATCACAACACAGAACACGGCACATAAAGATACATAATAGAATAACGTAAATAAGACAAACAACTGGAGGTAAAGTCGATCTGAACATCACAACACAGAACACGGAACGTAAAGATACATAACAGGATAACGTAAATAAGACAAACAACTGGAGGTAAAGACGATCCGAACATCACAACTCAGAACACGGAACGTAAAGACACATAATAGGATAACGTAAATAAGACAAACAACTGGAGGTAAAGAGGAACCGAACATCACAACACAGAACACGGAACGTAAAGACACATAATAGGATAACGTAAATAAGGCAAACAACTGGAGGTAAAGACGATCCGAACATCACAACACAGAACACGGAACGTAAAGACACATAATAGGATAACGTAAATAAGACAAACAACTGGAGGTAAAGACGATCCGAACATCACAACACAGAACACGGAACGTAAAGACACATAATAGGATAACATAAATAAGGCAAACAACTGGAGGTAAAGATGATCCGAACATCACAACACGGGAACACGGAACGTAAAGACACATAATAGGATAACGTAAATAAGACAAACAACTGGATGTAAAGACGAACCAAACATCACAACACCGAACACGGAACGTAAAGACACATAATAGGATAATGTAAATAAGACAAACAACTGGAGGTAAAGATGATCCGGACATCACAACACGGGAACACGGAACGTAAAGACACATAATAGGATAACGTAAATAAGACAAACAACTGGAGGTAAAGACGAACCAAACATCACAACACCGAACACGGAACGTAAAGACACATAATAGGATAACGTAAATAAGACAAACAACTGGAGGTAAAGACGAACCGAACATCACAACACAGAACACGGAACGTAAAGATACATAATAGGATAACGTAAATAAGACAAACAACTGGAGGTAAAGACGATCCGAACATCACAACACGGGAACACGGAACGTAAAGACACATAATAGGATAACGTAAATAAGACAAACAACTGGAGGTAAAGACGAACCGAACATCACAACACAGAACACGGAACGTAAAGACATATAATAGGATAACGTAAATAAGACAAACAACTGGAGGTAAAGACGAACCGAACATCACAACACAGAACACGGAACGTAAAGACACATAATAGGATAACGTAAATAAGACAAACATCTGGAGGTAAAGAGGAACCGAACATCACAACACAGAACTAGGAACGTAAAGACACATAATAGGATAACATAAATAAGGCAAACAACTGGAGGTAAAGACGATCCGGACATCACAACACAGAACACGGAACGTAAAGACACATAATAGGATAACATAAATAAGGCAAACAACTGGAGGTAAAGACGATCCGAACATCACAACACGGGAACACGGAACGTAAAGACACATAATAGGATAACGTAAATAAGACAAACAACTGGAGGTAAAGACGATCCGGACATCACAACACAGAACACGGAACGTAAAGACACATAATAGGATAACGTAAATAAGACAAACAACTGGAGGTAAAGACGAACCGAACATCACAACACAGAACACGGAACATAAAGATACATAATAGGATAACGTAAATAAGACAAACAACTGGAGGTAAAGACGATCCGAACATCACAACACGGGAACACGGAACGTAAAGACACATAATAGGATAACGTAAATAAGACAAACAACTGGAGGTAAAGACGAACCGAACATCACAACACAGAACACGGAACGTAAAGACATATAATAGGATAACGTAAATAAGACAAACAACTGGAGGTAAAGACGAACCGAACATCACAACACAGAACACGGAACGTAAAGACACATAATAGGATAACGTAAATAAGACAAACATCTGGAGGTAAAGAGGAACCGAACATCACAACACAGAACTAGGAACGTAAAGACACATAATAGGATAACATAAATAAGGCAAACAACTGGAGGTAAAGACGATCCGGACATCACAACACAGAACACGGAACGTAAAGACACATAATAGGATAACATAAATAAGGCAAACAACTGGAGGTAAAGACGATCCGAACATCACAACACGGGAACACGGAACGTAAAGACACATAATAGGATAACGTAAATAAGACAAACAACTGGAGGTAAAGACGATCCGGACATCACAACACAGAACACGGAACGTAAAGACACATAATAGGATAACATAAATAAGGCAAACAACTGGAGGTAAAGACGATCCGAACATCACAACACGGGAACACGGAACGTAAAGACACATAATAGGATAACGTAAATAAGACAAACAACTGGAGGTAAAGACGAACCGAACATCACAACACAGAACACGGAACGTAAAGACATATAATAGGATAACGTAAATAAGACAAACAACTGGAGGTAAAGACGAACCGAACATCACAACACAGAACACGGAACGTAAAGACACATAATAGGATAACGTAGATAAGACATACAACTGGAGGTAAAGACGAACCGAACATCACAACACAGAACACGGAACGTAAAGATACATAATAGGATAACGTAAATAAGGCAAACAACTGGAGGTAAAGACGATCCGAACATCACAACACAGAACACGGAACGTAAAGACACATAATAGGATAAGGTAAATAAGACAAACAACTGGAGGTAAAGAGGAACCGAACATCACAACACAGAACTAGGAACGTAAAGACACATAATAGGATAACATAAATAAGGCAAACAACTGGAGGTAAAGACGATCCGAACATCACAACACGGGAACACGGAACGTAAAGACACATAATAGGATAACGTAAATAAGACAAACAACTGGAGGTAAAGACGAACCGAACATCACAACACAGAACACGGAACGTAAAGACATATAATAGGATAACGTAAATAAGACAAACAACTGGAGGTAAAGACGAACCGAACATCACAACACAGAACACGGAACGTAAAGACACATAATAGGATAACGTAAATAAGACAAACAACTGGAGGTAAAGAGGAACCGAACATCACAACACAGAACTAGGAACGTAAAGACACATAAAAGGATAACGTAAATAAGACAAACAACTGGAGGTAAAGACGATCCGGACATCACAACACAGAACACGGAACGTAAAGACACATAATAGGATAACATAAATAAGGCAAACAACTGGAGGTTAAAACGATCCGAACATCACAACACAGAACTAGGAACGTAAAGACACATAATAGGATAACGTAAATAAGACAAACAACTGGAGGTAAAGAGGAACCGAACATCACAACACAGAACACGGAACTTAAAGACACATAATAGGATAACGTAAATAAGACAAACAACTGGAGGTAAAGAGGAACCGAACATCACAACACAGAACACCGAACTTAAAGACACATAATAGGATAACGTAAATAAGACAAACAACTGGAGGTAAAGAGGAACCGAACATCACAACACAGAACACGGAACTTAAAGACACATAATAGGATAACATAAATAAGACAAACAACAGGAGGTAAAGACGAACCGAACATCACAACACAGAACACGGAACGTAAAGACACATAATAGGATAACATAAATAAGACAAACAACAGGAGGTAAAGACGAACCGAACATCACAATACAGAACACGGAACGTAAAGACACATAATAGGATAACGTAGATAAGACATACAACTGGAGGTAAAGACGAACCAAACATCACAACACAGAACACAGAACGTAAAGACACATAATAGGATAACGTAAATAAGACAAACAACTGGAGGTAAAGACGAACCGAACATCACAACACAGAACACGGAACGTAAAGACATATAATAGGATAACGTAAATAAGACAAACAACTGGAGGTAAAGTCGATCCGAACATCAACACCGAACACGGAACGTAAAGATACATAATAGGATAACGACACGATCCGAACATCACAACACAGAACACGGAACGTAAAGACACATGATAGGATAACGTAAATAAGACAAACAACTGGAGGTAAAGTCGATCCGAACATCATAACACAGAACACGGAACGTAAAGATACATAATAGGATAACGACACGATCCGAACATCACAACACAGAACACGGAACGTAAAGACACATGATAGGATAACGTAAATAAGACAAACAACTGGAGGTAAAGACGATCCGAACATCACAACACAGAACACGGAACGTAAAGACACATGATAGGATAACGTAAATAAGACAAACAACTGGAGGTAAAGTCGAACCGAACATCAGAACACAGAACACGGAACATAGAGACACATAATAGGATAACGTAAATAAGACAAACAACTGGAGGTAAAGACGAACCGAACATCAGAACACAGAACACGGAACATAGAGACACATAATAGGATAACGTAAATAAGACAAACAACTGGAGGTAAAAACGAACCGAACATCACAACACAGAACACGGAACGTAAAAACACATAATAAGATAACGTAAATAAGACAAACTACTGGAGGTAAAGACGAACTGAACATCACAACACATAACTCAGAACGTAAAGACACATAATAGGATGACGTAAATAAGACAAACAAACAACTGGAGGTAATGACGAACCGAACATCACAACACCGAACTCGGAACGTAAAGACACATAATAGGATAACGTAAATAAGACAAACAACTGGAGGTAAAGACGAACCGAACATCACAACACAGAACACGGAACGTAAAGACACATAATAGGATAACGTAAATAAGACAAACAACTGGAGGTAAAGATGATCCGAACATCACACCACAGAACACGGAACGTAAAGACACATAATAGGATAACGTAAATAAGACAAACAACTGGAGGTAAAGAGGAACCGAACATCACAACACAGAACACGGAACGTAAAGACACATAATAGGATAACGTAAATAAGGCAAACAACTGGAGGTAAAGATGATCCGAACATCACACCACAGAACACGGAACGTAAAGACACATAATAGGATAACGTAAATAAGAAAAACAACTGGAGGTAAAGAGGAACCGAACATCACAACACAGAACACGGCACATAAAGATACATAATAGAATAACGTAAATAAGACAAACAACTGGAGGTAAAGTCGATCTGAACATCACAACACAGAACACGGAACGTAAAGATACATAACAGGATAACGTAAATAAGACAAACAACTGGAGGTAAAGACGATCCGAACATCACAACTCAGAACACGGAACGTAAAGACACATAATAGGATAACGTAAATAAGACAAACAACTGGAGGTAAAGAGGAACCGAACATCACAACACAGAACACGGAACGTAAAGACATATAATAGGATAACGTAAATAAGACAAACAACTGGAGGTAAAGATGATCCGAACATCACAACACAGAACACGGAACGTAAAGACATATAATAGGATAACGTAAATAAGACAAACAACTGGAGGTAAAGACGAACCGAACATCACAACACAGAACACGGAACGTAAAGACACATAATAGGATAACATAGATAAGGCAAACAACTGGAGGTAAAGATGATCCGAACATCACAACACAGAACACGGAACGTAAAGACACATAATAGGATAACGTAAAAAAGGCAAACAACTGGAGGTAAAGACGATCCGAACATCACAACACAGAACACGGAACGTAAAGACACATAATAGGATAACATAGATAAGGCAAACAACTGGAGGTAAAGATGATCCGAACATCACAACACAGAACACGGAACGTAAAGACACATAATAGGATAACGTAAATAAGGCAAACAACTGGAGGTAAAGACGATCCGAACATCACAACACAGAACACGGAACGTAAAGATACATAATAGGATAACGTAAATAAGACAAACAACTGGAGGTAAAGACGAACCGAACATCACAACACAGAACACGGAACGTAAAGACACATAATAGGATAACGTAGATAAGACATACAACTGGAGGTAAAGACGAACCAAACATCACAACACAGAACACAGAACGTAAAGACACATAATAGGATAACGTAAATAAGACAAACAACTGGAGGTAAAGACGAACCGAACATCACAACACAGAACACGGAACGTAAAGACATATAATAGGATAACGTAAATAAGACAAACAACTGGAGGTAAAGTCGATCCGAACATCAACACCGAACACGGAACGTAAAGATACATAATAGGATAACGACACGATCCGAACATCACAACACAGAACACGGAACGTAAAGACACATGATAGGATAACGTAAATAAGACAAACAACTGGAGGTAAAGTCGATCCGAACATCATAACACAGAACACGGAACGTAAAGATACATAATAGGATAACGACACGATCCGAACATCACAACACAGAACACGGAACGTAAAGACACATGATAGGATAACGTAAATAAGACAAACAACTGGAGGTAAAGACGATCCGAACATCACAACACAGAACACGGAACGTAAAGACACATGATAGGATAACGTAAATAAGACAAACAACTGGAGGTAAAGTCGAACCGAACATCAGAACACAGAACACGGAACATAGAGACACATAATAGGATAACGTAAATAAGACAAACAACTGGAGGTAAAGACGAACCGAACATCAGAACACAGAACACGGAACATAGAGACACATAATAGGATAACGTAAATAAGACAAACAACTGGAGGTAAAAACGAACCGAACATCACAACACAGAACACGGAACGTAAAAACACATAATAAGATAACGTAAATAAGACAAACTACTGGAGGTAAAGACGAACTGAACATCACAACACATAACTCAGAACGTAAAGACACATAATAGGATGACGTAAATAAGACAAACAAACAACTGGAGGTAATGACGAACCGAACATCACAACACCGAACTCGGAACGTAAAGACACATAATAGGATAACGTAAATAAGACAAACAACTGGAGGTAAAGACGAACCGAACATCACAACACAGAACACGGAACGTAAAGACACATAATAGGATAACGTAAATAAGACAAACAACTGGAGGTAAAGATGATCCGAACATCACACCACAGAACACGGAACGTAAAGACACATAATAGGATAACGTAAATAAGACAAACAACTGGAGGTAAAGAGGAACCGAACATCACAACACAGAACACGGAACGTAAAGACACATAATAGGATAACGTAAATAAGGCAAACAACTGGAGGTAAAGATGATCCGAACATCACACCACAGAACACGGAACGTAAAGACACATAATAGGATAACGTAAATAAGACAAACAACTGGAGGTAAAGAGGAACCGAACATCACAACACAGAACACGGCACATAAAGATACATAATAGAATAACGTAAATAAGACAAACAACTGGAGGTAAAGTCGATCTGAACATCACAACACAGAACACGGAACGTAAAGATGCATAACAGGATAACGTAAATAAGACAAACAACTGGAGGTAAAGACGATCCGAACATCACAACTCAGAACACGGAACGTAAAGACACATAATAGGATAACGTAAATAAGACAAACAACTGGAGGTAAAGAGGAACCGAACATCACAACACAGAACACGGAACGTAAAGACATATAATAGGATAACGTAAATAAGACAAACAACTGGAGGTAAAGATGATCCGAACATCACAACACAGAACACGGAACGTAAAGACATATAATAGGATAACGTAAATAAGACAAACAACTGGAGGTAAAGACGAACCGAACATCACAACACAGAACACGGAACGTAAAGACACATAATAGGATAACATAGATAAGGCAAACAACTGGAGGTAAAGATGATCCGAACATCACAACACAGAACACGGAACGTAAAGACACATAATAGGATAACGTAAATAAGGCAAACAACTGGAGGTAAAGACGATCCGAACATCACAACACAGAACACGGAACGTAAAGACACATAATAGGATAACATAGATAAGGCAAACAACTGGAGGTAAAGATGATCCGAACATCACAACACAGAACACGGAACGTAAAGACACATAATAGGATAACGTAAATAAGGCAAACAACTGGAGGTAAAGACGATCCGAACATCACAACACAGAACACGGAACGTAAAGATACATAATAGGATAACGTAAATAAGACAAACAACTGGAGGTAAAGACGATCCGAACATCACAACACAGAACACGGAACGTAAAGACACATAATAGGATAAGGTAAATAAGGCAAACAACTGGAGGTAAAGACGATCCGAACATCACAACACAGAACACGGAACGTAAAGACACATAATAGGATAACGTAAATAAGACAAACAACTGGAGGTAAAGAGGAACCGAACATCACAACACAGAACACGGAACGTAAGGACACATAATAGGATAACGTAAATAAGGCAAACAACTGGAGGTAAAGACGATCCGAACATCACAACACAGAACACGGAACGTAAAGACACATAATAGGATAACGTAAATAAGGCAAACAACTGGAGGTAAAGACGATCCGAACATCACAACACAGAACACGGAACGTAAAGACACATAATAGGATAACTTAAATAAGACAAACAACTGGAGGTAAAGATGATCCGAACATCACACCACAGAACACGGAACGTAAAGACACATAATAGGATAACGTAAATAAGACAAACAACTGGAGGTAAAGACGATCCGAACATCACAACACAGAACACGGAACGTAAAGACACATAATAGGATAACGTAAATAAGGCAAACAACTGGAGGTAAAGACGATCCGAACATCACAACACAGAACACGGAACGTAAAGACACATAATAGGATAACGTAAATAAGACAAACAACTGGAGGTAAAGAGGGACCGAACATCACAACACAGAACACGGAACGTAAAGACACATAATAGGATAACGTAAATAAGACAAACAACAGGAGGTAAAGATGATCCGAACATCACAACACAGAACACGGAACGTAAAGACACATAATAGGATAACGTAAATAAGACAAACAACTGGAGGTAAAGACGATCCGAACATCACAACACAGAACACGGAACATAAAGACACATAATAGGATAACGTAAATAAGACAAACAACAGGAGGTAAAGACGAACCGAACATCACAACACAGAACACGGAACGTAAAGACATATAATAGGATAACATAAATAAGACAAACAACAGGAGGTAAAGACGAACCGAACATCACAACACAGAACACGGAACGTAAAGACACATAATAGGATAACGTAAATAAGACAAACAACTGGAGGTAAAGAGGAACCGAATATCACAACACAGAACACGAACGTAAAGACACATAATAGGATAACGTAAATAAGACAAACAACTGCAGGTAAAGACGATCCGAACATCACAACACAGAACACGGAACGTAAAGACACATAATAGGATAACGTAAATAAGACAAACAACTGCAGGTAAAGACGATCCGAACATCACAACACAGAACACGGAACGTAAAGACACATAATAGGATAACGTAAATAAGACAAACAACTGGAGGTAAAGATGATCCGAACATCACAACTCAGAACACGGAACGTAAAGACACATAATAGGATAACTTAAATAAGACAAACAACTGGAGGTAAAGACGATCCGAACATCACAACACAGAACACGGAACGTAAAGACACATAATAGAATAACGTAAATAAGACAAACAACTGGAGGTAAAGATGATCCGAACATCACAACTCAGAACACGGAACGTAAAGACACATAATAGGATAACGTAAATAAGACAAACAACTGGAGGTAAAGACGAACCGAACATCACAACACAGAACACGGAACGTAAAGACACATAATAGGATAACGTAAATAAGACAAACAACTGGAGGTAAAGTCGATCCGAACATCATAACACCAAACACGGAACGTAAAGATACATAATAGGATAACGAGACGATCCGAACATCACAACACAGAACACGGAACGTAAAGACACATGATAGGATAACGTAAATAAGACAAACAACTGGAGGTAAAGATGATCCGAACATCACAACTCAGAACACGGAACGTAAAGACACATAATAGGATAACGTAAATAAGACAAACAACTGGAGGTAAAGACGAACCGAACATCACAACACAGAACACGGAACGTAAAGACACATAATAGGATAACGTAAATAAGACAAACAACTGGAGGTAAAGACGAACCGAACATCACAACACAGAACACGGAACGTAAAGACACATAATAGGATAACGTAAATAAGACAAACAACTGGAGGTAAAGTCGATCCGAACATCATAACACCGAACACGGAACGTAAAGATACATAATAGGATAACGAGACGATCCGAACATCACAACACAGAACACGGAACGCAAAGACACATGATAGGATAACGTAAATAAGACAAACAACTGGAGGTAAAGACGATCCGAACATCACAACACAGAACACGGAACGTAAAGACACATAATATGATAACGTAAATAAGACAAACAACTGGAGGTAAAGACGAACCGAACATCACAACACAGAACACGGAACGTAAAGATACATAATAGGATAACGTAAATAAGACAAACAACTGGAGGTAAAGATGATCCGAACATCACAACACAGAACACGGAACGTAAAGACACATGATAGGATAACGTAAATAAGACAAACAACTGGAGGTAAAGATGATCCGAACATCACAACTCAGAACACGGAACGTAAAGACACATAATAGGATAACGTAAATAAGACAAACAACTGGAGGTAAAGACGAACCGAACATCACAACACAGAACACGGAACGTAAAGACACATAATAGGATAACGTAAATAAGACAAACAACTGGAGGTAAAGACGAACCGAACATCACAACACAGAACACGGAACGTAAAGACACATAATAGGATAACGTAAATAAGACAAACAACTGGAGGTAAAGTCGATCCGAACATCATAACACCGAACACGGAACGTAAAGATACATAATAGGATAACGAGACGATCCGAACATCACAACACAGAACACGGAACGCAAAGACACATGATAGGATAACGTAAATAAGACAAACAACTGGAGGTAAAGACGATCCGAACATCACAACACAGAACACGGAACGTAAAGACACATAATATGATAACGTAAATAAGACAAACAACTGGAGGTAAAGACGAACCGAACATCACAACACAGAACACGGAACGTAAAGATACATAATAGGATAACGTAAATAAGACAAACAACTGGAGGTAAAGATGATCCGAACATCACAACACAGAACACGGAACATAAAGACACATAATAGAATAACGTAAATAAGACAAAAAACTGGAGGTAAAGACGAACCGAACATCACAACACAGAACACGGAACATAAAGACACATAATAGGATAACGTAAATAAGACAAACAACTGGAGGTAAAGACGATCCGAACATCACAACACAGAACACGGAACGTAAAGACACATAATAGGATAACGTAAATAAGGCAAACAACTGGAGGTAAAGACGATCCGAACATCACAACACAGAACACGGAACGTAAAGACACATAATAGGATAACGTAAATAAGACAAACAACTGGAGGTAAAGAGGGACCGAACATCACAACACAGAACACGGAACGTAAAGACACATAATAGGATAACGTAAATAAGACAAACAACAGGAGGTAAAGATGATCCGAACATCACAACACAGAACACGGAACGTAAAGACACATAATAGGATAACGTAAATAAGACAAACAACTGGAGGTAAAGACGATCCGAACATCACAACACAGAACACGGAACATAAAGACACATAATAGGATAACGTAAATAAGACAAACAACAGGAGGTAAAGACGAACCGAACATCACAACACAGAACACGGAACGTAAAGACATATAATAGGATAACATAAATAAGACAAACAGCAGGAGGTAAAGACGAACCGAACATCACAACACAGAACACGGAACGTAAAGACACATAATAGGATAACGTAAATAAGACAAACAACTGGAGGTAAAGAGGAACCGAATATCACAACACAGAACACGAACGTAAAGACACATAATAGGATAACGTAAATAAGACAAACAACTGCAGGTAAAGACGATCCGAACATCACAACACAGAACACGGAACGTAAAGACACATAATAGGATAACGTAAATAAGACAAACAACTGCAGGTAAAGACGATCCGAACATCACAACACAGAACACGGAACGTAAAGACACATAATAGGATAACGTAAATAAGACAAACAACTGGAGGTAAAGATGATCCGAACATCACAACTCAGAACACGGAACGTAAAGACACATAATAGGATAACGTAAATAAGACAAACAACTGGAGGTAAAGACGATCCGAACATCACAACACAGAACACGGAACGTAAAGACACATAATAGAATAACGTAAATAAGACAAACAACTGGAGGTAAAGATGATCCGAACATCACAACTCAGAACACGGAACGTAAAGACACATAATAGGATAACGTAAATAAGACAAACAACTGGAGGTAAAGACGAACCGAACATCACAACACAGAACACGGAACGTAAAGACACATAATAGGATAACGTAAATAAGACAAACAACTGGAGGTAAAGTCGATCCGAACATCATAACACCAAACACGGAACGTAAAGATACATAATAGGATAACGAGACGATCCGAACATCACAACACAGAACACGGAACGTAAAGACACATGATAGGATAACGTAAATAAGACAAACAACTGGAGGTAAAGATGATCCGAACATCACAACTCAGAACACGGAACGTAAAGACACATAATAGGATAACGTAAATAAGACAAACAACTGGAGGTAAAGACGAACCGAACATCACAACACAGAACACGGAACGTAAAGACACATAATAGGATAACGTAAATAAGACAAACAACTGGAGGTAAAGACGAACCGAACATCACAACACAGAACACGGAACGTAAAGACACATAATAGGATAACGTAAATAAGACAAACAACTGGAGGTAAAGTCGATCCGAACATCATAACACCGAACACGGAACGTAAAGATACATAATAGGATAACGAGACGATCCGAACATCACAACACAGAACACGGAACGCAAAGACACATGATAGGATAACGTAAATAAGACAAACAACTGGAGGTAAAGACGATCCGAACATCACAACACAGAACACGGAACGTAAAGACACATAATATGATAACGTAAATAAGACAAACAACTGGAGGTAAAGACGAACCGAACATCACAACACAGAACACGGAACGTAAAGATACATAATAGGATAACGTAAATAAGACAAACAACTGGAGGTAAAGATGATCCGAACATCACAACACAGAACACGGAACATAAAGACACATAATAGAATAACGTAAATAAGACAAAAAACTGGAGGTAAAGACGAACCGAACATCACAACACAGAACACGGAACGTAAAGACACATAATAGGATAACGTAAATAAGACAAACAACTGGAGGTAAAGATGATCCGAACATCACAACACAGAACACGGAACATAAAGACACATAATAGAATAACGTAAATAAGACAAAAAACTGGAGGTAAAGACGAACCGAACATCACAACACAGAACACGGAACGTAAAGACACATAATAGGATAACGTAAATAAGACAAACAACTGGAGGTAAAGATGATCCGAACATCACAACACAGAACACGGAACGTAAAGACACATAATAGGATAACGTAAATAAGACAAACAACTGGAGGTAAAGAGGAACCGAACATCACAACACAGAACACGGCACATAAAGATACATAATAGAATAACGTAAATAAGACAAACAACTGGAGGTAAAGTCGATCTGAACATCACAACACAGAACACGGAACGTAAAGATACATAACAGGATAACGTAAATAAGACAAACAACTGGAGGTAAAGACGATCCGAACATCACAACTCAGAACACGGAACGTAAAGACACATAATAGGATAACGTAAATAAGACAAACAACTGGAGGTAAAGAGGAACCGAACATCACAACACAGAACACGGAACGTAAAGACATATAATAGGATAACGTAATTAAGACAAACAACAGGAGGTAAAGATGATCCGAACATCACAACACAGAACACGGAACGTAAAGACATATAATAGGATAACGTAAATAAGACAAACAACTGGAGGTAAAGACGAACCGAACATCACAACACAGAACACGGAACGTAAAGACACATAATAGGATAACATAGATAAGGCAAACAACTGGAGGTAAAGATGATCCGAACATCACAACACAGAACACGGAACGTAAAGACACATAATAGGATAACGTAAATAAGGCAAACAACTGGAGGTAAAGACGATCCGAACATCACAACACAGAACACGGAACGTAAAGACACATAATAGGATAACATAGATAAGGCAAACAACTGGAGGTAAAGATGATCCGAACATCACAACACAGAACACGGAACGTAAAGACACATAATAGGATAACGTAAATAAGGCAAACAACTGGAGGTAAAGACGATCTGAACATCACAACACAGAACACGGAACGTAAAGACACATAATAGGATAACGTAAATAAGACAAACAACTGGAGGTAAACAGGAACCGAACATCACAACACAGAACACGGAACGTAAAGACACATAATAGGATAACGTAAATAAGACAAACAACAGGAGATAAAGATGATCCGAACATCACAACACAGAACACGAACGTAAAGATGCATAATAGGATAACGTAAATAAGACAAACAACTGGAGGTAAAGACGATCCGAACATCACAACACAGAACACGGAACGTAAAGACACATAATAGGATAAGGTAAATAAGGCAAACAACTGGAGGTAAAGACGATCCGAACATCACAACACAGAACACGGAACGTAAAGACACATAATAGGATAACGTAAATAAGACAAACAACTGGAGGTAAAGAGGAACCGAACATCACAACACAGAACACGGAACGTAAAGACACATAATAGGATAACGTAAATAAGGCAAACAACTGGAGGTAAAGACGATCCGAACATCACAACACAGAACACGGAACAAGTGGAGGTAAAGACGATCCGAACATCACAACACAGAACACGGAACGTAAAGACACATAATAGGATAACGTAAATAAGACAAACAACTGGAGGTAAAGATGATCCGAACATCACACCACAGAACACGGAACGTAAAGACACATAATAGGATAACGTAAATAAGACAAACAACTGGAGGTAAAGATGATCCGAACATCACAACACAGAACACGGAACGTAAAGACACATAATAGGATAACGTAAATAAGACAAACAACTGGAGGTAAAGAGGAACCGAACATCACAACACAGAACACGGCACATAAAGACACATAATAGAATAACGTAAATAAGACAAAAAACTGGAGGTAAAGACGAACCGAACATCACAACACAGAACACGGAACGTAAAGACACATAATAGGATAACGTAAATAAGACAAACAACTGGAGGTAAAGATGATCCGAACATCACAACACAGAACACGGAACATAAAGACACATAATATAATAACGTAAATAAGACAAAAAACTGGAGGTAAAGACGAACCGAACATCACAACACAGAACACGGAACGTAAAGACACATAATAGGATAACGTAAATAAGACAAACAACTGGAGGTAAAGATGATCCGAACATCACAACACAGAACACGGAACGTAAAGACACATAATAGGATAACGTAAATAAGACAAACAACTGGAGGTAAAGAGGAACCGAACATCACAACACAGAACACGGCACATAAAGATACATAATAGAATAACGTAAATAAGACAAACAACTGGAGGTAAAGTCGATCTGAACATCACAACACAGAACACGGAACGTAAAGATACATAACAGGATAACGTAAATAAGACAAACAACTGGAGGTAAAGACGATCCGAACATCACAACTCAGAACACGGAACGTAAAGACACATAATAGGATAACGTAAATAAGACAAACAACTGGAGGTAAAGAGGAACCGAACATCACAACACAGAACACGGAACGTAAAGACATATAATAGGATAACGTAAATAAGACAAACAACTGGAGGTAAAGATGATCCGAACATCACAACACAGAACACGGAACGTAAAGACATATAATAGGATAACGTAAATAATACAAACAACTGGAGGTAAAGACGAACCGAACATCACAACACAGAACACGGAACGTAAAGACACATAATAGGATAACATAGATAAGGCAAACAACTGGAGGTAAAGATGATCCGAACATCACAACACAGAACACGGAACGTAAAGACACATAATAGGATAACGTAAATAAGGCAAACAACTGGAGGTAAAGACGATCCGAACATCACAACACAGAACACGGAACGTAAAGACACATAATAGGATAACATAGATAAGGCAAACAACTGGAGGTAAAGATGATCCGAACATCACAACACAGAACACGGAACGTAAAGACACATAATAGGATAACGTAAATAAGGCAAACAACTGGAGGTAAAGACGATCTGAACATCACAACACAGAACACGGAACGTAAAGACACATAATAGGATAACGTAAATAAGACAAACAACTGGAGGTAAAGAGGAACCGAACATCACAACACAGAACACGGAACGTAAAGACACATAATAGGATAACGTAAATAAGACAAACAACAGGAGGTAAAGATGATCCGAACATCACAACACAGAACACGGAACGTAAAGATGCATAATAGGATAACGTAAATAAGACAAACAACTGGAGGTAAAGACGATCCGAACATCACAACACAGAACACGGAACGTAAAGACACATAATAGGATAAGGTAAATAAGGCAAACAACTGGAGGTAAAGACGATCCGAACATCACAACACAGAACACGGAACGTAAAGACACATAATAGGACAACGTAAATAAGACAAACAACTGGAGGTAAAGAGGAACCGAACATCACAACACAGAACACGGAACGTAAAGACACATAATAGGATAACGTAAATAAGGCAAACAACTGGAGGTAAAGACGATCCGAACATCACAACACAGAACACGGAACAAGTGGAGGTAAAGACGATCCGAACATCACAACACAGAACACGGAACGTAAAGACACATAATAGGATAACGTAAATAAGACAAACAACTGGAGGTAAAGATGATCCGAACATCACACCACAGAACACGGAACGTAAAGACACATAATAGGATAACGTAAATAAGACAAACAACTGGAGGTAAAGATGATCCGAACATCACAACACAGAACACGGAACGTAAAGACACATAATAGGATAACGTAAATAAGACAAACAACTGGAGGTAAAGAGGAACCGAACATCACAACACAGAACACGGCACATAAAGATACATAATAGAATAACGTAAATAAGACAAACAACTGGAGGTAAAGTCGATCTGAACATCACAACACAGAACACGGAACGTAAAGATACATAACAGGATAACGTAAATAAGACAAACAACTGGAGGTAAAGACGATCCGAACATCAAAACTCAGAACACGGAACGTAAAGAGACATAATAGGATAACGTAAATAAGACAAACAACTGGAGGTAAAGAGGAACCGAACATCACAACACAGAACACTGAACGTAAAGACATATAATAGGATAACGTAAATAAGACAAACAACTGGAGGTAAAGATGATCCGAACATCACAACACAGAACACGGAACGTAAAGACATATAATAGGATAACGTAAATAAGACAAACAACTGGAGGTAAAGACGAACCGAACATCACAACACAGAACACGGAACGTAAAGACACATAATAGGATAACATAGATAAGGCAAACAACTGGAGGTAAAGATGATCCGAACATCACAACACAGAACACGGAACGTAAAGACACATAATAGGATAACGTAAATAAGGCAAACAACTGGAGGTAAAGACGATCCGAACATCACAACACAGAACACGGAACGTAAAGACACATAATAGGATAACATAGATAAGGCAAACAACTGGAGGTAAAGATGATCCGAACATCACAACACAGAACACGGAACGTAAAGACACATAATAGGATAACGTAAATAAGGCAAACAACTGGAGGTAAAGTCGATCTGAACATCACAACACAGAACACGGAACGTAAAGATACATAACAGGATAACGTAAATAAGACAAACAACTGGAGGTAAAGACGATCCGAACATCACAACTCAGAACACGGAACGTAAAGACACATAATAGGATAACGTAAATAAGACAAACAACTGGAGGTAAAGAGGAACCGAACATCACAACACAGAACACGGAACGTAAAGACATATAATAGGATAACGTAAATAAGACAAACAACTGGAGGTAAAGATGATCCGAACATCACAACACAGAACACGTAACGTAAAGACTTATAATAGGATAACGTAAATAAGACAAACAACTGGAGGTAAAGACGAACCGAACATCACAACACAGAACACGGAACGTAAAGACACATAATAGGATAACATAGATAAGGCAAACAACTGGAGGTAAAGATGATCCGAACATCACAACACAGAACACGGAACGTAAAGACACATAATAGGATAACGTAAATAAGGCAAACAACTGGAGGTAAAGACGATCCGAACATCACAACACAGAACACGGAACGTAAAGACACATAATAGGATAACATAGATAAGGCAAACAACTGGAGGTAAAGATGATCCGAACATCACAACAGAGAACACGGAACGTAAAGACACATAATAGGATAACGTAAATAAGGCAAACAACTGGAGGTAAAGACGATCTGAACATCACAACACAGAACACGGAACGTAAAGACATATAATAGGATAACGTAAATAAGACAAACAACTGGAGGTAAAGAGGAACCGAACATCACAACACAGAACACGGAACGTAAAGACACATAATAGGATAACGTAAATAAGACAAACAACAGGAGGTAAAGATGATCCGAACATCACAACACAGAACACGGAACGTAAAGACACATAATAGGATAAGGTAAATAAGGCAAACAACTGGAGGTAAAGACGATCCGAACATCACAACACAGAACACGGAACGTAAAGACACATAATAGGATAACGTAAATAAGACAAACAACTGGAGGTAAAGAGGAACCGAACATCACAACACAGAACACGGAACGTAAAGACACATAATAGGATAACGTAAATAAGGCAAACAACTGGAGGTAAAGACGATCCGAACATCACAACACAGAACACGGAACAAGTGGAGGTAAAGACGATCCGAACATCACAACACAGAACACGGAACGTAAAGACACATAATAGGATAACGTAAATAAGACAAACAACTGGAGGTAAAGATGATCCGAACATCACACCACAGAACACGGAACGTAAAGACACATAATAGGATAACGTAAATAAGACAAACAACTGGAGGTAAAGATGATCCGAACATCACAACACAGAACACGGAACGTAAAGACACATAATAGGATAACGTAAATAAGACAAACAACTGGAGGTAAAGAGGAACCGAACATCACAACACAAAACACGGCACATAAAGACACATAATAGAATAACGTAAATAAGACAAAAAACTGGAGGTAAAGACGAACCGAACATCACAACACAGAACACGGAACGTAAAGACACATAATAGGATAACGTAAATAAGACAAACAACTGGAGGTAAAGATGATCCGAACATCACAACACAGAACACGAACATAAAGACACATAATAGAATAACGTAAATAAGACAAAAAACTGGAGGTAAAGACGAACCGAACATCACAACACAGAACACGGAACGTAAAGACACATAATAGGATAACGTAAATAAGACAAACAACTGGAGGTAAAGAGGAACCGAACATCACAACACAGAACACGGCACATAAAGATACATAATAGATAACGTAAATAAGACAAACAACTGGAGGTAAAGTCGATCTGAACATCACAACACAGAACACGGAACGTAAAGATACATAACAGGATAACGTAAATAAGACAAACAACTGGAGGTAAAGACGATCCGAACATCACAACTCAGAACACGGAACGTAAAGACACATAATAGGATAACGTAAATAAGACAAACAACTGGAGGTAAAGAGGAACCTAACATCACAACACAGAACACGGAACGTAAAGACATATAATAGGATAACGTAAATAAGACAAACAACTGGAGGTAAAGATGATCCGAACATCACAACACAGAACACGGAACGTAAAGACATATAATAGGATAACGTAAATAAGACAAACAACTGGAGGTAAAGACGAACCGAACATCACAACACAGAACACGGAACGTAAAGACACATAATAGGATAACATAGATAAGGCAAACAACTGGAGGTAAAGATGATCCGAACATCACAACACAGAACACGGAACGTAAAGACACATAATAGGATAACGTAAATAAGGCAAACAACTGGAGGTAAAGACGATCCGAACATCACAACACAGAACACGGAACGTAAAGACACATAATAGGATAACATAGATAAGGCAAACAACTGGAGGTAAAGATGATCCGAACATCACAACAGAGAACACGGAACGTAAAGACACATAATAGGATAACGTAAATAAGGCAAACAACTGGAGGTAAAGACGATCTGAACATCACAACACAGAACACGGAACGTAAAGACACATAATAGGATAACGTAAATAAGACAAACAACTGGAGGTAAAGAGGAACCGAACATCACAACACAGAACACGGAACGTAAAGACACATAATAGGATAACGTAAATAAGACAAACAACAGGAGGTAAAGATGATCCGAACATCACAACACAGAACACGGAACGTAAAGATGCATAATAGGATAACGTAAATAAGACAAACAACTGGAGGTAAAGACGATCCGAACATCACAACACAGAACACGGAACGTAAAGACACATAATAGGATAAGGTAAATAAGGCAAACAACTGGAGGTAAAGACGATCCGAACATCACAACACAGAACACGGAACGTAAAGACACATAATAGGATAACGTAAATAAGACAAACAACAGGAGGTAAAGAGGAACCGAACATCACAACACAGAACACGGAACGTAAAGACACATAATAGGATAACGTAAATAAGGCAAACAACTGGAGGTAAAGACGATCCGAACATCACAACACAGAACACGGAACAAGTGGAGGTAAAGACGATCCGAACATCACAACACAGAACACGGAACGTAAAGACACATAATAGGATAACGTAAATAAGACAAACAACTGGAGGTAAAGATGATCCGAACATCACACCACAGAACACGGAACGTAAAGACACATAATAGGATAACGTAAATAAGACAAACAACTGGAGGTAAAGATGATCCGAACATCACAACACAGAACACGGAACGTAAAGACACATAATAGGATAACGTAAATAAGACAAACAACTGGAGGTAAAGAGGAACCGAACATCACAACACAGAACACGGCACATAAAGATACATAATAGAATAACGTAAATAAGACAAACAACTGGAGGTAAAGTCGATCTGAACATCACAACACAGAACACGGAACGTAAAGATACATAACAGGATAACGTAAATAAGACAAACAACTGGAGGTAAAGACGATCCGAACATCAAAACTCAGAACACGGAACGTAAAGACACATAATAGGATAACGTAAATAAGACAAACAACTGGAGGTAAAGAGGAACCAAACATCACAACACAGAACACGGAACGTAAAGACATATAATAGGATAACGTAAATAAGACAAACAACTGGAGGTAAAGATGATCCGAACATCACAACACAGAACACGGAACGTAAAGACATATAATAGGATAACGTAAATAAGACAAACAACTGGAGGTAAAGACGAACCGAACATCACAACACAGAACACGGAACGTAAAGACACATAATAGGATAACATAGATAAGGCAAACAACTGGAGGTAAAGATGATCCGAACATCACAACACAGAACACGGAACGTAAAGACACATAATAGGATAACGTAAATAAGACAAACAACTGGAGGTAAAGAGGAACCGAACATCACAACACAGAACACGGAACGTAAAGACACATAATAGGATAACGTAAATAAGACAAACAACAGGAGGTAAAGATGATCCGAACATCACAACACAGAACACGGAACGTAAAGATGCATAATAGGATAACGTAAATAAGACAAACAACTGGAGGTAAAGACGATCCGAACATCACAACACAGAACACGGAACGTAAAGACACATAATAGGATAAGGTAAATAAGGCAAACAACTGGAGGTAAAGACGATCCGAACATCACAACACAGAACACGGAACGTAAAGACACATAATAGGATAACGTAAATAAGACAAACAACAGGAGGTAAAGAGGAACCGAACATCACAACACAGAACACGGAACGTAAAGACACATAATAGGATAACGTAAATAAGGCAAACAACTGGAGGTAAAGACGATCCGAACATCACAACACAGAACACGGAACAAGTGGAGGTAAAGACGATCCGAACATCACAACACAGAACACGGAACGTAAAGACACATAATAGGATAACGTAAATAAGACAAACAACTGGAGGTAAAGATGATCCGAACATCACACCACAGAACACGGAACGTAAAGACACATAATAGGATAACGTAAATAAGACAAACAACTGGAGGTAAAGATGATCCGAACATCACAACACAGAACACGGAACGTAAAGACACATAATAGGATAACGTAAATAAGACAAACAACTGGAGGTAAAGAGGAACCGAACATCACAACACAGAACACGGCACATAAAGATACATAATAGAATAACGTAAATAAGACAAACAACTGGAGGTAAAGTCGATCTGAACATCACAACACAGAACACGGAACGTAAAGATACATAACAGGATAACGTAAATAAGACAAACAACTGGAGGTAAAGACGATCCGAACATCAAAACTCAGAACACGGAACGTAAAGACACATAATAGGATAACGTAAATAAGACAAACAGCTGGAGGTAAAGAGGAACCGAACATCACAACACAGAACACGGAACGTAAAGACATATAATAGGATAACGTAAATAAGACAAACAACTGGAGGTAAAGATGATCCGAACATCACAACACAGAACACGGAACGTAAAGACATATAATAAGATAACGTAAATAAGACAAACAACTGGAGGTAAAGACGAACCGAACATCACAACACAGAACACGGAACGTAAAGACACATAATAGGATAACATAGATAAGGCAAACAACTGGAGGTAAAGATGATCCGAACATCAC
The DNA here is from genome assembly GCA_963680875.1 of Bathymodiolus brooksi. NCBI lineage: Eukaryota > Metazoa > Mollusca > Bivalvia > Mytilida > Modiolidae > Bathymodiolus > Bathymodiolus brooksi. The sequence continues at coordinate 63,798,435 of OY804585.1, read as the reverse complement.
AACACAGAACACGGAACGTAAAGACACATAATAGGATAACGTAAATAAGGCAAACAACTGGAGGTAAAGACGATCCGAACATCACAACACAGAACACGGAACGTAAAGACACATAATAGGATAACATAGATAAGGCAAACAACTGGAGGTAAAGATGATCCGAACATCACAACACAGAACACGGAACGTAAAGACACATAATAGGATAACGTAAATAAGACAAACAACAGGAGGTAAAGATGATCCGAACATCACAACACAGAACACGGAACGTAAAGATGCATAATAGGATAACGTAAATAAGACAAACAACTGGAGGTAAAGACGATCCGAACATCACAACACAGAACACGGAACGTAAAGACACATAATAGGATAAGGTAAATAAGGCAAACAACTGGAGGTAAAGACGATCCGAACATCACAACACAGAACACGGAACGTAAAGACACATAATAGGATAACGTAAATAAGACAAACAACTGGAGGTAAAGAGGAACCGAACATCACAACACAGAACACGGAACGTAAAGACACATAATAGGATAACGTAAATAAGGCAAACAACTGGAGGTAAAGACGATCCGAACATCACAACACAGAACACGGAACGTAAAGACACATAATAGGATAACGTTAATAAGGCAAACAACTGGAGGTAAAGACGATCCGAACATCACAACACAGAACACGGAACGTAAAGACACATAATAGGATAACGTAAATAAGACAAACAACTGGAGGTAAAGATGATCCGAACATCACACCACAGAACACGGAACGTAAAGACACATAATAGGATAACGTAAATAAGACAAACAACTGGAGGTAAAGATGATCCGAACATCACAACACAGAACACGGAACGTAAAGACACATAATAGGATAACGTAAATAAGACAAACAACTGGAGGTAAAGAGGAACCGAACATCACAACACAGAACACGGCACATAAAGATACATAATAGAATAACGTAAATAAGACAAACAACTGGAGGTAAAGTCGATCTGAACATCACAACACAGAACACGGAACGTAAAGATACATAACAGGATAACGTAAATAAGACAAACAACTGGAGGTAAAGACGATCCGAACATCAAAACTCAGAACACGGAACGTAAAGAGACATAATAGGATAACGTAAATAAGACAAACAACTGGAGGTAAAGAGGAACCGAACATCACAACACAGAACACTGAACGTAAAGACATATAATAGGATAACGTAAATAAGACAAACAACTGGAGGTAAAGATGATCCGAACATCACAACACAGAACACGGAACGTAAAGACATATAATAGGATAACGTAAATAAGACAAACAACTGGAGGTAAAGACGAACCGAACATCACAACACAGAACACGGAACGTAAAGACACATAATAGGATAACATAGATAAGGCAAACAACTGGAGGTAAAGATGATCCGAACATCACAACACAGAACACGGAACGTAAAGACACATAATAGGATAACGTAAATAAGGCAAACAACTGGAGGTAAAGACGATCCGAACATCACAACACAGAACACGGAACGTAAAGACACATAATAGGATAACATAGATAAGGCAAACAACTGGAGGTAAAGATGATCCGAACATCACAACACAGAACACGGAACGTAAAGACACATAATAGGATAACGTAAATAAGGCAAACAACTGGAGGTAAAGTCGATCTGAACATCACAACACAGAACACGGAACGTAAAGATACATAACAGGATAACGTAAATAAGACAAACAACTGGAGGTAAAGACGATCCGAACATCACAACTCAGAACACGGAACGTAAAGACACATAATAGGATAACGTAAATAAGACAAACAACTGGAGGTAAAGAGGAACCGAACATCACAACACAGAACACGGAACGTAAAGACATATAATAGGATAACGTAAATAAGACAAACAACTGGAGGTAAAGATGATCCGAACATCACAACACAGAACACGTAACGTAAAGACTTATAATAGGATAACGTAAATAAGACAAACAACTGGAGGTAAAGACGAACCGAACATCACAACACAGAACACGGAACGTAAAGACACATAATAGGATAACATAGATAAGGCAAACAACTGGAGGTAAAGATGATCCGAACATCACAACACAGAACACGGAACGTAAAGACACATAATAGGATAACGTAAATAAGGCAAACAACTGGAGGTAAAGACGATCCGAACATCACAACACAGAACACGGAACGTAAAGACACATAATAGGATAACATAGATAAGGCAAACAACTGGAGGTAAAGATGATCCGAACATCACAACAGAGAACACGGAACGTAAAGACACATAATAGGATAACGTAAATAAGGCAAACAACTGGAGGTAAAGACGATCTGAACATCACAACACAGAACACGGAACGTAAAGACATATAATAGGATAACGTAAATAAGACAAACAACTGGAGGTAAAGAGGAACCGAACATCACAACACAGAACACGGAACGTAAAGACACATAATAGGATAACGTAAATAAGACAAACAACAGGAGGTAAAGATGATCCGAACATCACAACACAGAACACGGAACGTAAAGACACATAATAGGATAAGGTAAATAAGGCAAACAACTGGAGGTAAAGACGATCCGAACATCACAACACAGAACACGGAACGTAAAGACACATAATAGGATAACGTAAATAAGACAAACAACTGGAGGTAAAGAGGAACCGAACATCACAACACAGAACACGGAACGTAAAGACACATAATAGGATAACGTAAATAAGGCAAACAACTGGAGGTAAAGACGATCCGAACATCACAACACAGAACACGGAACAAGTGGAGGTAAAGACGATCCGAACATCACAACACAGAACACGGAACGTAAAGACACATAATAGGATAACGTAAATAAGACAAACAACTGGAGGTAAAGATGATCCGAACATCACACCACAGAACACGGAACGTAAAGACACATAATAGGATAACGTAAATAAGACAAACAACTGGAGGTAAAGATGATCCGAACATCACAACACAGAACACGGAACGTAAAGACACATAATAGGATAACGTAAATAAGACAAACAACTGGAGGTAAAGAGGAACCGAACATCACAACACAAAACACGGCACATAAAGACACATAATAGAATAACGTAAATAAGACAAAAAACTGGAGGTAAAGACGAACCGAACATCACAACACAGAACACGGAACGTAAAGACACATAATAGGATAACGTAAATAAGACAAACAACTGGAGGTAAAGATGATCCGAACATCACAACACAGAACACGAACATAAAGACACATAATAGAATAACGTAAATAAGACAAAAAACTGGAGGTAAAGACGAACCGAACATCACAACACAGAACACGGAACGTAAAGACACATAATAGGATAACGTAAATAAGACAAACAACTGGAGGTAAAGAGGAACCGAACATCACAACACAGAACACGGCACATAAAGATACATAATAGATAACGTAAATAAGACAAACAACTGGAGGTAAAGTCGATCTGAACATCACAACACAGAACACGGAACGTAAAGATACATAACAGGATAACGTAAATAAGACAAACAACTGGAGGTAAAGACGATCCGAACATCACAACTCAGAACACGGAACGTAAAGACACATAATAGGATAACGTAAATAAGACAAACAACTGGAGGTAAAGAGGAACCTAACATCACAACACAGAACACGGAACGTAAAGACATATAATAGGATAACGTAAATAAGACAAACAACTGGAGGTAAAGATGATCCGAACATCACAACACAGAACACGGAACGTAAAGACATATAATAGGATAACGTAAATAAGACAAACAACTGGAGGTAAAGACGAACCGAACATCACAACACAGAACACGGAACGTAAAGACACATAATAGGATAACATAGATAAGGCAAACAACTGGAGGTAAAGATGATCCGAACATCACAACACAGAACACGGAACGTAAAGACACATAATAGGATAACGTAAATAAGGCAAACAACTGGAGGTAAAGACGATCCGAACATCACAACACAGAACACGGAACGTAAAGACACATAATAGGATAACATAGATAAGGCAAACAACTGGAGGTAAAGATGATCCGAACATCACAACAGAGAACACGGAACGTAAAGACACATAATAGGATAACGTAAATAAGGCAAACAACTGGAGGTAAAGACGATCTGAACATCACAACACAGAACACGGAACGTAAAGACACATAATAGGATAACGTAAATAAGACAAACAACTGGAGGTAAAGAGGAACCGAACATCACAACACAGAACACGGAACGTAAAGACACATAATAGGATAACGTAAATAAGACAAACAACAGGAGGTAAAGATGATCCGAACATCACAACACAGAACACGGAACGTAAAGATGCATAATAGGATAACGTAAATAAGACAAACAACTGGAGGTAAAGACGATCCGAACATCACAACACAGAACACGGAACGTAAAGACACATAATAGGATAAGGTAAATAAGGCAAACAACTGGAGGTAAAGACGATCCGAACATCACAACACAGAACACGGAACGTAAAGACACATAATAGGATAACGTAAATAAGACAAACAACAGGAGGTAAAGAGGAACCGAACATCACAACACAGAACACGGAACGTAAAGACACATAATAGGATAACGTAAATAAGGCAAACAACTGGAGGTAAAGACGATCCGAACATCACAACACAGAACACGGAACAAGTGGAGGTAAAGACGATCCGAACATCACAACACAGAACACGGAACGTAAAGACACATAATAGGATAACGTAAATAAGACAAACAACTGGAGGTAAAGATGATCCGAACATCACACCACAGAACACGGAACGTAAAGACACATAATAGGATAACGTAAATAAGACAAACAACTGGAGGTAAAGATGATCCGAACATCACAACACAGAACACGGAACGTAAAGACACATAATAGGATAACGTAAATAAGACAAACAACTGGAGGTAAAGAGGAACCGAACATCACAACACAGAACACGGCACATAAAGATACATAATAGAATAACGTAAATAAGACAAACAACTGGAGGTAAAGTCGATCTGAACATCACAACACAGAACAAGGAACGTAAAGATACATAACAGGATAACGTAAATAAGACAAACAACTGGAGGTAAAGACGATCCGAACATCAAAACTCAGAACACGGAACGTAAAGACACATAATAGGATAACGTAAATAAGACAAACAACTGGAGGTAAAGAGGAACCAAACATCACAACACAGAACACGGAACGTAAAGACATATAATAGGATAACGTAAATAAGACAAACAACTGGAGGTAAAGATGATCCGAACATCACAACACAGAACACGGAACGTAAAGACATATAATAGGATAACGTAAATAAGACAAACAACTGGAGGTAAAGACGAACCGAACATCACAACACAGAACACGGAACGTAAAGACACATAATAGGATAACATAGATAAGGCAAACAACTGGAGGTAAAGATGATCCGAACATCACAACACAGAACACGGAACGTAAAGACACATAATAGGATAACGTAAATAAGACAAACAACTGGAGGTAAAGAGGAACCGAACATCACAACACAGAACACGGAACGTAAAGACACATAATAGGATAACGTAAATAAGACAAACAACAGGAGGTAAAGATGATCCGAACATCACAACACAGAACACGGAACGTAAAGATGCATAATAGGATAACGTAAATAAGACAAACAACTGGAGGTAAAGACGATCCGAACATCACAACACAGAACACGGAACGTAAAGACACATAATAGGATAAGGTAAATAAGGCAAACAACTGGAGGTAAAGACGATCCGAACATCACAACACAGAACACGGAACGTAAAGACACATAATAGGATAACGTAAATAAGACAAACAACAGGAGGTAAAGAGGAACCGAACATCACAACACAGAACACGGAACGTAAAGACACATAATAGGATAACGTAAATAAGGCAAACAACTGGAGGTAAAGACGATCCGAACATCACAACACAGAACACGGAACAAGTGGAGGTAAAGACGATCCGAACATCACAACACAGAACACGGAACGTAAAGACACATAATAGGATAACGTAAATAAGACAAACAACTGGAGGTAAAGATGATCCGAACATCACACCACAGAACACGGAACGTAAAGACACATAATAGGATAACGTAAATAAGACAAACAACTGGAGGTAAAGATGATCCGAACATCACAACACAGAACACGGAACGTAAAGACACATAATAGGATAACGTAAATAAGACAAACAACTGGAGGTAAAGAGGAACCGAACATCACAACACAGAACACGGCACATAAAGATACATAATAGAATAACGTAAATAAGACAAACAACTGGAGGTAAAGTCGATCTGAACATCACAACACAGAACACGGAACGTAAAGATACATAACAGGATAACGTAAATAAGACAAACAACTGGAGGTAAAGACGATCCGAACATCAAAACTCAGAACACGGAACGTAAAGACACATAATAGGATAACGTAAATAAGACAAACAGCTGGAGGTAAAGAGGAACCGAACATCACAACACAGAACACGGAACGTAAAGACATATAATAGGATAACGTAAATAAGACAAACAACTGGAGGTAAAGATGATCCGAACATCACAACACAGAACACGGAACGTAAAGACATATAATAAGATAACGTAAATAAGACAAACAACTGGAGGTAAAGACGAACCGAACATCACAACACAGAACACGGAACGTAAAGACACATAATAGGATAACATAGATAAGGCAAACAACTGGAGGTAAAGATGATCCGAACATCACAACACAGAACACGGAACGTAAAGACACATAATAGGATAACGTAAATAAGGCAAACAACTGGAGGTAAAGACGATCCGAACATCACAACACAGAACACGGAACGTAAAGACACATAATAGGATAACATAGATAAGGCAAACAACTGGAGGTAAAGATGATCCGAACATCACAACACAGAACACGGAACGTAAAGACACATAATAGGATAACGTAAATAAGACAAACAACAGGAGGTAAAGATGATCCGAACATCACAACACAGAACACGGAACGTAAAGATGCATAATAGGATAACGTAAATAAGACAAACAACTGGAGGTAAAGACGATCCGAACATCACAACACAGAACACGGAACGTAAAGACACATAATAGGATAAGGTAAATAAGGCAAACAACTGGAGGTAAAGACGATCCGAACATCACAACACAGAACACGGAACGTAAAGACACATAATAGGATAACGTAAATAAGACAAACAACTGGAGGTAAAGAGGAACCGAACATCACAACACAGAACACGGAACGTAAAGACACATAATAGGATAACGTAAATAAGGCAAACAACTGGAGGTAAAGACGATCCGAACATCACAACACAGAACACGGAACGTAAAGACACATAATAGGATAACGTTAATAAGGCAAACAACTGGAGGTAAAGACGATCCGAACATCACAACACAGAACACGGAACGTAAAGACACATAATAGGATAACGTAAATAAGACAAACAACTGGAGGTAAAGATGATCCGAACATCACACCACAGAACACGGAACGTAAAGACACATAATAGGATAACGTAAATAAGACAAACAACTGGAGGTAAAGATGATCCGAACATCACAACACAGAACACGGAACGTAAAGACACATAATAGGATAACGTAAATAAGACAAACAACTGGAGGTAAAGAGGAACCGAACATCACAACACAGAACACGGCACATAAAGATACATAATAGAATAACGTAAATAAGACAAACAACTGGAGGTAAAGTCGATCTGAACATCACAACACAGAACACGGAACGTAAAGATACATAACAGGATAACGTAAATAAGACAAACAACTGGAGGTAAAGACGATCCGAACATCACAACTCAGAACACGGAACGTAAAGACACATAATAGGATAACGTAAATAAGACAAACAACTGGAGGTAAAGAGGAACCGAACATCACAACACAGAACACGGAACGTAAAGACATATAATAGGATAACGTAAATAAGACAAACAACAGGAGGTAAAGATGATCCGAACATCACAACACAGAACAAGGAACGTAAAGATGCATAATAGGATAACGTAAATAAGACAAACAACTGGAGGTAAAGACGATCCGAACATCACAACACAGAACACGGAACGTAAAGACACATAATAGGATAACGTAAATAAGGCAAACAACTGGAGGTAAAGACGATCCGAACATCACAACACAGAACACAGAACGTAAAGACACATAATAGGATAACGTAAATAAGACAAACAACTGGAGGTAAAGAGGAACCGAACATCACAACACAGAACACGGAACGTAAAGACACATAATAGGATAACGTAAATAAGGCAAACAACTGGAGGTAAAGACGATCCGAACATCACAACACAGAACACGGAACAAGTGGAGGTAAAGACGATCCGAACATCACAACACAGAACACGGAACGTAAAGACACATAATAGGATAACGTAAATAAGACAAACAACTGGAGGTAAAGATGATCCGAACATCACACCACAGAACACGGAACGTAAAGACACATAATAGGATAACGTAAATAAGACAAACAACTGGAGGTAAAGATGATCCGAACATCACAACACAGAACACGGAACGTAAAGACACATAATAGGATAACGTAAATAAGACAAACAACTGGAGGTAAAGAGGAACCGAACATCACAACACAGAACACGGCACATAAAGATACATAATAGAATAACGTAAATAAGACAAACAACTGGAGGTAAAGTCGATCTGAACATCACAACACAGAACACGGAACGTAAAGATACATAACAGGATAACGTAAATAAGACAAATAACTGGAGGTAAAGACGATCCGAACATCACAACTCAGAACACGGAACGTAAAGACACATAATAGGATAACGTAAATAAGACAAACAACTGGAGGTAAAGAGGAACCGAACATCACAACACAGAACACGGAACGTAAAGACATATAATAGGATAACGTAAATAAGACAAACAACTGGAGGTAAAGATGATCCGAACATCACAACACAGAACACGGAACGTAAAGACATATAATAGGATAACGTAAATAAGACAAACAACTGGAGGTAAAGACGAACCGAACATCACAACACAGAACACGGAACGTAAAGACACATAATAGAATAACATAGATAAGGCAAACAACTGGAGGTAAAGATGATCCGAACATCACAACACAGAACACGGAACGTAAAGACACATAATAGGATAACGTAAATAAGGCAAACAACTGGAGGTAAAGACGATCCGAACATCACAACACAGAACACGGAACGTAAAGACACATAATAGGATAACATAGATAAGGCAAACAACTGGAGGTAAAGATGATCCGAACATCACAACACAGAACACGGAACGTAAAGACACATAATAGGATAACGTAAATAAGGCAAACAACTGGAGGTAAAAACGATCTGAACATCACAACACAGAACACGGAACGTAAAGACACATAATAGGATAACGTAAATAAGACAAACAACTGGAGGTAAAGAGGAACCGAACATCACAACACAGAACACGGAACGTAAAGACACATAATAGGATAACGTAAATAAGACAAACAACAGGAGGTAAAGATGATCCGAACATCACAACACAGAACACGGAACGTAAAGATGCATAATAGGATAACGTAAATAAGACAAACAACTGGAGGTAAAGACGATCCGAACATCACAACACAGAACACGGAACGTAAAGACACATAATAGGATAAGGTAAATAAGGCAAACAACTGGAGGTAAAGACGATCCGAACATCACAACACAGAACACGGAACGTAAAGACACATAATAGGATAACGTAAATAAGACAAACAACTGGAGGTAAAGAGGAACCGAACATCACAACACAGAACACGGAACGTAAAGACACATAATAGGATAACGTAAATAAGGCAAACAACTGGAGGTAAAGACGATCCGAACATCACAACACAGAACACGGAACGTAAAGACACATAATAGGATAACGTTAATAAGGCAAACAACTGGAGGTAAAGACGATCCGAACATCACAACACAGAACACGGAACGTAAAGACACATAATAGGATAACGTAAATAAGACAAACAACTGGAGGTAAAGATGATCCGAACATCACACCACAGAACACGGAACGTAAAGACACATAATAGGATAACGTAAATAAGACAAACAACTGGAGGTAAAGATGATCCGAACATCACAACACAGAACACGGAACGTAAAGACACATAATAGGATAACGTAAATAAGACAAACAACTGGAGGTAAAGAGGAACCGAACATCACAACACAGAACACGGCACATAAAGATACATAATAGAATAACGTAAATAAGACAAACAACTGGAGGTAAAGTCGATCTGAACATCACAACACAGAACACGGAACGTAAAGATACATAACAGGATAACGTAAATAAGACAAACAACTGGAGGTAAAGACGATCCGAACATCACAACTCAGAACACGGAACGTAAAGACACATAATAGGATAACGTAAATAAGACAAACAACTGGAGGTAAAGAGGAACCGAACATCACAACACAGAACACGGAACGTAAAGACATATAATAGGATAACGTAAATAAGACAAACAACTGGAGGTAAAGATGATCCGAACATCACAACACAGAACACGGAACGTAAAGACATATAATAGGATAACGTAAAAAAGACAAACAACTGGAGGTAAAGACGAACCGAACATCACAACACAGAACACGGAACGTAAAGACACATAATAGGATAACATAGATAAGGCAAACAACTGGAGGTAAAGATGATCCGAACATCACAACACAGAACACGGAACGTAAAGACACATAATAGGATAACGTAAATAAGGCAAACAACTGGAGGTAAAGACGATCCGAACATCACAACACAGAACACGGAACGTAAAGACACATAATAGGATAACGTAAATAAGGCAAACAACTGGAGGTAAAGACGATCCGAACATCACAACACAGAACACGGAACGTAAAGACACATAATAGGATAACATAGATAAGGCAAACAACTGGAGGTAAAGATGATCCGAACATCACAACACAGAACACGGAACGTAAAGACACATAATAGGATAACGTAAATAAGGCAAACAACTGGAGGTAAAGACGATCTGAACATCACAACACAGAACACGGAACGTAAAGACACATAATAGGATAACGTAAATAAGACAAACAACTGGAGGTAAAGAGGAACCGAACATCACAACACAGAACACGGAACGTAAAGACACATAATAGGATAACGTAAATAAGACAAACAACAGGAGGTAAAGATGATCCGAACATCACAACACGGAACACGGAACGTAAAGATGCATAATAGGATAACGTAAATAAGACAAACAACTGGAGGTAAAGACGATCCGAACATCACAACACAGAACACGGAACGTAAAGACACATAATAGGATAAGGTAAATAAGGCAAACAACTGGAGGTAAAGACGATCCGAACATCACAACACAGAACACGGAACGTAAAGACACATAATAGGATAACGTAAATAAGACAAACAACTGGAGGTAAACACGATCCGAACATCACAACACAGAACACGGAACGTAAAGACACATAATAGGATAACGTAAATAAGACAAACAACTGGAGGTAAAGACGATCCGAACATCACAACACAGAACACGGAACGTAAAGACACATAATAGGATAACGTAAATAAGGCAAACAACTGGAGGTAAAGACGATCCGAACATCACAACACAGAACACGGAACGTAAAGACACATAATAGGATAACGTAAATAAGACAAACAACAGGAGGTAAAGACGATCCGAACATCACAACACAGAACACGGAACGTAAAGACATATAATAGGATAACGTAAATAAGACAAACAACAGGAGGTAAAGACGAACCGAACATCACAACACAGAACACGGAACGTAAAGACACATAATAGGATAACGTAGATAAGACAAACAACTGGAGGTAAAGACGAACCGAATATCACAACACAGAACACGGAACGTAAAGACACATAATAGGATAACGTAAATAAGACAAACAACTGCAGGTAAAGACGATCCGAACATCACAACACAGAACACGGAACGTAAAGACACATAATAGGATAACGTAAATAAGACAAACAACTGGAGGTAAAGACGATCCGAACATCACAACACAGAACACGGAACGTAAAGACACATAATAGGATAACGTAAATAAGGCAAACAACTGGAGGTAAAGACGATCCGAACATCACAACAGAGAACACGGAACGTAAAGACACATAATAGGATAACGTAAATAAGACAAACAACTGGAGGTAAAGAGGAACCGAACATCACAACACAGAACACGGAACGTAAAGACACATAATAGGATAACGTAAATAAGGCAAACAACTGGAGGTAAAGACGATCCGAACATCACAACACAGAACACGGAACAAGTGGAGGTAAAGACGATCCGAACATCACAACACAGAACACGGAACGTAAAGACACATAATAGGATAACGTAAATAAGACAAACAACTGGAGGTAAAGATGATCCGAACATCACACCACAGAACACGGAACGTAAAGACACATAATAGGATAATTAAATAAGACAAACAACTGGAGGTAAAGATGATCCGAACATCACAACACAGAACACGGAACGTAAAGACACATAATAGGATAACGTAAATAAGACAAACAACTGGAGGTAAAGAGGAACCGAACATCACAACACAGAACACGGCACATAAAGATACATAATAGAATAACGTAAATAAGACAAACAACTGGAGGTAAAGTCGATCTGAACATCACAACACAGAACACGGAACGTAAAGATACATAACAGGATAACGTAAATAAGACAAATAACTGGAGGTAAAGACGATCCGAACATCACAACTCAGAACACGGAACGTAAAGACACATAATAGGATAACGTAAATAAGACAAACAACTGGAGGTAAAGAGGAACCGAACATCACAACACAGAACACGGAACGTAAAGACATATAATAGGATAACGTAAATAAGACAAACAACTGGAGGTAAAGATGATCCGAACATCACAACACAGAACACGGAACGTAAAGACATATAATAGGATAACGTAAATAAGACAAACAACTGGAGGTAAAGACGAACCGAACATCACAACACAGAACACGGAACGTAAAGACACATAATAGAATAACATAGATAAGGCAAACAACTGGAGGTAAAGATGATCCGAACATCACAACACAGAACACGGAACGTAAAGACACATAATAGGATAACGTAAATAAGGCAAACAACTGGAGGTAAAGACGATCCGAACATCACAACACAGAACACGGAACGTAAAGACACATAATAGGATAACATAGAGAAGGCAAACAACTGGAGGTAAAGATGATCCGAACATCACAACACAGAACACGGAACGTAAAGACACATAATAGGATAACGTAAATAAGGCAAACAACTGGAGGTAAAAACGATCTGAACATCACAACACAGAACACGGAACGTAAAGACACATAATAGGATAACGTAAATAAGACAAACAACTGGAGGTAAAGAGGAACCGAACATCACAACACAGAACACGGAACGTAAAGACACATAATAGGATAACGTAAATAAGACAAACAACAGGAGGTAAAGATGATCCGAACATCACAACACAGAACACGGAACGTAAAGATGCATAATAGGATAACGTAAATAAGACAAACAACTGGAGGTAAAGACGATCCGAACATCACAACACAGAACACGGAACGTAAAGACACATAATAGGATAACGTAAATAAGGCAAACAACTGGAGGTAAAGACGATCCGAACATCACAACACAGAACACGGAACGTAAAGACACATAATAGGATAACGTAAATAAGACAAACAACTGGAGGTAAAGAGGAACCGAACATCACAACACAGAACACGGAACGTAAAGACACATAATAGGATAAGGTAAATAAGGCAAACAACTGGAGGTAAAGACGATCCGAACATCACAACACAGAACACGGAACGTAAAGACACATAATAGGATAACGTAAATAAGACAAACAACTGGAGGTAAAGAGGAACCGAACATCACAACACAGAACACGGAACGTAAAGACACATAATAGGATAACGTAAATAAGGCAAACAACTGGAGGTAAAGACGATCCGAACATCACAACACAGAACACGGAACGTAAAGACACATAATAGGATAACGTTAATAAGGCAAACAACTGGAGGTAAAGACGATCCGAACCTCACAACACAGAACACGGAACGTAAAGACACATAATAGGATAACGTAAATAAGACAAACAACTGGAGGTAAAGATGATCCGAACATCACACCACAGAACACGGAACGTAAAGACACATAATAGGATAACGTAAATAAGACAAACAACTGGAGGTAAAGATGATCCGAACATCACAACACAGAACACGGAACGTAAAGACACATAATAGGATAACGTAAATAAGACAAACAACTGGAGGTAAAGAGGAACCGAACATCACAACACAGAACACGGCACATAAAGATACATAATAGAATAACGTAAATAAGACAAACAACTGGAGGTAAAGTCGATCTGAACATCACAACACAGAACACGGAACGTAAAGATACATAACAGGATAACGTAAATAAGACAAACAACTGGAGGTAAAGACGATCCGAACATCACAACTCAGAACACGGAACGTAAAGACACATAATAGGATAACGTAAATAAGACAAACAACTGGAGGTAAAGAGGAACCGAACATCACAACACAGAACACGGAACGTAAAGACATATAATAGGATAACGTAAATAAGACAAACAACTGGAGGTAAAGATGATCCGAACATCACAACACAGAACACGGAACGTAAAGACATATAATAGGATAACGTAAAAAAGACAAACAACTGGAGGTAAAGACGAACCGAACATCACAACACAGAACACGGAACGTAAAGACACATAATAGGATAACATAGATAAGGCAAACAACTGGAGGTAAAGATGATCCGAACATCACAACACAGAACACGGAACGTAAAGACACATAATAGGATAACGTAAATAAGGCAAACAACTGGAGGTAAAGACGATCCGAACATCACAACACAGAACACGGAACGTAAAGACACATAATAGGATAACGTAAATAAGGCAAACAACTGGAGGTAAAGACGATCCGAACATCACAACACAGAACACGGAACGTAAAGACACATAATAGGATAACATAGATAAGGCAAACAACTGGAGGTAAAGATGATCCGAACATCACAACACAGAACACGGAACGTAAAGACACATAATAGGATAACGTAAATAAGGCAAACAACTGGAGGTAAAGACGATCTGAACATCACAACACAGAACACGGAACGTAAAGACACATAATAGGATAACGTAAATAAGACAAACAACTGGAGGTAAAGAGGAACCGAACATCACAACACAGAACACGGAACGTAAAGACACATAATAGGATAACGTAAATAAGACAAACAACAGGAGGTAAAGATGATCCGAACATCACAACACAGAACACGGAACGTAAAGATGCATAATAGGATAACGTAAATAAGACAAACAACTGGAGGTAAAGACGATCCGAACATCACAACACAGAACACGGAACGTAAAGACACATAATAGGATAAGGTAAATAAGGCAAACAACTGGAGGTAAAGACGATCCGAACATCACAACACAGAACACGGAACGTAAAGACACATAATAGGATAACGTAAATAAGACAAACAACTGGAGGTAAAGACGATCCGAACATCACAACACAGAACACGGAACGTAAAGACACATAATAGGATAACGTAAATAAGACAAACAACTGGAGGTAAAGACGATCCGAACATCACAACACAGAACACGGAACGTAAAGACACATAATAGGATAACGTAAATAAGGCAAACAACTGGAGGTAAAGACGATCCGAACATCACAACACAGAACACGGAACGTAAAGACACATAATAGGATAACGTAAATAAGACAAACAACAGGAGGTAAAGACGATCCGAACATCACAACACAGAACACGGAACGTAAAGACATATAATAGGATAACGTAAATAAGACAAACAACAGGAGGTAAAGACGAACCGAACATCACAACACAGAACACGGAACGTAAAGACACATAATAGGATAACGTAGATAAGACAAACAACTGGAGGTAAAGACGAACCGAATATCACAACACAGAACACGGAACGTAAAGACACATAATAGGATAACGTAAATAAGACAAACAACTGCAGGTAAAGACGATCCGAACATCACAACACAGAACACGGAACGTAAAGACACATAATAGGATAACGTAAATAAGACAAACAACTGCAGGTAAAGACGATCCGAACATCACAACACAGAACACGGAACGTAAAGACACATAATAGGATAACGTAAATAAGACAAACAACTGGAGGTAAAGTCGACCCGAACATCATAACACCGAACACGGAACGTAAAGATACATAATAGGATAACGAGACGATCCGAACATCACAACACAGAACACGGAACGTAAAGACACATGATAGGATAACGTAAATAAGACAAACAACTGGAGGTAAAGATGATCCGAACATCACAACTCAGAACACGGAACGTAAACACACATAATAGGATAACGTAAATAAGACAAACAACTGGAGGTAAAGACGAACCGAACATCACAACACAGAACACGGAACGTAAAGACACATAATAGGATAACGTAAATAAGACAAACAACTGGAGGTAAAGACGATCCGAACATCACAACACAGAACACGGAACGTAAAGACACATAATAGGATAACGTAAATAAGACAAACAACTGCAGGTAAAGACGATCCGAACATCACAACACAGAACACGGAACGTAAAGATACATAATAGGATAACGAGACGATCCGAACATCACAACACAGAACACGGAACGCAAAGACACATGATAGGATAACGTAAATAAGACAAACAACTGGAGGTAAAGACGATCCGAACATCACAACACAGAACACGGAACGTAAAGACACATAATAGGATAACGTAAATAAGACAAACAACAGGAGGTAAAGATGATCCGAACATCACAACACAGAACACGGAACGTAAAGATACATAATAGGATAACGTAAATAAGACAAACAACTGGAGGTAAAGACGAACCGAACATCACAACACAGAACACGGAACGTAAAGATACTTAATAGGATAACGTAAATAAGACAAACAACTGGAGGTAAAGACGAACCGAACATCACAACACAGAACACGGAACGTAAAGATACATAATAGGATAACGTAAATAAGACAAACAACTGGAGGTAAAGATGATCCGAACATCACAACACAGAACACGGAACATAAAGACACATAATAGAATAACGTAAATAAGACAAAAAACTGGAGGTAAAGACGAACCGAACATCACAACACAGAACACGGAACGTAAAGACACATAATAGGATAACGTAGATAAGACAAACAACTGGAGGTAAAGATGATCCGAACATCACAACACAGAACACGGAACGTAAAGACACATAATAGGATAACGTAAATAAGACAAACAACTGGAGGTAAAGAGGAACCGAACATCACAACACAGAACACGGAACGTAAAGACACATAATAGGATAACGTAAATAAGACAAACAACAGGAGGTAAAGATGATCCGAACATCACAACACAGAACACGGAACGTAAAGACACATAATAGGATAACGTAAATAAGACAAACAACTGGAGGTAAAGTCGATCCGAACATCACAACACAGAACACGGAACGTAAAGACACATAATATGATAACGTAAATAAGACAAACAACTGGAGGTAAAGATGATCCGAACATCACAACTCAGAACACGGAACGTAAAGACACATAATAGGATAACGTAAATAAGACAAACAACTGGAGGTAAAGACGATCCGAACATCACAACACAGAACACGGAACGTAAAGACACATAATAGAATAACGTAAATAAGACAAACAACTGGAGGTAAAGAGGAACCGAACATCACAACACAGAACACGGCACATAAAGATACATAATAGAATAACGTAAATAAGACAAACAACTGGAGGTAAAGTCGATCTGAACATCACAACACAGAACACGGAACGTAAAGATACATAACAGGATAACGTAAATAAGACAAATAACTGGAGGTAAAGACGATCCGAACATCACAACTCAGAACACGGAACGTAAAGACACATAATAGGATAACGTAAATAAGACAAACAACTGGAGGTAAAGAGGAACCGAACATCACAACACAGAACACGGAACGTAAAGACATATAATAGGATAACGTAAATAAGACAAACAACTGGAGGTAAAGATGATCCGAACATCACAACACAGAACACGGAACGTAAAGACATATAATAGGATAACGTAAATAAGACAAACAACTGGAGGTAAAGACGAACCGAACATCACAACACAGAACACGGAACGTAAAGACACATAATAGAATAACATAGATAAGGCAAACAACTGGAGGTAAAGATGATCCGAACATCACAACACAGAACACGGAACGTAAAGACACATAATAGGATAACGTAAATAAGGCAAACAACTGGAGGTAAAGACGATCCGAACATCACAACACAGAACACGGAACGTAAAGACACATAATAGGATAACATAGATAAGGCAAACAACTGGAGGTAAAGATGATCCGAACATCACAACACAGAACACGGAACGTAAAGACACATAATAGGATAACGTAAATAAGGCAAACAACTGGAGGTAAAAACGATCTGAACATCACAACACAGAACACGGAACGTAAAGACACATAATAGGATAACGTAAATAAGACAAACAACTGGAGGTAAAGAGGAACCGAACATCACAACACAGAACACGGAACGTAAAGACACATAATAGGATAACGTAAATAAGACAAACAACAGGAGGTAAAGATGATCCGAACATCACAACACAGAACACGGAACGTAAAGATGCATAATAGGATAACGTAAATAAGACAAACAACTGGAGGTAAAGACGATCCGAACATCACAACACAGAACACGGAACGTAAAGACACATAATAGGATAAGGTAAATAAGGCAAACAACTGGAGGTAAAGACGATCCGAACATCACAACACAGAACACGGAACGTAAAGACACATAATAGGATAACGTAAATAAGACAAACAACTGGAGGTAAAGAGGAACCGAACATCACAACACAGAACACGGAACGTAAAGACACATAATAGGATAACGTAAATAAGGCAAACAACTGGAGGTAAAGACGATCCGAACATCACAACACAGAACACGGAACGTAAAGACACATAATAGGATAACGTTAATAAGGCAAACAACTGGAGGTAAAGACGATCCGAACATCACAACACAGAACACGGAACGTAAAGACACATAATAGGATAACGTAAATAAGACAAACAACTGGAGGTAAAGATGATCCGAACATCACACCACAGAACACGGAACGTAAAGACACATAATAGGATAACGTAAATAAGACAAACAACTGGAGGTAAAGATGATCCGAACATCACAACACAGAACACGGAACGTAAAGACACATAATAGGATAACGTAAATAAGACAAACAACTGGAGGTAAAGAGGAACCGAACATCACAACACAGAACACGGCACATAAAGATACATAATAGAATAACGTAAATAAGACAAACAACTGGAGGTAAAGTCGATCTGAACATCACAACACAGAACACGGAACGTAAAGATACATAACAGGATAACGTAAATAAGACAAACAACTGGAGGTAAAGACGATCCGAACATCACAACTCAGAACACGGAACGTAAAGACACATAATAGGATAACGTAAATAAGACAAACAACTGGAGGTAAAGAGGAACCGAACATCACAACACAGAACACGGAACGTAAAGACATATAATAGGATAACGTAAATAAGACAAACAACTGGAGGTAAAGATGATCCGAACATCACAACACAGAACACGGAACGTAAAGACATATAATAGGATAACGTAAAAAAGACAAACAACTGGAGGTAAAGACGAACCGAACATCACAACACAGAACACGGAACGTAAAGACACATAATAGGATAACATAGATAAGGCAAACAACTGGAGGTAAAGATGATCCGAACATCACAACACAGAACACGGAACGTAAAGACACATAATAGGATAACGTAAATAAGGCAAACAACTGGAGGTAAAGACGATCCGAACATCACAACACAGAACACGGAACGTAAAGACACATAATAGGATAACGTAAATAAGGCAAACAACTGGAGGTAAAGACGATCCGAACATCACAACACAGAACACGGAACGTAAAGACACATAATAGGATAACATAGATAAGGCAAACAACTGGAGGTAAAGATGATCCGAACATCACAACACAGAACACGGAACGTAAAGACACATAATAGGATAACGTAAATAAGGCAAACAACTGGAGGTAAAGACGATCTGAACATCACAACACAGAACACGGAACGTAAAGACACATAATAGGATAACGTAAATAAGACAAACAACTGGAGGTAAAGAGGAACCGAACATCACAACACAGAACACGGAACGTAAAGACACATAATAGGATAACGTAAATAAGACAAACAACAGGAGGTAAAGATGATCCGAACATCACAACACGGAACACGGAACGTAAAGATGCATAATAGGATAACGTAAATAAGACAAACAACTGGAGGTAAAGACGATCCGAACATCACAACACAGAACACGGAACGTAAAGACACATAATAGGATAAGGTAAATAAGGCAAACAACTGGAGGTAAAGACGATCCGAACATCACAACACAGAACACGGAACGTAAAGACACATAATAGGATAACGTAAATAAGACAAACAACTGGAGGTAAACACGATCCGAACATCACAACACAGAACACGGAACGTAAAGACACATAATAGGATAACGTAAATAAGACAAACAACTGGAGGTAAAGACGATCCGAACATCACAACACAGAACACGGAACGTAAAGACACATAATAGGATAACGTAAATAAGGCAAACAACTGGAGGTAAAGACGATCCGAACATCACAACACAGAACACGGAACGTAAAGACACATAATAGGATAACGTAAATAAGACAAACAACAGGAGGTAAAGACGATCCGAACATCACAACACAGAACACGGAACGTAAAGACATATAATAGGATAACGTAAATAAGACAAACAACAGGAGGTAAAGACGAACCGAACATCACAACACAGAACACGGAACGTAAAGACACATAATAGGATAACGTAGATAAGACAAACAACTGGAGGTAAAGACGAACCGAATATCACAACACAGAACACGGAACGTAAAGACACATAATAGGATAACGTAAATAAGACAAACAACTGCAGGTAAAGACGATCCGAACATCACAACACAGAACACGGAACGTAAAGACACATAATAGGATAACGTAAATAAGACAAACAACTGGAGGTAAAGACGATCCGAACATCACAACACAGAACACGGAACGTAAAGACACATAATAGGATAACGTAAATAAGGCAAACAACTGGAGGTAAAGACGATCCGAACATCACAACAGAGAACACGGAACGTAAAGACACATAATAGGATAACGTAAATAAGACAAACAACTGGAGGTAAAGAGGAACCGAACATCACAACACAGAACACGGAACGTAAAGACACATAATAGGATAACGTAAATAAGGCAAACAACTGGAGGTAAAGACGATCCGAACATCACAACACAGAACACGGAACAAGTGGAGGTAAAGACGATCCGAACATCACAACACAGAACACGGAACGTAAAGACACATAATAGGATAACGTAAATAAGACAAACAACTGGAGGTAAAGATGATCCGAACATCACACCACAGAACACGGAACGTAAAGACACATAATAGGATAATTAAATAAGACAAACAACTGGAGGTAAAGATGATCCGAACATCACAACACAGAACACGGAACGTAAAGACACATAATAGGATAACGTAAATAAGACAAACAACTGGAGGTAAAGAGGAACCGAACATCACAACACAGAACACGGCACATAAAGATACATAATAGAATAACGTAAATAAGACAAACAACTGGAGGTAAAGTCGATCTGAACATCACAACACAGAACACGGAACGTAAAGATACATAACAGGATAACGTAAATAAGACAAATAACTGGAGGTAAAGACGATCCGAACATCACAACTCAGAACACGGAACGTAAAGACACATAATAGGATAACGTAAATAAGACAAACAACTGGAGGTAAAGAGGAACCGAACATCACAACACAGAACACGGAACGTAAAGACATATAATAGGATAACGTAAATAACACAAACAACTGGAGGTAAAGATGATCCGAACATCACAACACAGAACACGGAACGTAAAGACATATAATAGGATAACGTAAATAAGACAAACAACTGGAGGTAAAGACGAACCGAACATCACAACACAGAACACGGAACGTAAAGACACATAATAGAATAACATAGATAAGGCAAACAACTGGAGGTAAAGATGATCCGAACATCACAACACAGAACACGGAACGTAAAGACACATAATAGGATAACGTAAATAAGGCAAACAACTGGAGGTAAAGACGATCCGAACATCACAACACAGAACACGGAACGTAAAGACACATAATAGGATAACATAGAGAAGGCAAACAACTGGAGGTAAAGATGATCCGAACATCACAACACAGAACACGGAACGTAAAGACACATAATAGGATAACGTAAATAAGGCAAACAACTGGAGGTAAAAACGATCTGAACATCACAACACAGAACACGGAACGTAAAGACACATAATAGGATAACGTAAATAAGACAAACAACTGGAGGTAAAGAGGAACCGAACATCACAACACAGAACACGGAACGTAAAGACACATAATAGGATAACGTAAATAAGACAAACAACAGGAGGTAAAGATGATCCGAACATCACAACACAGAACACGGAACGTAAAGATGCATAATAGGATAACGTAAATAAGACAAACAACTGGAGGTAAAGACGATCCGAACATCACAACACAGAACACGGAACGTAAAGACACATAATAGGATAACGTAAATAAGGCAAACAACTGGAGGTAAAGACGATCCGAACATCACAACACAGAACACGGAACGTAAAGACACATAATAGGATAACGTAAATAAGACAAACAACTGGAGGTAAAGAGGAACCGAACATCACAACACAGAACACGGAACGTAAAGACACATAATAGGATAAGGTAAATAAGGCAAACAACTGGAGGTAAAGACGATCCGAACATCACAACACAGAACACGGAACGTAAAGACACATAATAGGATAACGTAAATAAGACAAACAACTGGAGGTAAAGAGGAACCGAACATCACAACACAGAACACGGAACGTAAAGACACATAATAGGATAACGTAAATAAGGCAAACAACTGGAGGTAAAGACGATCCGAACATCACAACACAGAACACGGAACGTAAAGACACATAATAGGATAACGTTAATAAGGCAAACAACTGGAGGTAAAGACGATCCGAACCTCACAACACAGAACACGGAACGTAAAGACACATAATAGGATAACGTAAATAAGACAAACAACTGGAGGTAAAGATGATCCGAACATCACACCACAGAACACGGAACGTAAAGACACATAATAGGATAACGTAAATAAGACAAACAACTGGAGGTAAAGATGATCCGAACATCACAACACAGAACACGGAACGTAAAGACACATAATAGGATAACGTAAATAAGACAAACAACTGGAGGTAAAGAGGAACCGAACATCACAACACAGAACACGGCACATAAAGATACATAATAGAATAACGTAAATAAGACAAACAACTGGAGGTAAAGTCGATCTGAACATCACAACACAGAACACGGAACGTAAAGATACATAACAGGATAACGTAAATAAGACAAACAACTGGAGGTAAAGACGATCCGAACATCACAACTCAGAACACGGAACGTAAAGACACATAATAGGATAACGTAAATAAGACAAACAACTGGAGGTAAAGAGGAACCGAACATCACAACACAGAACACGGAACGTAAAGACATATAATAGGATAACGTAAATAAGACAAACAACTGGAGGTAAAGATGATCCGAACATCACAACACAGAACACGGAACGTAAAGACATATAATAGGATAACGTAAAAAAGACAAACAACTGGAGGTAAAGACGAACCGAACATCACAACACAGAACACGGAACGTAAAGACACATAATAGGATAACATAGATAAGGCAAACAACTGGAGGTAAAGATGATCCGAACATCACAACACAGAACACGGAACGTAAAGACACATAATAGGATAACGTAAATAAGGCAAACAACTGGAGGTAAAGACGATCCGAACATCACAACACAGAACACGGAACGTAAAGACACATAATAGGATAACGTAAATAAGGCAAACAACTGGAGGTAAAGACGATCCGAACATCACAACACAGAACACGGAACGTAAAGACACATAATAGGATAACATAGATAAGGCAAACAACTGGAGGTAAAGATGATCCGAACATCACAACACAGAACACGGAACGTAAAGACACATAATAGGATAACGTAAATAAGGCAAACAACTGGAGGTAAAGACGATCTGAACATCACAACACAGAACACGGAACGTAAAGACACATAATAGGATAACGTAAATAAGACAAACAACTGGAGGTAAAGAGGAACCGAACATCACAACACAGAACACGGAACGTAAAGACACATAATAGGATAACGTAAATAAGACAAACAACAGGAGGTAAAGATGATCCGAACATCACAACACAGAACACGGAACGTAAAGATGCATAATAGGATAACGTAAATAAGACAAACAACTGGAGGTAAAGACGATCCGAACATCACAACACAGAACACGGAACGTAAAGACACATAATAGGATAAGGTAAATAAGGCAAACAACTGGAGGTAAAGACGATCCGAACATCACAACACAGAACACGGAACGTAAAGACACATAATAGGATAACGTAAATAAGACAAACAACTGGAGGTAAAGACGATCCGAACATCACAACACAGAACACGGAACGTAAAGACACATAATAGGATAACGTAAATAAGACAAACAACTGGAGGTAAAGACGATCCGAACATCACAACACAGAACACGGAACGTAAAGACACATAATAGGATAACGTAAATAAGGCAAACAACTGGAGGTAAAGACGATCCGAACATCACAACACAGAACACGGAACGTAAAGACACATAATAGGATAACGTAAATAAGACAAACAACAGGAGGTAAAGACGATCCGAACATCACAACACAGAACACGGAACGTAAAGACATATAATAGGATAACGTAAATAAGACAAACAACAGGAGGTAAAGACGAACCGAACATCACAACACAGAACACGGAACGTAAAGACACATAATAGGATAACGTAGATAAGACAAACAACTGGAGGTAAAGACGAACCGAATATCACAACACAGAACACGGAACGTAAAGACACATAATAGGATAACGTAAATAAGACAAACAACTGCAGGTAAAGACGATCCGAACATCACAACACAGAACACGGAACGTAAAGACACATAATAGGATAACGTAAATAAGACAAACAACTGCAGGTAAAGACGATCCGAACATCACAACACAGAACACGGAACGTAAAGACACATAATAGGATAACGTAAATAAGACAAACAACTGGAGGTAAAGTCGACCCGAACATCATAACACCGAACACGGAACGTAAAGATACATAATAGGATAACGAGACGATCCGAACATCACAACACAGAACACGGAACGTAAAGACACATGATAGGATAACGTAAATAAGACAAACAACTGGAGGTAAAGATGATCCGAACATCACAACTCAGAACACGGAACGTAAACACACATAATAGGATAACGTAAATAAGACAAACAACTGGAGGTAAAGACGAACCGAACATCACAACACAGAACACGGAACGTAAAGACACATAATAGGATAACGTAAATAAGACAAACAACTGGAGGTAAAGACGATCCGAACATCACAACACAGAACACGGAACGTAAAGACACATAATAGGATAACGTAAATAAGACAAACAACTGCAGGTAAAGACGATCCGAACATCACAACACAGAACACGGAACGTAAAGATACATAATAGGATAACGAGACGATCCGAACATCACAACACAGAACACGGAACGCAAAGACACATGATAGGATAACGTAAATAAGACAAACAACTGGAGGTAAAGACGATCCGAACATCACAACACAGAACACGGAACGTAAAGACACATAATAGGATAACGTAAATAAGACAAACAACAGGAGGTAAAGATGATCCGAACATCACAACACAGAACACGGAACGTAAAGATACATAATAGGATAACGTAAATAAGACAAACAACTGGAGGTAAAGACGAACCGAACATCACAACACAGAACACGGAACGTAAAGATACTTAATAGGATAACGTAAATAAGACAAACAACTGGAGGTAAAGACGAACCGAACATCACAACACAGAACACGGAACGTAAAGATACATAATAGGATAACGTAAATAAGACAAACAACTGGAGGTAAAGATGATCCGAACATCACAACACAGAACACGGAACATAAAGACACATAATAGAATAACGTAAATAAGACAAAAAACTGGAGGTAAAGACGAACCGAACATCACAACACAGAACACGGAACGTAAAGACACATAATAGGATAACGTAGATAAGACAAACAACTGGAGGTAAAGATGATCCGAACATCACAACACAGAACACGGAACGTAAAGACACATAATAGGATAACGTAAATAAGACAAACAACTGGAGGTAAAGAGGAACCGAACATCACAACACAGAACACGGAACGTAAAGACACATAATAGGATAACGTAAATAAGACAAACAACAGGAGGTAAAGATGATCCGAACATCACAACACAGAACACGGAACGTAAAGACACATAATAGGATAACGTAAATAAGACAAACAACTGGAGGTAAAGTCGATCCGAACATCACAACACAGAACACGGAACGTAAAGACACATAATATGATAACGTAAATAAGACAAACAACTGGAGGTAAAGATGATCCGAACATCACAACTCAGAACACGGAACGTAAAGACACATAATAGGATAACGTAAATAAGACAAACAACTGGAGGTAAAGACGATCCGAACATCACAACACAGAACACGGAACGTAAAGACACATAATAGAATAACGTAAATAAGACAAACAACTGGAGGTAAAGATGATCCGAACATCACAACTCAGAACACGGAACGTAAAGACACATAATAGGATAACGTAAATAAGACAAACAACTGGAGGTAAAGACGATCCGAACATCACAACACAGAACACGGAACGTAAAGACACATAATAGAATAACGTAAATAAGACAAACAACTGGAGGTAAAGACGAACCGAACATCACAACACAGAACACGGAACGTAAAGACACATAATAGGATAACGTAAATAAGACAAACAACTGGAGGTAAAGTCGATCCGAAAATCATAACACCGAACACGGAACGTAAAGATACATAATAGGATAACGAGACGATCCGAACATCACAACACAGAACACGGAACGTAAAGACACATGATAGGATAACGTAAATAAGACAAACAACTGGAGGTAAAGATGATCCGAACATCACAACTCAGAACACGGAACGTAAAGACACATAATAGGATAACGTAAATAAGACAAACAACTGGAGGTAAAGATGATCCGAACATCACAACTCAGAACACGGAACGTAAAGAAACATAATAGGATAACGTAAATAAGACAAACAACTGGAGGTAAAGATGATCCGAACATCACAACACAGAACACGGAACGTAAAGACACATAATATGATAACGTAAATAAGACAAACAACTGGAGGTAAAGACGAACCGAACATCACAACACAGAACACGGAACGTAAAGATACATAATAGGATAATGTAAATAAGACAAACAACTGGAGGTAAAGTCGATCCGAACATCATAACACCGAACACGGAACGTAAAGATACATAATAGGATAACGAGACGATCCGAACATCACAACACAAAACACGGAACGCAAAGACACATGATAGGATAACGTAAATAAGACAAACAACTGGAGGTAAAGACGATCCGAACATCACAACACAGAACACGGAACGTAAAGACACATAATATGATAACGTAAATAAGACAAACAACTGGAGGTAAAGACGAACCGAACATCACAACACAGAACACGGAACGTAAAGATACATAATAGGATAACGTAAATAAGACAAACAACTGGAGGTAAAGACGAACCGAACATCACAACACAGAACACGGAACGTAAAGATACATAATAGGATAACGTAAATAAGACAAACAACTGGAGGTAAAGATGATCCGAACATCACAACACAGAACACGGAACGTACAGACACATAATAGGATAACGTAAATAAGACAAACAACTGGAGGTAAAGATGATCCGAACATCACAACACAGAACACGGAACGTAAAGACACATAATAGGATAACGTAAATAAGACAAACAACTGGAGGTAAAGACGATCCGAACATCACAACACAGAACACGGAACGTACAGACACATAATAGGATAACGTAAATAAGACAAACAACAGGAGGTAAAGAGGAACCGAACATCACAACACAGAACACGGAACGTAAAGACACATAATAGGATAACGTAAATAAGACAAACAACTGGAGGTAAAGTCGATCCGGACATCATAACACAGAACACGGAACGTAAAGACATATAATTGGATAACGTAACTAAGACAAACAACTGGAGGTAAAGAGGAACCGAACATCACAACACAGAACACGGAACGTAAAGACACATAATAGGATAACGTAAATAAGACAAACAACAGGAGGTAAAGATGATCCGAACATCACAACACAGAACACGGAACGTAAAGACACATAATAGGATAACGTAAATAAGACAAACAACTGGAGGTAAAGTCGATCCGAACATCACAACACAGAACGCGGAACGTAAAGACACATAATAGGATAACGTAAATAAGACAAACAACTGGAGGTAAAGACGATCCGAACATCACAACACAGAACACGGAACGTAAAGACACATAATAGGATAACGTAAATAAGACAAACAACTGGAGGTAAAGAGGAACCGAACATCACAACACAGAACACGGAACGTAAAGACACATAATAGGATAACGTAAATAAGACAAACAACAGGAGGTAAAGATGATCCGAACATCACAACACAGAACACGGAACGTAAAGACACATAATAGGATAACGTAAATAAGACAAACAACTGGAGGTAAAGACGATCCGAACATCACAACACAGAACACGGAACGTAAAGACACATAACAGGATAACGTAAATAAGACAAACAACAGGAGGTAAAGACGATCCGAACATCACAACACAGAACACAGAACGTAAAGACACATAATAGGATAACGTAAATAAGACAAACAACTGGAGGTAAAGATGATCCGAACATCACAACACAGAACACGGAACGTAAAGACACATAATAGGATAACGTAAATAAGACAAACAACTGGAGGTAAAGATGATCCGAACATCACAACACAGAACACGGAACGTAAAGATACATAACAGGATAACGTAAATAAGACAAACAACTGGAGGTAAAGACGATCCGAACATCACAACACAGAACACGGAACGTAAAGACACATAATAGGATAACATAGATAAGGCAAACAACTGGAGGTAAAGTCGATCCGAACATCACAACACGGGATCACGGAACGTAAAGATACATAATAGGATAACGTAAATAAGACAAACAACTGGAGGTAAAGACGATCCGAACATCACAACACGGGAACACGGAACGTAAAGACACATAATAGGATAACGTAAATAAGACAAACAACTGGAGGTAAAGATGATCCGAACATCACAACACGGGAACACGGAACGTAAAGATACATAATAGGATAACGTAAATAAGACAAACAACTGGAGGTAAAGACGATCCGAACATCACAACACAGAACACGGAACATAAAGACACATAATAGAATAACGTAAATAAGACAAACAACTGGAGGTAAAGTCGATCCGAACATCACAACACGGGAACACGGAACGTAAAGATACATAATAGGATAACGTAAATAAGACAAACAACTGGAGGTAAAGACGATCCGAACATCACAACACGGGAACACGGAACGTAAAGACACATAATAGGATAACGTAAATAAGAAAAACAACTGGAGGTAAAGACGATCCGAACATCACAACACAGAACACGGAACGTAAAGACACATAATAGGATAACGTAAATAAGACAAACAACTGGAGGTAAAGACGATCCGAACATCACAACACCGAACACGGAACGTAAAGACACATAATAGGATAACATAAATAAGACAAACAACAGGAGGTAAAGTTGATCCGAACATCACAACACAGAACACGGAACATAAAGACACATAATAGGATAACGTAAATAAGACAAACAACTGGAGGTAAAGACGATCCGAACATCACAACACAGAACACGGAACATAAAGACACATAATAGAATAACGTAAATAAGACAAAAAATTGGAGATAAAGTCGATCCGAACATCACAACACGGGAACACGGAACGTAAAGATACATAATAGGATAACATAAATAAGACAAACAACTGGAGGTAAAGACGATCCGAACATCACAACACGGGAACACGGAACGTAAAGACACATAATAGGATAACGTAAATAAGACAAACAACTGGAGGTAAAGACGATCCGAACATCACAACACGGGAACACGGAACGTAAAGACACATAATAGGATAACGTAAATAAGACAAACAACTGGAGGTAAAGACGATCCGAACATCACAACACAGAACACGGAACGTAAAGACACATAATAGGATAACTTAAATAAGACAAACAACTGGAGGTAAAGACGATCCGAACATCACAACACCGAACACGGAACGTAAAGACACATAATAGGATAACGTAAATAAGACAAACAACAGGAGGTAAAGATGATCCGAACATCACAACTCAGAACACGGAACGTAAAGACACATAATAGGATAACGTAAATAAGACAAACAACTGGAGGTAAAGATGATCCGAACATCACAACTCAGAACACGGAACGTAAAGACACATAATAGGATAACGTAAATAAGACAAACAACTGGAGGTAAAGACGATCCGAACATCACAACACAGAACACGGAACGTAAAGACACATAATAGGATAACATAGATAAGGCAAACAACTGGAGGTAAAGTCGATCCGAACATCACAACACGGGATCACGGAACGTAAAGATACATAATAGGATAACGTAAATAAGACAAACAACTGGAGGTAAAGACGATCCGAACATCACAACACGGGAACACGGAACGTAAAGACACATAATAGGATAACGTAAATAAGACAAACAACTGGAGGTAAAGACGATCCGAACATCACAACACGGGAACACGGAACGTAAAGACACATAATAGGATAACGTAAATAAGACAAACAACTGGAGGTAAAGTCGATCCGAACATCACAACACGGGAACACGGAACGTAAAGATACATAATAGGATAACGTAAATAAGACAAACAACTGGAGTTAAAGACGATCCGAACATCACAACACGGGAACACGGAACGTAAAGACACATAATAGGATAACGTAAATAAGAAAAACAACTGGAGGTAAAGACGATCCGAACATCACAACACAGAACACGGAACGTAAAGACACATAATAGGATAACGTAAATAAGACAAACAACTGGAGGTAAAGACGATCCGAACATCACAACACCGAACACGGAACGTAAAGACACATAATAGGATAACATAAATAAGACAAACAACAGGAGGTAAAGTTGATCCGAACATCACAACACAGAACACGGAACATAAAGACACATAATAGGATAACGTAAATAAGACAAACAACTGGAGGTAAAGACGATCCGAACATCACAACACAGAACACGGAACATAAAGACACATAATAGAATAACGTAAATAAGACAAAAAATTGGAGGTAAAGTCGATCCGAACATCACAACACGGGAACACGGAACGTAAAGATACATAATAGGATAACGTAAATAAGACAAACAACTGGAGGTAAAGACGATCCGAACATCACAACACGGGAACACGGAACGTAAAGACACATAATAGGATAACGTAAATAAGACAAACAACTGGAGGTAAAGACGATCCGAACATCACAACACGGGAACACGGAACGTAAAGACACATAATAGGATAACGTAAATAAGACAAACAACTGGAGGTAAAGACGATCCGAACATCACAACACAGAACACGGAACGTAAAGACACATAATAGGATAACTTAAATAAGACAAACAACTGGAGGTAAAGACGATCCGAACATCACAACACCGAACACGGAACGTAAAGACACATAATAGGATAACGTAAATAAGACAAACAACAGGAGGTAAAGATGATCCGAACATCACAACTCAGAACACGGAACGTAAAGACACATAATAGGATAACGTAAATAAGACAAACAACTGGAGGTAAAGATGATCCGAACATCACAACTCAGAACACGGAACGTAAAGACACATAATAGGATAACGTAAATAAGACAAACAACTGGAGGTAAAGATGATCCGAACATCACAACACAGAACACGGAACGTAAAGACACATAATATGATAACGTAAATAAGACAAACAACTGGAGGTAAAGACGAACCGAACATCACAACACAGAACACGGAACGTAAAGATACATAATAGGATAACGTAAATAAGACAAACAACTGGAGGTAAATTCGATCCGAACATCATAACACCGAACACGGAACGTAAAGATACATAAAAGGATAACGAGACGATCCGAACATCACAACACAAAACACGGAACGCAAAGACACATGATAGGATAACGTAAATAAGACAAACAACTGGAGGTAAAGACGATCTGAACATCACAACACAGAACACGGAACGTAAAGACACATAATATGATAACGTAAATAAGACAAACAACTGGAGGTAAAGACGAACCGAACATCACAACACAGAACACGGAACGTAAAGATACATAATAGGATAACGTAAATAAGACAAACAACTGGAGGTAAAGACGAACCGAACATCACAACACAGAACACGGAACGTAAAGATACATAATAGGATAACGTAAATAAGACAAACAACTGGAGGTAAAGATGATCCGAACATCACAACACAGAACACGGAACGTACAGACACATAATAGGATAACGTAAATAAGACAAACAACTGAAGGTAAAGATGATCCGAACATCACAACACAGAACACGGAACGTAAAGACACATAATAGGATAACGTAAATAAGACAAACAACTGGAGGTAAAGACGATCCGAACATCACAACACAGAACACGGAACGTACAGACACATAATAGGATAACGTAAATAAGACAAACAACAGGAGGTAAAGAGGAACCGAACATCACAACACAGAACACGGAACGTAAAGACACATAATAGGATAACGTAAATAAGACAAACATCTGGAGGTAAAGTCGATCCGGACATCATAACACAGAACACGGAACGTAAAGACATATAATAGGATAACGTAACTAAGACAAACAACTGGAGGTAAAGAGGAACCGAACATCACAACACAGAACACGGAACGTAAAGACACATAATAGGATAACGTAAATAAGACAAACAACAGGAGGTAAAGATGATCCGAACATCACAACACAGAACACGGAACGTAAAGACACATAATAGGATAACGTAAATAAGACAAACAACTGGAGGTAAAGTCGATCCGAACATCACAACACAGAACACGGAACGTAAAGACACATAATAGGATAACGTAAATAAGACAAACAACTGGAGGTAAAGACGATCCGAACATCACAACACAGAACACGGAACGTAAAGACACATAATAGGATAACGTAAATAAGACAAACAACTGGAGGTAAAGAGGAACCGAACATCACAACACAGAACACGGAACGTAAAGACACATAATAGGATAACGTAAATAAGACAAACAACTGGAGGTAAAGATGATCCGAACATCACAACACAGAACACGGAACGTAAAGACACATAATAGGATAACGTAAATAAGACAAACAACTGGAGGTAAAGACGATCCGAACATCACAACACAGAACACGGAACGTAAAGACACATAGCAGGATAACGTAAATAAGACAAACAACAGGAGGTAAAGACGATCCGAACATCACAACACAGAACACAGAACGTAAAGACACATAATAGGATAACGTAAATAAGACAAACAACTGGAGGTAAAGATGATCCGAACATCACAACACAGAACACGGAACGTAAAGACACATAATAGGATAACGTAAATAAGACAAACAACTGGAGGTAAAGATAATCCGAACATCACAACACAGAACACGGAACGTAAAGATACATAACAGGATAACGTAAATAAGACAAACAACTGGAGGTAAAGACGATCCGAACATCACAACACAGAACACGGAACGTAAAGACACATAATAGGATAACATAGATAAGGCAAACAACTGGAGGTAAAGTCGATCCGAACATCACAACACGGGAACACGGAACGTAAAGATACATAATAGGATAACGTAAATAAGACAAACAACTGGAGGTAAAGACGATCCGAACATCACAACACGGGAACACGGAACGTAAAGACACATAATAGGATAACGTAAATAAGACAAACAACTGGAGGTAAAGATGATCCGAACATCACAACACGGGAACACGGAACGTAAAGATACATAATAGGATAACGTAAATAAGACAAACAACTGGAGGTAAAGACGATCCGAACATCACAACACAGAACACGGAACATAAAGACACATAATAGAATAACGTAAATAAGACAAACAACTGGAGGTAAAGTCGATCCGAACATCACAACACGGGAACACGGAACGTAAAGATACATAATAGGATAACGTAAATAAGACAAACAACTGGAGGTAAAGACGATCCGAACATCACAACACGGGAACACGAAACGTAAAGACACATTATAGGATAACGTAAATAAGACAAACAACTGGAGGTAAAGACGAACCGAACATCACAACACAGAACACGGAACGTAAAGATACATAATAGGATAACGTAAATAAGACAAACAACTGGAGGTAAAGATGATCCGAACATCACAACACAGAACACGGAACGTACAGACACATAATAGGATAACGTAAATAAGACAAACAACTGGAGGTAAAGATGATCCGAACATCACAACACAGAACACGGAACGTAAAGACACATAATAGGATAACGTAAATAAGACAAACAACTGGAGGTAAAGACGATCCGAACATCACAACACAGAACACGGAACGTACAGACACATAATAGGATAACGTAAATAAGACAAACAACAGGAGGTAAAGAGGAACCGAACATCACAACACAGAACACGGAACGTAAAGACACATAATAGGATAACGTAAATAAGACAAACAACTGGAGGTAAAGTCGATCCGGACATCATAACACAGAACACGGAACGTAAAGACATATAATAGGATAACGTAACTAAGACAAACAACTGGAGGTAAAGAGGAACCGAACATCACAACACAGAACACGGAACGTAAAGACACATAATAGGATAACGTAAATAAGACAAACAACAGGAGGTAAAGATGATCCGAACATCACAACACAGAACACGGAACGTAAAGACACATAATAGGATAACGTAAATAAGACAAACAACTGGAGGTAAAGACGATCCGAACATCACAACACAGAACACGGAACGTAAAGACACATAATAGGATAACGTAAATAAGACAAACAACTGGAGGTAAAGAGGAACCGAACATCACAACACAGAACACGGAACGTAAAGACACATAATAGGATAACGTAAATAAGACAAACAACAGGAGGTAAAGATGATCCGAACATCACAACACAGAACACGGAACGTAAAGACACATAATAGGATAACGTAAATAAGACAAACAACTGGAGGTAAAGACGATCCGAACATCACAACACAGAACACGGAACGTAAAGACACATAACAGGATAACGTAAATAAGACAAACAACAGGAGGTAAAGACGATCCGAACATCACAACACAGAACACAGAACGTAAAGACACATAATAGGATAACGTAAATAAGACAAACAACTGGAGGTAAAGATGATCCGAACATCACAACACAGAACACGGAACGTAAAGACACATCCTAGGATAACGTAAATAAGACAAACAACTGGAGGTAAAGATGATCCGAACATCACAACACAGAACACGGAACGTAAAGATACATAACAGGATAACGTAAATAAGACAAACAACTGGAGGTAAAGACGATCCGAACATCACAACACAGAACACGGAACGAAAAGACACATAATAGGATAACATAGATAAGGCAAACAACTGGAGGTAAAGTCGATCCGAACATCACAACACGGGAACACGGAACGTAAAGACACATAATAGGATAACGTAAATAAGACAAACAACTGGAGGTAAAGACGATCCGAACATCACAACACGGGAACACGGAACGTAAAGACACATAATAGGATAACGTAAATAAGACAAACAACTGGAGGTAAAGATGATCCAAACATCACAACACGGGAACACGGAACGTAAAGATACATAATAGGATAACGTAAATAAGACAAACAACTGGAGGTAAAGACGATCCGAACATCACAACACAGAACACGGAACATAAAGACACATAATAGAATAACGTAAATAAGACAAACAACTGGAGGTAAAGTCGATCCGAACATCACAACACGGGAACACGGAACGTAAAGATACATAATAGGATAACGTAAATAAGACAAACAACTGGAGGTAAAGACGATCCGAACATCACAACACGGGAACACGGAACGTAAAGACACATAATAGGATAACGTAAATAAGACAAACAACTGGAGGTAAAGACGATCCGAACATCACAACACAGAACACGGAACGTAAAGACACATAATAGGATAACGTAAATAAGACAAACAACTGGAGGTAAAGACGATCCGAACATCACAACACCGAACACGGAACGTAAAGACACATAATAGGATAACATAAATAAGACAAACAACAGGAGGTAAAGTTGATCCGAACATCACAACACAGAACACGGAACATAAAGACACATAATAGAATAACGTAAATAAGACAAACAACTGGAGGTAAAGTCGATCCGAACATCACAACACGGGAACACGGAACGTAAAGATACATAATAGGATAACGTAAATAAGACAAACAACTGGAGGTAAAGACGATCCGAACATCACAACACAGAACACGGAACATAAAGACACATAATAGAATAACGTAAATAAGACAAACAACTGGAGGTAAAGTCGATCCGAACATCACAACACGGGAACACGGAACGTAAAGATACATAATAGGATAACGTAAATAAGACAAACAACTGGAGGTAAAGACGATCCGAACATCACAACACGGGAACACGGAACGTAAAGACACATAATAGGATAACGTAAATAAGACAAACAACTGGAGGTAAAGACGATCCGAACATCACAACACGGGAACACGGAACGTAAAGACACATAATAGGATAACGTAAATAAGACAAACAACTGGAGGTAAAGACGATCCGAACATCACAACACCGAACACGGAACGTAAAGACACATAATAGGATAACTTAAATAAGACAAACAACTGGAGGTAAAGACGATCCGAACATCACAACACCGAACACGGAACGTAAAGACACATAATAGGATAACGTAAATAAGACAAACAACAGGAGGTAAAGATGATCCGAACATCACAACACAGAACACGGAACGTAAAGATACATAATAGGATAACGTAAATAAGACAAACAACTGGAGGTAAAGACGATCCGAACATCACAACACAGAACACGGAACGTATAGACACATAATAGGATAACATAAATAAGGCAAACAACTGGAGGTAAAGATGATCCGAACATCACAACACAGAACACGGAACATAAAGACACATAATAGAATAACGTAAATAAGACAAAAAACTGGAGGTAAAGACGAACCGAACATCACAACACAGAACACGGAACGTAAAGACACATAATAGGTAACGTAAATAAGACAAACAACTGGAGGTAAAGACGATCCGAACATCACAACACAGAACACGGAACGTAAAGACACATAATAGGATAACGTAAATAAGACAAACAACTGGAGGTAAAGAGGAACCGAACATCACAACACAGAACACGGAACGTAAAGACACATAATAGGATAACGTAAATAAGACAAACAACTGGAGGTAAAGACGAACCGAACATCACAACACAGAACACGGAACGTAAAGACATATAATAGGATAACGTAAATAAGACAAACAACTGGAGGTAAAGAGGAACCGAACATCACAACACAGAACACGGAACATAAAGACACATAATAGAATAACGTAAATAAGACAAAAAACTGGAGGTAAAGACGAACCGAACATCACAACACAGAACACGGAACGTAAAGACACATAATAGGATAACGTAAATAAGACAAACAACTGGAGGTAAAGACGAACCGAACATCACAACACAGAACACGGAACGTAAAGACACATAATAGGATAACGTAAATAAGACAAACAACAGGAGGTAAAGACGATCCGAACATCACAACACAGAACACAGAAAGTAAAGACATATAAAAGGATAACTTTAATAAGACAAACAACAGGAGGTAAAGACGATCCGAACATCACAACACAGAACACGGAACGTAAAGACACATAATAGGATAACGTAAATAAGACAAACAACTGGAGGTAAAGACGAACCGAATATCACAACACAGAACACGGAACGTAAAGACACATAATAGGATAACGTAAATAAGACAAACAACTGGAGGTAAAGACGATCCGAACATCACAACACAGAACACGGAACGTAAAGACACATAATAGGATAACGTAAATAAGACAAACAACTGGAGGTAAAGACGATCCGAACATCACAACACAGAACACGGAACGTAAAGACACATAATAGGATAACGTAAATAAGACAAACAACTGGAGGTAAAGACGATCTGAACATCACAACACAGAACACGGAACGTAAAGACACATAATAGGATAACGTAAATAATACAAACAACTGGAGGTAAAGACGATCCGAACATCACAACACAGAACACGGAACGTAAAGACACATAATAGGATAACGTAAATAAGACAAACAACTGGAGGTAAAGACGATCCGAACATAACAACACAGAACACGGAACGTAAAGACACATAATAGGATAACGTAAATAAGACAAACAACTGGAGGTAAAGACGATCCGAACATCACAACACAGAACACGGAACGGAAAGACACATAATAGGATAACGTAAATAAGACAAACAACTGGAGGTAAAGACGAACCGAACATCACAACACAGAACTAGGAACGTAAAGACACATAATAGGATAACGTAAATAAGACAAACAACTGGAGGTAAAGACGAACTGAACATCACAACACAGAACTCAGAAGGTAAAGACACATAATAGGATAACGTAAATAAGACAAACAACTGGAGGTAAAGACGATCCGAACATCACAACACAGAACACGGAACGGAAAGACACATAATAGGATAACGTAAATAAGACAAACAACTGGAGGTAAAGACGAACCGAACATCACAACACAGAACTAGGAACGTAAAGACACATAATAGGATAACATAAAGAAGACAAACAACAGGAGGTACAGACGATCCAAACATCACAACACAGAACACGGAACGGAAAGACACATAATAGGATAACGTAAATAGGACAAACAACAGGAGGTAAAGACGATCCGAACATCACAACACAGAACACGGAACGGAAAGACACATAATAGAATAACGTAAATAAGACAAACAACTGGAGGTAAAGACGAACCGAACATCACAACACAGAACTAGGAACGTAAAGACACATAATAGGATAACATAAAGAAGACAAACAACAGGAGGTAAAGACGATCCGAACATCACAACACAGAACACGGAACGGAAAGACACATAATAGGATAACGTAAATAGGACAAACAACTGGAGGTAAAGACGATCCGAACATCACAACACAGAACACGGAACGGAAAGACACATAATAGGATAACGTAAATAAGACAAACAACTGGAGGTAAAGACGAACCGAACATCACAACACAGAACTAGGAACGTAAAGACACATAATAGGATAACGTAAATAAGACAAACAACTGGAGGTAAAGTCGATCCGAACATCACAACACAGAACACAGAACGTAAAGACACATAATAGGATAACGTAAATAAGACAAACAACAGGAGGTAAAGACGAACCGAACATCACAACACAGAACACGGAACGTAAAGATACATAATAGGATAACGTAAATAAGACAAACAACAGGAGGTAAAGACGATCCGAACATCACAACACAGAACACGGAACGTAAAGACATATAATAGGATAACGTAAATAAGACAAACAACTGGAGGTAAAGACGATCCGAACATCACAACACAGAACACGGAACGTAAAGACACATAATAGGATAACGTAAATAAGACAAACAACTGGAGGTAAAGTCGATCCGAACATCACAACACAGAACACAGAACGAAAAGACACATAATAGGATAACTTAAATAAGACAAACAACTGGAGGTAAAGACGATCCGAACATCACAACACCGAACACGGAACGTAAAGACACATAATAGGATAACGTAAATAAGACAAACAACAGGAGGTAAAGATGATCCGAACATCACAACACAGAACACGGAACGTAAAGATACATAATAGGATAACGTAAATAAGACAAACAACTGGAGGTAAAGACGATCCGAACATCACAACACAGAACACGGAACGTATAGACACATAATAGGATAACATAAATAAGGCAAACAACTGGAGGTAAAGATGATCCGAACATCACAACACAGAACACGGAACATAAAGACACATAATAGAATAACGTAAATAAGACAAAAAACTGGAGGTAAAGACGAACCGAACATCACAACACAGAACACGGAACGTAAAGACACATAATAGGTAACGTAAATAAGACAAACAACTGGAGGTAAAGACGATCCGAACATCACAACACAGAACACGGAACGTAAAGACACATAATAGGATAACGTAAATAAGACAAACAACTGGAGGTAAAGAGGAACCGAACATCACAACACAGAACACGGAACGTAAAGACACATAATAGGATAACGTAAATAAGACAAACAACTGGAGGTAAAGACGAACCGAACATCACAACACAGAACACGGAACGTAAAGACATATAATAGGATAACGTAAATAAGACAAACAACTGGAGGTAAAGAGGAACCGAACATCACAACACAGAACACGGAACATAAAGACACATAATAGAATAACGTAAATAAGACAAAAAACTGGAGGTAAAGACGAACCGAACATCACAACACAGAACACGGAACGTAAAGACACATAATAGGATAACGTAAATAAGACAAACAACTGGAGGTAAAGACGAACCGAACATCACAACACAGAACACGGAACGTAAAGACACATAATAGGATAACGTAAATAAGACAAACAACAGGAGGTAAAGACGATCCGAACATCACAACACAGAACACAGAAAGTAAAGACATATAAAAGGATAACTTTAATAAGACAAACAACAGGAGGTAAAGACGATCCGAACATCACAACACAGAACACGGAACGTAAAGACACATAATAGGATAACGTAAATAAGACAAACAACTGGAGGTAAAGACGAACCGAATATCACAACACAGAACACGGAACGTAAAGACACATAATAGGATAACGTAAATAAGACAAACAACTGGAGGTAAAGACGATCCGAACATCACAACACAGAACACGGAACGTAAAGACACATAATAGGATAACGTAAATAAGACAAACAACTGGAGGTAAAGACGATCCGAACATCACAACACAGAACACGGAACGTAAAGACACATAATAGGATAACGTAAATAAGACAAACAACTGGAGGTAAAGACGATCTGAACATCACAACACAGAACACGGAACGTAAAGACACATAATAGGATAACGTAAATAATACAAACAACTGGAGGTAAAGACGATCCGAACATCACAACACAGAACACGGAACGTAAAGACACATAATAGGATAACGTAAATAAGACAAACAACTGGAGGTAAAGACGATCCGAACATAACAACACAGAACACGGAACGTAAAGACACATAATAGGATAACGTAAATAAGACAAACAACTGGAGGTAAAGACGATCCGAACATCACAACACAGAACACGGAACGGAAAGACACATAATAGGATAACGTAAATAAGACAAACAACTGGAGGTAAAGACGAACCGAACATCACAACACAGAACTAGGAACGTAAAGACACATAATAGGATAACGTAAATAAGACAAACAACTGGAGGTAAAGACGAACTGAACATCACAACACAGAACTCAGAAGGTAAAGACACATAATAGGATAACGTAAATAAGACAAACAACTGGAGGTAAAGACGATCCGAACATCACAACACAGAACACGGAACGGAAAGACACATAATAGGATAACGTAAATAAGACAAACAACTGGAGGTAAAGACGAACCGAACATCACAACACAGAACTAGGAACGTAAAGACACATAATAGGATAACATAAAGAAGACAAACAACAGGAGGTACAGACGATCCAAACATCACAACACAGAACACGGAACGGAAAGACACATAATAGGATAACGTAAATAGGACAAACAACAGGAGGTAAAGACGATCCGAACATCACAACACAGAACACGGAACGGAAAGACACATAATAGAATAACGTAAATAAGACAAACAACTGGAGGTAAAGACGAACCGAACATCACAACACAGAACTAGGAACGTAAAGACACATAATAGGATAACATAAAGAAGACAAACAACAGGAGGTAAAGACGATCCGAACATCACAACACAGAACACGGAACGGAAAGACACATAATAGGATAACGTAAATAGGACAAACAACTGGAGGTAAAGACGATCCGAACATCACAACACAGAACACGGAACGGAAAGACACATAATAGGATAACGTAAATAAGACAAACAACTGGAGGTAAAGACGAACCGAACATCACAACACAGAACTAGGAACGTAAAGACACATAATAGGATAACGTAAATAAGACAAACAACTGGAGGTAAAGACGATCCGAACATCACAACACAGAACACGGAACGTAAAGACACATAATAGGATAACGTAAATAAGACAAACAACTGGAGGTAAAGTCGATCCGAACATCACAACACAGAACACAGAACGTAAAGACACATAATAGGATAACGTAAATAAGACAAACAACAGGAGGTAAAGACGAACCGAACATCACAACACAGAACACGGAACGTAAAGATACATAATAGGATAACGTAAATAAGACAAACAACAGGAGGTAAAGACGATCCGAACATCACAACACAGAACACGGAACGTAAAGACATATAATAGGATAACGTAAATAAGACAAACAACTGGAGGTAAAGACGATCCGAACATCACAACACAGAACACGGAACGTAAAGACACATAATAGGATAACGTAAATAAGACAAACAACTGGAGGTAAAGTCGATCCGAACATCACAACACAGAACACAGAACGAAAAGACACATAATAGGATAACGTAAATAAGACAAACAACTGGAGGTAAAGACGATCCGAACATCACAACACAGAACACGGAACGTAAAGACATATAATAGGATAACGTAAATAAGACAAACAACTGGAGGTAAAGACGAACCGAACATCACAACACAGAACACAGAACGTAAAGACACATAATAGGATAACGTAAATAAGACAAACAACTGGAGGTAAAGACGATCCGAACATCACAACACAGAACACGGAACGTAAAGACATATAATAGGATAACGTAAATAAGACAAACAACTGGAGGTAAAGACGAACCGAACATCACAACACAGAACACAGAACGTAAAGACACATAATAGGATAACGTAAATAAGACAAACAACTGGAGGTAAAGACGATCCGAACATCACAACACAGAACACGGAACGTAAAGACACATAATAGAATAACGTAAATAAGACAAACAACTGGAGGTAAAGACGATCCGAACATCACAACACAGAACACAGAACCTAAAGATACATAATAGGATAACGTAAATAAGACAAACAACTGGAGGTAAAGACGATCCGAACATCACAACACAGAACACGGAACGTAAAGACACATAATAGGATAACGTAAATAAGACAAACAACTGGA
The DNA here is from genome assembly GCA_963680875.1 of Bathymodiolus brooksi. NCBI lineage: Eukaryota > Metazoa > Mollusca > Bivalvia > Mytilida > Modiolidae > Bathymodiolus > Bathymodiolus brooksi. The sequence continues at coordinate 63,753,879 of OY804585.1, read as the reverse complement.
GGTAAAGACGATCCGAACATCACAACACAGAACACAGAACGTAAAGACACATAATAGGATAACGTAAATAAGACAAACAACTGGAGGTAAAGATGATCCGAACATCACAACACAGAACACGGAACGTAAAGACACATAATAGAATAACGTAAATAAGACTAACAACAGGAGGTAAAGACGAACCGAACATCACAACACAGAACACGGAACGTAAAGACATATAATAGGATAACGTAAATAAGACAAACAACAGGAGGTAAAGACGAACCGAACATCACAACACAGAACACGGACCGTAAAGACACATAATAGGATAACGAAAATAAGACAAACAACTGGAGGTAAAGATGATCCGAACATCATAACACAGAACACGGAACGTAAAGATACATAATAGGATAACGAGACGATCCGAACATCACAACACAGAACACGGAACGTAAAGACACATGATAGGATAACGTAAATAAGACAAACAACTGGAGGTAAAGACGATCCGAACATCATAACACAGAACACGGAACGTAAAGACACATAATAGGATAACATAAATAAGACAAACAACTGGAGGTAAAGACGATCCGAACATCACAACACAGAACACGGAACGTAAAGACACATAATAGGATAACGTAAATAAGACAAACAACTGGAGGTAAAGATGATCCGAACATCATAACACAGAACACGGAACGTAAAGACACATAATAGGATAACGTAAATAAGACAAACAACTGGAGATAAAGACGATCCGGACATCACAACACAGAACACGGAACGTAAAGACACATAATAAGATAACGTAAATAAGACAAACAACAGGAGGTAAAGAGGAACCGAATATCATAACACAGAACACGGAACGTAAAGACATATAATAGGATAACGTAAATAAGACAAACAACAGGAGGTAAAGACGAACCGAACATCACAACACAGAACACGGAACGTAAAGATACATAATAGGATAACGTAGATAAGACAAACAACTGGAGGTAAAGATGATCCCAACATCACAACACAGAACACGGAACGTAAAGATACATAATAGGATAACGTAAATAAGACAAACAACTGGAGGTAAAGATGAACCGAACATCACAACACAGAACACGGAACGTAAAGACACATAATAGGATAACGTAAATAAGACAAACAACAGGAGGTAAAGACGAACCGAACATCACAACACAGAACACGGAACGTAAAGACATATAATAGGATAACGTAAATAAGACAAACAACAGGAGGTAAAGACGAACCGAACATCACAACACAGAACACGGAACGTAAAGATACATAATAGGATAACGTAAATAAGACAAACAACTGGAGGTAAAGACGATCCGGACATCACAACACAGAACACGGAACGTAAAGACATATAATAGGATAACGTAAATAAGACAAACAACTGGAGGTAAAGACGAACCGAACATCACAACACAGAACACGGAACGTAAAGACACATAATAGGATAACGTAAATAAGACAAACAACTGGAGGTAAAGACGATCCGAACATCACAACACAGAACACGGAACGTAAAGACACATAATAGGATAACGTAAATAAGACAAACAACAGGAGGTAAAGACGAACCGAACATCACAACACAGAACACGGAACGTAAAGACATATAATAGGATAACGTAAATAAGACAAACAACAGGAGGTAAAGACGAACCGAACATCACAACACAGAACACGGAACGTAAAGATACATAATAGGATAACGTAAATAAGACAAACAACTGGAGGTAAAGTCGATCCGGACATCATAACACAGAACACGGAACGTAAAGATACATAATAGGATAACGTAAATAAGACAAACAACTGGAGGTAAAGTCGATCCGGACATCACAACAGAGAACACGGAACGTAAAGATACATAATAGGATAACGTAAATAAGACAAACAACTGGAGGTAAAGTCGATCCGGACATCACAACACAGAACACGGAACGTAAAGACACATAATAGGATAACGTAAATAAGACAAACAACTGGAGGTAAAGTCGATCCGGACATCATAACACAGAACACGGAACGTAAAGACACATAATAGGATAACGTAAATAAGACAAACAACTGGAGGTAAAGTTGATCTGAACATCACAACACAGAACACGGAACGTAAAGATACATAATAGGATAACGTAAATAAGACAAACAACTGGAGGTAAAGTTGATCTGAACATCACAACACAGAACACGGAACGTAAAGATACATAATAGGATAACGTAAATAAGACAAACAACTGGAGGTAAAGACGATCCGAACATCACAACACAGAACACGGAACGTAAAGACACATAATAGGATAACGTAAATAAGACAAACAACTGGAGGTAAAGTCGATCCGGACATCACAACACAGAACACGGAACGTAAAGACACATAATAGGATAACGTAAATAAGACAAACAACTGGAGGTAAAGTCGATCCGGACATCATAACACAGAACACGGAACGTAAAGACACATAATAGGATAACGTAAATAAGACAAACAACTGGAGGTAAAGTTGATCTGAACATCACAACACAGAACACGAAACGTAAAGATACATAATAGGATAACGTAAATAAGACAAACAACTGGAGGTAAAGTTGATCTGAACATCACAACACAGAACACGGAACGTAAAGATACATAATAGGATAACGTAAATAAGACAAACAACTGGAGGTAAAGTTGATCTGAACATCACAACACAGAACACGGAACGTAAAGATACATAATAGGATAACGTAAATAAGACAAACAACTGGAGGTAAAGTCGATCCGAACATCACAACACAGAACACGGAACGTAAAGATACATAATAGGATAACGTAAATAAGACAAACAACTGGAGGTAAAGTTGATCTGAACATCACAACACAGAACACGGAACGTAAAGATACATAATAGGATAACGTAAATAAGACAAACAACTGGAGGTAAAGTTGATCTGAACATCACAACACAGAACACAGAACGTAAAGACATATAATAGGATAACGTAAATAAGACAAACAACTGGAGGTAAAGACGAACCGAACATCACAACACAGAACACGGAACGTAAAGACACATAATAGGATAACGTAAATAAGACAAACAACTGGAGGTAAAGACGAACCGAACATCACAACACAGAACACGGAACGTAAAGACACATAATAGGATAACGTAAATAAGACAAACAACTGGAGGTAAAGACGAACCGAACATCACAACACAGAACACGGAACGTAAAGACACATAATAGGATAACGTAAATAAGACAAACAACTGGAGGTAAAGACGAACCGAACATCACAACACAGAACTAGGAACGTAAAGACACATAATAGGATAACGTAAATAAGACAAACAACTGGAGGTAAAGACGATCCGAACATCACAACACCGAACACGGAACGTAAAGACACATAATAGGATAACGTAAATAAGACAAACAACTGGAGGTAAAGACGATCCGAACATCACAACACCGAACACGGAACGTAAAGACACATAATAGGATAACATAAATAAGACAAACAACTGGAGGTAAAGATGATCCGAACATCACAACACAGAACACGGAACGTAAAGACACATAATAGGATAACGTAAATAAGACAAACAACTGGAGGTAAAGACGATCCGAACATCACAACACCGAACACGGAACGTAAAGACACATAATAGGATAACGTAAATAAGACAAACAACTGGAGGTAAAGACGAACCGGACATCACAACACAGAACACGGAACGTAAAGACACATAATAGGATAACGTAAATAAGACAAACAACTGGAGGTAAAGTCGATCCGAACATCATAACACAGAACACGGAACGTAAAGATACATAATAGGATAACGAGACGATCCGAACATCACAACACAGAACACGGAACGTAAAGACACATAATAGGATAACGTAAATAAGACAAACAACAGGAGGTAAAGAGGAACCGAATATCATAACACAGAACACGGAACGTAAAGATACATAATAGGATAACGAGACGATCCGAACATCACAACACAGAACACGGAACGCAAAGACACATGATAGGATAACGTAAATAAGACAAACCACTGGAGGTAAAGACGATCCGAACATCACAACACAGAACACGGAACGTAAAGACACATAATAGGATAACGTAAATAAGACAAACAACTGGAGGTAAAGTCGATCCGAACATCATAACACAGAACACGGAACGTAAAGATACATAATAGGATAACGAGACGATCCGAACATCACAACACAGAACACGGAACGCAAAGACACATGATAGGATAACGTAAATAAGACAAACAACTGGAGGTAAAGACGATCCGAACATCACAACACAGAACACGGAACGTAAAGACACATAATAGGATAACGTAAATAAGACAAACAACTGGAGGTAAAGAGGAACCGAACATCACAACACAGAACACGGAACGTAAAGACACATAATAGGATAACGTAAATAAGACAAACAACTGGAGGTAAAGACGAACCGAACATCACAACACAGAACACGGAACGTAAAGACACATAATAGGATAACGTAAATAAGACAAACAACTGGAGGTAAAGACGAACCGAACATCACAACACAGAACACGGAACGTAAAGACACATAATAGGATAACGTAAATAAGACAAACAACTGGAGGTAAAGACGAACCGAACATCACAACACAGAACACGGAACGTAAAGACACATAATAGGATAACGTAAATAAGACAAACAACTGGAGGTAAAGACGAACCGAACATCACAACACAGAACACGGAACGTAAAGACACATAATAGGATAACGTAAATAAGACAAACAACTGGAGGTAAAGACGATCCGGACATCACAACACAGAACACGGAACGTAAAGACACATAATAGGATAACATAAATAAGACAAACAACTGGAGGTAAAGATGATCCGAACATCACAACACAGAACACGGAACGTAAAGACACATAATAGGATAACGTAAATAAGACAAACAACTGGAGGTAAAGACGAACCGAACATCACAACACAGAACACGGAACGTAAAGACACATAATAGGATAACGTAAATAAGACAAACAACTGGAGGTAAAGAGGAACCGAACATCACAACACAGAACACGGAACGTAAAGACACATAACAGGATAACGTAAATAAGACAAACAACTGGAGGTAAAGACGATCCGAACATCACAACACAGAACACGGAACGTAAAGACACATAACAGGATAACGTAAATAAGACAAACAACTGGAGGTAAAGACGATCCGAACATCACAACACAGAACACGGAACGTAAAGATACATAATAGGATAACGTAAATAAGACAAACAACTGGAGGTAAAGACGATCCGAACATCACAACACAGAACACGGAACATAAAGACACATAATAGGATAACATAAATAAGACAAACAACAGGAGGTAAAGACGATCCGAACATCACAACACAGAACACGGAACGTAAAGACACATAACAGGATAACGTAAATAAGACAAACAACTGGAGGTAAAGACGATCCGAACATCACAACACAGAACACGGAACGTAAAGACACATAATAGGATAACGTAAATAAGACAAACAACAGGAGGTAAAGACGATCCGAACATCACAACACAGAACACGGAACGTAAAGATACATAATAGGATAACGTAAATAAGACAAACAACTGGAGGTAAAGACGAACCGAACATCACAACACAGAACACAGAACGTAAAGACACATAATAGGATAACATAAATAAGACAAACAACAGGAGGTAAAGACGATCCGAACATCACAACACAGAACACGGAACGTAAAGACACATAATAGGATAACGTAAATAAGAAAAACAACAGGAGGTAAAGACGAACCGAACATCACAACACAGAACACGGAACGTAAAGACACATAATAGGATAACGTAAATAAGACAAACAACTGGAGGTAAAGACGATCCGAACATCACAACACAGAACACGGAACGTAAAGACACATAATAGGATAACGTAAATAAGACAAACAACTGGAGGTAAAGATGATCCGAACATCACAACACAGAACACAGAACGTAAAGACACATAATAGGATAACGTAAATAAGACAAACAACTGGAGGTAAAGTCGATCCGAACATCATAACACAGAACACGGAACGTAAGGATACATAATAGGATAACGTAAATAAGACAAACAACAGGAGGTAAAGACGATCCGAACATCACAACTCAGAACACGGAACGTAAAGATACATAATAGGATAAAGTAAATAAGACAAACAACAGGAGGTAAAGAGGAACCGAATATCATAACACAGAACACGGAACGTAAAGATACATAATAGGATAACGAGACGATCCGAACATCACAACACAGAACACGGAACGCAAAGACACATGATAGAATAACGTAAATAAGACAAACAACTGGAGGTAAAGACGATCCGAACATCACAACACAGAACACGGAACGTAAAGACACATAATAGGATAACGTAAATAAGACAAACAACTGGAGGTAAAGTTGATCTGAACATCACAACACAGAACACGGAACGTAAAGATACATAATAGGATAACGTAAATAAGACAAACAACTGGAGGTAAAGTTGATCTGAACATCACAACACAGAACACAGAACGTAAAGACATATAATAGGATAACGTAAATAAGACAAACAACTGGAGGTAAAGACGAACCGAACATCACAACACAGAACACGGAACGTAAAGACACATAATAGGATAACGTAAATAAGACAAACAACTGGAGGTAAAGACGAACCGAACATCACAACACAGAACACGGAACGTAAAGACACATAATAGGATAACGTAAATAAGACAAACAACTGGAGGTAAAGACGAACCGAACATCACAACACAGAACACGGAACGTAAAGACACATAATAGGATAACGTAAATAAGACAAACAACTGGAGGTAAAGACGAACCGAACATCACAACACAGAACTAGGAACGTAAAGACACATAATAGGATAACGTAAATAAGACAAACAACTGGAGGTAAAGACGATCCGAACATCACAACACCGAACACGGAACGTAAAGACACATAATAGGATAACGTAAATAAGACAAACAACTGGAGGTAAAGACGATCCGAACATCACAACACCGAACACGGAACGTAAAGACACATAATAGGATAACATAAATAAGACAAACAACTGGAGGTAAAGATGATCCGAACATCACAACACAGAACACGGAACGTAAAGACACATAATAGGATAACGTAAATAAGACAAACAACTGGAGGTAAAGACGATCCGAACATCACAACACCGAACACGGAACGTAAAGACACATAATAGGATAACGTAAATAAGACAAACAACTGGAGGTAAAGACGAACCGGACATCACAACACAGAACACGGAACGTAAAGACACATAATAGGATAACGTAAATAAGACAAACAACTGGAGGTAAAGTCGATCCGAACATCATAACACAGAACACGGAACGTAAAGATACATAATAGGATAACGAGACGATCCGAACATCACAACACAGAACACGGAACGTAAAGACACATAATAGGATAACGTAAATAAGACAAACAACAGGAGGTAAAGAGGAACCGAATATCATAACACAGAACACGGAACGTAAAGATACATAATAGGATAACGAGACGATCCGAACATCACAACACAGAACACGGAACGCAAAGACACATGATAGGATAACGTAAATAAGACAAACCACTGGAGGTAAAGACGATCCGAACATCACAACACAGAACACGGAACGTAAAGACACATAATAGGATAACGTAAATAAGACAAACAACTGGAGGTAAAGTCGATCCGAACATCATAACACAGAACACGGAACGTAAAGATACATAATAGGATAACGAGACGATCCGAACATCACAACACAGAACACGGAACGCAAAGACACATGATAGGATAACGTAAATAAGACAAACAACTGGAGGTAAAGACGATCCGAACATCACAACACAGAACACGGAACGTAAAGACACATAATAGGATAACGTAAATAAGACAAACAACTGGAGGTAAAGAGGAACCGAACATCACAACACAGAACACGGAACGTAAAGACACATAATAGGATAACGTAAATAAGACAAACAACTGGAGGTAAAGACGAACCGAACATCACAACACAGAACACGGAACGTAAAGACACATAATAGGATAACGTAAATAAGACAAACAACTGGAGGTAAAGACGAACCGAACATCACAACACAGAACACGGAACGTAAAGACACATAATAGGATAACGTAAATAAGACAAACAACTGGAGGTAAAGACGAACCGAACATCACAACACAGAACACGGAACGTAAAGACACATAATAGGATAACGTAAATAAGACAAACAACTGGAGGTAAAGACGAACCGAACATCACAACACAGAACACGGAACGTAAAGACACATAATAGGATAACGTAAATAAGACAAACAACTGGAGGTAAAGACGATCCGGACATCACAACACAGAACACGGAACGTAAAGACACATAATAGGATAACATAAATAAGACAAACAACTGGAGGTAAAGATGATCCGAACATCACAACACAGAACACGGAACGTAAAGACACATAATAGGATAACGTAAATAAGACAAACAACTGGAGGTAAAGACGAACCGAACATCACAACACAGAACACGGAACGTAAAGACACATAATAGGATAACGTAAATAAGACAAACAACTGGAGGTAAAGAGGAACCGAACATCACAACACAGAACACGGAACGTAAAGACACATAACAGGATAACGTAAATAAGACAAACAACTGGAGGTAAAGACGATCCGAACATCACAACACAGAACACGGAACGTAAAGACACATAACAGGATAACGTAAATAAGACAAACAACTGGAGGTAAAGACGATCCGAACATCACAACACAGAACACGGAACGTAAAGATACATAATAGGATAACGTAAATAAGACAAACAACTGGAGGTAAAGACGATCCGAACATCACAACACAGAACACGGAACATAAAGACACATAATAGGATAACATAAATAAGACAAACAACAGGAGGTAAAGACGATCCGAACATCACAACACAGAACACGGAACGTAAAGACACATAACAGGATAACGTAAATAAGACAAACAACTGGAGGTAAAGACGATCCGAACATCACAACACAGAACACGGAACGTAAAGACACATAATAGGATAACGTAAATAAGACAAACAACAGGAGGTAAAGACGATCCGAACATCACAACACAGAACACGGAACGTAAAGATACATAATAGGATAACGTAAATAAGACAAACAACTGGAGGTAAAGACGAACCGAACATCACAACACAGAACACAGAACGTAAAGACACATAATAGGATAACATAAATAAGACAAACAACAGGAGGTAAAGACGATCCGAACATCACAACACAGAACACGGAACGTAAAGACACATAATAGGATAACGTAAATAAGACAAACAACAGGAGGTAAAGACGAACCGAACATCACAACACAGAACACGGAACGTAAAGACACATAATAGGATAACGTAAATAAGACAAACAACTGGAGGTAAAGACGATCCGAACATCACAACACAGAACACGGAACGTAAAGACACATAATAGGATAACGTAAATAAGACAAACAACTGGAGGTAAAGATGATCCGAACATCACAACACAGAACACAGAACGTAAAGACACATAATAGGATAACGTAAATAAGACAAACAACTGGAGGTAAAGTCGATCCGAACATCATAACACAGAACACGGAACGTAAGGATACATAATAGGATAACGTAAATAAGACAAACAACAGGAGGTAAAGACGATCCGAACATCACAACTCAGAACACGGAACGTAAAGATACATAATAGGATAAAGTAAATAAGACAAACAACAGGAGGTAAAGAGGAACCGAATATCATAACACAGAACACGGAACGTAAAGATACATAATAGGATAACGAGACGATCCGAACATCACAACACAGAACACGGAACGCAAAGACACATGATAGAATAACGTAAATAAGACAAACAACTGGAGGTAAAGACGATCCGAACATCACAACACAGAACACGGAACGTAAAGACACATAATAGGATAACGTAAATAAGACAAACAACTGGAGGTAAAGTTGATCTGAACATCACAACACAGAACACGGAACGTAAAGATACATAATAGGATAACGTAAATAAGACAAACAACTGGAGGTAAAGTTGATCTGAACATCACAACACAGAACACAGAACGTAAAGACATATAATAGGATAACGTAAATAAGACAAACAACTGGAGGTAAAGACGAACCGAACATCACAACACAGAACACGGAACGTAAAGACACATAATAGGATAACGTAAATAAGACAAACAACTGGAGGTAAAGACGAACCGAACATCACAACACAGAACACGGAACGTAAAGACACATAATAGGATAACGTAAATAAGACAAACAACTGGAGGTAAAGACGAACCGAACATCACAACACAGAACACGGAACGTAAAGACACATAATAGGATAACGTAAATAAGACAAACAACTGGAGGTAAAGACGAACCGAACATCACAACACAGAACTAGGAACGTAAAGACACATAATAGGATAACGTAAATAAGACAAACAACTGGAGGTAAAGACGATCCGAACATCACAACACCGAACACGGAACGTAAAGACACATAATAGGATAACGTAAATAAGACAAACAACTGGAGGTAAAGACGATCCGAACATCACAACACCGAACACGGAACGTAAAGACACATAATAGGATAACATAAATAAGACAAACAACTGGAGGTAAAGATGATCCGAACATCACAACACAGAACACGGAACGTAAAGACACATAATAGGATAACGTAAATAAGACAAACAACTGGAGGTAAAGACGATCCGAACATCACAACACCGAACACGGAACGTAAAGACACATAATAGGATAACGTAAATAAGACAAACAACTGGAGGTAAAGACGAACCGGACATCACAACACAGAACACGGAACGTAAAGACACATAATAGGATAACGTAAATAAGACAAACAACTGGAGGTAAAGTCGATCCGAACATCATAACACAGAACACGGAACGTAAAGATACATAATAGGATAACGAGACGATCCGAACATCACAACACAGAACACGGAACGTAAAGACACATAATAGGATAACGTAAATAAGACAAACAACAGGAGGTAAAGAGGAACCGAATATCATAACACAGAACACGGAACGTAAAGATACATAATAGGATAACGAGACGATCCGAACATCACAACACAGAACACGGAACGCAAAGACACATGATAGGATAACGTAAATAAGACAAACCACTGGAGGTAAAGACGATCCGAACATCACAACACAGAACACGGAACGTAAAGACACATAATAGGATAACGTAAATAAGACAAACAACTGGAGGTAAAGTCGATCCGAACATCATAACACAGAACACGGAACGTAAAGATACATAATAGGATAACGAGACGATCCGAACATCACAACACAGAACACGGAACGCAAAGACACATGATAGGATAACGTAAATAAGACAAACAACTGGAGGTAAAGACGATCCGAACATCACAACACAGAACACGGAACGTAAAGACACATAATAGGATAACGTAAATAAGACAAACAACTGGAGGTAAAGAGGAACCGAACATCACAACACAGAACACGGAACGTAAAGACACATAATAGGATAACGTAAATAAGACAAACAACTGGAGGTAAAGACGAACCGAACATCACAACACAGAACACGGAACGTAAAGACACATAATAGGATAACGTAAATAAGACAAACAACTGGAGGTAAAGACGAACCGAACATCACAACACAGAACACGGAACGTAAAGACACATAATAGGATAACGTAAATAAGACAAACAACTGGAGGTAAAGACGAACCGAACATCACAACACAGAACACGGAACGTAAAGACACATAATAGGATAACGTAAATAAGACAAACAACTGGAGGTAAAGACGAACCGAACATCACAACACAGAACACGGAACGTAAAGACACATAATAGGATAACGTAAATAAGACAAACAACTGGAGGTAAAGACGATCCGGACATCACAACACAGAACACGGAACGTAAAGACACATAATAGGATAACATAAATAAGACAAACAACTGGAGGTAAAGATGATCCGAACATCACAACACAGAACACGGAACGTAAAGACACATAATAGGATAATGTAAATAAGACAAACAACTGGAGGTAAAGACGAACCGAACATCACAACACAGAACACGGAACGTAAAGACACATAATAGGATAACGTAAATAAGACAAACAACTGGAGGTAAAGAGGAACCGAACATCACAACACAGAACACGGAACGTAAAGACACATAACAGGATAACGTAAATAAGACAAACAACTGGAGGTAAAGACGATCCGAACATCACAACACAGAACACGGAACGTAAAGACACATAACAGGATAACGTAAATAAGACAAACAACTGGAGGTAAAGACGATCCGAACATCACAACACAGAACACGGAACGTAAAGATACATAATAGGATAACGTAAATAAGACAAACAACTGGAGGTAAAGACGATCCGAACATCACAACACAGAACACGGAACATAAAGACACATAATAGGATAACATAAATAAGACAAACAACAGGAGGTAAAGACGATCCGAACATCACAACACAGAACACGGAACGTAAAGACACATAACAGGATAACGTAAATAAGACAAACAACTGGAGGTAAAGACGATCCGAACATCACAACACAGAACACGGAACGTAAAGACACATAATAGGATAACGTAAATAAGACAAACAACAGGAGGTAAAGACGATCCGAACATCACAACACAGAACACGGAACGTAAAGATACATAATAGGATAACGTAAATAAGACAAACAACTGGAGGTAAAGACGAACCGAACATCACAACACAGAACACAGAACGTAAAGACACATAATAGGATAACATAAATAAGACAAACAACAGGAGGTAAAGACGATCCGAACATCACAACACAGAACACGGAACGTAAAGACACATAATAGGATAACGTAAATAAGACAAACAACAGGAGGTAAAGACGAACCGAACATCACAACACAGAACACGGAACGTAAAGACACATAATAGGATAACGTAAATAAGACAAACAACTGGAGGTAAAGACGATCCGAACATCACAACACAGAACACGGAACGTAAAGACACATAATAGGATAACGTAAATAAGACAAACAACTGGAGGTAAAGATGATCCGAACATCACAACACAGAACACAGAACGTAAAGACACATAATAGGATAACGTAAATAAGACAAACAACTGGAGGTAAAGTCGATCCGAACATCATAACACAGAACACGGAACGTAAGGATACATAATAGGATAACGTAAATAAGACAAACAACAGGAGGTAAAGACGATCCGAACATCACAACTCAGAACACGGAACGTAAAGATACATAATAGGATAAAGTAAATAAGACAAACAACAGGAGGTAAAGAGGAACCGAATATCATAACACAGAACACGGAACGTAAAGATACATAATAGGATAACGAGACGATCCGAACATCACAACACAGAACACGGAACGCAAAGACACATGATAGAATAACGTAAATAAGACAAACAACTGGAGGTAAAGACGATCCGAACATCACAACACAGAACACGGAACGTAAAGACACATAATAGGATAACGTAAATAAGACAAACAACTGGAGGTAAAGTCGATCCGAACATCATAACACAGAACACGGAACGTAAAGATACATAATAGGATAACGAGACGATCCGAACATCACAACACAGAACACGGAACGCAAAGACACATGATAGTATAACGTAAATAAGAAAAACAATTGGAGGTAAAGACGAATCGAATATTGTTCTTATGTGGAAATCGTAACGGACATCAGAACACGGAACTCAGAACTCAGACACATAATAGGACAAGGCATAAAAACTGAAAAGATGAGCAACACGGAACCCCATCAAAATACCGGGGATGAACTGATGTGCTCGCAAAGTGTAAGCAGTTACTGCTTCTTATACGACACCCGCCGTGTTACCCATATATACAATCAAGTCTGGTAAAAGTCTTGGCAGTGATAGAGGAAAGAAAACATCTACGTAAAAAGTAAAAGATCCATTGTCACTTGAGATATGGATATTTCGTAACGGTAAACCAGACTGTGATTACGACCGTGGAATTTGTGTAGTGATGACTTCAACCTAGGAACCACGTAGCCTTGTTTCATTAGACTCTTGAGTACCAGTAGTATCCTTAGCTTCAAGCTCATTTGAATAAATGCGATGTAGATAATCACCGAATCGAGAATTGTTCATTGACATCATCTATATATAGCGGATGATGGAATTAAAGGTCTGTGCTAATTTTCTATCTTTATTTTTTAGAAGTCCTTGAAAGAAATCTGTCTCATAAGCATATAGAAACAGGTAGGCGAGTAGCGGAGCACAATTAGTACCGATTGGAATACCAATCGTTTGTTGAAACATTCGTACCACCAAATAGGACACATATGTTGTCGATTAAGAAATCTTTTTTGAATGATCTCGTCCTGTTTATATTTATTTTAAGATTTTGAATGGCTTTTGACAAAGTAAGATTTATCTCTACCAATAACAAGATGCTGAAACCTTGGTTCTCCGTTTCTTCATTGAGAAGCAACGCCGAATCAATTCTTTAATTCTAGATTTTAGTAGCATATGTGGGATGGCGGTATATAAGGTCGAGAAATCAAATATTTTAATGCTGTTGCAAACATACTGAGATCTAGAACTTCAAGTCTCCAGCAAGTCTTTCGAGATTTTTAATATCCATATTTGATTAACGCCATTTCTAGAAAATCAGGTATCATGATATTTCTGGAGACCCAGTTTCACAGATATAAAAATCGAAGTTAAAATTTTAGAAAGATGCTTGGTAGAACAATTGACAGCTGGTACATATACATTTGTTAATGGTCGACAAAATACCGTATGTGTTATTGACACGACTCCATCAATACTATGCGTGACCCTACTTTCGCACCCCTTGAATAAAGAAGTCCTTAAATTAGATGAAAAAGACTTTTCGATCTTACCAAGACTCCTGGGTTAGACTAGCTACACGAGCGTATTCCCGCAAAATTGTTTTCCACTGCTGAAGTAAATTGTCGATTTATCGAAATACATCCCTATCTTGGCAGTATTTTAAATATATTTCATAATAAAATATATAGACCATGTTACTACAACAACTATGAATACCTATAAAGATTTATTTGACACATGTTTCGCATTTTCCCGAAATTTGGTCAAAGGGAGGCAATTTTTATTTACAGAAAGTAAGCAAAAAGAGATAACAAAAAGAGTAAAACACCGTGAAAGGTGCAAGATCGTAACATCTAAAACACCAAGATTTAAATGGTAAGGTCGGTGGTTTTCTTCGGGCATTCTGATTTCCTGCACCAATAAAACTGAACGATATAACTGAAATATTGTTGAAAGTGGCGTTAAACACCTTAAACCAAACCAACCAACCACGCATGGTGAACTTGATACAACATTATGTTATAAAGTTTGTCAGTAACTTGCTGCAGGCCGAGTTTTTCTCCACCAATAAAACTGACCGCCACGATATAACTGATATATTGTTTAAAGTGGCTTTATAACAACATAAATATATCAATTTTACTCCTTGTCGAGTTATATTATAATTGAAAATATTATAGAAGATTTTGCCTCAGGGAACGTGCATTTTATGGGGGTGCTATGTTTATTTATGACGACAAACTTTATAGAAAAATAATAAATTGACCTCAAAGATGCAAAAAATAAATAATCTTTTTCTACAATTTAATAAGAGTAACTGATTTCTGTTTAGTTTGGAAAAAAAATGGGTAGGGGAGGAGATATAGCCCCCTCTTAAAAGATATAAAAACAAAAACAAACACTCAAAAAAATAATCACAACAATAAAAACACACACACACAAAGATTAAATAATTGGCCCTCAGCAATAATGCACGGGTATTCGACGACTTACATAAAAATGTATCGTATCCTTCAGCTCTCACTTTCAGTTTAATCTGACATATATCCAAAGAAAGTGACCCTTAGTGTATCCAAACAGTCGTTTTAACAGTTAGATATATAAATGATAAATGGATTTTTTTTATAAACCAGTTTTTTGGCAATATTAAACATATTAAAAATTAATTAACACTTCATTTTACTTGAAATGTACATAGAATTAATTTACACTAAAGGTTTAATTGAGACTTAAAATTAATTGAGGTTTGTACAACCCACTCTAGAAATATAAATATATTTGTTTTAAGATACAGAAACTTGTCGTTAGCATAGTCGGTAACCGACTCCGATATCACGCCACGAAATTGCTGAAATACTGCTAATGTTGACATAATCACCAATCAATCAATCAATCAATCAATCAATCAATCAATCAATCAATCAATCAATCAATCAATCAATCAATCAATCAATCAATCAATCAATCAATCAATCAATCAATCAATCAATCAATCAATCAATCAATCAATCAATCAATCAATCAATCAATAACACTCCGATATCGTCTACTAAAGAAGGTCAGCAGTGGATTACCAACAAGAGTGGGGTTTTTCCTTACTCGGACCACGACTTGTTTTGGGGTTTTTTTTGGGGGGGGGGGGGGAGGGTGGCTTTTTTTTGTCGTTTGTTTTTGTTTTTTGTTTGTTTATTTTTTTAAGGAAGACAAAGACAAGAAGAACGACTTTCTATGTGTTATGTATTTTGCAGCATGACACGCTGTCGTTATTTTACCCATGAGTAGAGATTATCTGTGAAATCATATTTCCTTCCATGCAGAAAAAAGACTAATATTAGTACATAATTTCATGTATAATTTATTATTAAACAATAACAAGACACAATAACAAGCAACAAGAGTAATATATGAACCAAACTTGAAAACACATAAATAAACGTACAATAGACAAATGTTCAAGGTTCATCAATGTAGCACAATATGAGAATGAAATGAGAGTCACTATTGTCTGTTTAGATGTACCGCATACGGTGAAAGTCCGTTGTAGAACTGCTTGCTATAATTAGGATACACAACATATGGCATAGAGCCAAACCCATACATGTATGGTGATACAGGGCTGAACACTGGTGAAGCTGGTTTCTTTGGGTAGTTGATATATCCATGCTGGTGTGAAGGATGGTTTCCGCCACTGGTAGATGAACTTGGGCACGGCTTTCCAATGCCCACGAACTGTGTCATATCGATTTCGCCGAATGTGTTCATATTCTTTAACTGACGTTTTTCCTTCATTCTGCGATTCTGAAACCACCACTTGATTTGGTGCTGGCTGAGTGTTAGTCTCTTGACGAATAAATGTCGTTCCTCAATGGGAAGATATTTGTTGTTGCTATAGTAAATCTCAAGCTCTCTCACTTGTGTGTTGGTGAATGTGGTCCTGGATTTCTTTGCTGGAAGATCATTGGTGATTTCGGAGTCATCGGAGGACGCGCTAGGTGATGTGCATTCGCTAGATCTTGAGTATGAAGAGCTCAAGCTGCTGTCTTCTGAAGTTGGATCATCTGGTAGCTTTCTCTTCTGTGACATCTGGTGATTACCGTTATGTTTGGCGATCGGCCGTGTAACTGCAGTGCTAGTCATTGGCATCATAGATAGCACTGTTGCAGATGTAAATGAGCCACTTGTGTTGTATATACTCGTACTGGTCGACTGGTTGTAATTATAGATTACTGCGTTCTTTTGGTACGAGTTTTCTTTAGGTCTGCTATTCTTTGCAAGTTCTTCAATGCTGAAGGACATCTTAACGGGTTCATGTGTATACTCCATTAAATTATAATATGGAATTATATAAACATAGAACTTTTCGTTGTAGAATAAAATTCACTATATAAGAACACACTGTCACAGTCATCTTATATACCTTCTATACTGAACACTTCTCAAACGTAATAATTATGACTATCAAAACATAATTGTATGACTGATTAATAATGAGTATGTCAGGTACTTAGATGATCAACCATGTCAATCATTAAAGATGTCAGTAAGATTATGTACTAACAATACTGAGGCAAATTGTTTAATTAAGTCCGATTTCTTTACAATTATTTCCGCTTACGGTTGTTTTAAATTAATTACAAACTGGTTTAATTAATTGTCAACAAATTAAGCGTTTTCATAAATTTGATATCGATGTCACCCAAGCTCACCAATCGGCAAACCTCGTGTGAATCCGCTACTCTTCTTCGACGAAGGAACGGAATCTGCCGAATTGCGACGAGTGCCAAGCTCACGTTTCGTATACGATGTGTTCACGATGAGACAAGACAATGCAATGGTTTATTCTATCAAAATCATAGTAAGTACATTGGTACAAGGAATGAAATTACAAAACATTATATATACATATAAATGTGTGTACATGACAAGATTGCAAAATAAATAATTTTTTACACAATTGTATTACAGACTAACCTGAAAGACCTGTTAGTGAATTTAATACATTAATTTTTTTTATAAATATTCTTTTTAATTTATTTATATGTTTTTTGTGTAATAATTTAAAAATTATAAAGTAACATTAACTCTATTCCGGTAAAATTTATCCAACTTTGTTTTCGTTTGATTTGATCATCTAATGATTTGCAACTCAGAAGAAAAAGGAATTTATCTTCTAATTCCTGTCACTGGCATATATTACAATTTCTGCTTTGTCTCTCTACACCGATCCATCTACCGCTTCCTATTTGTAATCTGCAAAATATAATCCTTAAGAAAGGCTCTACAAATTGCACACAAAAAATACCGCGAAATATTGTCAATGACGTTATGGAAATCGTGACCGGAATACATTTGCAGCTATTCAGTATGTAAGTGCATATTGTTTTACGCCATGTGAAAAAAAAATCCCCATCTGCCCAATAATTTTCATAACATAAATAGTGAGTGGTTGTTGTTTAGTGCCAACTCAGGAATTTTCCCGCTATATCATGATTCGCATGCGTGTATAGTAGAGCCTCAATAAAATTCGAAGCTACAAAATCTGCTTGAAGATCCATGTTATTCAACAATCTGATCACAAATATTCAGGAAATCTGTTCAGTATCCTTTGTAGTCAATGTGAAAGGTGTAAAAACCTACAATTTGGCAAAAACACAACTTTGCAAAATTCCAGACTTCAAATCCTTTGACTGCCCCAGGCAATAGTATTGCGCAATTGGAAATGATGAGACCGGAAGTAAACATTTGTTTTTGTTTTATATTAATAACATTGATATCGTGCAAACCAGAAGAACATATGAAGCAAAATGATCGATTCTGTTCAAAACAAGGTTTGGTCAGGAATGAAGATAACAACCTTCAACATTTCATGGTAACTGTAAGTCAGTCAAAACTTCTAAAAAAGAGATTACACATAAACATTACTTGTAAATCCGCCATCTACCTGTATATGTTAATTCTACAGGCCGGGGACATACAAATTCAGCCAGGCCCAACATATATAAAGTATCCGTGTGGAATATGTAGCAAAAATGTCAACTGGAATGCTAAAGCCCTACAATGTGACGGCTGTGATATCTGGTACCATACAAAGTGTTCAAACGTACCACCACATATTTACAAAGCACTTCAAGGTAGCAACTTAAGCTGGATATGCTTTCAATGCGGTCTACCAAACTTCTCAACTACATTTTTCGAAACCGAAGAACGTATTGAAATATCGAACAGAGTTAACACCTTTAATGACAGCCCTGCTGTCAGGCCGATTAACACTTTAAATGACAGCCCTGCTGTCATACCGATTAACATCTCTAACCCACCGCCTGACAACCACGCTGTCAGTATGAGAAACTTCCAAGAAGCATCCATTGAGATCACAGCGGAAACATCAAGAAATAGTACTAGATCACTACCGAAACACCACCTAAACACCACAATAGATGAACTTACATCAGGAAAATTAGAACCGATAGCTACATCATCCCCAAAAAATAGAGATAACTCCAGATCTACAGTACATTATAGTAGAACTAATAGTAACACCACCAGCCAGTCAGAAACTACAACAAAGACTGACAATTTAACCATCTTGACAATCAACTTTCAAAGCATTACAAATAAAGGCACTGAACTATACAACATCATATCAAGTTCATCACCTGAAATAATAATTGGCACGGAAACACACCTGGACCCAACATATAACAATGCCGAAATATTACCGTATGACATACCAATTAGCTACCAGTATAAAACATACAGGAAAGACCGGAAAGAACTCATTGACAAAAACGATGGAGGTGTACTCATTATGGTAAGACCAGACATAAAATCAGATGAGTGCCCAGATTTAGACACAGAAGGTGAAATAAAATGGATTGAAATTAGACCAAATGATAAAGACCAAATACTTATAGGATCCTTTTACAGACCACCTGACTCAGATGAAAAGGCAGTACAAGAATTAGAAAAATCACTTTCAAAAATCAAAAGTGACAAAAGATATAGAAATGCTAAAATATTCTTGGGAGGAGACTTCAACCTTGGTGACATAAACTGGGCGACAGGAGGAACAATTCCAGGTGGGAAGAACATATCTCAAAGTAACATCTTGATAAACGTACTAAATACTTTCTACTTGGAACAAATCAATGAACTACCGACACGAAACGACAGAATATTAGACCTCATGATAACGTCACATCCAACACTTGTTACAAGAACTACCACATGTCCACCTATTGGAAAAAGCGACCATGATATATTATCAGTATCAACAAATATAACACCAAGAATTAGCAAACAGCGAAGTAGATCAGTGCCCAACTATAAAAAAGCAAATTGGGAAGGAATCAAACAGGATCTCATATCATCCAGAGACAAATTTATTGCCAAATTTGAATCAGGAACAAACATGGACACAATAGAAGAAAACTGGAAACAATTTAAAGAGGCCATTGAAACCTGCATTGAAAAACATATTCCAAAAAAGAAAATAGGTAAACACCACGACGTACCTTGGATGACAACAGATATCAAAAGACTTATTAGGAAAATAACAACGCTTATACAACAAAAGCAAGAAAAGCAAGAAACCATCACACAAAAAAGCTTTCAAAGACACCAGAAGCTTAATTAGAAACAAACTACACAACAACTACTGGGATTACCTAAACAACATGTTAGACCTTGAAAAAGACAATAACAGTAAGAAATTTTGGAAATAAATAAAATCAAGGAAACAAGACACAATGGGGATTGACACTCTTAAGAACAACGGTGTATTAGCCGAGACTGCAGAACAGAAAGCTGAAATGCTAAACAGTCAGTTTACATCAGTATTTACAACTGAAAACACCACAATTATGCCATCGAAAGGAAACTCGCCATTTAAGCCAATGAAGGACATCAAAATCAGCGAAAAAGGTGTAGAAAAAGAATTAAATAGATTAAACCCGTGTAATGCAACCGGCCCCGACAAAGTTCCAGTAAGAATACTTAAAGAGACAGCCAATATCATCACACCTATTCTTACAAATATTTATCAACAGTCGATCAACACAGGCCAAATACCAGAGGATTGGAAAAATGCCAACATAGTTCCAATATTTAAAAAAGGGGATCGCTCAAAACCATCTAATTACAGACCAGTGTCATTAACATCAGTGGCATCAAAAATCTTAGAACATATCATTGTATCACAAATTATGGACCACTTAGACAACCAAAACATCCTCAAGGAAAATCAACATGGGTTCAGAGCAAAAAGATCATGCGAAAGCCAACTCCTGATGACAACCAACGACATCGCCAAATGGATGAACAACAACATACAAGTCGACATAGCAATCCTTGACTTTGCAAAAGCTTTCGATAAAGTTGCTCATAAAAGACTATCAGAGAAACTCCAATACTATGGCATTGATGGAACCACCACAATATTGATTGATGCATTCCTCAGTAAAAGGATCCAAAGAGTAGTCGTAGAGGGGGAAGCTTCCAGGTGTTCCCATGTAACATCAGGGGTTCCCCAGGGAACAGTACTCGGCCCTACATTATTCCTGGTGTTCATCAATGACATCGCAGACAATTTCCATTCCACCGCCAGAGTATTTGCAGACGACTGTGTAATATATAGACCTATACACACAGAACAAAATCATCAACTAATGCAAGAAAACCTGGACACACTCGTAGGCTGGTCAGACACATGGCAAATGGAATTTAATGTTTCCAAATGTGCAATAATGCAAACGACAATTGCTCAACGACATTCTAGACGAGCAGGCTAACCATTACACCACTAGCGTTGTTTGTTATAGATCTACCACATTCTATGTGAGCAGGCTAACCATTACACGACGCACTAGAGTTGTTTGTTATAGATCTACCACATTCTAGGTGAGAAAGCTAACCATTACACCACGTACTAGTGTTGTTTGTAATAGATCTACCACATTCTAGGCGAGCAGGCTAACCATTACACCACGCACTAGTGTTGTTTGTTATAGATCTACCACATTCTAGGTGAGTAGGCTAATCATTACACCACTAGTGTTGTTTGTTATAGATCTACCACATTTTAGGTGAGCATGCTAACCATTACACCACGCACTAGTGTTGTTTGTTATAGATCTACCACATTCTAGACGAGCATGCTAACCATTACACCACTAGTGTTGTTTGTTATAGATCTACCACATTCTAGGTGAGCAGGCTAACCATTACACCACGCACTAGTGTTTTTTGTTATAGATCTACCACATTTTAGGTGAGAAGGCTAACCATTACACCACGCACTAGTGTTGTTTGTAATAGATCTACCACATTCTAGACGAGCAGGCTAATCATTACACCACTAGTGTTGTTTTTGTTATAGATCTACCACATGCTAGGAGAGCAGGCTAATCATTACACCACTAGTGTTGTTTGTTATAGATCTACCACATTCTAGACGAGCAGTCTAATCTTACACCACTAGTGTTGTTTGCTATAGATCTACCACATTCTAGGTGAGCAGGCTAACCATTACACCACGCACTAGTGTTGTTTGTTATAGATCTACCACATTCTAGGTGAGCAGGTTAATCATTACACCACTAGTGTTGTTTGTTATAGATCTACCACATTCTAGGTGAGCATGTTAACCATTACACCACGCACTGGTGTTGTTTGTTATAGATCTACCACATTCTAGACGAGCAGGCTAACCATTACTCCACTACTGTTGTTTGTTATAGATAGACCAAATACTAGGTGAGCAGGCTAACCATTACACCACGCACTAGTGTTGTTTGTAATAGATTTACCACATTCTAGGCGAGCAGGCTAACCATTACACCACCAGTGTTGTTTGTTATAGGTCTACCACATTTTAGGTGAGAAGGCTAACCATTACACCACGCAGTAGTGTTGTTTGTTATAGATCTACCACATTCTAGGTGAGCAGGTTAATCATTACACCACTAGTGTTGTTTGTTATAGATCTACCACATTCTAGGTGAGCGGGCTAACCATTACACCACGCACTAGTGTTGTTTGTAATAGATCTACCACATTCTAGACGAGCAAGCTAACCTTTACACCACTAGTGTTGTTTGTTATAGATCTACCACATTCTAGGTGAGCAGGCTAACCATTACACCACGCACTAGTGTTGTTTGTTATATATCTACCATATTTTAGGTGAGAAGGCTAACCATTACACCACGCACTAGTGTTGTTTGTAATAGATCTACCACATTCTACGCGAGCAGGCTAACCATTACACGACTAGTGTTGTTTGTTATAGATCTACCACATTCTAGGTGAGCAGGCTAATCACTACACCACTAGTGTTGGTTGTTATAGATCTACCACATGCTAGGTGAGCATGCTAATCATTACACCACTAGTGTTGTTTGTTATAGATCTACCACATTCTAGGTGAGCATGCTAACCATTACACCACTAGTGTTGTTTGTTATAGATCTACCACATTCTAGGTGAGCAGGCTAACCATTACACCACGCACTAGTGTTTTTTGTTATAGATCTACCACATTTTAGGTGAGAAGGCTAACCATTACACCACGCACTAGTGTTGTTTGTAATAGATCTACCACATTCTAGACGAGCAGGCTAATCATTACACCACTAGTGTTGTTTTTGTTATAGATCTACCACATGCTAGGAGAGCAGGCTAATCATTACACCACTAGTGTTGTTTGTTATAGATCTACCACATTCTAGACGAGCAGTCTAATCTTACACCACTAGTGTTGTTTGCTATAGATCTACCACATTCTAGGTGAGCAGGCTAACCATTACACCACGCACTAGTGTTGTTTGTTATAGATCTACCACATTCTAGGTGAGCAGGTTAATCATTACACCACTAGTGTTGTTTGTTATAGATCTACCACATTCTAGGTGAGCATGTTAACCATTACACCACGCACTGGTGTTGTTTGTTATAGATCTACCACATTCTAGACGAGCAGGCTAACCATTACTCCACTACTGTTGTTTGTTATAGATAGACCAAATACTAGGTGAGCAGGCTAACCATTACACCACGCACTAGTGTTGTTTGTAATAGATTTACCACATTCTAGGCGAGCAGGCTAACCATTACACCACCAGTGTTGTTTGTTATAGGTCTACCACATTTTAGGTGAGAAGGCTAACCATTACACCACGCAGTAGTGTTGTTTGTTATAGATCTACCACATTCTAGGTGAGCAGGTTAATCATTACACCACTAGTGTTGTTTGTTATAGATCTACCACATTCTAGGTGAGCGGGCTAACCATTACACCACGCACTAGTGTTGTTTGTAATAGATCTACCACATTC
This sequence comes from Bathymodiolus brooksi, assembly GCA_963680875.1. NCBI lineage: Eukaryota > Metazoa > Mollusca > Bivalvia > Mytilida > Modiolidae > Bathymodiolus > Bathymodiolus brooksi. The sequence goes on along the minus strand of OY804585.1, from coordinate 63,728,940 downwards.
TAGACGAGCAAGCTAACCTTTACACCACTAGTGTTGTTTGTTATAGATCTACCACATTCTAGGTGAGCAGGCTAACCATTACACCACGCACTAGTGTTGTTTGTTATATATCTACCATATTTTAGGTGAGAAGGCTAACCATTACACCACGCACTAGTGTTGCTTGTAATAGATCTACCACATTCTACGCGAGCAGGCTAACCATTACACGACTAGTGTTGTTTGTTATAGATCTACCACATTCTAGGTGAGCAGGCTAATCACTACACCACTAGTGTTGGTTGTTATAGATCTACCACATGCTAGGTGAGCATGCTAATCATTACACCACTAGTGTTGTTTGTTATAGATCTACCACATTCTAGGTGAGCAGGCTAATCATTACACCACTAGTGTTGTTTGTTATAGATCTACCACATTCTAGGCGAGCAGGCTAACCATTACACTACTAGTGTTGTTTGTTATAGATCTACCACATTCTAGGTGAGCAGGCTAACCATTACACCACGCACTAGTGTTGTTTGTTATATATCTACCATATTTTAGGTGAGAAGGATAACCATTACACCACGCACTAGTGTTTTTTGTAATAGATCTACCACATTCTAGGCGAGCAGGCTAACCATTACACGGCTAGTGTTGTTTGTTATTGGTCTACCACATTGTAGGTGAGCAGGTTAACCATTACACCACTAGTGTTTTTCTGCCTTTAACATGAGTTTGCAGATAGCATAACCATAAACATCCAATAGTATTAGGCATCAAGAAAGTGACGAAATTATTTATAATGCTTTTAATTAGTTGTTGTCGTGTGGTAAAATACTGAAAATACAGAATAATATGACCATTCAAATAATTTGTAAATGAAAATACAGAAAAAATAACTATTTAAATGATTTGTTGTTGAAAACACAGAAAAATGATAATGTTCGATAATGTCACTAACAGTGTTCCATAGAAATATTTTCGATAAATTGTTCGGTACTACGGTAGTCTCTTGACGATAAACAGTTTCATTTCTTTCTAAATTCATGACACATTCGAGTACACAGTTTTGTAAATATACAAATAATTCACAGGTATTAAATTCAGGGTGCGAAATTATGTAAATTCAAGTCGGTTTATGTCAAATTTTCACAATTTGTATATAATGTACAGTATATCTGGTCTATGTAGAATAGAGATTGGTCTATAATATCACAAATTTAGTTTCACACATTGGTATTTATTCAGTTCAAGCATATACCCGTTTGAAAAGTTGTTTGTAAAGTATAATGACAATGACGACTACAGTTTGTTTACATTTCAATATCAAGACAATAAATGACGAAATTGATAGTTCTAATTCGTTGAAAAGTTTTACTCACACTTTAGTTTACTATGAATCTCGGAAATGTTGATATAATTAATAGAGTGTTTGTCTACATTTGTCGATGAACGTTTGACTTCGAATACATGTGCTTCCTGCCAAAATCTAGGGAAAACTTAGTAAAGGGAAAAGAAAAAATCGTGCAACTGAGAAACATAAAAAGAGGAGCAATTCTCCGGATTGTCGGTTTAATAACAGCACAAGTGTTGTTTGTTATAGATCTACCACATTCTAGGTGAGCAGGCTAACTATTACACCACTAGTGTTGTTTGTAATAGATCTACCACATTCTAGGTGAGCAGGCTAACTGTTACACCACTAGTGTTGTTTGTTATAGATCTACCACATTCTAGACAAGCAAGCTAATCATTACACCACTAGTGTTGTTTGTTATAGATCTACCACATTCTAGAGGAGCAGTCTAATCATTTCTCCACTAGTGTTGATTTTTTATAGATCTACCACATGCTAGGGGAGCAGGCTAATCATTACACCACTAGTGTTGTTTGTTATAGATCTATCACATTCTAGACGAGCAGGCTAATCTTACACCACTAGTGTTGTTTGCTATAGATCTACCACATTCTAGGTGACCAGGCTAACCATTACACCCCGCACTAGTGTTGTTTGTTATAGATCTACCACATTCTAGGTGAACAGGATAATCATTACACCACTAGTGTTGTTTGTTATTGATCTACCACATTCTAGGTGAGCATGTTAACCATTACACCACGCACTAGTGTTGTTTGTTATAGATCTACCACATTCTAGACGAGCAGGCTAACCATTACTCCACTACTGTTGTTTGTTATAGATAGACCACATTCTAGGTGAGCAGGCAAACAATTACACCACGCACTAGTGTTGTTTGTAATAGATTTACCACATTCTAGGCGAGCAGGCTAACTATTACACCACCAGTGTTGTTTGTTATAGGTCTACCACATTTTAGGTGAGAAGGCTAACCATTACACCACGCAGTAGTGTTGTTTGTTATAGATCTACCACATTCTAGGTGAGCAGGTTAATCATTACACCACTAGTGTTGTTTGTTATAGATCTCCCACATTCTAGGTGAGCAGGCTAACCATTACACCACGCACTAGTGTTGTTTGTAATAGATCTACCACATTCTAGACGAGCAGACTAACAGTTACACCACTAGTGTTGTTTGTTATAGATCTACCACATTCTAGGTTAGCAGGTTAACCATTACACCACGCACTAGTGTTGTTTGTTATAGATCTACCACATTCTAGACGATCAGGCTAACCATTACACCACTAGTGTTGTTTGTTATAGATCTACCACATTCTAGATGAACAGGCTAACCATTACAACACAGTGTTGTTTGTTATAGATCTACCACATTATAGGCGAGTATGCTAACCGTTACACCACTAGTGTTGTTTGTTATAGATCTACCACATTCTAGGTGAGTAGTCTAACCATTACACCACGCACTAGTGTTGTTTGTTATAGATCTACCACATTCTAGGTGAGCAGGTTAATCAATACACCACTAGTGTTGTTTGCTATAGATCTACCACATTCTAGGTGAGCAGGCTAACCATTACACCACGCACTAGTGTTGTTTATTATAGATCTACCACATTCTAGACCAGGAGGCTAACCATTACACCACCAGTGTTGTTTGTTATAGATCTACCACATTTTAGGTGAGAAGGCTAACCATTACACAACGCACTAGTGTTGTTTGTTTTAGATCTACCACATTCTAGGTCAGCAGGCTAATCATTACACCACTAGTGTTGTTTGTTATAGATTTACCACATTCTAGGTGAGCAGGCTAACCATTACACCACGCACTAGTGTTGTTTGTTATAGATCTACCACATTCTAGGTGTGCAGGCTAACCATTACACCACGCACTAGTGTTATTTGTTATATATCTACCATATTTTAGGTGAGAAGGCAAACAATTACACCACGTACTAGTGTTGTTTGTAATAGATCTACCACATTCTAGGCGAGAAGGCTAACCATTACACGACTAGTGTTGTTTGTTATAGATATACCACATTCTAGGTGAGCAGGCTAACAATTACACCACGCACTAGTGTTGTTTGTAATAGATCTACCACATTCTAGGCGAGCAGGCTAACCATTACACGACTAGTGTTGTTTGTTATAGATCTACCACATTCTAGGCGAGCAGGCTAACCATTACACCACTAGTGTTGTTTGTTATAAATCTACCACATTCTAGGTGAGCAGGCTAACTATTACACCACTAGTGTTGTTTGTTATAGATCTACCACATTCTAGGCGAGCAGGCTAACCATTACGCCACTTGCGTTGTTTGTTATAGATCTACCACATTCTAGGTGAGCAGGCTAACCATTACACCACGCACTAGTGTTATTTGTTATAGATCTACCACATTCTAGACGAGCAGACTAACCATTACACCACTAGTGTTGTTTGTTATAGATCTACTACATTCTAGGTGAGCAGGTTAACCATTACACCACGCACTAGTGTTGTTTGTTATAGATCTACCACATTCTAGACGATCAGGCTAACCATTACACCACTAGTGTTGATTGTTATAGATCTACCACATTCTAGGTGAACAGGCTAACAATTACAACACGGTGTTGTTTGTTATAGATCTACCACATTATAGGTGAGTAGGCTAACCGTTACACCACTAGTGTTGTTTGTTATAGATCTACCACATTCTAGGTGAGCAGGTTAATCATTACATCATTATTGTTGTTTGTTATAGATCTACCACTTTCTAGGTGAGCAGGCTAACCATTACACCACGCACTAGTGTTGTTTGTTATAGATCTACCACATTCTAGACGAGCAGGCTAACCATTACACCACCAGTGTTGTTTTTTATAGATCTACCACATTTTAGGTGAGAAAGCTAACCATTACACCACGCACTAGTGTTGTTTGTTATAGATCTACCACATTCTAGGTGAGCAGGCTAATCACTACACAACTAGTGTTGGTTGTTATAGATCTACCACATGCTAGGTGAGCATGCAAATCATTACACCACTAGTGTTGTTTGTTATAGATCTACCACATTCTAGGCGAGCAGGCTAACCATTTCACCACGCACTAGTGTTGTTTGTTATAGATCTACCACATTCTAGGTGAGCAGGCTAACCATTACACCACGCACTAGTGTTGTTTGTTATATATCTACCATATTTTAGTTGAGAAGGATAACCATTACATCACGCACTAGTGTTGTTTGTAATAGATCTACCACATTCTAGGCGAGCAGGCTAATCACTACACCACTAGTGTTGGTTGTTATAGATCTACCACATGCTAGGTGAGCATGCTAATCATTACACCACTAGTGTTGTTTGTTATTGATCTACCACATTCTAGGTGAGCAGGCTAATCATTACACCACTAGTGTTGTTTGTTATAGATCTACCACATTCTAGGCGAGCAGGCTAACCATTACACTACTAGTGTTGTTTGTTATAGATCTACCACATTCTAGGTGAGCAGGCTAACCATTACACCACGCACTAGTGTTGTTTGTTATATATCTACCATATTTTAGGTGAGAAGGATAACCATTACACCACGCACTAGTGTTTTTTGTAATAGATCTACCACATTCTAGGCGAGCAGGCTAACCATTACACGGCTAGTGTTGTTTGTTATTGGTCTACCACATTGTAGGTGAGCAGGTTAACCATTACACCACTAGTGTTTTTCTGCCTTTAACATGAGTTTGCAGATAGCATAACCATAAACATCCAATAGTATTAGGCATCAAGAAAGTGACGAAATTATTTATAATGCTTTTAATTAGTTGTTGTCGTGTGGTAAAATACTGAAAATACAGAATAATATGACCATTCAAATAATTTGTAAATGAAAATACAGAAAAAATAACTATTTAAATGATTTGTTGTTGAAAACACAGAAAAATGATAATGTTCGATAATGTCACTAACAGTGTTCCATAGAAATATTTTCGATAAATTGTTCGGTACTACGGTAGTCTCTTGACGATAAACAGTTTCATTTCTTTCTAAATTCATGACACATTCGAGTACACAGTTTTGTAAATATACAAATAATTCACAGGTATTAAATTCAGGGTGCGAAATTATGTAAATTCAAGTCGGTTTATGTCAAATTTTCACAATTTGTATATAATGTACAGTATATCTGGTCTATGTAGAATAGAGATTGGTCTATAATATCACAAATTTAGTTTCACACATTGGTATTTATTCAGTTCAAGCATATACCCGTTTGAAAAGTTGTTTGTAAAGTATAATGACAATGACGACTACAGTTTGTTTACATTTCAATATCAAGACAATAAATGACGAAATTGATAGTTCTAATTCGTTGAAAAGTTTTACTCACACTTTAGTTTACTATGAATCTCGGAAATGTTGATATAATTAATAGAGTGTTTGTCTACATTTGTCGATGAACGTTTGACTTCGAATACATGTGCTTCCTGCCAAAATCTAGGGAAAACTTAGTAAAGGGAAAAGAAAAAATCGTGCAACTGAGAAACATAAAAAGAGGAGCAATTCTCCGGATTGTCGGTTTAATAACAGCACAAGTGTTGTTTGTTATAGATCTACCACATTCTAGGTGAGCAGGCTAACTATTACACCACTAGTGTTGTTTGTAATAGATCTACCACATTCTAGGTGAGCAGGCTAACTGTTACACCACTAGTGTTGTTTGTTATAGATCTACCACATTCTAGACAAGCAAGCTAATCATTACACCACTAGTGTTGTTTGTTATAGATCTACCACATTCTAGAGGAGCAGTCTAATCATTTCTCCACTAGTGTTGATTTTTTATAGATCTACCACATGCTAGGGGAGCAGGCTAATCATTACACCACTAGTGTTGTTTGTTATAGATCTATCACATTCTAGACGAGCAGGCTAATCTTACACCACTAGTGTTGTTTGCTATAGATCTACCACATTCTAGGTGACCAGGCTAACCATTACACCCCGCACTAGTGTTGTTTGTTATAGATCTACCACATTCTAGGTGAACAGGATAATCATTACACCACTAGTGTTGTTTGTTATTGATCTACCACATTCTAGGTGAGCATGTTAACCATTACACCACGCACTAGTGTTGTTTGTTATAGATCTACCACATTCTAGACGAGCAGGCTAACCATTACTCCACTACTGTTGTTTGTTATAGATAGACCACATTCTAGGTGAGCAGGCAAACAATTACACCACGCACTAGTGTTGTTTGTAATAGATTTACCACATTCTAGGCGAGCAGGCTAACTATTACACCACCAGTGTTGTTTGTTATAGGTCTACCACATTTTAGGTGAGAAGGCTAACCATTACACCACGCAGTAGTGTTGTTTGTTATAGATCTACCACATTCTAGGTGAGCAGGTTAATCATTACACCACTAGTGTTGTTTGTTATAGATCTCCCACATTCTAGGTGAGCAGGCTAACCATTACACCACGCACTAGTGTTGTTTGTAATAGATCTACCACATTCTAGACGAGCAGACTAACAGTTACACCACTAGTGTTGTTTGTTATAGATCTACCACATTCTAGGTTAGCAGGTTAACCATTACACCACGCACTAGTGTTGTTTGTTATAGATCTACCACATTCTAGACGATCAGGCTAACCATTACACCACTAGTGTTGTTTGTTATAGATCTACCACATTCTAGATGAACAGGCTAACCATTACAACACAGTGTTGTTTGTTATAGATCTACCACATTATAGGCGAGTATGCTAACCGTTACACCACTAGTGTTGTTTGTTATAGATCTACCACATTCTAGGTGAGTAGTCTAACCATTACACCACGCACTAGTGTTGTTTGTTATAGATCTACCACATTCTAGGTGAGCAGGTTAATCAATACACCACTAGTGTTGTTTGCTATAGATCTACCACATTCTAGGTGAGCAGGCTAACCATTACACCACGCACTAGTGTTGTTTATTATAGATCTACCACATTCTAGACCAGGAGGCTAACCATTACACCACCAGTGTTGTTTGTTATAGATCTACCACATTTTAGGTGAGAAGGCTAACCATTACACAACGCACTAGTGTTGTTTGTTTTAGATCTACCACATTCTAGGTCAGCAGGCTAATCATTACACCACTAGTGTTGTTTGTTATAGATTTACCACATTCTAGGTGAGCAGGCTAACCATTACACCACGCACTAGTGTTGTTTGTTATAGATCTACCACATTCTAGGTGTGCAGGCTAACCATTACACCACGCACTAGTGTTATTTGTTATATATCTACCATATTTTAGGTGAGAAGGCAAACAATTACACCACGTACTAGTGTTGTTTGTAATAGATCTACCACATTCTAGGCGAGAAGGCTAACCATTACACGACTAGTGTTGTTTGTTATAGATATACCACATTCTAGGTGAGCAGGCTAACAATTACACCACGCACTAGTGTTGTTTGTAATAGATCTACCACATTCTAGGCGAGCAGGCTAACCATTACACGACTAGTGTTGTTTGTTATAGATCTACCACATTCTAGGCGAGCAGGCTAACCATTACACCACTAGTGTTGTTTGTTATAAATCTACCACATTCTAGGTGAGCAGGCTAACTATTACACCACTAGTGTTGTTTGTTATAGATCTACCACATTCTAGGCGAGCAGGCTAACCATTACGCCACTTGCGTTGTTTGTTATAGATCTACCACATTCTAGGTGAGCAGGCTAACCATTACACCACGCACTAGTGTTATTTGTTATAGATCTACCACATTCTAGACGAGCAGACTAACCATTACACCACTAGTGTTGTTTGTTATAGATCTACTACATTCTAGGTGAGCAGGTTAACCATTACACCACGCACTAGTGTTGTTTGTTATAGATCTACCACATTCTAGACGATCAGGCTAACCATTACACCACTAGTGTTGATTGTTATAGATCTACCACATTCTAGGTGAACAGGCTAACAATTACAACACGGTGTTGTTTGTTATAGATCTACCACATTATAGGTGAGTAGGCTAACCGTTACACCACTAGTGTTGTTTGTTATAGATCTACCACATTCTAGGTGAGCAGGTTAATCATTACATCATTATTGTTGTTTGTTATAGATCTACCACTTTCTAGGTGAGCAGGCTAACCATTACACCACGCACTAGTGTTGTTTGTTATAGATCTACCACATTCTAGACGAGCAGGCTAACCATTACACCACCAGTGTTGTTTTTTATAGATCTACCACATTTTAGGTGAGAAAGCTAACCATTACACCACGCACTAGTGTTGTTTGTTATAGATCTACCACATTCTAGGTGAGCAGGCTAATCACTACACAACTAGTGTTGGTTGTTATAGATCTACCACATGCTAGGTGAGCATGCTAATCATTACACCACTAGTGTTGTTTGTTATAGATCTACCACATTCTAGGCGAGCAGGCTAACCATTTCACCACGCACTAGTGTTGTTTGTTATAGATCTACCACATTCTAGGTGAGCAGGCTAACCATTACACCACGCACTAGTGTTGTTTGTTATATATCTACCATATTTTAGTTGAGAAGGATAACCATTACATCACGCACTAGTGTTGTTTGTAATAGATCTACCACATTCTAGGCGAGCAGGCTAATCACTACACCACTAGTGTTGGTTGTTATAGATCTACCACATGCTAGGTGAGCATGCTAATCATTACACCACTAGTGTTGTTTGTTATAGATCTACCACATTCTAGGTGAGCAGGCTAATCATTACACCACTAGTGTTGTTTGTTATAGATCTACCACATTCTAGGCGAGCAGGCTAACCATTACACTACTAGTGTTGTTTGTTATAGATCTACCACATTCTAGGTGAGCAGGCTAACCATTACACCACGCACTAGTGTTGTTTGTTATATATCTACCATATTTTAGGTGAGAAGGATAACCATTACACCACGCACTAGTGTTTTTTGTAATAGATCTACCACATTCTAGGCGAGCAGGCTAACCATTACACGGCTAGTGTTGTTTGTTATTGGTCTACCACATTGTAGGTGAGCAGGTTAACCATTACACCACTAGTGTTTTTCTGCCTTTAACATGAGTTTGCAGATAGCATAACCATAAACATCCAATAGTATTAGGCATCAAGAAAGTGACGAAATTATTTATAATGCTTTTAATTAGTTGTTGTCGTGTGGTAAAATACTGAAAATACAGAATAATATGACCATTCAAATAATTTGTAAATGAAAATACAGAAAAAATAACTATTTAAATGATTTGTTGTTGAAAACACAGAAAAATGATAATGTTCGATAATGTCACTAACAGTGTTCCATAGAAATATTTTCGATAAATTGTTCGGTACTACGGTAGTCTCTTGACGATAAACAGTTTCATTTCTTTCTAAATTCATGACACATTCGAGTACACAGTTTTGTAAATATACAAATAATTCACAGGTATTAAATTCAGGGTGCGAAATTATGTAAATTCAAGTCGGTTTATGTCAAATTTTCACAATTTGTATATAATGTACAGTATATCTGGTCTATGTAGAATAGAGATTGGTCTATAATATCACAAATTTAGTTTCACACATTGGTATTTATTCAGTTCAAGCATATACCCGTTTGAAAAGTTGTTTGTAAAGTATAATGACAATGACGACTACAGTTTGTTTACATTTCAATATCAAGACAATAAATGACGAAATTGATAGTTCTAATTCGTTGAAAAGTTTTACTCACACTTTAGTTTACTATGAATCTCGGAAATGTTGATATAATTAATAGAGTGTTTGTCTACATTTGTCGATGAACGTTTGACTTCGAATACATGTGCTTCCTGCCAAAATCTAGGGAAAACTTAGTAAAGGGAAAAGAAAAAATCGTGCAACTGAGAAACATAAAAAGAGGAGCAATTCTCCGGATTGTCGGTTTAATAACAGCACAAGTGTTGTTTGTTATAGATCTACCACATTCTAGGTGAGCAGGCTAACTATTACACCACTAGTGTTGTTTGTAATAGATCTACCACATTCTAGGTGAGCAGGCTAACTGTTACACCACTAGTGTTGTTTGTTATAGATCTACCACATTCTAGACAAGCAAGCTAATCATTACACCACTAGTGTTGTTTGTTATAGATCTACCACATTCTAGAGGAGCAGTCTAATCATTTCTCCACTAGTGTTGATTTTTTATAGATCTACCACATGCTAGGGGAGCAGGCTAATCATTACACCACTAGTGTTGTTTGTTATAGATCTATCACATTCTAGACGAGCAGGCTAATCTTACACCACTAGTGTTGTTTGCTATAGATCTACCACATTCTAGGTGACCAGGCTAACCATTACACCCCGCACTAGTGTTGTTTGTTATAGATCTACCACATTCTAGGTGAACAGGATAATCATTACACCACTAGTGTTGTTTGTTATTGATCTACCACATTCTAGGTGAGCATGTTAACCATTACACCACGCACTAGTGTTGTTTGTTATAGATCTACCACATTCTAGACGAGCAGGCTAACCATTACTCCACTACTGTTGTTTGTTATAGATAGACCACATTCTAGGTGAGCAGGCAAACAATTACACCACGCACTAGTGTTGTTTGTAATAGATTTACCACATTCTAGGCGAGCAGGCTAACTATTACACCACCAGTGTTGTTTGTTATAGGTCTACCACATTTTAGGTGAGAAGGCTAACCATTACACCACGCAGTAGTGTTGTTTGTTATAGATCTACCACATTCTAGGTGAGCAGGTTAATCATTACACCACTAGTGTTGTTTGTTATAGATCTCCCACATTCTAGGTGAGCAGGCTAACCATTACACCACGCACTAGTGTTGTTTGTAATAGATCTACCACATTCTAGACGAGCAGACTAACAGTTACACCACTAGTGTTGTTTGTTATAGATCTACCACATTCTAGGTTAGCAGGTTAACCATTACACCACGCACTAGTGTTGTTTGTTATAGATCTACCACATTCTAGACGATCAGGCTAACCATTACACCACTAGTGTTGTTTGTTATAGATCTACCACATTCTAGATGAACAGGCTAACCATTACAACACAGTGTTGTTTGTTATAGATCTACCACATTATAGGCGAGTATGCTAACCGTTACACCACTAGTGTTGTTTGTTATAGATCTACCACATTCTAGGTGAGTAGTCTAACCATTACACCACGCACTAGTGTTGTTTGTTATAGATCTACCACATTCTAGGTGAGCAGGTTAATCAATACACCACTAGTGTTGTTTGCTATAGATCTACCACATTCTAGGTGAGCAGGCTAACCATTACACCACGCACTAGTGTTGTTTATTATAGATCTACCACATTCTAGACCAGGAGGCTAACCATTACACCACCAGTGTTGTTTGTTATAGATCTACCACATTTTAGGTGAGAAGGCTAACCATTACACAACGCACTAGTGTTGTTTGTTTTAGATCTACCACATTCTAGGTCAGCAGGCTAATCATTACACCACTAGTGTTGTTTGTTATAGATTTACCACATTCTAGGTGAGCAGGCTAACCATTACACCACGCACTAGTGTTGTTTGTTATAGATCTACCACATTCTAGGTGTGCAGGCTAACCATTACACCACGCACTAGTGTTATTTGTTATATATCTACCATATTTTAGGTGAGAAGGCAAACAATTACACCACGTACTAGTGTTGTTTGTAATAGATCTACCACATTCTAGGCGAGAAGGCTAACCATTACACGACTAGTGTTGTTTGTTATAGATATACCACATTCTAGGTGAGCAGGCTAACAATTACACCACGCACTAGTGTTGTTTGTAATAGATCTACCACATTCTAGGCGAGCAGGCTAACCATTACACGACTAGTGTTGTTTGTTATAGATCTACCACATTCTAGGCGAGCAGGCTAACCATTACACCACTAGTGTTGTTTGTTATAAATCTACCACATTCTAGGTGAGCAGGCTAACTATTACACCACTAGTGTTGTTTGTTATAGATCTACCACATTCTAGGTGAGCAGGCTAACCATTACGCCACTTGCGTTGTTTGTTATAGATCTACCACATTCTAGGTGAGCAGGCTAACCATTACACCACGCACTAGTGTTATTTGTTATAGATCTACCACATTCTAGACGAGCAGACTAACCATTACACCACTAGTGTTGTTTGTTATAGATCTACTACATTCTAGGTGAGCAGGTTAACCATTACACCACGCACTAGTGTTGTTTGTTATAGATCTACCACATTCTAGACGATCAGGCTAACCATTACACCACTAGTGTTGATTGTTATAGATCTACCACATTCTAGGTGAACAGGCTAACAATTACAACACGGTGTTGTTTGTTATAGATCTACCACATTATAGGTGAGTAGGCTAACCGTTACACCACTAGTGTTGTTTGTTATAGATCTACCACATTCTAGGTGAGCAGGTTAATCATTACATCATTATTGTTGTTTGTTATAGATCTACCACTTTCTAGGTGAGCAGGCTAACCATTACACCACGCACTAGTGTTGTTTGTTATAGATCTACCACATTCTAGACGAGCAGGCTAACCATTACACCACCAGTGTTGTTTTTTATAGATCTACCACATTTTAGGTGAGAAAGCTAACCATTACACCACGCACTAGTGTTGTTTGTTATAGATCTACCACATTCTAGGTGAGCAGGCTAATCACTACACAACTAGTGTTGGTTGTTATAGATCTACCACATGCTAGGTGAGCATGCAAATCATTACACCACTAGTGTTGTTTGTTATAGATCTACCACATTCTAGGCGAGCAGGCTAACCATTTCACCACGCACTAGTGTTGTTTGTTATAGATCTACCACATTCTAGGTGAGCAGGCTAACCATTACACCACGCACTAGTGTTGTTTGTTATATATCTACCATATTTTAGTTGAGAAGGATAACCATTACATCACGCACTAGTGTTGTTTGTAATAGATCTACCACATTCTAGGCGAGCAGGCTAACCATTACACGACTAGTGTTGTTTGTTATTGATCTACCACATTCTAGGTGAGCAGGTTAACCATTACACCACTAGTGTTGTTTGTTATAGATCTACCACATTCTAGACAAGCAAGCTAATCATTACACCACTAGTGTTGTTTGTTATAGATCTACCACATTCTAGGTGAGGATGCTGACCATTACACCACTAGTGTTGTTTGTTATAGATCTACCACATTCTAGGTGAGCATGCGAATCATTACACCACTAGTGTTGTTTGTTATAGATCTACCACATTCTAGGTGAGCAGTCTAATCATTACACCACCAGTGTTGTTTGTTATAGATCTACCACATTTTAGGTGAGAAGGCAAACCATTACACCACGCACTAGTGTTGTTTTTAATAGATCTAACACATTCTAGGCGAGCAGGCTAACCATTACACCACCAGTGTTGTTTGTTATAGATCTACCACATTTTAGGTGAGAAGGCTAACCATTACACCACGTACTAGTGTTGTTTGTTATAGATCTACCACATTTTAGACGAGTAGGCTAACTATTACACCACTAGTGTTGTTTGTTATAGATCTACCACATTCTAGGTGAGCAGGCTAACCATTACACCACGCACTAGTTTTGTTTGTTATATATCTACCATATTTTAGGTGAGAAGGCTAACCATTACACCACGCACTAGTTTTGTTTGTAATAGATCTACCTTATTCTAGGTGAGCAGGCTCACCATTACACCACGCACTAGTGTTGTTTGATATATATCTACCATATTTTAGGTGAGAAGGCAAACAATTATACCACGCACTAGTATTGTTTGTAATAGATCTACCACATACTAGGCGAGCAGTCTAACCATTACACGACTAGTGTTGTTTGTTATAGATATTCCACATTCTAGGTGAGCAGGCGAACCATTACACCACTAGTGTTGTATGTTATAGATCTACCACATGCTACGTGAGCAGGCTAACAATTACGCCACGCATTAGTGTTGTTTGTAATAGATCTACCACATTCTAGGCGAGCAGGCTAACCATTACACGACTAGTGTTGTTTGCTATAGATCTACGACATTCTGGGTGAGCAGGCTAACAATTACACCACTAGTGTTGTTTGTTATAGATCTACCACATTCTAGACGAGCGGGCTAATCATTACACCACTAGTGTTGTTTGTTATAGATCTACCACATTCTAGGCGAGCAGGCTAACCATTTTACCACTAGTGTTGTTTGTTGAAGATCTACCACATTCTAGGTGAGCAGGCTAACTATTACACCTCTAGTGTTGTTTGTTATAGATCTACCACATTCTAGACAAGCAGGCTAACCATTACAACCCAGTGTTTTTTGTTATAGATCTACCACATTCTAGGTGAGTAGGCTAACTGTTACACCACTAGTGTTGTTTGTTATAGATCTACCACATTCTAGAAAAGCAAGCTAATCATTACTCCATTAGTGTTGTTTGTTATAGATCTACCACATTCTAGGTGAGGATGCTGACCATTACACCACTAGTGTTGTTTGTTATAGATCTACCACATTCTCGGTGAGCATGCGAATCATTACACCATTAGTGTTGTTTGTTATAGATCTACCACATTCTAGGTGAGCAGTCTAATCATTACACCACCAGTGTTGTTTGTTATAGATCTACCACATTCTAGGTGAGCAGATTAACCATTACACCACGCACTAGTGTTGTTTGTAATAGTTCTACCACATTCTAGACGAGCAGGCTATCCATTACATCACTGGTGTTGTTTGTTATAGATCTACCACATTCTAGGTGAGCAGGCTAACCATTACACCACGCGCTAGTGTTGTTTGTAATAGATCTACCACATTCTAGGCAAGCAGGCTAACCATTACACCACAAGTGTTGTTTGTTATAGATCTGCCACATTTTAGGTGAGAAGGCTAACCATTACACCACGCACTAGTGTAGTTTGTTATAGATCTACCACATTCTAGACGAGCAGGCTAACCTTTACACCACTAGTGTTGTTTGTTATATAGCTACCATATTTTAGGTGAGAAGGCTAACCATTACACCACGCACTAGTGTTGTTTGTAATAGATCTACCACATTCTAGGCGAGCAGGCTAACCATTACACCACTAGTGTTGTTTGTTATAAATCTACCACATTCTAGGCGAGCAGGCTAACCATTACACCACTAGTGTTGTTTGTTATAAATCTACCACATTCTAGGTGAGCAGGCTAACTATTACACCACTAGTGTTGTTTGTTATAGATCTACCACATTCTAGGTGAGCAGGCTAACCATTACGCCACTAGTGTTATTTGTTATAGATCTACCACATTCTAGACGAGCAGACTAACCATTACACCACTAGTGTTGTTTGTTATAGATCTACCACATTCTAGGTGAGCAGGTTAACCATTACACCACGCACTAGTGTTGTTTGTTATAGATCTACCACATTCTAGACGATCAGGCTAACCATTACACCACTAGTGTTGATTGTTAAAGATCTACCACATTCTAGGTGAACAGGCTAACAATTACAACACTAGTGTTGTTTGTTATAGATCTACCACA
Source organism: Bathymodiolus brooksi (assembly GCA_963680875.1). NCBI lineage: Eukaryota > Metazoa > Mollusca > Bivalvia > Mytilida > Modiolidae > Bathymodiolus > Bathymodiolus brooksi. Next base: position 63,712,960 of record OY804585.1, on the reverse strand, counting down.
TTCTAGGTGAGTAGGCTAACCGTTACACCACTAGTGTTGTTTGTTATAGATCTACCACATTCTAGACGAGCAGGCTAACCATTACACCACCAGTGTTGTTTGTTATAGATCTACCACATTTTAGGTGAGAAGGCTAACCATTACACCACGCACCAGTGTTGTTTGTTATAGATCTACCACATTCTAGGTCAGCAGGCTAATCATTACACCACTAGTGTTGTTTGTTATAGATTTACCACATTCTAGGTGAGCAGCCTAACCATTACACCACGCACTAGTGTTGTTTGTTATAGATCTACCACATTCTAGATGAGCAGGCTAACCATTACACCACGCACTAGTGTTATTTGTTATATATCTACCATATTTTAGGTGAGAAGGCAAACAATTACACCACGCACTAGTGTTGTTTGCAATAAATCTACCACATTCTAGGCGATAAGGCTAACCATTACACGACTAGTGTTGTTTGTTATAGATATACCACATTCTAGGTGAGCAGGCTAACCATTACACCACTAGTGTTGTATGTTATAGATCTACCACATGCTAGGTGGGTGAGCAGGCTAACAATTACACCACTAATGTTGTTTGTTATAGATCTACCAAATTCTAGGTGAGCAGGCTAATCATTACACCACTAGTGTTGTTTGTTATAGATCTACCACATTCTAGATGAGCAGGTTAGTCATTACACCAATAGTGTTGTTTGCTATAGATCTACCACATTCTAGGCGAGCAGGCTAACCATTACACCACTAGTGTTGTTTGTTATAGATCTACCACATTCTAGGTGAGCAGGCTAACCATTACAACACAGTGTTGTTTGTTATAGATCTATCACATTCTAGACAAGCAAGCTAATCATTACACCACTAGTGTTGTTTGTTATAGATCTACCACATTCTAGGTGAGGATGCTGACCATTACCCCACTGGTGTTGTTTGTTATAGATCTACCACATTCTATGTGAGCATGCGAATCACTACACCATTAATGTTGTTTGTTATAGATCTACCACATTCTAGGTGAGCAGTCTAATCATTACACCACCAGTGTTGTTTGTTATAGATCTACCACATTCTAGATGAGCAGGCTAACCATTACAACACAGTGTTGTTTGTTATAGATCTACCACATTATAGGTGAGTAGGCTAACCGTTACACCAATAATGTTGTTTGTTATCTATCTACCACATTCTAGGTGAGCAGGTTAATCATTACACCACTAGTGTTGTTTGTTATAGATCTACCACATTCTAGGTGAGCAGGCTAACCTTTACACCACGCACTAGTGTTGTTTGTTATAGATCTACCACATTCTAGACGAGCAGGCTAACCATTACACGACTATTGTTGTTTGTTATAGACCTACCATATTCTAGGTGAGCAGGCTAACCATTACACCACGCACTAGTGTTGTTTGTAATAGATCTAACACATTCTAGGCGAGCAGGCTAACCATTACACCACCAGTGTTGTTTGTTATAGATATACCACATTTTAGGTGAGAAGGCTAACCATTACACCACGCACTAGTGTTGTTTGTTATAGATCTACCACATTCTAGACGAGCAGGCTAACCTTTACACCACTAGTGTTGTTTGTTATAGATCTACCACATTATAGGTGAGCAGACTAACCATTACACCACGCACTAGTGTTGTTTGTTATAGATCTACCATATTTTAGGTGCGAAGGCTAACCATTACACCACGCACTAGTGTTGTTTGTTATAGATCTACCATATCTTAGGTGAGAAGGCTAACCATTACACCACGCACTAGTGTTGTTTGTAATAGATCTACCACATTCTACGCGAGCAGGCTAACCATTACACGACTAGTGTTGTTTGTTATAGATCTACCACATTCTAGGTGAGCAGGCTAATCACTACACCACTAGGGTTGGTTGTTATAGATCTACCACATGCTAGGTGAGCATGCTAATCATTACACCACTAGTGTTGTTTGTTATAGATCTACCACATTCTAGGTGAGCAGGCTAATCATTACACCACTAGTGTTGTTTGTTATAGATCTACCACATTCTAGGCGAGCAGGCTAACCATTTCACCACGCACTAGTGTTGTTTGTTATAGATCTACCACATTCTAGGTGAGAAGGATAACCATTACACCACGCACTAGTTTTGTTTGTAATAGATCTACCACATTCTAGGCGAGCAGGCTAACCATTACACCACTAGTGTTGTATGTTATAGATCTACCACATTCTACGCGAGCAGGCTAACCATTACACGACTAGTGTTGTTTGTTATAGATCTACCACATTCTAGGTGAGCAGGCTAATCACTACACCACTAGTGTTGGTTGTTATAGATCTACCACATGCTAGGTGAGCATGCTAATCATTACACCACTAGTGTTGTTTGTTATAGATCTACCACATTCTAGGTGAGCAGGCTAATCATTACACCACTAGTGTTGTTTGTTATAGATCTACCACATTCTAGGCGAGCAGGCTAACCATTTCACCACGCACTAGTGTTGTTTGTTATAGATCTACCACATTCTAGGTGAGAAGGATAACCATTACACCACGCACTAGTTTTGTTTGTAATAGATCTACCACATTCTAGGCGAGCAGGCTAACCATTACACCACTAGTGTTGTATGTTATAGATCTACCACATTCTACGCGAGCAGGCTAACCATTACACGACTAGTGTTGTTTGTTATAGATCTACCACATTCTAGGTGAGCAGGCTAATCACTACACCACTAGTGTTGGTTGTTATAGATCTACCACATGCTAGGTGAGCATGCTAATCATTAAACCACTAGTGTTGTTTGTTATAAATCTACTACAGTCTAGTTGAGCAGGCTAACTATTACACCACTAGTGTTGTTTGTTATAGATCTACCACATTCTAGGTGAGCAGGCTAACAATTTGGCCACTAGCGTTGTTTGTTATAGATCTACCACATTCTAGGTGAGCAGGCTAACCATTACACCACGCACTAGTGTTATTTGTTATAGATCTACCACATTCTAGACGAGCAGACTAACAATTACACCACTAGTGTTGTTTGTTATAGATCTACCACATTCTAGGTGAACAGGCTAACAATTACAACACGGTGTTGTTTGTTATAGATCTACCACATTCTAGGTGAGCAGGTTAATCATTACATCATTATTGTTGTTTGTTATAGATCTACCACATTCTAGGTGAGCAGGCTAACCATTACACCACGCACTAGTGTTGTTTGTTATAGATCTACCACATTCTAGACGAGCAGGCTAACCATTACACCACCAGTGATGTTTGTTATAGATCTACCACATTTTAGGTGAGAAAGCTAACCATTACACCACGCACTAGTGTTGTTTGTTATAGATCTATCACATTCTAGGTCAGCAGGCTAATCATTACACCACTAGTGTTGTTTGTTATAGATTTACCACATTCTAGGTGAGCAGCCTAACCATTACACCACGCACTAGTGTTGTTTGTTATATATCTACCACATTCTAGATGAGCAGGCTAACCATTACACCACGCACTAGTGTTATTTGTTATATATCTACCATATTTTAGGTGAGAAGGCAAACAATTACACCACGCACTAGTGTTGTTTGCAATAAATCTACCACATTCTAGGCGAGAAGGCTAACCATTACACGACTAGTGTTGTTTGTTATAGATATACCACATTCTAGGTGAGCAGGCTAACCATTACACCACTAGTGTTGTTTGTTATAGATCTACGAAATTCTGGGTGAGCAGGCTAACAATTACACCACTAGTGTTGTTTGTTATAGATCTACCAAATTCTAGGTGAGCAGGCTAATCATTACACCACTAGTGTTGTTTGTTATAGATCTACCACATTCTAGATGAGCAGGCTAATCATTACACCACTAGTGTTGTTTGCTATAGATCTACCACATTCTAGGCGAGCAGGCTAACCATTACACCACTAGTGTTGTTTGTTATAGATCTACCACATTCTAGGTGAGCAGGCTAACCATTACAACACAGTGTTGTTTGTTATAGATCTACCACATTCTAGACAAGCAAGCTAATCATTACACCACTAGTGTTGTTTGTTATAGATCTACCACATTCTATGTGAGCATGCGAATCACTACACCATTAATGTTGTTTGTTATAGATCTACCACATTCTAGGTGAGCAGTCTAATCATTATACTACCATTGTTGTTTGTTATAGATCTACCACATTCTAGATGAGCAGGCTAACCATTACAACACAGTGTTGATTGTTATAGATCTACCACATCATAGGTGAGTAGGCTAACCGTTACACCAATAATGTTGTTTGTTATCTATCTACCACATTCTAGGTGAGCAGGTTAATCATTACACCACTAGTGTTGTTTGTTATAGATCTACCACATTCTAGGTGAGCAGGCTAACCATTACACCACGCACTAGTGTTGTTTGTTTTAGATCTACCACATTCTAGACGAGCAGGCTAACCATTACACGACTATTGTTGTTTGTTATAGACCTACCACATTCTAGGTGAGCAGGCTAACCATTACACCACGCACTAGTGTTGTTTGTAATAGATCTACCACATTCTAGACGAGCAGGCTAACCATTACACGACTATTGTTGTTTGTTATAGACCTACCACATTCTAGGTGAGCAGGCTAACCATTACACCACGCACTAGTGTTGTTTGTAATAGATCTAACACATTCTAGGCGAGCAGGCTAACCATTACACCACCAGTGTTGTTTGTTATAGATATACCACATTTTAGGTGAGAAGGCTAACTATTACACCACGCACTAGTGTTGTTTGTTATAGATCTACCACATTCTAGACGAGCAGGCTAACCTTTACACCACTAGTGTTGTTTGTTATAGATCTACCACATTATAGGTGAGCAGACTAACCATTACACCACGCACTAGTGTTGTTTGTTATAGATCTACCATATTTTAGGTGCGAAGGCTAACCATTACACCACGCACTAGTGTTGTTTGTTATAGATCTACCATATCTTAGGTGAGAAGGCTAACCATTACACCACGCACTAGTGTTGTTTGTAATAGATCTACCACATTCTACCCGAGAAGGCTAACCATTACACGACTAGTGTTGTTTGTTATAGATCTACCACATTCTAGGTGAGCAGAATAATCACTACACCACTAGTGTTGGTTGTTATAGATCTACCACATGCTAGGTGAGCATGCTAATCATTACACCACTAGTGTTGTTTGTTATAGATCTACCACATTCTAGGTGAGCAGGCTAATCATTACACCACTAGTGTTGTTTGTTATAGATCTACCACATTCTAGGTGAGCAGGCTAACCATTACACCACGCTCTAGTGTTGTTTGTTATATATCTACCATATTTTAGGTGAGAAGGATAACCATTACACCACTAGTGTTGTTTGTTATAGATCTACCACATTCTAGGTGAGCAGACTAACCATTACACCACTAGTGTTGTTTGTAATAGATCTACCACATTCTAGGCGAGCAGGATAACCATTACACGACTAGTGTTGTTTGTTATTGATCTACCACATTCTAGGTGAGCAGGTTAACCATTACACCACTAGTGTTGTTTGTTATAGATCTACCACATTCTAGGTGTGCAGGCTAATTATTACACCACTAGTGTTGTTTGTTATAGATCTGCCACATTCTAGGTTGGGAGGCTAACTGTTACAACACTGGTGTTGTTTGTTATAGATCTACCACATTCTAGACAATCAAGTTAATCATTACACCACTAGTGTTGTTTGTTATAGATCTACCACATTCTAGGTGAGGATGCTGACCATTACACCACTAGTGTTGTTTGTTATAGATCTACCACATTCTAGGTGAGCATGCGAATCATTACACCACTAGTGTTGTTTGTTATAGATCTACCACATTCTAGGTGAGCAGTCTAATCATTACAACACCAGTGTTGTTTGTTATAGATCTACCACATTCTAGGTGAGTATGCTAACCGTTACACCACTAGTGTTGTTTGTTATAGATCTATCACATTCTAGGTGAGCAGGTTAACCATTACACCACGCACTAGTGTTGTTTGTTATAGATCTATCACATTCTAGACGAGCAGGCTAATCATTACACCACCAATGTTGTTTGTTATAGATCTACCACATTTTAGGTGAGAAGGCTAACCATTACACCACGTACTAGTGTTGTTTGTTATAGATCTACCATATTTTAGACGAGCAGGCTAATGTTACACCACTAGTGTTGTTTGCTATATATCTACCACATTCTAGGTGAGAATGCTGACCATTACACCACTAGTGTTGTTTGTTATAGATCTACCACATTTTCGGTGAGCATGCGAATCATTACACCACTAGTGTTATTTGTTATAGATCTACCACATTCTAGACGAGCAGACTAACCATTACACCACTAGTGTTGTTTGTTATAGATCTACCTTATTCTAGGTGAGCAGGCTAACCATTACACCACGCACTAGTGTTGTTTGTTATATATCTACCATATTTTAGGTGAGAAGGCAAACAATTATACCACGCACTAGTATTGTTTGTAATAGATCTACCACATACTAGGCGAGCAGTCTAACCATTACACGACTAGTGTTGGTTGTTATAGATATTCCACATTCTAGGTGAGCAGGCGAACCATTACACCACTAGTGTTGTATGTTATAGATCTACCACATGCTAGGTGAGCAGGCTAACAATTACGCCACGCATTAGTGTTGTTTGTAATAGATCTACCGCATTCTAGGCGAGCAGGCTAACCATTACACGACTAGTGTTGTTTGCTATAGATCTACGACATTCTGGGTGAGCAGGCTAACAATTACACCACTAGTGTTGTTTGTTATAGATCTACCACATTCTCGGTGAGCATGCGAATCATTACACCATTAGTGTTGTTTGTTATAGATCTACCACATTCTAGGTGAGCAGGTCAACCATTACACCACACTCTAGTGTTTTTTGTGATAGATCTACCACATTCTAGGTGAGCAGATTAATCATTACACCACTAGTGTTGTTTGTTTTAGATCTACCGCATTCTAGGTGAGCATGCTAACCATTTCACCACTACTGTTGTTTGATATATATCGACCACATTCTAGGTGTGCAGTCTAACCATTACACCACGCACTAGTGTTGTTTGTAATAGATTTACCACATTCTAGACGAGCAGACTAACCATTACACCACTAGTGTTGTTTGTTATAGATCTACCTTATTCTAGGTGAGCAGGCTAACCATTACACCACGCACTAGTGTTGTTTGTTATATATCTACCATATTTTAGGTGAGAAGGCAAACAATTATACCACGCACTAGTATTGTTTGTAATAGATCTACCACATACTAGGCGAGCATTCTAACCATTACACGACTAGTGTTGGTTGTTATAGATATTCCACATTCTAGGTGAGCAGGCGAACCATTACACCACTAGTGTTGTATGTTATAGATCTACCACATGCTAGGTGAGCAGGCTAACAATTACGCCACGCATTAGTGTTGTTTGTAATAGATCTACCGCATTCTAGGCGAGCAGGCTAACCATTACACGACTAGTGTTGTTTGCTATAGATCTACGACATTCTGGGTGAGCAGGCTAACAATTACACCACTAGTGTTGTTTGTTATAGATCTACCACATTCTAGACGAGCGGGCTAATCATTACACCACTAGTGTTGTTTGTTATAGATCTACAACATTCTAGGTGAGGATGCTGACCATTACACCACTAATGTTGTTTGTTATAGATCTACCACATGCTAGGTGAGCATGCTAATCATTACACCACTAGTGCTGTTTGTAATAGATTTACCACATTCTAGGTGAGCAGGCTAATCATTACACCACTAGTGTTGTTTGTTATAGATCTACCACATTCTAGGTGAGCAGGCTAACCATTACACCACGCACTAGTGTTGTTTGTAATAGATCTACCACATTCTGGACGAGCAGGCTAATCTTACACCAATAGTGTTGTTTGTTATAGATCTACCACACTCTAAGTGAGCAGGCTAATCATTACACCACTAGAGTTGTTTTTTATAGATCTACCACATGCTAGGAGAGCAGGCTAATCATTACACCACTAGTGTTGTTTGTTATAGATCTACCACATTCTAGATGAGCAGGCTAATGTTACACCACTAATGTTGTTTGCTATAGATCTACCACATTCTAGGTGAGCAGGCTAACCATTACACCACACACTAGTGTTGTTTGTGATAGATCTACCACATTCTAGGTGAGCAGGTTAATCATTACACCACTAGTGTTGTTTATTATAGATCTACCACATTCTAGATGAGCAGGCTAATGTTACGCCACTAATGTTGTTTACTATAGATCTACCACATTCTAGGTGAGCAGGCTAACCATTACACCACACACTAGTGTTGTTTGTGATAGATCTATCACATTCTAGGTGAGCAGGTTAATCATTACACCACTAGTGTTGTTTGTTATAGATCTACCACATTCTAGACGAGCAGGCTAACCATTACACCACTACTGTTGTTTGTTATAGATCGACCACATTCTAGGTGAGCAGGCTAACCATTACACCACGCACTAGTGTTGTTTGTAATAGATTTACCACATTCTAGGCGAGAAGGCTAACCATTACACCACCAGTGTTGTTTGTTATAGATCTACCACATTTTAGGTGAGAATGCTAACCATTACACCACGCACTAGTGTTGTTTGTTATAGATCTACCACAATCTAGGTGAGCAAGCTAATCATTACACCACTAGTGTTGTTTGTTATAGATCTACCACATTCTAGGTGAGCAGGCTAACCATTACACCACGCACTAGTGTAGTTTGTTATAGATCTACCACATTCTAGACGAGCAGGCTAACCATTACACGACTAGTGTTGTTTGCTATAGATCTACGACATTCTAGGTGAGCAGGCTAACAATTACACCACTAGTGTTGTTTGTTATAGATCTACCACATTCTAGGTGAGCATGCTAATCATTACACCACTAGTGTTGATTGTAATAGATCTACCACATTCTAGACTAGCAGGATAATCATTGCACCACTAGTGTTGTTTGTTATAGATCTACCACATTCTAGGCGAGCAGGCTAACCATTACACCACTAGTGTTGTTTGTTGTAGATCTACCACATTATAGGTGATCAGGCTAACTATTACACCACTAGTGTTGTTTGTTATAGACCTACCACATTCTAGGTGAGCAGGCTAACCATTACAACACGGTGTTGTTTGTTATAGATCTACCACATTCTAGGTGAGTAGGCTAACTGTTACACCCTAGTGTTGTTTGTTATAGATCTACCACATTCTAGGTGAGGATGCTGACCATTACACCGCTAGTGTTGTTTGTTATAGATCTACCACATTCTAGGTGAGCATGCGAATCATTAAACCATTAGTGTTGTTTGTTATAGATCTACCACATTCTAGGTGAGCAGTATAATCATTACACCACCAGTGTTGTTTGTTATAGATCTACCACATTCTAGGTGAGCAGTCTAACCATTGCACCACGCACTAGTGTTGTTTGTTATCGATCTACCACATTCTAAGTGAGCAGGTTAATCATTACACCACTAGTGTTGTTTGTTATAGATCTACCACATTCTAGGTGAGCAGGTTAACCATTACACCACGCACTAGTGTTGCTTGTAATAGATCTACCACATTCTAGACGAGCAGGCTAACCATTACACCACTAGTGTTGTTTGTTATAGATCTACCACATTCTAGGTGAGAAGTCTAACCATTACACCACGCACTAGTGTTGTTTGTAATAGATCTACCACATTCTAGGCGAGCAGGCTAACCATTACACCACTAGTGTTCTTTGTTACAGATCTATTACATTCTAGACGAGCATGTTAATCTTACACCACTAGTGTTGTTTGCTATTGATCTACCACATTCTAGGTGAGCATGCTAACCATTACACCACGCACTAGTGTTGTTTGCTATAGATCTACCACATTCTAGGTGAGCAGGCTAACCATTACACCACGCACTAGTGTTGTTTGTTATAGATCTATCACATTCTAGACGATCAGGCTAACCATTACACCACTAGTATTGTTTGTTATAGATCTACCACATTCTAGGTGAACAGGCTAACCAGTACAACACAGTGTTGTTTGTTATAGATCTTCCACATTATAGGTGAGTAGGCTAAGCGTTACACCACTAGTGTTGTTTGTTATAGATCTACCACATTCTAGGTGAGCAGGCTAACCATTACAACACAGTGTTGTTTGCTATAGATCTACCACATTCTAGGTGAGTAGGCAAACTGTTTTACCACTAGTGTTGTTTGTTATAGATCTACCACATTCTAGACAAGCAAGCTAATCATTACACCACTAGTGTTGTTTGTTATAGATCTACAACATTTTAGGTGAGGATGCTGACCATTACACCACTAATGTTGTTTGTTATAGATCTACCACATTCTAGGTGAGCATGCGAATCATTACACCATTAGTGTTGTTTGTTATAGATCTACCACATTCTAGGTGAGCAGTCTAATCATTACACCACCAGTGTTGTTTGTTATAGATCTACCACATTCTAGGTGAGCAGGCTAACCATTACAACACAGTGTTGTTTGTTATAGATCTACCACATTATAGGTGAGTAGGCTAACCGTTACACCACTAGTGTTGTTTGTTATAGATCTACCACATTCTAGGTGAGCAGTCTAACCATTACACCACGCACTAGTGTTTTTTGTTATAGATCTACCACATTCTAGGTGAGCAGGCTAACCATTACACCACGCACTAGTGTTGTTTGTTATAGATCTACCACATTCTAGACGAGCAGGCTAACCATTACACCACCAGTGTTGTTTGTTATAGATCTACCATATTTTAGGTGAGAAGGCTAATCATTACACCACTAGTGTTGTTTGTTATAGATTTACCACATTCTAGGTGAGCAGGCTAATCATTACACCACTAGTGTTGTTTGTTATAGATCTACCACATTCTAGGTGAGCAGGCTAACCATTACGCCACTAGCGTTGTTTGTTATAAATCTACCACATTCTAGGTGAGCAGGCTAACCATTACAACACAGTGTTGTTTGCTATAGATCTACCACGTTCTAGGTGAGTAGGCAAACTGTTACACCCTAGTGTTGTTTGTTATAGATCTACCACATTCTAGACAAGCAAGCTAATCATTACACCACTAGTGTTGTTTGTTATAGATCTACAACATTCTAGGAGAGGATGCTGACCATTACACCACTAGTGTTGTTTGTTATAGATCTACCACATTCTAGGTGAGCATGCGAATCATTATACCATTAGTGTTGTTTGTTATAGATCTACCACATTCTAGGTGAGCAGTCTAATCATTACACCACCAGTGTTGTTTGTTATATATCTACCACATTCTAGGTGAGCAGGCTAACCATAACAACACAGTGTTGTTTGTTATAGATCTACCACATTATAGGTGAGTAGGCTAACCGTTACACCACCAGTGTTGTTTTTTATAGATCTACCACATTCTAGGTGATCAATCTAACCATTGCACGACGCACTAGTGTTGTTTGTTATCGATCTACCACATTCTAAGTGAGAAGGTTATTCATTACACCACTAGTGTTGTTTGTTATAGATCTATCACATTCTAGGTGAGCAGGCTAACCATTACACCACGCACTAGTGTTGTTTGTTATAGATCTACCACATTCTAGACGAGCAGGCTAACCATTACACCACCAGTGTTGTTTGTTATAGATCTACCACATTCTAGACGAGCAGGCTAATGTTACACCACTAGTGTTGTTTGCTATATATCTACCACATTTTAGGTGAGCAGGCTAACCACTACACCACGCACTAGTGTTGTTTGTAATAGATTTACCACATTCTAGGCGAGCAGGATAACCATTACACCACCAGTGTTGTTTGTTATAGATCTACCACATTTTAGGTGAGAAGGCTAACCATTACACCACGCACTAGTGTTTTTGTTATAGATCTACCACATTATAGGTGAGCAAGCTAATCATTACACCACTAGTTTTGTTTGTTATAGATCTACCACATTCTAGGTGAGCAGGCTAACCATTACAACACAGTGTTGTTTGCTATTGATCTACCACATTCTAGGTGAGTAGGCAAACTGTTACACCACTAGTGTTGTTTGTTATAGATCTACCACATTCTAGACAAGCAAGCTAATCATTACACCACTAGTGTTGTTTGTTATAGATCAACAACATTCTAGGTGAGGATGCTGACCATTACACCACTAGTGTTGTTTGTTATAGATCTACCACATTCTAGGTGAGCATGCGAATCATTACACCATTAGTGTTGTTTGTTATAGATCTACCACATTCTAGGTGAGCAGGCTAACCATTACACCACACACTAGTGTTGTTTGTGATAGATCTACCACATTCTAGGTGAGCAGGTTAATCATTACACCACTAGTGTTGTTTGTTATAGATCTACCACATTCTAGACGAGCAGGCTAACCATTTCACCACTACTGTTGTTTGTTATAGATCGACCACATTCTAGGTGAGCAGGCAAACCATTACACCACTCACTAGTGTTGTTTGTTATAGATCTACCACATTCTAGACGAGCAGGCTAACCATTACACCACCAGTGTTGTTTGTTATAGATCTACCATATTTTAGGTGAGAAGGCTAATCTATACACCACTAGTGTTGTTTGTTATAGATTTACCACATTCTAGGTGAGCAGGCTAATCATTACACCACTAGTGTTGTTTGTTATAGATCTACCACATTCTAGGTGAGCAGGCTAACCATTACGCCACTAGCGTTGTTTGTTATAAATCTACCACATTCTAGGTGAGCAGGCTAACCATTACAACACAGTGTTGTTTGCTATAGATCTACCACATTCTAGGTGAGTAGGCAAACTGTTACACCACTAGTGTTGTTTGTTATAGATCTACCACATTCTAGACAAGCAAGCTAATCATTACACCACTAGTGTTGTTTGTTATAGATCTACAACATTCTAGGTGAGGATGCTGACCATTACACCACTAGTGTTGTTTGCTATAGATCTACCACATTCTAGGTGAGCATGCGAATCACTATACCATTAGTGTTGTTTGTTATAGATCTACCACATTCTAGGTGAGCAGTCTAATCATTACACCACCAGTGTTGTTTGTTATAGATCTACCACATTCTAGGTGAGCAGGCTAACCATAACAACACAGTGTTGTTTGTTATAGATCTACCACATTATAGGTGAGTAGGCTAACCGTTACACCACCAGTGTTGTTTTTTATAGATCTACCACATTCTAGGTGATCAATCTAACCATTGCACGACGCACTAGTGTTGTTTGTTATCGATCTACCACATTCTAAGTGAGAAGGTTATTCATTACGCCACTAGTGTTGTTTGTTATAGATCTACCACATTCTAGGTGAGCAGGCTAACCATTACACCACGCACTAGTGTTGTTTGTTATAGATCTACCACATTCTAGACGATCAGGCTAACCATTACACCACCAGTGTTGTTTGTTATAGATCTACCACATTCTAGACGAGCAGGCTAATGTTACACCACTAGTTGTGTTTGCTATTGATCTACCACATTCTAGGTGAGCAGGCTAACCATTACACCACACTCTAGTGTTGTTTTTGATAGATCTACCACATTCTAGGTGAGAAGGTTAATCACTACACCACTAGTGTTGTTTGTTATAGATCTACCGCATTCTAGGTGAGCATGCTAACCATTACACCACGCACTAGTGTTGTTTGTTATTGATCTACCACATTCTAGACGAGCAGGCTAACCATTACACCACTACTGTTGTTTGTTATAGATCGACCACATTCTAGGTGAGCAGGCTAACCATTACACCACGCACTAGTGTTGTTTGTAATAGATTTACCACATTCTAGGCGAGCAGGCTAACCATTACACCACCAGTGTTGTTTGTTATAGATCTACCACATTTTAGGTGAGAAGGCTAACCATTACACCACTCACTAGTGTTGTTTGTTATAGATCTACCACATTATAGGTGAGCAAGCTAATCATTACACCACTAGTTTTGTTTGTTATAGATCTACCACATTCTAGGTGAGCAGGCTAACCATTACAACACAGTGTTGTTTGCTATAGATCTACCACATTCTAGGTGAGTAGTCAAACTGTTACACCACCAGTGTTGTTTGTTATAGATCTACCACATTCTAGACAAGCAAGCTAATCATTACACCACTAGTGTTGTTTGTTATAGATCTACAACATTCTAGGTGAGCATGCGAATCATTACACCATTAGTGTTGTTTGTTATAGATCTACCACATTCTAGGTGAGCAGTATAATCATTACACCACCAGTGTTGTTTGTTATAGATCTACCACATTCTAGGTGAGCATGCGAATCATTACACCATTAGTGTTGTTTGTTATAGATCTACCACATTCTAGGTGAGCAGGCTAACCATTACACCACACACTAGTGTTGTTTGTGATAGATCTACCACATTCTAGGTGAGCAGGTTAATCATTACACCACTAGTGTTGTTTGTTATAGATCTACCACATTCTAGGTGAGAAGTCTAACCATTACACCACGCACTAGTGTTGTTTGTAATAGATCTACCACATTCTAGGCGAGCAGGCTAACCATTACACCACTAGTGTTCTTTGTTACAGATCTATTACATTCTAGACGAGCAGGTTAATCTTATACCACTAGTGTTGTTTGCTATTGATCTACCACATTCTAGGTGAGCATGCTAACCATTATACCACGCACTAGTATTGTTTGCTATAGATCTGCCACATTCTAGGTGAGCAGGCTAACCATTACAACACGGTGTTGTTTGTTATAGATCTACCACATTCTAGGTGAGTAGGCTAACTGTTACACCCTAGTGTTGTTTGTTATAGATCTACCACATTCTAGACAAGCAAGTTAATCATTACACCACTAGTGTTGTTTGTTATAGATCTACCACATTCTAGGTGAGGATGCTGACCATTACACCACTAGTGTTGTTTGTTATAGATCTACCACATTCTAGGTGAGCATGCGAATAATTACACCATTAGTGTTGTTTGTTATAGATCTACCGCATTCTAGGTGAGCAGTCTAACCATTGCACCACGCACTAGTGTTGTTTGTTATCGATCTACCACATTCTAAGTGAGCAGGTTAATCATTACACCACTAGTGTTGTTTGTTATAGATCTACCACATTCTAGGTGAGCAGGTTAACCATTACACCACGCACTAGTGTTGCTTGTAATAGATCTACCACATTCTAGACGAGCAGGCTAACCATTACACCACTAGTGTTGTTTGTTATAGATCTACCACATTCTAGGTGAGAAGTCTAACCATTACACCACGCACTAGTGTTGTTTGTAATAGATTTACCACATTCTAGGCGAGAAGGCTAACCATTACACCACCAGTGTTGTTTGTTATAGATCTACCACATTTTAGGTGAGAATGCTAACCATTACACCACGCACTAGTTTTGTTTGTTATAGATCTACCACAATCTAGGTGAGCAAGCTAATCATTACACCACTAGTGTTGTTTGTTATAGATCTACCACATTCTAGGTGAGCATGCTAACCATTACACCACGCACTAGTGTAGTTTGTTATAGATCTACCACATTCTAGACGAGCAGGCTAACCATTACACGACTAGTGTTGTTTGCTATAGATCTACGACATTCTAGGTGAGCAGGCTAACAATTACACCACTAGTGTTGTTTGTTATAGATCTACCACATTCTAGGTGAGCATGCTAATCATTACACCACTAGTATTGTTTGTAATAGATCTACCACATTCTAGACTAGCAGGATAATCATTACACCACTAGTGTTGTTTGTTATAGATCTACCACATTCTAGGCGAGCAGGCTAACCATTACACCACTAGTGTTGTTTGTTGTAGATCTACCACATTATAGGTGATCAGGCTAACTATTACACCACTAGTGTTGTTTGTTATAGACCTTCCACATTCTAGGTGAGCAGGCTAACCATTACAACACAGTGTTGTTTGTTATAGATCTACCACATTCTAGGTGAGTAGGCTAACTGTTACACCCTAGTGTTGTTTGTTATAGATCTACCACATTCTAGACAAGCAAGTTAATCATTACACCACTAGTGTTGTTTGTTATAGATCTACCACATTCTAGGTGAGGATGCTGACCATTACACCACTAGTGTTGTTTGTTATAGATCTACCACATTCTAGGTGAGCATGCGAATAATTACACCATTAGTGTTGTTTGTTATAGATCTACCACATTCTAGGTGAGCAGTATAATCATTACACCACCAGTGTTGTTTGTTATATATCTACCACATTCTAGGTGAGCAGTCTAACCATTGCACCACGCACTAGTGTTGTTTGTTATCGATCTACCACATTCTAAGTGAGCAGGTTAATCATTACACCACTAGTGTTGTTTGTTATAGATCTACCACATTCTAGGTGAGCAGGTTAACCATTACACCACGCACTAGTGTTGCTTGTAATAGATCTACCACATTCTAGACGAGCAGGCTAACCATTACACCACTAGTGTTGTTTGTTATAGATCTACCACATTCTAGGTGAGAAGTCTAACCATTACACCACGCACTAGTGTTGTTTGTTACAGATCTATTACATTCTAGACGAGCAGGTTAATCTTACACCACTAGTGTTGTTTGCTATTGATCTACCACATTCTAGGTGAGCATGCTAACCATTACACCACGCACTAGTGTTGTTTGCTATAGATCTACCACATTCTAGGTGAGCAGGCTAACCATTACACCACGCACTAGTGTTGATTGTTATAGATCTATCACATTCTAGACGATCAGGCTAACCATTACACCACTAGTATTGTTTGTTATAGATCTACCACATTTTAGGTGAACAGTCTAACCAGTACAACACAGTGTTGTTTGTTATAGATCTACCACATTCTAGGTGAGCAGTCTAACCATTACACTACGCACTAGTGTTTTTTGTTATAGATCTACCACATTCTAGGTGAGCAGGCTAACCATTACACCACGCACTAGTGTTGTTTGTTATAGATCTACCACATTCTAGACGAGCAGGCTAACCATTACACCACCAGTGTTGTTTGTTATAGATCTACCATATTTTAGGTGAGAAGGCTAATCATTACACCACTAGTGTTGTTTGTTATAGATTTACCACATTCTAGGTGAGCAGGCTAATCATTACACCACTAGTGTTGTTTGTTATAGATCTACCACATTCTAGGTGAACAGGCTAACCATTACGCCACTAGCGTTGTTTGTTATAAATCTACCACATTCTAGGTGAGCAGGCTAACCATTACAACACAGTGTTGTTTGCTATAGATCTACCACATTCTAGGTGAGTAGGCAAACTGTTACACCACTAGTGTTGTTTGTTATAGATCTACCACATTCTAGACAAGCAAGCTAATCATTACACCACTAGTGTTGTTTGTTATAGATCTACCACATTCTAGGTGAGCATGCGAATCATTACACCATTAGTGTTGTTTGTTATAGATCTACCACATTCTAGGTGAGCAGTCTAATCATTACACCACCAGTGTTGTTTGTTATAGATCTACCACATTCTAGGTGAGCAGGCTAACCATTACAACACTAGTATTGTTTGTTATAGAGCTACCACATTATAGGTGAGCAGTCTAACCATTACACTACGCACTAGTGTTTTTTGTTATAGATCTACCACATTCTAGGTGAGCAGGCTAACCATTACACCACGCACTAGTGTTGTTTGTTATAGATCTACCACATTCTAGACGAGCAGTCTAACCATTACACCACCAGTGTTGTTTGTTATAGATCTACCATATTTTAGGTGAGAAGGCTAATCATTACACCACTAGTGTTGTTTGTTATAGATTTACCACATTCTAGGTGAGCAGGCTAATCATTACACCACTAGTGTTGTTTGTTATAGATCTACCACATTCTAGGTGAGCAGGCTAACCATTACGCCACTAGCATTGTTTGTTATAAATCTACCACATTCTAGGTGAGCAGGCTAACCATTACAACACAGTGTTGTTTGCTATTGATCTACCACATTCTAGGTGAGGAGGCAAACTGTTACACCACTAGTGTTGTTTGTTATAGATCTACCACATTCTAGACAAGCAAGCTAATCATTACACCATTAGTGTTGTTTGTTATAGATCTACAACATTCTAGGTGAGGATGCTGACCATTACACCACTAGTGTTGTTTGTTATAGATCTACCACATTCTAGGTGAGCATGCGAATCATTAAACCATTAGTGTTGTTTGTTATAGATCTACCACATTCTAGGTGAGCAGTATAATCATTACACCACCAGTGTTGTTTGTTATAGATCTACCACATTCTAGGTGAGCAGTCTAACCATTGCACCACGCACTAGTGTTGTTTGTTATCGATCTACCACATTCTAAGTGAGCATGTTAATCATTACACCACTAGTGTTGTTTGTTATAGATCTACCACATTCTAAGTGAGCAGGTTAACCATTACACCACGCACTAGTGTTGCTTGTAATAGATCTACCACATTCTAGACGAGCAGGCTAACCATTACACCACTAGTGTTGTTTGTTATAGATCTACCACATTCTAGGTGAGAAGTCTAACCATTACACCACGCACTAGTGTTGTTTGTAATAGATCTACCACATTCTAGGCGAGCAGGCTAACCATTACACCACTAGTGTTCTTTGTTACAGATCTATTACATTCTAGACGAGCAGGTTAATCTTACACCACTAGTGTTGTTTGCTATTGATCTACCACATTCTAGGTGAGCATGCTAACCATTACACCACGCACTAGTGTTGTTTGCTATAGATCTGCCACATTCTAGGTGAGCAGGCTAACCATTACAACACGGTGTTGTTTGTTATAGATCTACCACATTCTAGGTGAGTGGGCTAACTGTTACACCCTAGTGTTGTTTGTTATAGATCTACCACATTCTAGACAAGCAAGTTAATCATTACACCACTAGTGTTGTTTGTTATAGATCTACCACATTCTAGGTGAGGATGCTGACCATTACACCACTAGTGTTGTTTGTTATAGATCTACCACATTCTAGGTGAGCATGCGAATAATTACACCATTAGTGTTGTTTGTTATAGATCTACCGCATTCTAGGTGAGCAGTATAATCATTACACCACCAGTGTTGTTTGTTATATATCTACCACATTCTAGGTGAGCAGTCTAACCATTGCACCACGCACTAGTGTTGTTTGTTATCGATCTACCACATTCTAAGTGAGCAGGTTAATCATTACACCACTAGTGTTGTTTGTTATAGATCTACCACATTCTAGGTGAGCAGGTTAACCATTACACCACGCACTAGTGTTGCTTGTAATAGATCTACCACATTCTAGACGAGCAGGCTAACCATTACACCACTAGTGTTGTTTGTTATAGATCTACCACATTCTAGGTGAGAAGTCTAACCATTACACCACGCACTAGTGTTGTTTGTAATAGATTTACCACATTCTAGGCGAGAAGGCTAACCATTACACCACCAGTGTTGTTTGTTATAGATCTACCACATTTTAGGTGAGAATGCTAACCATTACACCACGCACTAGTTTTGTTTGTTATAGATCTACCACAATCTAGGTGAGCAAGCTAATCATTACACCACTAGTGTTGTTTGTTATAGATCTACCACATTCTAGGTGAGCATGCTAACCATTACACCACGCACTAGTGTAGTTTGTTATAGATCTACCACATTCTAGACGAGCAGGCTAACCATTACACGACTAGTGTTGTTTGCTATAGATCTACGACATTCTAGGTGAGCAGGCTAACAATTACACCACTAGTGTTGTTTGTTATAGATCTACCACATTCTAGGTGAGCATGCTAATCATTACACCACTAGTATTGTTTGTAATAGATCTACCACATTCTAGACTAGCAGGATAATCATTACACCACTAGTGTTGTTTGTTATAGATCTACCACATTCTAGGCGAGCAGGCTAACCATTACACCACTAGTGTTGTTTGTTGTAGATCTACCACATTATAGGTGATCAGGCTAACTATTACACCACTAGTGTTGTTTGTTATAGACCTTCCACATTCTAGGTGAGCAGGCTAACCATTACAACACAGTGTTGTTTGTTATAGATCTACCACATTCTAGGTGAGTAGGCTAACTGTTACACCCTAGTGTTGTTTGTTATAGATCTACCACATTCTAGACAAGCAAGTTAATCATTACACCACTAGTGTTGTTTGTTATAGATCTACCACATTCTAGGTGAGGATGCTGACCATTACACCACTAGTGTTGTTTGTTATAGATCTACCACATTCTAGGTGAGCATGCGAATAATTACACCATTAGTGTTGTTTGTTATAGATCTACCACATTCTAGGTGAGCAGTATAATCATTACACCACCAGTGTTGTTTGTTATATATCTACCACATTCTAGGTGAGCAGTCTAACCATTGCACCACGCACTAGTGTTGTTTGTTATCGATCTACCACATTCTAAGTGAGCAGGTTAATCATTACACCACTAGTGTTGTTTGTTATAGATCTACCACATTCTAGGTGAGCAGGTTAACCATTACACCACGCACTAGTGTTGCTTGTAATAGATCTACCACATTCTAGACGAGCAGGCTAACCATTACACCACTAGTGTTGTTTGTTATAGATCTACCACATTCTAGGTGAGAAGTCTAACCATTACACCACGCACTAGTGTTGTTTGTTACAGATCTATTACATTCTAGACGAGCAGGTTAATCTTACACCACTAGTGTTGTTTGCTATTGATCTACCACATTCTAGGTGAGCATGCTAACCATTACACCACGCACTAGTGTTATTTGCTATAGATCTACCACATTCTAGGTGAGCAGGCTAACCATTACACCACGCACTAGTGTTGTTTGTTATAGATCTATCACATTCTAGACGATCAGGCTAACCATTACACCACTAGTATTGTTTGTTATAGATCTACCACATTTTAGGTGAACAGTCTAACCAGTACAACACAGTGTTGTTTGTTATAGATCTACCACATTATAGGTGAGTAGGCTAACCATTACACCACTAGTATTGTTTGTTATAGATCTACCACATTTTAGGTGAACAGTCTAACCAGTACAACACAGTGTTGTTTGTTATAGATCTACCACATTCTAGGTGAGCAGTCTAACCATTACACTACGCACTAGTGTTTTTTGTTATAGATCTACCACATTCTAGGTGAGCAGGCTAACCATTACACCACGCACTAGTGTTGTTTGTTATAGATCTACCACATTCTAGACGAGCAGGCTAACCATTACACCACCAGTGTTGTTTGTTATAGATCTACCATATTTTAGGTGAGAAGGCTAATCATTACACCACTAGTGTTGTTTGTTATAGATTTACCACATTCTAGGTGAGCAGGCTAATCATTACACCACTAGTGTTGTTTGTTATAGATCTACCACATTCTAGGTGAACAGGCTAACCATTACGCCACTAGCGTTGTTTGTTATAAATCTACCACATTCTAGGTGAGCAGGCTAACCATTACAACACAGTGTTGTTTGCTATAGATCTACCACATTCTAGGTGAGTAGGCAAACTGTTACACCACTAGTGTTGTTTGTTATAGATCTACCACATTCTAGACAAGCAAGCTAATCATTACACCACTAGTGTTGTTTGTTATAGATCTACCATATTCTAGGTGAGTAGGCTAACTGTTACACCCTAGTGTTGTTTGTTATAGATCTACCACATTCTAGACAAGCAAGTTAATCATTACACCACTAGTGTTGTTTGTTATAGATCTACCACATTCTAGGTGAGGATGCTGACCATTACACCACTAGTGTTGTTTGTTATAGATCTACCACATTCTAGGTGAGCATGCGAATAATTACACCATTAGTGTTGTTTGTTATAGATCTACCGCATTCTAGGTGAGCAGTATAATCATTACACCACCAGTGTTGTTTGTTATATATCTACCACATTCTAGGTGAGCAGTCTAACCATTGCACCACGCACTAGTTTTGTTTGTTATCGATCTACCACATTCTAAGTGAGCAGGTTAATCATTACACCACTAGTGTTGTTTGTTATAGATCTACCACATTCTAGGTGAGCAGGTTAACCATTACACCACGCACTAGTGTTGCTTGTAATAGATCTACCACATTCTAGACGAGCAGGCTAACCATTACACCACTAGTGTTGTTTGTTATAGATCTACCACATTCTAGGTGAGAAGTCTAACCATTACACCACGCACTAGTGTTGTTTGTAATAGATTTACCACATTCTAGGCGAGAAGGCTAACCATTACACCACCAGTGTTGTTTGTTATAGATCTACCACATTTTAGGTGAGAATGCTAACCATTACACCACGCACTAGTTTTGTTTGTTATAGATCTACCACAATCTAGGTGAGCAAGCTAATCATTACACCACTAGTGTTGTTTGTTATAGATCTACCACATTCTAGGTGAGCATGCTAACCATTACACCACGCACTAGTGTAGTTTGTTATAGATCTACCACATTCTAGACGAGCAGGCTAACCATTACACGACTAGTGTTGTTTGCTATAGATCTACGACATTCTAGGTGAGCAGGCTAACAATTACACCACTAGTGTTGTTTGTTATAGATCTACCACATTCTAGGTGAGCATGCTAATCATTACACCACTAGTATTGTTTGTAATAGATCTACCACATTCTAGACTAGCAGGATAATCATTACACCACTAGTGTTGTTTGTTATAGATCTACCACATTCTAGGCGAGCAGGCTAACCATTACACCACTAGTGTTGTTTGTTGTAG
Source organism: Bathymodiolus brooksi (assembly GCA_963680875.1). Classification (NCBI taxonomy): domain Eukaryota; kingdom Metazoa; phylum Mollusca; class Bivalvia; order Mytilida; family Modiolidae; genus Bathymodiolus; species Bathymodiolus brooksi. The sequence continues at coordinate 63,690,068 of OY804585.1, read as the reverse complement.
ATCTACCACATTATAGGTGATCAGGCTAACTATTACACCACTAGTGTTGTTTGTTATAGACCTTCCACATTCTAGGTGAGCAGGCTAACCATTACAACACAGTGTTGTTTGTTATAGATCTACCACATTCTAGGTGAGTAGGCTAACTGTTACACCCTAGTGTTGTTTGTTATAGATCTACCACATTCTAGACAAGCAAGTTAATCATTACACCACTAGTGTTGTTTGTTATAGATCTACCACATTCTAGGTGAGGATGCTGACCATTACACCACTAGTGTTGTTTGTTATAGATCTACCACATTCTAGGTGAGAATGCTAACCATTACACCACGCACTAGTTTTGTTTGTTATAGATCTACGACAATCTAGGTGAGCAAGCTAATCATTACACCACTAGTGTTGTTTGTTATAGATCTACCACATTCTAGGTGAGCATGCTAACCATTACACCACGCACTAGTGTAGTTTGTTATAGATCTACCACATTCTAGACGAGCAGGCTAACCATTACACGACTAGTGTTGTTTGCTATAGATCTACGACATTCTAGGTGAGCAGGCTAACAATTACACCACTAGTGTTGTTTGTTATAGATCTACCACATTCTAGGTGAGCATGCTAATCATTACACCACTAGTATTGTTTGTAATAGATCTACCACATTCTAGACTAGCAGGATAATCATTACACCACTAGTGTTGTTTGTTATAGATCTACCACATTCTAGGCGAGCAGGCTAACCATTACACCACTAGTGTTGTTTGTTGTAGATCTACCACATTATAGGTGATCAGGCTAACTATTACACCACTAGTGTTGTTTGTTATAGACCTTCCACATTCTAGGTGAGCAGGCTAACCATTACAACACAGTGTTGTTTGTTATAGATCTACCACATTCTAGGTGAGTAGGCTAACTGTTACACCCTAGTGTTGTTTGTTATAGATCTACCACATTCTAGACAAGCAAGTTAATCATTACACCACTAGTGTTGTTTGTTATAGATCTACCACATTCTAGGTGAGGATGCTGACCATTACACCACTAGTGTTGTTTGTTATAGATCTACAACATTCTAGGTGAGCAGTATAATCATTACACCACCAGTGTTGTTTGTTATATATCTACCACATTCTAGGTGAGCAGTCTAACCATTGCACCACGCACTAGTGTTGTTTGTTATCGATCTACCACATTCTAAGTGAGCAGGTTAATCATTACACCACTAGTGTTGTTTGTTATAGATCTACCACATTCTAGGTGAGCAGGTTAACCATTACACCACGCACTAGTGTTGCTTGTAATAGATCTACCACATTCTAGACGAGCAGGCTAACCATTACACCACTAGTGTTGTTTATTATAGATCTACCACATTCTAGGTGAGAAGTCTAACCATTACACCACGCACTAGTGTTGTTTGTTACAGATCTATTACATTCTAGACGAGCAGGTTAATCTTACACCACTAGTGTTGTTTGCTATTGATCTACCACATTCTAGGTGAGCATGCTAACCATTACACCACGCACTAGTGTTGTTTGCTATAGATCTACCACATTCTAGGTGAGCAGGCTAACCATTACACCACGCACTAGTGTTGTTTGTTATAGATCTATCACATTCTAGACGATCAGGCTAACCATTACACCACTAGTATTGTTTGTTATAGATCTACCACATTTTAGGTGAACAGTCTAACCAGTACAACACAGTGTTGTTTGTTATAGATCTACCACATTATAGGTGAGTAGGCTAACCATTACACCACTAGTATTGTTTGTTATAGATCTACCACATTTTAGGTGAACAGTCTAACCAGTACAACACAGTGTTGTTTGTTATAGATCTACCACATTCTAGGTGAGCAGTCTAACCATTACACTACGCACTAGTGTTTTTTGTTATAGATCTACCACATTCTAGGTGAGCAGGCTAACCATTACACCACGCACTAGTGTTGTTTGTTATAGATCTACCACATTCTAGACGAGCAGGCTAACCATTACACCACCAGTGTTGTTTGTTATAGATCTACCATATTTTAGGTGAGAAGGCTAATCATTACACCACTAGTGTTGTTTGTTATAGATTTACCACATTCTAGGTGAGCAGGCTAATCATTACACCACTAGTGTTGTTTGTTATAGATCTACCACATTCTAGGTGAACAGGCTAACCATTACGCCACTAGCGTTGTTTGTTATAAATCTACCACATTCTAGGTGAGCAGGCTAACCATTACAACACAGTGTTGTTTGCTATAGATCTACCACATTCTAGGTGAGTAGGCAAACTGTTACACCACTAGTGTTGTTTGTTATAGATCTACCACATTCTAGACAAGCAAGCTAATCATTACACCACTAGTGTTGTTTGTTATAGATCTACCACATTCTAGGTGAGCATGCGAATCATTACACCATTAGTGTTGTTTGTTATAGATCTACCACATTCTAGGTGAGCAGTCTAATCATTACACCACCAGTGTTGTTTGTTATAGATCTACCACATTCTAGGTGAGCAGGCTAACCATTACAACACAGTGTTGTTTGCTATAGATCTACCACATTCTAGGTGAGTAGGCAAACTGTTACACCACTAGTGTTGTTTGTTATAGATCTACCACATTCTAGACAAGCAAGCTAATCATTACACCACTAGTGTTGTTTGTTATAGATCTACCACATTCTAGGTGAGCATGCGAATCATTACACCATTAGTGTTGTTTGTTATAGATCTACCACATTCTAGGTGAGCAGTCTAATCATTACACCACCAGTGTTGTTTGTTATAGATCTACCACATTCTAGGTGAGCAGGCTAACCATTACAACACAGTGTTGTTTGTTATAGAGCTACCACATTATAGGTGAGCAGTCTAACCATTACACTACGCACTAGTGTTGTTTGTTATAGATCTACCACATTCTAGGCGAGCAGGCTAACCATTACACCACTAGTGTTGTTTGTTGTAGATCTACCACATTATAGGTGATCAGGCTAACTATTACACCACTAGTGTTGTTTGTTATAGACCTTCCACATTCTAGGTGAGCAGGCTAACCATTACAACACAGTGTTGTTTGTTATAGATCTACCACATTCTAGGTGAGTAGGCTAACTGTTACACCCTAGTGTTGTTTGTTATAGATCTACCACATTCTAGACAAGCAAGTTAATCATTACACCACTAGTGTTGTTTGTTATAGATCTACCACATTCTAGGTGAGGATGCTGACCATTACACCACTAGTGTTGTTTGTTATAGATCTACCACATTCTAGGTGAGCAGTATAATCATTACACCACCAGTGTTGTTTGTTATATATCTACCACATTCTAGGTGAGCAGTCTAACCATTGCACCACGCACTAGTGTTGTTTGTTATCGATCTACCACATTCTAAGTGAGCAGGTTAATCATTACACCACTAGTGTTGTTTGTTATAGATCTACCACATTCTAGGTGAGCAGGTTAACCATTACACCACGCACTAGTGTTGCTTGTAATAGATCTACCACATTCTAGACGAGCAGGCTAACCATTACACCACTAGTGTTGTTTGTTATAGATCTACCACATTCTAGGTGAGAAGTCTAACCATTACACCACGCACTAGTGTTGTTTGTTACAGATCTATTACATTCTAGACGAGCAGGTTAATCTTACACCACTAGTGTTGTTTGCTATTGATCTACCACATTCTAGGTGAGCATGCTAACCATTACACCACGCACTAGTGTTGTTTGCTATAGATCTACCACATTCTAGGTGAGCAGGCTAACCATTACACCACGCACTAGTGTTGTTTGTTATAGATCTATCACATTCTAGACGATCAGGCTAACCATTACACCACTAGTATTGTTTGTTATAGATCTACCACATTTTAGGTGAACAGTCTAACCAGTACAACACAGTGTTGTTTGTTATAGATCTACCACATTATAGGTGAGTAGGCTAACCATTACACCACTAGTATTGTTTGTTATAGATCTACCACATTTTAGGTGAACAGTCTAACCAGTACAACACAGTGTTGTTTGTTATAGATCTACCACATTCTAGGTGAGCAGTCTAACCATTACACTACGCACTAGTGTTTTTTGTTATAGATCTACCACATTCTAGGTGAGCAGGCTAACCATTACACCACGCACTAGTGTTGTTTGTTATAGATCTACCACATTCTAGACGAGCAGGCTAACCATTACACCACCAGTGTTGTTTGTTATAGATCTACCATATTTTAGGTGAGAAGGCTAATCATTACACCACTAGTGTTGTTTGTTATAGATTTACCACATTCTAGGTGAGCAGGCTAATCATTACACCACTAGTGTTGTTTGTTATAGATCTACCACATTCTAGGTGAACAGGCTAACCATTACGCCACTAGCGTTGTTTGTTATAAATCTACCACATTCTAGGTGAGCAGGCTAACCATTACAACACAGTGTTGTTTGCTATAGATCTACCACATTCTAGGTGAGTAGGCAAACTGTTACACCACTAGTGTTGTTTGTTATAGATCTACCACATTCTAGACAAGCAAGCTAATCATTACACCACTAGTGTTGTTTGTTATAGATCTACCACATTCTAGGTGAGCATGCGAATCATTACACCATTAGTGTTGTTTGTTATAGATTTACCACATTCTAGGTGAGCAGGCTAATCATTACACCACTAGTGTTGTTTGTTATAGATCTACCACATTCTAGGTGAGCAGTCTAACCATTACGCCACTAGCATTGTTTGTTATAAATCTACCACATTCTAGGTGAGCATGCTAACCATTACAACACAGTGTTGTTTGCTATAGATCTACCACATTCTAGGTGAGGAGGCAAATTGTTACACCACTAGTGTTGTTTGTTATAGATCTACCACATTCTAGACAAGCAAGCTAATCATTACACCATTAGTGTTGTTTGTTATAGATCTACAACATTCTAGGTGAGGATGCTGACCATTACACCACTAGTGTTGTTTGTTATAGATCTACCTTATTCTAGGTGAGCATGCGAATCATTACACCATTAGTGTTGTTTGTTATAGATCTACCATATTCTAGGTGAGCAGTCTAATCATTACACCACCAGTGTTGTTTGTTATAGATCTACCACATTATAGGTGAGCAGGCTAACCATTACAACACAGTGTTGTTTGTTATAGATCTACCACATTATAGGTGAGTAGGCTAACGTTACACCACTAGTGTTGTTTGTTATCGATCTACCACATTCTAAGTGAGAAGGTTATTCATTGCACCACTAGTGTTGTTTGTTATAGATCTACCACATTCTAGGTGAGCAGGCTAACCATTACACCACGCACTAGTGTTGTTTGTTATAGATCTACCACATTCTAGACAAGCAAGCTAATCATTACACCATTAGTGTTGTTTGTTATAGATCTACAACATTCTAGGTGAGGATGCTGACCATTACACCACTAGTGTTGTTTGTTATAGATCTACCACATTCTAGGTGAGCATGCGAATCATTACACCATTAGTGTTGTTTGTTATAGATCTACCATATTCTAGGTGAGCAGTCTAATCATTACACCACCAGTGTTGTTTGTTATAGATCTACCACATTCTAGGTGAGCAGGCTAACCATTACAACACAGTGTTGTTTGTTATAGATCTACCACTTTCTAGGTGATCAATCTAACCATTGCACGACGCACTAGTGTTGTTTGTTATCGATCTACCACATTCTAAGTGAGAAGGTTATTCATTACACCACTAGTGTTGTTTGTTATAGATCTACCACATTCTAGGTGAGCAGGCTAACCATTACACCACGCACTAGTGTTGTTTGTTATAGATCTACCACATTCTAGACGAGCAGGCTAACCATTACACCACCAGTGTTGTTTGTTATAGATCTACCACATTCTAGACGAGCAGGCTAATGTTACACCACTTGTGTTGTGTGCTATAGATCTACCACATTCTAGGTGAGCAGGCTAACCATTACACCACACTCTAGTGTTGTTTGTGATAGATCTACCACATTCTAGGTGAGAAGGTTAATCACTACACCACTAGTGTTGTTTGTTATAGATCTACCGCATTCTAGGTGAGCATGCTAACCATTACACCACGCACTAGTGTTGTTTGTTATTGATCTACCACATTCTAGACGAGCAGGCTAACCATTACACCACTACTGTTGTTTGTTATAGATCGACCACATTCTAGGTGAGCAGGCTAACCATTACACCAGGCACTAGTGTTGTTTGTAATAGATTTACCACATTCTAGGCGAGCAGGCTAACCATTACACCACCAGTGTTGTTTGTTATAGATCTACCACATTTTAGGTGAGAAGGCTAACCATTACACCACGCACTAGTGTTGTTTGTTATAGATCTACCACATTCTAGGTGAGCAAGCTAATCATTACACCACTAGTTTTGTTTGTTATAGATCTACCACATTCTAGGTGAGCAGGCTAACCATTACAACACAGTGTTGTTTGCTATAGATCTACCACATTCTAGGTGAGTAGGCAAAATGTTACACCACTAGTGTTGTTTGTTATAGATCTACCACATTCTAGACAAGCAAGCTAATCATTACACCACTAGTGTTGTATGTTATAGATCTACCACATTCTAGGTGAGGATGCTGACCATTACACCACTAGTGTTGTTTGTTATAGATCTACCACATTCTAGGTGAGCAGGCTAACCATTACAACACAGTGTTGTTTGCTATAGATCTACCACATTCTAGGTGAGTAGGCAAACTGTTACACCACTAGTGTTGTTTGTTATAGATCTACCACATTCTAGACAAGCAAGCTAATCATTACACCATTAGTGTTGTTTGTTATAGATCTACCACATTCTAGGTGAGCAGTCTAATCATTACACCACCAGTGTTGTTTGTTATAGATCTACCACATTCTAGGTGAGCAGGCTAACCATTACAACACAGTGTTGTTTGTTATAGATCTACCACATTATAGGTGAGTAGGCTAACCGTTACACCACTAGTGTTGTTTTTTATAGATCTACCACATTCTAGGTGATCAATCTAACCATTGCACGACGCACTAGTGTTGTTTGTTATCGATATACCACATTCTAAGTGAGAAGGTTATTCATTACACCACTAGTGTTGTTTGTTATAGATCTACCACATTCTAGGTGAGCAGGCTAACCATTACACCACGCACTAGTGTTGTTTGTTATAGATCTACCACATTCTAGACGAGCAGGCTAACCATTACACCACCAGTGTTGTTTGTTATAGATCTACCACATTCTAGACGAGCAGGCTAATGTTACACCACTAGTGTTGTTTGCTATAGATCTACCACATTCTAGGTGAGCAGGCTAACCATTACACCACACTCTAGTGTTGTTTGTGATAGATCTACCACATTCTAGGTGAGAAGGTTAATCACTACACCACTAGTGTTGTTTGTTATAGATCTACCGCATTCTAGGTGAGCATGCTAACCTTTACACCACGCACTAGTGTTGTTTGTTATTGATCTACCACATTCTAGACGAGCAGGCTAACCATTACACCACTACTGTTGTTTGTAATAGATCGACCACATTCTAGGTGAGCAGGCTAACCATTACACCACGCACTAGTGTTGTTTGTAATAGATTTACCACATTCTAGGCGAGCAGGCTAACCATTACACCACCAGTGTTGTTTGTTATAGATCTACCACATTTTAGGTGAGAAGGCTAACCATTACACCACGCACTAGTGTTGTTTGTTATAGATCTACCACATTCTAGGTGAGCAAACTAATCATTACACCACTAGTTTTGTTTGTTATAGATCTACCACATTCTAGGTGAGCAGGCTAACCATTACAACACAGTGTTGTTTGCTATAGATCTACCACATTCTAGGTGAGTAGGCAAACTGTTACACCACTAGTGTTGTTTGTTATAGATCTACCACATTCTAGACAAGCAAGCTAATCATTACACCACTAGTGTTGTTTGTTATAGATCTACAACATTCTAGGTGAGGATGCTGACCATTACACCACTAGTGGTGTTTGTTATAGATCTACCACATTCTAGGTGAGCATGCGAATCATTACACCATTAGTGTTGTTTGTTATAGATCTACCACATTCTAGGTGAGCAGTCTAATCATTACACCACCAGTGTTGTTTGTTATAGATCTACCACATTCTAGGTGAGCAGGCTAACCATTACAACACAGTGTTGTTTGTTATAGATCTACCACATTATAGGTGAGTAGCCTAACCGTTACACCACTAGAGTTGTTTTTTATAGATCTACCACATTCTAGGTGATCAATCTAACCATTGCACGACGCACTAGTGTGGTTTGTTATCGATCTACCACATCCTAAGTGAGAAGGTTATTCATTACACCACTAGTGTTGTTTGTTATAGATCTACCACATTCTAGGTGAGCAGGCTAATCATTACACCACTAGTGTTGTTTGTTATAGATCTACCACATTCTAGACGAGCAGGCTAATGTTACACCACTAGTGGTGTTTGCTATAGATCTACCACATTCTAGGTGAGCAGGCTAACCATTACAACACAGTGTTGTTTGCTATAGATCTACCACATTTTAGGTGAGAAGGCTAACCATTACACCACGCACTAGTGTTGTTTGTTATAGATCTACCACATTCTAGACAAGCAAGCTAATCATTACACCATTAGTGTTGTTTGTTATAGAACTACCACATTCTAGGTGAGCAGTCTAATCATTACACCACCAGTGTTGTTTGTTATAGATCTACCACATTCTAGGTGAGCAGGCTAACCATTACAACACAGTGTTGTTTGTTATAGATCTACCACATTATAGGTGAGTAGGCTAACAGTTACACCACTAGTGTTGTTTTTTATAGATCTACCACATTCTAGGTGATCAATCTAACCATTGCACGACGCACTAGTGTTGTTTGTTATCGATATACCACATTCTAAGTGAGAAGGTTATTCATTACACCACTAGTGTTGTTTGTTATAGATCTACCACATTCTAGGTGAGCAGGCTAACCATTACACCACGCACTAGTGTTGTTTGTTATAGATCTACCACATTCTAGACGAGCAGGCTAACCATTACACCACCAGTGTTGTTTGTTATAGATCTATCACATTCTAGACGAGCAGGCTAATGTTACACCACTAGTGTTGTTTGCTATAGATCTACCACATTCTAGGTGAGCAGGCTAACCATTACACCACACTCTAGTGTTGTTTGTGATAGATCTACCACATTCTAGGTGAGAAGGTTAATCACTACAACACTAGTGTTGTTTGTTATAGATCTACCGCATTCTAGGTGAGCATGCTAACCATTACACCACGCACTAGTGTTGTTTGTTATTGATCTACCACATTCTAGACGAGCAGGCTAACCATTACACCATTACTGTTGTTTGTAATAGATCGACCACATTCTAGTTGAGCAGGCTAACCATTACACCACGCACTAGTGTTGTTTGTAATAGATTTACCACATTCTAGGCGATCAGGCTAACCATTACACCACCAGTGTTGCTTGTTATAGATCTACCACATTTTAGGTGAGAAGGCTAACCATTACACCACTCACTAGTGTTGTTTGTTATAGATCTACCACATTCTAGGTGAGCAAGCTAATCATTACACCACTAGTTTTGTTTGTAATAGATCTACCACATTCTAGGTGAGCAGGCTAACCATTACAACACAGTGTTGTTTGCTATAGATCTACCACATTCTAGGTGAGTAGGCAAACTGTTACACCACTAGTGTTGTTTGTTATAGATCTACCACATTCTAGACAAGCAAGCTAATCATTACACCACTAGTGTTGTTTGTTATAGATCTACAACATTCTAGGTGAGGATGCTGACCATTACACCACTAGTGGTGTTTGTTATAGATCTACCACATTCTAGGTGAGCATGCGAATCATTACACCATTAGTGTTGTTTGTTATAGATCTACCACATTCTAGGTGAGCAGTCTAATCATTACACCACCAGTGTTGTTTGTTATAGATCTACCACATTCTAGATGAGCAGGCTAACCATTACAACACAGTGTTGATTGTTATAGATCTACCACATCATAGGTGAGTAGGCTAACCGTTACACCAATAATGTTGTTTGTTATCTATCTACCACATTCTAGGTGAGCAGGTTAATCATTACACCACTAGTGTTGTTTGTTATAGATCTACCACATTCTAGGTGAGCAGGCTAACCATTACACCACGCACTAGTGTTGTTTGTTTTAGATCTACCACATTCTAGACGAGCAGGCTAACCATTACACGACTATTGTTGTTTGTTATAGACCTACCACATTCTAGGTGAGCAGGCTAACCATTACACCACGCACTAGTGTTGTTTGTAATAGATCTACCACATTCTAGACGAGCAGGCTAACCATTACACGACTATTGTTGTTTGTTATAGACCTACCACATTCTAGGTGAGCAGGCTAACCATTACACCACGCACTAGTGTTGTTTGTAATAGATCTAACACATTCTAGGCGAGCAGGCTAACCATTACACCACCAGTGTTGTTTGTTATAGATATACCACATTTTAGGTGAGAAGGCTAACTATTACACCACGCACTAGTGTTGTTTGTTATAGATCTACCACATTCTAGACGAGCAGGCTAACCTTTACACCACTAGTGTTGTTTGTTATAGATCTACCACATTATAGGTGAGCAGACTAACCATTACACCACGCACTAGTGTTGTTTGTTATAGATCTACCATATTTTAGGTGCGAAGGCTAACCATTACACCACGCACTAGTGTTGTTTGTTATAGATCTACCATATCTTAGGTGAGAAGGCTAACCATTACACCACGCACTAGTGTTGTTTGTAATAGATCTACCACATTCTACCCGAGAAGGCTAACCAATACACGACTAGTGTTGTTTGTTATAGATCTACCACATTCTAGGTGAGCAGAATAATCACTACACCACTAGTGTTGGTTGTTATAGATCTACCACATGCTAGGTGAGCATGCTAATCATTACACCACTAGTGTTGTTTGTTATAGATCTACCACATTCTAGGTGAGCAGGCTAATCATTACACCACTAGTGTTGTTTGTTATAGATCTACCACATTCTAGGTGAGCAGGCTAACCATTACACCACGCTCTAGTGTTGTTTGTTATATATCTACCATATTTTAGGTGAGAAGGATAACCATTACACCACTAGTGTTGTTTGTTATAGATCTACCACATTCTAGGTGAGCAGACTAACCATTACACCACTAGTGTTGTTTGTAATAGATCTACCACATTCTAGGCGAGCAGGATAACCATTACACGACTAGTGTTGTTTGTTATTGATCTACCACATTCTAGGTGAGCAGGTTAACCATTACACCACTAGTGTTGTTTGTTATAGATCTACCACATTCTAGGTGTGCAGGCTAATTATTACACCACTAGTGTTGTTTGTTATAGATCTGCCACATTCTAGGTTGGGAGGCTAACTGTTACAACACTGGTGTTGTTTGTTATAGATCTACCACATTCTAGACAATCAAGTTAATCATTACACCACTAGTGTTGTTTGTTATAGATCTACCACATTCTAGGTGAGGATGCTGACCATTACACCACTAGTGTTGTTTGTTATAGATCTACCACATTCTAGGTGAGCATGCGAATCATTACACCACTAGTGTTGTTTGTTATAGATCTACCACATTCTAGGTGAGCAGTCTAATCATTACAACACCAGTGTTGTTTGTTATAGATCTACCACATTCTAGGTGAGTATGCTAACCGTTACACCACTAGTGTTGTTTGTTATAGATCTATCACATTCTAGGTGAGCAGGTTAACCATTACACCACGCACTAGTGTTGTTTGTTATAGATCTATTACATTCTAGACGAGCAGGCTAATCATTACACCACCAGTGTTGTTTGTTATAGATCTACCACATTTTAGGTGAGAAGGCTAACCATTACACCACGTACTAGTGTTGTTTGTTATAGATCTACCATATTTTAGACGAGCAGGCTAATGTTACACCACTAGTGTTGTTTGCTATATATCTACCACATTCTAGGTGAGAATGCTGACCATTACACCACTAGTGTTGTTTGTTATAGATCTACCACATTTTCGGTGAGCATGCGAATCATTACACCACTAGTGTTATTTGTTATAGATCTACCACATTCTAGACGAGCAGACTAACCATTACACCACTAGTGTTGTTTGTTATAGATCTACCTTATTCTAGGTGAGCAGGCTAACCATTACACCACGCACTAGTGTTGTTTGTTATATATCTACCATATTTTAGGTGAGAAGGCAAACAATTATACCACGCACTAGTATTGTTTGTAATAGATCTACCACATACTAGGCGAGCAGTCTAACCATTACACGACTAGTGTTGGTTGTTATAGATATTCCACATTCTAGGTGAGCAGGCGAACCATTACACCACTAGTGTTGTATGTTATAGATCTACCACATGCTAGGTGAGCAGGCTAACAATTACGCCACGCATTAGTGTTGTTTGTAATAGATCTACCGCATTCTAGGCGAGCAGGCTAACCATTACACGACTAGTGTTGTTTGCTATAGATCTACGACATTCTGGGTGAGCAGGCTAACAATTACACCACTAGTGTTGTTTGTTATAGATCTACCACATTCTCGGTGAGCATGCGAATCATTACACCATTAGTGTTGTTTGTTATAGATCTACCACATTCTAGGTGAGCAGGTCAACCATTACACCACACTCTAGTGTTTTTTGTGATAGATCTACCACATTCTAGGTGAGCAGATTAATCATTACACCACTAGTGTTGTTTGTTTTAGATCTACCGCATTCTAGGTGAGCATGCTAACCATTTCACCACTACTGTTGTTTGATATATATCGACCACATTCTAGGTGTGCAGTCTAACCATTACACCACGCACTAGTGTTGTTTGTAATAGATTTACCACATTCTAGACGAGCAGACTAACCATTACACCACTAGTGTTGTTTGTTATAGATCTACCTTATTCTAGGTGAGCAGGCTAACCATTACACCACGCACTAGTGTTGTTTGTTATATATCTACCATATTTTAGGTGAGAAGGCAAACAATTATACCACGCACTAGTATTGTTTGTAATAGATCTACCACATACTAGGCGAGCAGTCTAACCATTACACGACTAGTGTTGGTTGTTATAGATATTCCACATTCTAGGTGAGCAGGCGAACCATTACACCACTAGTGTTGTATGTTATAGATCTACCACATGCTAGGTGAGCAGGCTAACAATTACGCCACGCATTAGTGTTGTTTGTAATAGATCTACCGCATTCTAGGCGAGCAGGCTAACCATTACACGACTAGTGTTGTTTGCTATAGATCTACGACATTCTGGGTGAGCAGGCTAACAATTACACCACTAGTGTTGTTTGTTATAGATCTACCACATTCTAGACGAGCGGGCTAATCATTACACCACTAGTGTTGTTTGTTATAGATCTACAACATTCTAGGTGAGGATGCTGACCATTACACCACTAATGTTGTTTGTTATAGATCTACCACATGCTAGGTGAGCATGCTAATCATTACACCACTAGTGCTGTTTGTAATAGATTTACCACATTCTAGGTGAGCAGGCTAATCATTACACCACTAGTGTTGTTTGTTATAGATCTACCACATTCTAGGTGAGCAGGCTAACCATTACACCACGCACTAGTGTTGTTTGTAATAGATCTACCACATTCTGGACGAGCAGGCTAATCTTACACCAATAGTGTTGTTTGTTATAGATCTACCACACTCTAAGTGAGCAGGCTAATCATTACACCACTAGAGTTGTTTTTTATAGATCTACCACATGCTAGGAGAGCAGGCTAATCATTACACCACTAGTGTTGTTTGTTATAGATCTACCACATTCTAGATGAGCAGGCTAATGTTACACCACTAATGTTGTTTGCTATAGATCTACCACATTCTAGGTGAGCAGGCTAACCATTACACCACACACTAGTGTTGTTTGTGATAGATCTACCACATTCTAGGTGAGCAGGTTAATCATTACACCACTAGTGTTGTTTATTATAGATCTACCACATTCTAGATGAGCAGGCTAATGTTACGCCACTAATGTTGTTTACTATAGATCTACCACATTCTAGGTGAGCAGGCTAACCATTACACCACACACTAGTGTTGTTTGTGATAGATCTATCACATTCTAGGTGAGCAGGTTAATCATTACACCACTAGTGTTGTTTGTTATAGATCTACCACATTCTAGACGAGCAGGCTAACCATTACACCACTACTGTTGTTTGTTATAGATCGACCACATTCTAGGTGAGCAGGCTAACCATTACACCACGCACTAGTGTTGTTTGTAATAGATTTACCACATTCTAGGCGAGAAGGCTAACCATTACACCACCAGTGTTGTTTGTTATAGATCTACCACATTTTAGGTGAGAATGCTAACCATTACACCACGCACTAGTGTTGTTTGTTATAGATCTACCACAATCTAGGTGAGCAAGCTAATCATTACACCACTAGTGTTGTTTGTTATAGATCTACCACATTCTAGGTGAGCAGGCTAACCATTACACCACGCACTAGTGTAGTTTGTTATAGATCTACCACATTCTAGACGAGCAGGCTAACCATTACACGACTAGTGTTGTTTGCTATAGATCTACGACATTCTAGGTGAGCAGGCTAACAATTACACCACTAGTGTTGTTTGTTATAGATCTACCACATTCTAGGTGAGCATGCTAATCATTACACCACTAGTGTTGATTGTAATAGATCTACCACATTCTAGACTAGCAGGATAATCATTGCACCACTAGTGTTGTTTGTTATAGATCTACCACATTCTAGGCGAGCAGGCTAACCATTACACCACTAGTGTTGTTTGTTGTAGATCTACCACATTATAGGTGATCAGGCTAACTATTACACCACTAGTGTTGTTTGTTATAGACCTACCACATTCTAGGTGAGCAGGCTAACCATTACAACACGGTGTTGTTTGTTATAGATCTACCACATTCTAGGTGAGTAGGCTAACTGTTACACCCTAGTGTTGTTTGTTATAGATCTACCACATTCTAGGTGAGGATGCTGACCATTACACCGCTAGTGTTGTTTGTTATAGATCTACCACATTCTAGGTGAGCATGCGAATCATTAAACCATTAGTGTTGTTTGTTATAGATCTACCACATTCTAGGTGAGCAGTATAATCATTACACCACCAGTGTTGTTTGTTATAGATCTACCACATTCTAGGTGAGCAGTCTAACCATTGCACCACGCACTAGTGTTGTTTGTTATCGATCTACCACATTCTAAGTGAGCAGGTTAATCATTACACCACTAGTGTTGTTTGTTATAGATCTACCACATTCTAGGTGAGCAGGTTAACCATTACACCACGCACTAGTGTTGCTTGTAATAGATCTACCACATTCTAGACGAGCAGGCTAACCATTACACCACTAGTGTTGTTTGTTATAGATCTACCACATTCTAGGTGAGAAGTCTAACCATTACACCACGCACTAGTGTTGTTTGTAATAGATCTACCACATTCTAGGCGAGCAGGCTAACCATTACACCACTAGTGTTCTTTGTTACAGATCTATTACATTCTAGACGAGCATGTTAATCTTACACCACTAGTGTTGTTTGCTATTGATCTACCACATTCTAGGTGAGCATGCTAACCATTACACCACGCACTAGTGTTGTTTGCTATAGATCTACCACATTCTAGGTGAGCAGGCTAACCATTACACCACGCACTAGTGTTGTTTGTTATAGATCTATCACATTCTAGACGATCAGGCTAACCATTACACCACTAGTATTGTTTGTTATAGATCTACCACATTCTAGGTGAACAGGCTAACCAGTACAACACAGTGTTGTTTGTTATAGATCTTCCACATTATAGGTGAGTAGGCTAAGCGTTACACCACTAGTGTTGTTTGTTATAGATCTACCACATTCTAGGTGAGCAGGCTAACCATTACAACACAGTGTTGTTTGCTATAGATCTACCACATTCTAGGTGAGTAGGCAAACTGTTTTACCACTAGTGTTGTTTGTTATAGATCTACCACATTCTAGACAAGCAAGCTAATCATTACACCACTAGTGTTGTTTGTTATAGATCTACAACATTTTAGGTGAGGATGCTGACCATTACACCACTAATGTTGTTTGTTATAGATCTACCACATTCTAGGTGAGCATGCGAATCATTACACCATTAGTGTTGTTTGTTATAGATCTACCACATTCTAGGTGAGCAGTCTAATCATTACACCACCAGTGTTGTTTGTTATAGATCTACCACATTCTAGGTGAGCAGGCTAACCATTACAACACAGTGTTGTTTGTTATAGATCTACCACATTATAGGTGAGTAGGCTGACCGTTACACCACTAGTGTTGTTTGTTATAGATCTACCACATTCTAGGTGAGCAGTCTAACCATTACACCACGCACTAGTGTTTTTTGTTATAGATCTACCACATTCTAGGTGAGCAGGCTAACCATTACACCACGCACTAGTGTTGTTTGTTATAGATCTACCACATTCTAGACGAGCAGGCTAACCATTACACCACCAGTGTTGTTTGTTATAGATCTACCATATTTTAGGTGAGAAGGCTAATCATTACACCACTAGTGTTGTTTGTTATAGATTTACCACATTCTAGGTGAGCAGGCTAATCATTACACCACTAGTGTTGTTTGTTATAGATCTACCACATTCTAGGTGAGCAGGCTAACCATTACGCCACTAGCGTTGTTTGTTATAAATCTACCACATTCTAGGTGAGCAGGCTAACCATTACAACACAGTGTTGTTTGCTATAGATCTACAACATTCTAGGAGAGGATGCTGACCATTACACCACTAGTGTTGTTTGTTATAGATCTACCACATTCTAGGTGAGCATGCGAATCATTATACCATTAGTGTTGTTTGTTATAGATCTACCACATTCTAGGTGAGCAGTCTAATCATTACACCACCAGTGTTGTTTTTTATAGATCTACCACATTCTAGGTGATCAATCTAACCATTGCACGACGCACTAGTGTTGTTTGTTATCGATCTACCACATTCTAAGTGAGAAGGTTATTCATTACACCACTAGTGTTGTTTGTTATAGATCTATCACATTCTAGGTGAGCAGGCTAACCATTACACCACGCACTAGTGTTGTTTGTTATAGATCTACCACATTCTAGACGAGCAGGCTAACCATTACACCACCAGTGTTGTTTGTTATAGATCTACCACATTCTAGACGAGCAGGCTAATGTTACACCACTAGTGTTGTTTGCTATATATCTACCACATTTTAGGTGAGCAGGCTAACCACTACACCACGCACTAGTGTTGTTTGTAATAGATTTACCACATTCTAGGCGAGCAGGATAACCATTACACCACCAGTGTTGTTTGTTATAGATCTACCACATTTTAGGTGAGAAGGCTAACCATTACACCACGCACTAGTGTTTTTGTTATAGATCTACCACATTATAGGTGAGCAAGCTAATCATTACACCACTAGTTTTGTTTGTTATAGATCTACCACATTCTAGGTGAGCAGGCTAACCATTACAACACAGTGTTGTTTGCTATTGATCTACCACATTCTAGGTGAGTAGGCAAACTGTTACACCACTAGTGTTGTTTGTTATAGATCTACCACATTCTAGACAAGCAAGCTAATCATTACACCACTAGTGTTGTTTGTTATAGATCAACAACATTCTAGGTGAGGATGCTGACCATTACACCACTAGTGTTGTTTGTTATAGATCTACCACATTCTAGGTGAGCATGCGAATCATTACACCATTAGTGTTGTTTGTTATAGATCTACCACATTCTAGGTGAGCAGGCTAACCATTACACCACACACTAGTGTTGTTTGTGATAGATCTACCACATTCTAGGTGAGCAGGTTAATCATTACACCACTAGTGTTGTTTGTTATAGATCTACCACATTCTAGACGAGCAGGCTAACCATTTCACCACTACTGTTGTTTGTTATAGATCGACCACATTCTAGGTGAGCAGGCAAACCATTACACCACTCACTAGTGTTGTTTGTTATAGATCTACCACATTCTAGACGAGCAGGCTAACCATTACACCACCAGTGTTGTTTGTTATAGATCTACCATATTTTAGGTGAGAAGGCTAATCTATACACCACTAGTGTTGTTTGTTATAGATTTACCACATTCTAGGTGAGCAGGCTAATCATTACACCACTAGTGTTGTTTGTTATAGATCTACCACATTCTAGGTGAGCAGGCTAACCATTACGCCACTAGCGTTGTTTGTTATAAATCTACCACATTCTAGGTGAGCAGGCTAACCATTACAACACAGTGTTGTTTGCTATAGATCTACCACATTCTAGGTGAGTAGGCAAACTGTTACACCACTAGTGTTGTTTGTTATAGATCTACCACATTCTAGACAAGCAAGCTAATCATTACACCACTAGTGTTGTTTGTTATAGATCTACAACATTCTAGGTGAGGATGCTGACCATTACACCACTAGTGTTGTTTGCTATAGATCTACCACATTCTAGGTGAGCATGCGAATCATTATACCATTAGTGTTGTTTGTTATAGATCTACCACATTCTAGGTGAGCAGTCTAATCATTACACCACCAGTGTTGTTTGTTATAGATCTACCACATTCTAGGTGAGCAGGCTAACCATAACAACACAGTGTTGTTTGTTATAGATCTACCACATTATAGGTGAGTAGGCTAACCGTTACACCACCAGTGTTGTTTTTTATAGATCTACCACATTCTAGGTGATCAATCTAACCATTGCACGACGCACTAGTGTTGTTTGTTATCGATCTACCACATTCTAAGTGAGAAGGTTATTCATTACGCCACTAGTGTTGTTTGTTATAGATCTACCACATTCTAGGTGAGCAGGCTAACCATTACACCACGCACTAGTGTTGTTTGTTATAGATCTACCACATTCTAGACGATCAGGCTAACCATTACACCACCAGTGTTGTTTGTTATAGATCTACCACATTCTAGACGAGCAGGCTAATGTTACACCACTAGTTGTGTTTGCTATTGATCTACCACATTCTAGGTGAGCAGGCTAACCATTACACCACACTCTAGTGTTGTTTTTGATAGATCTACCACATTCTAGGTGAGAAGGTTAATCACTACACCACTAGTGTTGTTTGTTATAGATCTACCGCATTCTAGGTGAGCATGCTAACCATTACACCACGCACTAGTGTTGTTTGTTATTGATCTACCACATTCTAGACGAGCAGGCTAACCATTACACCACTACTGTTGTTTGTTATAGATCGACCACATTCTAGGTGAGCAGGCTAACCATTACACCACGCACTAGTGTTGTTTGTAATAGATTTACCACATTCTAGGCGAGCAGGCTAACCATTACACCACCAGTGTTGTTTGTTATAGATCTACCACATTTTAGGTGAGAAGGCTAACCATTACACCACTCACTAGTGTTGTTTGTTATAGATCTACCACATTATAGGTGAGCAAGCTAATCATTACACCACTAGTTTTGTTTGTTATAGATCTACCACATTCTAGGTGAGCAGGATAACCATTACAACACAGTGTTGTTTGCTATAGATCTACCACATTCTAGGTGAGTAGTCAAACTGTTACACCACCAGTGTTGTTTGTTATAGATCTACCACATTCTAGACAAGCAAGCTAATCATTACACCACTAGTGTTGTTTGTTATAGATCTACAACATTCTAGGTGAGCATGCGAATCATTACACCATTAGTGTTGTTTGTTATAGATCTACCACATTCTAGGTGAGCAGTATAATCATTACACCACCAGTGTTGTTTGTTATAGATCTACCACATTCTAGGTGAGCATGCGAATCATTACACCATTAGTGTTGTTTGTTATAGATCTACCACATTCTAGGTGAGCAGGCTAACCATTACACCACACACTAGTGTTGTTTGTGATAGATCTACCACATTCTAGGTGAGCAGGTTAATCATTACACCACTAGTGTTGTTTGTTATAGATCTACCACATTCTAGACGAGCAGGCTAACCATTACACCACTACTGTTGTTTGTTATAGATCGACCACATTCTAGGTGAGCAGGCTAACCATTACACCACGCACTAGTGTTGTTTGTAATAGATTTACCACATTCTAGGCGAGAAGGCTAACCATTACACCACCAGTGTTGTTTGTTATAGATCTACCACATTTTAGGTGAGAATGCTAACCATTACACCACGCACTAGTGTTGTTTGTTATAGATCTACCACAATCTAGGTGAGCAAGCTAATCATTACACCACTAGTGTTGTTTGTTATAGATCTACCACATTCTAGGTGAGCAGGCTAACCATTACACCACGCACTAGTGTAGTTTGTTATAGATCTACCACATTCTAGACGAGCAGGCTAACCATTACACGACTAGTGTTGTTTGCTATAGATCTACGACATTCTAGGTGAGCAGGCTAACAATTACACCACTAGTGTTGTTTGTTATAGATCTACCACATTCTAGGTGAGCATGCTAATCATTACACCACTAGTGTTGATTGTAATAGATCTACCACATTCTAGACTAGCAGGATAATCATTACACCACTAGTGTTGTTTGTTATAGATCTACCACATTCTAGGCGAGCAGGCTAACCATTACACCACTAGTGTTGTTTGTTGTAGATCTACCACATTATAGGTGATCAGGCTAACTATTACACCACTAGTGTTGTTTGTTATAGACCTACCACATTCTAGGTGAGCAGGCTAACCATTACAACACGGTGTTGTTTGTTATAGATCTACCACATTCTAGGTGAGTAGGCTAACTGTTACACCCTAGTGTTGTTTGTTATAGATCTACCACATTCTAGGTGAGGATGCTGACCATTACACCACTAGTGTTGTTTGTTATAGATCTACCACATTCTAGGTGAGCATGCGAATCATTAAACCATTAGTGTTGTTTGTTATAGATCTACCACATTCTAGGTGAGCAGTATAATCATTACACCACCAGTGTTGTTTGTTATAGATCTACCACATTCTAGGTGAGCAGTCTAACCATTGCACCACGCACTAGTGTTGTTTGTTATCGATCTACCACATTCTAAGTGAGCAGGTTAATCATTACACCACTAGTGTTGTTTGTTATAGATCTACCACATTCTAGGTGAGAAGGTTAACCATTACACCACGCACTAGTGTTGCTTGTAATAGATCTACCACATTCTAGACGAGCAGGCTAACCATTACACCACTAGTGTTGTTTGTTATAGATCTACCACATTCTAGGTGAGAAGTCTAACCATTACACCACGCACTAGTGTTGTTTGTAATAGATCTACCACATTCTAGGCGAGCAGGCTAACCATTACACCACTAGTGTTCTTTGTTACAGATCTATTACATTCTAGACGAGCAGGTTAATCTTACACCACTAGTGTTGTTTGCTATTGATCTACCACATTCTAGGTGAGCATGCTAACCATTACACCACGCACTAGTATTGTTTGCTATAGATCTGCCACATTCTAGGTGAGCAGGCTAACCATTACAACACGGTGTTGTTTGTTATAGATCTACCACATTCTAGGTGAGTAGGCTAACTGTTACACCCTAGTGTTGTTTGTTATAGATCTACCACATTCTAGACAAGCAAGTTAATCATTACACCACTAGTGTTGTTTGTTATAGATCTACCACATTCTAGGTGAGGATGCTGACCATTACACCACTAGTGTTGTTTGTTATAGATCTACCGCATTCTAGGTGAGCAGTCTAACCATTGCACCACGCACTAGTGTTGTTTGTTATCGATCTACCACATTCTAAGTGAGCAGGTTAATCATTACACCACTAGTGTTGTTTGTTATAGATCTACCACATTCTAGGTGAGCAGGTTAACCATTACACCACGCACTAGTGTTGCTTGTAATAGATCTACCACATTCTAGACGAGCAGGCTAACCATTACACCACTAGTGTTGTTTGTTATAGATCTACCACATTCTAGGTGAGAAGTCTAACCATTACACCACGCACTAGTGTTGTTTGTAATAGATTTACCACATTCTAGGCGAGAAGGCTAACCATTACACCACCAGTGTTGTTTGTTATAGATCTACCACATTTTAGGTGAGAATGCTAACCATTACACCACGCACTAGTTTTGTTTGTTATAGATCTACCACAATCTAGGTGAGCAAGCTAATCATTACACCACTAGTGTTGTTTGTTATAGATCTACCACATTCTAGGTGAGCATGCTAACCATTACACCACGCACTAGTGTAGTTTGTTATAGATCTACCACATTCTAGACGAGCAGGCTAACCATTACACGACTAGTGTTGTTTGCTATAGATCTACGACATTCTAGGTGAGCAGGCTAACAATTACACCACTAGTGTTGTTTGTTATAGATCTACCACATTCTAGGTGAGCATGCTAATCATTACACCACTAGTATTGTTTGTAATAGATCTACCACATTCTAGACTAGCAGGATAATCATTACACCACTAGTGTTGTTTGTTATAGATCTACCACATTCTAGGCGAGCAGGCTAACCATTACACCACTAGTGTTGTTTGTTGTAGATCTACCACATTATAGGTGATCAGGCTAACTATTACACCACTAGTGTTGTTTGTTATAGACCTTCCACATTCTAGGTGAGCAGGCTAACCATTACAACACAGTGTTGTTTGTTATAGATCTACCACATTCTAGGTGAGTAGGCTAACTGTTACACCCTAGTGTTGTTTGTTATAGGTCTACCACATTCTAGACAAGCAAGTTAATCATTACACCACTAGTGTTGTTTGTTATAGATCTACCACATTCTAGGTGAGGATGCTGACCATTACACCACTAGTGTTGTTTGTTATAGATCTACCACATTCTAGGTGAGCATGCGAATAATTACACCATTAGTGTTGTTTGTTATAGATCTACCACATTCTAGGTGAGCAGTATAATCATTACACCACCAGTGTTGTTTGTTATATATCTACCACATTCTAGGTGAGCAGTCTAACCATTGCACCACGCACTAGTGTTGTTTGTTATCGATCTACCACATTCTAAGTGAGCAGGTTAATCATTACACCACTAGTGTTGTTTGTTATAGATCTACCACATTCTAGGTGAGCAGGTTAACCATTACACCACGCACTAGTGTTGCTTGTAATAGATCTACCACATTCTAGACGAGCAGGCTAACCATTACACCACTAGTGTTGTTTGTTATAGATCTACCACATTCTAGGTGAGAAGTCTAACCATTACACCACGCACTAGTGTTGTTTGTTACAGATCTATTACATTCTAGACGAGCAGGTTAATCTTACACCACTAGTGTTGTTTGCTATTGATCTACCACATTCTAGGTGAGCATGCTAACCATTACACCACGCACTAGTGTTGTTTGCTATAGATCTACCACATTCTAGGTGAGCAGGCTAACCATTACACCACGCACTAGTGTTGATTGTTATAGATCTATCACATTCTAGACGATCAGGCTAACCATTACACCACTAGTATTGTTTGTTATAGATCTACCACATTTTAGGTGAACAGTCTAACCAGTACAACACAGTGTTGTTTGTTATAGATCTACCACATTATAGGTGAGTAGGCTAACCATTACACCACTAGTATTGTTTGTTATAGATCTACCACATTTTAGGTGAACAGTCTAACCAGTACAACACAGTGTTGTTTGTTATAGATCTACCACATTCTAGGTGAGCAGTCTAACCATTACACTACGCACTAGTGTTTTTTGTTATAGATCTACCACATTCTAGGTGAGCAGGCTAACCATTACACCACGCACTAGTGTTGTTTGTTATAGATCTACCACATTCTAGACGAGCAGGCTAACCATTACACCACCAGTGTTGTTTGTTATAGATCTACCATATTTTAGGTGAGAAGGCTAATCATTACACCACTAGTGTTGTTTGTTATAGATTTACCACATTCTAGGTGAGCAGGCTAATCATTACACCACTAGTGTTGTTTGTTATAGATCTACCACATTCTAGGTGAACAGGCTAACCATTACGCCACTAGCGTTGTTTGTTATAAATCTACCACATTCTAGGTGAGCAGGCTAACCATTACAACACAGTGTTGTTTGCTATAGATCTACCACATTCTAGGTGAGTAGGCAAACTGTTACACCACTAGTGTTGTTTGTTATAGATCTACCACATTCTAGACAAGCAAGCTAATCATTACACCACTAGTGTTGTTTGTTATAGATCTACCACATTCTAGGTGAGCATGCGAATCATTACACCATTAGTGTTGTTTGTTATAGATCTACCACATTCTAGGTGAGCAGTCTAATCATTACACCACCAGTGTTGTTTGTTATAGATCTACCACATTCTAGGTGAGCAGGCTAACCATTACAACACTAGTATTGTTTGTTATAGAGCTACCACATTATAGGTGAGCAGTCTAACCATTACACTACGCACTAGTGTTTTTTGTTATAGATCTACCACATTCTAGGTGAGCAGGCTAACCATTACACCACGCACTAGTGTTGTTTGTTATAGATCTACCACATTCTAGACGAGCAGTCTAACCATTACACCACCAGTGTTGTTTGTTATAGATCTACCATATTTTAGGTGAGAAGGCTAATCATTACACCACTAGTGTTGTTTGTTATAGATTTACCACATTCTAGGTGAGCAGGCTAATCATTACACCACTAGTGTTGTTTGTTATAGATCTACCACATTCTAGGTGAGCAGGCTAACCATTACGCCACTAGCATTGTTTGTTATAAATCTACCACATTCTAGGTGAGCAGGCTAACCATTACAACACAGTGTTGTTTGCTATTGATCTACCACATTCTAGGTGAGGAGGCAAACTGTTACACCACTAGTGTTGTTTGTTATAGATCTACCACATTCTAGACAAGCAAGCTAATCATTACACCATTAGTGTTGTTTGTTATAGATCTACAACATTCTAGGTGAGGATGCTGACCATTACACCACTAGTGTTGTTTGTTATAGATCTACCACATTCTAGGTGAGCATGCGAATCATTAAACCATTAGTGTTGTTTGTTATAGATCTACCACATTCTAGGTGAGCAGTATAATCATTACACCACCAGTGTTGTTTGTTATAGATCTACCACATTCTAGGTGAGCAGTCTAACCATTGCACCACGCACTAGTGTTGTTTGTTATCGATCTACCACATTCTAAGTGAGCATGTTAATCATTACACCACTAGTGTTGTTTGTTATAGATCTACCACATTCTAGGTGAGCAGGTTAACCATTACACCACGCACTAGTGTTGCTTGTAATAGATCTACCACATTCTAGACGAGCAGGCTAACCATTACACCACTAGTGTTGTTTGTTATAGATCTACCACATTCTAGGTGAGAAGTCTAACCATTACACCACGCACTAGTGTTGTTTGTAATAGATCTACCACATTCTAGGCGAGCAGGCTAACCATTACACCACTAGTGTTCTTTGTTACAGATCTATTACATTCTAGACGAGCAGGTTAATCTTACACCACTAGTGTTGTTTGCTATTGATCTACCACATTCTAGGTGAGCATGCTAACCATTACACCACGCACTAGTGTTGTTTGCTATAGATCTGCCACATTCTAGGTGAGCAGGCTAACCATTACAACACGGTGTTGTTTGTTATAGATCTACCACATTCTAGGTGAGTGGGCTAACTGTTACACCCTAGTGTTGTTTGTTATAGATCTACCACATTCTAGACAAGCAAGTTAATCATTACACCACTAGTGTTGTTTGTTATAGATCTACCACATTCTAGGTGAGGATGCTGACCATTACACCACTAGTGTTGTTTGTTATAGATCTACCACATTCTAGGTGAGCATGCGAATAATTACACCATTAGTGTTGTTTGTTATAGATCTACCGCATTCTAGGTGAGCAGTATAATCATTACACCACCAGTGTTGTTTGTTATATATCTACCACATTCTAGGTGAGCAGTCTAACCATTGCACCACGCACTAGTGTTGTTTGTTATCGATCTACCACATTCTAAGTGAGCAGGTTAATCATTACACCACTAGTGTTGTTTGTTATAGATCTACCACATTCTAGGTGAGCAGGTTAACCATTACACCACGCACTAGTGTTGCTTGTAATAGATCTACCACATTCTAGACGAGCAGGCTAACCATTACACCACTAGTGTTGTTTGTTATAGATCTACCACATTCTAGGTGAGAAGTCTAACCATTACACCACGCACTAGTGTTGTTTGTAATAGATTTACTACATTCTAGGCGAGAAGGCTAACCATTACACCACCAGTGTTGTTTGTTATAGATCTACCACATTTTAGGTGAGAATGCTAACCATTACACCACGCACTAGTTTTGTTTGTTATAGATCTACCACAATCTAGGTGAGCAAGCTAATCATTACACCACTAGTGTTGTTTGTTATAGATCTACCACATTCTAGGTGAGCATGCTAACCATTACACCACGCACTAGTGTAGTTTGTTATAGATCTACCACATTCTAGACGAGCAGGCTAACCATTACACGACTAGTGTTGTTTGCTATAGATCTACGACATTCTAGGTGAGCAGGCTAACAATTACACCACTAGTGTTGTTTGTTATAGATCTACCACATTCTAGGTGAGCATGCTAATCATTACACCACTAGTATTGTTTGTAATAGATCTACCACATTCTAGACTAGCAGGATAATCATTACACCACTAGTGTTGTTTGTTATAGATCTACCACATTCTAGGCGAGCAGGCTAACCATTACACCACTAGTGTTGTTTGTTGTAGATCTACCACATTATAGGTGATCAGGCTAACTATTACACCACTAGTGTTGTTTGTTATAGACCTTCCACATTCTAGGTGAGCAGGCTAACCATTACAACACAGTGTTGTTTGTTATAGATCTACCACATTCTAGGTGAGTAGGCTAACTGTTACACCCTAGTGTTGTTTGTTATAGATCTACCACATTCTAGACAAGCAAGTTAATCATTACACCACTAGTGTTGTTTGTTATAGATCTACCACATTCTAGGTGAGGATGCTGACCATTACACCACTAGTGTTGTTTGTTATAGATCTACCACATTCTAGGTGAGCA
This sequence comes from Bathymodiolus brooksi, assembly GCA_963680875.1. Lineage (NCBI taxonomy): Eukaryota > Metazoa > Mollusca > Bivalvia > Mytilida > Modiolidae > Bathymodiolus > Bathymodiolus brooksi. The sequence goes on along the minus strand of OY804585.1, from coordinate 63,662,761 downwards.
TGCGAATAATTACACCATTAGTGTTGTTTGTTATAGATCTACCACATTCTAGGTGAGCAGTATAATCATTACACCACCAGTGTTGTTTGTTATATATCTACCACATTCTAGGTGAGCAGTCTAACCATTGCACCACGCACTAGTGTTGTTTGTTATCGATCTACCACATTCTAAGTGAGCAGGTTAATCATAACACCACTAGTGTTGTTTGTTATAGATCTACCACATTCTAGGTGAGCAGGTTAACCATTACACCACGCACTAGTGTTGCTTGTAATAGATCTACCACATTCTAGACGAGCAGGCTAACCATTACACCACTAGTGTTGTTTGTTATAGATCTACCACATTCTAGGTGAGAAGTCTAACCATTACACCACGCACTAGTGTTGTTTGTTACAGATCTATTACATTCTAGACGAGCAGGTTAATCTTACACCACTAGTGTTGTTTGCTATTGATCTACCACATTCTAGGTGAGCATGCTAACCATTACACCACGCACTAGTGTTGTTTGCTATAGATCTACCACATTCTAGGTGAGCAGGCTAACCATTACACCACGCACTAGTGTTGTTTGTTATAGATCTATCACATTCTAGACGATCAGGCTAACCATTACACCACTAGTATTGTTTGTTATAGATCTACCACATTTTAGGTGAACAGTCTAACCAGTACAACACAGTGTTGTTTGTTATAGATCTACCACATTATAGGTGAGTAGGCTAACCATTACACCACTAGTATTGTTTGTTATAGATCTACCACATTTTAGGTGAACAGTCTAACCAGTACAACACAGTGTTGTTTGTTATAGATCTACCACATTCTAGGTGAGCAGTCTAACCATTACACTACGCACTAGTGTTTTTTGTTATAGATCTACCACATTCTAGGTGAGCAGGCTAACCATTACACCACGCACTAGTGTTGTTTGTTATAGATCTACCACATTCTAGACGAGCAGGCTAACCATTACACCACCAGTGTTGTTTGTTATAGATCTACCATATTTTAGGTGAGAAGGCTAATCATTACACCACTAGTGTTGTTTGTTATAGATTTACCACATTCTAGGTGAGCAGGCTAATCATTACACCACTAGTGTTGTTTGTTATAGATCTACCACATTCTAGGTGAACAGGCTAACCATTACGCCACTAGCGTTGTTTGTTATAAATCTACCACATTCTAGGTGAGCAGGCTAACCATTACAACACAGTGTTGTTTGCTATAGATCTACCACATTCTAGGTGAGTAGGCAAACTGTTACACCACTAGTGTTGTTTGTTATAGATCTACCACATTCTAGACAAGCAAGCTAATCATTACACCACTAGTGTTGTTTGTTATAGATCTACCATATTCTAGGTGAGTAGGCTAACTGTTACACCCTAGTGTTGTTTGTTATAGATCTACCACATTCTAGACAAGCAAGTTAATCATTACACCACTAGTGTTGTTTGTTATAGATCTACCACATTCTAGGTGAGGATGCTGACCATTACACCACTAGTGTTGTTTGTTATAGATCTACCACATTCTAGGTGAGCATGCGAATAATTACACCATTAGTGTTGTTTGTTATAGATCTACCGCATTCTAGGTGAGCAGTATAATCATTACACCACCAGTGTTGTTTGTTATATATCTACCACATTCTAGGTGAGCAGTCTAACCATTGCACCACGCACTAGTTTTGTTTGTTATCGATCTACCACATTCTAGGTGAGCAGGTTAACCATTACACCACGCACTAGTGTTGCTTGTAATAGATCTACCACATTCTAGACGAGCAGGCTAACCATTACACCACTAGTGTTGTTTGTTATAGATCTACCACATTCTAGGTGAGAAGTCTAACCATTACACCACGCACTAGTGTTGTTTGTAATAGATTTACCACATTCTAGGCGAGAAGGCTAACCATTACACCACCAGTGTTGTTTGTTATAGATCTACCACATTTTAGGTGAGAATGCTAACCATTACACCACGCACTAGTTTTGTTTGTTATAGATCTACCACAATCTAGGTGAGCAAGCTAATCATTACACCACTATTGTTGTTTGTTATAGATCTACCACATTCTAGGTGAGCATGCTAACCATTACACCACGCACTAGTGTAGTTTGTTATAGATCTACCACATTCTAGACGAGCAGGCTAACCATTACACGACTAGTGTTGTTTGCTATAGATCTACGACATTCTAGGTGAGCAGGCTAACAATTACACCACTAGTGTTGTTTGTTATAGATCTACCACATTCTAGGTGAGCATGCTAATCATTACACCACTAGTATTGTTTGTAATAGATCTACCACATTCTAGACTAGCAGGATAATCATTACACCACTAGTGTTGTTTGTTATAGATCTACCACATTCTAGGCGAGCAGGCTAACCATTACACCACTAGTGTTGTTTGTTGTAGATCTACCACATTATAGGTGATCAGGCTAACTATTACACCACTAGTGTTGTTTGTTATAGACCTTCCACATTCTAGGTGAGCAGGCTAACCATTACAACACAGTGTTGTTTGTTATAGATCTACCACATTCTAGGTGAGTAGGCTAACTGTTACACCCTAGTGTTGTTTGTTATAGATCTACCACATTCTAGACAAGCAAGTTAATCATTACACCACTAGTGTTGTTTGTTATAGATCTACCACATTCTAGGTGAGGATGCTGACCATTACACCACTAGTGTTGTTTGTTATAGATCTACCACATTCTAGGTGAGAATGCTAACCATTACACCACGCACTAGTTTTGTTTGTTATAGATCTACCACAATCTAGGTGAGCAAGCTAATCATTACACCACTAGTGTTGTTTGTTATAGATCTACCACATTCTAGGTGAGCATGCTAACCATTACACCACGCACTAGTGTAGTTTGTTATAGATCTACCACATTCTAGACGAGCAGGCTAACCATTACACGACTAGTGTTGTTTGCTATAGATCTACGACATTCTAGGTGAGCAGGCTAACAATTACACCACTAGTGTTGTTTGTTATAGATCTACCACATTCTAGGTGAGCATGCTAATCATTACACCACTAGTATTGTTTGTAATAGATCTACCACATTCTAGACTAGCAGGATAATCATTACACCACTAGTGTTGTTTGTTATAGATCTACCACATTCTAGGCGAGCAGGCTAACCATTACACCACTAGTGTTGTTTGTTGTAGATCTACCACATTATAGGTGATCAGGCTAACTATTACACCACTAGTGTTGTTTGTTATAGACCTTCCACATTCTAGGTGAGCAGGCTAACCATTACAACACAGTGTTGTTTGTTATAGATCTACCACATTCTAGGTGAGTAGGCTAACTGTTACACCCTAGTGTTGTTTGTTATAGATCTACCACATTCTAGACAAGCAAGTTAATCATTACACCACTAGTGTTGTTTGTTAAAGATCTACCACATTCTAGGTGAGGATGCTGACCATTACACCACTAGTGTTGTTTGTTATAGATCTACAACATTCTAGGTGAGCAGTATAATCATTACACCACCAGTGTTGTTTGTTATATATCTACCACATTCTAGGTGAGCAGTCTAACCATTGCACCACGCACTAGTGTTGTTTGTTATCGATCTACCACATTCTAAGTGAGCAGGTTAATCATTACACCACTAGTGTTGTTTGTTATAGATCTACCACATTCTAGGTGAGCAGGTTAACCATTACACCACGCACTAGTGTTGCTTGTAATAGATCTACCACATTCTAGACGAGCAGGCTAACCATTACACCACTAGTGTTGTTTGTTATAGATCTACCACATTCTAGGTGAGAAGTCTAACCATTACACCACGCACTAGTGTTGTTTGTTACAGATCTATTACATTCTAGACGAGCAGGTTAATCTTACACCACTAGTGTTGTTTGCTATTGATCTACCACATTCTAGGTGAGCATGCTAACCATTACACCACGCACTAGTGTTGTTTGCTATAGATCTACCACATTCTAGGTGAGCAGGCTAACCATTACACCACGCACTAGTGTTGTTTGTTATAGATCTATCACATTCTAGACGATCAGGCTAACCATTACACCACTAGTATTGTTTGTTATAGATCTACCACATTTTAGGTGAACAGTCTAACCAGTACAACACAGTGTTGTTTGTTATAGATCTACCACATTATAGGTGAGTAGGCTAACCATTACACCACTAGTATTGTTTGTTATAGATCTACCACATTTTAGGTGAACAGTCTAACCAGTACAACACAGTGTTGTTTGTTATAGATCTACCACATTCTAGGTGAGCAGTCTAACCATTACACTACGCACTAGTGTTTTTTGTTATAGATCTACCACATTCTAGGTGAGCAGGCTAACCATTACACCACGCACTAGTGTTGTTTGTTATAGATCTACCACATTCTAGACGAGCAGGCTAACCATTACACCACCAGTGTTGTTTGTTATAGATCTACCATATTTTAGGTGAGAAGGCTAATCATTACACCACTAGTGTTGTTTGTTATAGATTTACCACATTCTAGGTGAGCAGGCTAATCATTACACCACTAGTGTTGTTTGTTATAGATCTACCACATTCTAGGTGAACAGGCTAACCATTACGCCACTAGCGTTGTTTGTTATAAATCTACCACATTCTAGGTGAGCAGGCTAACCATTACAACACAGTGTTGTTTGCTATAGATCTACCACATTCTAGGTGAGTAGGCAAACTGTTACACCACTAGTGTTGTTTGTTATAGATCTACCACATTCTAGACAAGCAAGCTAATCATTACACCACTAGTGTTGTTTGTTATAGATCTACCACATTCTAGGTGAGCATGCGAATCATTACACCATTAGTGTTGTTTGTTATAGATCTACCACATTCTAGGTGAGCAGTCTAATCATTACACCACCAGTGTTGTTTGTTATAGATCTACCACATTCTAGGTGAGCAGGCTAACCATTACAACACAGTGTTGTTTGCTATAGATCTACCACATTCTAGGTGTGTAGGCAAACTGTTACACCACTAGTGTTGTTTGTTATAGATCTACCACATTCTAGACAAGCAAGCTAATCATTACACCACTAGTGTTGTTTGTTATAGATCTACCACATTCTAGGTGAGCATGCGAATCATTACACCATTAGTGTTGTTTGTTATAGATCTACCACATTCTAGGTGAGCAGCCTAATCATTACACCACCAGTGTTGTTTGTTATAGATCTACCACATTCTAGGTGAGCAGGCTAACCATTACAACACAGTGTTGTTTGTTATAGAGCTACCACATTATAGGTGAGCAGTCTAACCATTACACTACGCACTAGTGTTGTTTGTTATAGATCTACCACATTCTAGGCGAGCAGGCTAACCATTACACCACTAGTGTTGTTTGTTGTAGATCTACCACATTATAGGTGATCAGGCTAACTATTACACCACTAGTGTTGTTTGTTATAGACCTTCCACATTCTAGGTGAGCAGGCTAACCATTACAACACAGTGTTGTTTGTTATAGATCTACCACATTCTAGGTGAGTAGGCTAACTGTTACACCCTAGTGTTGTTTGTTATAGATCTACCACATTCTAGACGAGCAAGTTAATCATTACACCACTAGTGTTGTTTGTTATAGATCTACCACATTCTAGGTGAGGATGCTGACCATTACACCACTAGTGTTGTTTGTTATAGATCTACCACATTCTAGGTGAGCAGTATAATCATTACACCACCAGTGTTGTTTGTTATATATCTACCACATTCTAGGTGAGCAGTCTAACCATTGCACCACGCACTAGTGTTGTTTGTTATCGATCTACCACATTCTAAGTGAGCAGGTTAATCATTACACCACTAGTGTTGTTTGTTATAGATCTACCACATTCTAGGTGAGCAGGTTAACCATTACACCACGCACTAGTGTTGCTTGTAATAGATCTACCACATTCTAGACGAGCAGGCTAACCATTACACCACTATTGTTGTTTGTTATAGATCTACCACATTCTAGGTGAGAAGTCTAACCATTACACCACGCACTAGTGTTGTTTGTTACAGATCTATTACATTCTAGACGAGCAGGTTAATCTTACACCACTAGTGTTGTTTGCTATTGATCTACCACATTCTAGGTGAGCATGCTAACCATTACACCACGCACTAGTGTTGTTTGCTATAGATCTACCACATTCTAGGTGAGCAGGCTAACCATTACACCACGCACTAGTGTTGTTTGTTATAGATCTATCACATTCTAGACGATCAGGCTAACCATTACACCACTAGTATTGTTTGTTATAGATCTACCACATTTTAGGTGAACAGTCTAACCAGTACAACACAGTGTTGTTTGTTATAGATCTACCACATTATAGGTGAGTAGGCTAACCATTACACCACTAGTATTGTTTGTTATAGATCTACCACATTTTAGGTGAACAGTCTAACCAGTACAACACAGTGTTGTTTGTTATAGATCTACCACATTCTAGGTGAGCAGTCTAACCATTACACTACGCACTAGTGTTTTTTGTTATAGATCTACCACATTCTAGGTGAGCAGGCTAACCATTACACCACGCACTAGTGTTGTTTGTTATAGATCTACCACATTCTAGACGAGCAGGCTAACCATTACACCACCAGTGTTGTTTGTTATAGATCTACCATATTTTAGGTGAGAAGGCTAATCATTACACCACTAGTGTTGTTTGTTATAGATTTACCACATTCTAGGTGAGCAGGCTAATCATTACACCACTAGTGTTGTTTGTTATAGATCTACCACATTCTAGGTGAACAGGCTAACCATTACGCCACTAGCGTTGTTTGTTATAAATCTACCACATTCTAGGTGAGCAGGCTAACCATTACAACACAGTGTTGTTTGCTATAGATCTACCACATTCTAGGTGAGTAGGCAAACTGTTACACCACTAGTGTTGTTTGTTATAGATCTACCACATTCTAGACAAGCAAGCTAATCATTACACCACTAGTGTTGTTTGTTATAGATCTACCACATTCTAGGTGAGCATGCGAATCATTACACCATTAGTGTTGTTTGTTATAGATCTACCACATTCTAGGTGAGCAGTCTAATCATTACACCACCAGTGTTGTTTGTTATAGATCTACCACATTCTAGGTGAGCAGGCTAACCATTACAACACAGTGTTGTTTGCTATAGATCTACCACATTCTAGGTGAGTAGGCAAACTGTTACACCACTAGTGTTGTTTGTTATAGATCTACCACATTCTAGACAAGCAAGCTAATCATTACACCACTAGTGTTGTTTGTTATAGATCTACCACATTCTAGGTGAGCATGCGAATCATTACACCATTAGTGTTGTTTGTTATAGATCTACCACATTCTAGGTGAGCAGTCTAATCATTACACCACCAGTGTTGTTTGTTATAGATCTACCACATTCTAGGTGAGCAGGCTAACCATTACAACACAGTGTTGTTTGCTAGAGAGCTACCACATTATAGGTGAGCAGTCTAACCATTACACTACGCACTAGTGTTTTTTGTTATAGATCTACCACATTCTAGGTGAGCAGGCTAACCATTACACCATGCACTAGTGTTGTTTGTTATAGATCTACCACATTCTAGACGAGCAGGCTAACCATTACACCACCAGTGTTGTTTGTTATAGATCTACCATATTTTAGGTGAGAAGTCTAATCATTACACCACTAGTGTTGTTTGTTATAGATTTACCACATTCTAGGTGAGCAGGCTAATCATTACACCACTAGTGTTGTTTGTTATAGATCTACCACATTCTAGGTGAGCAGTCTAACCATTACGCCACTAGCATTGTTTGTTATAAATCTACCACATTCTAGGTGAGCATGCTAACCATTACAACACAGTGTTGTTTGCTATAGATCTACCACATTCTAGGTGAGGAGGCAAACTGTTACACCACTAGTGTTGTTTGTTATAGATCTACCACATTCTAGACAAGCAAGCTAATCATTACACCATTAGTGTTGTTTGTTATAGATCTACAACATTCTAGGTGAGGATGCTGACCATTACACCACTAGTGTTGTTTGTTATAGATCTACCTTATTCTAGGTGAGCATGCGAATCATTACACCATTAGTGTTGTTTGTTATAGATCTACCATATTCTAGGTGAGCAGTCTAATCATTACACCACCAGTGTTGTTTGTTATAGATCTACCACATTCTAGGTGAGCAGGCTAACCATTACAACACAGTGTTGTTTGTTATAGATCTACCACATTATAGGTGAGTAGGCTAACGTTACACCACTAGTGTTGTTTGTTATCGATCTACCACATTCTAAGTGAGAAGGTTATTCATTGCACCACTAGTGTTGTTTGTTATAGATCTACCACATTCTAGGTGAGCAGGCTAACCATTACACCACGCACTAGTGTTGTTTGTTATAGATCTACCACATTCTAGACAAGCAAGCTAATCATTACACCATTAGTGTTGTTTGTTATAGATCTACAACATTCTAGGTGAGGATGCTGACCATTACACCACTAGTGTTGTTTGTTATAGATCTACCACATTCTAGGTGAGCATGCGAATCATTACACCATTAGTGTTGTTTGTTATAGATCTACCATATTCTAGGTGAGCAGTCTAATCATTACACCACCAGTGTTGTTTGTTATAGATCTACCACATTCTAGGTGAGCAGGCTAACCATTACAACACAGTGTTGTTTGTTATAGATCTACCACTTTCTAGGTGATCAATCTAACCATTGCACGACGCACTAGTGTTGTTTGTTATCGATCTACCACATTCTAAGTGAGAAGGTTATTCATTACACCACTAGTGTTGTTTGTTATAGATCTACCACATTCTAGGTGAGCAGGCTAACCATTACACCACGCACTAGTGTTGTTTGTTATAGATCTACCACATTCTAGACGAGCAGGCTAACCATTACACCACCAGTGTTGTTTGTTATAGATCTACCACATTCTAGACGAGCAGGCTAATGTTACACCACTTGTGTTGTGTGCTATAGATCTACCACATTCTAGGTGAGCAGGCTAACCATTACACCACACTCTAGTGTTGTTTGTGATAGATCTACCACATTCTAGGTGAGAAGGTTAATCACTACACCACTAGTGTTGTTTGTTATAGATCTACCGCATTCTAGGTGAGCATGCTAACCATTACACCACGCACTAGTGTTGTTTGTTATTGATCTACCACATTCTAGACGAGCAGGCTAACCATTACACCACTACTGTTGTTTGTTATAGATCGACCACATTCTAGGTGAGCAGGCTAACCATTACACCACGCACTAGTGTTGTTTGTTATAGATCTACCACATTCTAGACGAGCAGGCTAACCATTACACCACCAGTGTTGTTTGTTATAGATCTACCACATTCTAGACGAGCAGGCTAACCATTACACCACACTCTAGTGTTGTTTGTGATAGATCTACCACATTCTAGGTGAAAAGGTTAATCACTACACCACTAGTGTTGTTTGTTATAGATCTACCGCATTCTAGGTGAGCATGCTAACCATTACACCACGCACTAGTGTTGTTTGTTATTGATCTACCATATTCTAGACGAGCAGGCTAACCATTACACCACTACTGTTGTTTGTTATAGATCGACCACATTCTAGGTGAGCAGGCTAACCATTACACCACGCACTAGTGTTGTTTGTAATAGATTTACCACATTCTAGGCGAGCAGGCTAACCATTACACCACCAGTGTTGTTTGTTATCGATCTACCACATTCTAAGTGAGAAGGTTATTCATTACACCACTAGTGGTGTTTGCTATAGATCTACCACATTCTAGGTGAGCAGGCTAACCATTACACCACGCACTAGTGTTGTTTGTTATAGATCTACCACATTCTAGACGAGCAGGCTAACCATTACACCACCAGTGTTGTTTGTTATAGATCTACCACATTCTAGACGAGCAGGCTAATGTTACACCATTTGTGTTGTGTGCTATAGATCTACCACATTCTAGGTGAGCAGGCTAACCATTACACCACACTCTAGTGTTGTTTGTGATAGATCTACCACATTCTAGGTGAGAAGGTTAATCACTACACCACTAGTGTTGTTTGTTATAGATCTACCGCATTCTAGGTGAGCATGCTAACCATTACACCACGCACTAGTGTTGTTTGTTATTGATCTACCACATTCTAGACGAGCAGGCTAACCATTACACCACTACTGTTGTTTGTTATAGATCGACCACATTCTAGGTGAGCAGGCTAACCATTACACCAGGCACTAGTGTTGTTTGTAATAGATTTACCACATTCTAGGCGAGCAGGCTAACCATTACACCACCAGTGTTGTTTGTTATAGATCTACCACATTTTAGGTGAGAAGGCTAACCATTACACCACGCACTAGTGTTGTTTGTTATAGATCTACCACATTCTAGGTGAGCAAGCTAATCATTACACCACTAGTTTTGTTTGTTATAGATCTACCACATTCTAGGTGAGCAGGCTAACCATTACAACACAGTGTTGTTTGCTATAGATCTACCACATTCTAGGTGAGTAGGCAAAATGTTACACCACTAGTGTTGTTTGTTATAGATCTACCACATTCTAGACAAGCAAGCTAATCATTACACCACTAGTGTTGTATGTTATAGATCTACCACATTCTAGGTGAGGATGCTGACCATTACACCACTAGTGTTGTTTGTTATAGATCTACCACATTCTAGGTGAGCAGGCTAACCATTACAACACAGTGTTGTTTGCTATAGATCTACCACATTCTAGGTGAGTAGGCAAACTGTTACACCACTAGTGTTGTTTGTTATAGATCTACCACATTCTAGACAAGCAAGCTAATCATTACACCATTAGTGTTGTTTGTTATAGATCTACCACATTCTAGGTGAGCAGTCTAATCATTACACCACCAGTGTTGTTTGTTATAGATCTACCACATTCTAGGTGAGCAGGCTAACCATTACAACACAGTGTTGTTTGTTATAGATCTACCACATTATAGGTGAGTAGGCTAACCGTTACACCACTAGTGTTGTTTTTTATAGATCTACCACATTCTAGGTGATCAATCTAACCATTGCACGACGCACTAGTGTTGTTTGTTATCGATATACCACATTCTAAGTGAGAAGGTTATTCATTACACCACTAGTGTTGTTTGTTATAGATCTACCACATTCTAGGTGAGCAGGCTAACCATTACACCACGCACTAGTGTTGTTTGTTATAGATCTACCACATTCTAGACGGGCAGGCTAACCATTACACCACCAGTGTTGTTTGTTATAGATCTACCACATTCTAGACGAGCAGGCTAATGTTACACCACTAGTGTTGTTTGCTATAGATCTACCACATTCTAGGTGAGCAGGCTAACCATTACACCACACTCTAGTGTTGTTTGTGATAGATCTACCACATTCTAGGTGAGAAGGTTAATCACTACACCACTAGTGTTGTTTGTTATAGATCTACCGCATTCTAGGTGAGCATGCTAACCTTTACACCACGCACTAGTGTTGTTTGTTATTGATCTACCACATTCTAGACGAGCAGGCTAACCATTACACCACTACTGTTGTTTGTAATAGATCGACCACATTCTAGGTGAGCAGGCTAACCATTACACCACGCACTAGTGTTGTTTGTAATAGATTTACCACATTCTAGGCGAGCAGGCTAACCATTACACCACCAGTGTTGTTTGTTATAGATCTACCACATTTTAGGTGAGAAGGCTAACCATTACACCACGCACTAGTGTTGTTTGTTATAGATCTACCACATTCTAGGTGAGCAAACTAATCATTACACCACTAGTTTTGTTTGTTATAGATCTACCACATTCTAGGTGAGCAGGCTAACCATTACAACACAGTGTTGTTTGCTATAGATCTACCACATTCTAGGTGAGTAGGCAAACTGTTACACCACTAGTGTTGTTTGTTATAGATCTACCACATTCTAGGTGAGCATGCGAATCATTACACCATTAGTGTTGTTTGTTATAGATCTACCACATTCTAGGTGAGCAGTCTAATCATTACACCACCAGTGTTGTTTGTTATAGATCTACCACATTCTAGGTGAGCAGGCTAACCATTACAACACAGTGTTGTTTGTTATAGATCTACCACATTATAGGTGAGTAGCCTAACCGTTACACCACTAGAGTTGTTTTTTATAGATCTACCACATTCTAGGTGATCAATCTAACCATTGCACGACGCACTAGTGTGGTTTGTTATCGATCTACCACATCCTAAGTGAGAACGTTATTCATTACACCACTAGTGTTGTTTGTTATAGATCTACCACATTCTAGGTGAGCAGGCTAATCATTACACCACTAGTGTTGTTTGTTATAGATCTACCACATTCTAGACGAGCAGGCTAATGTTACACCACTAGTGGTGTTTGCTATAGATCTACCACATTCTAGGTGAGCAGGCTAACCATTACAACACAGTGTTGTTTGCTATAGATCTACCACATTTTAGGTGAGAAGGCTAACCATTACACCACGCACTAGTGTTGTTTGTTATAGATCTACCACATTCTAGACAAGCAAGCTAATCATTACACCATTAGTGTTGTTTGTTATAGATCTACCACATTCTAGGTGAGCAGTCTAATCATTACACCACCAGTGTTGTTTGTTATAGATCTACCACATTCTAGGTGAGCAGGCTAACCATTACAACACAGTGTTGTTTGTTATTGATCTACCACATTATAGGTGAGTAGGCTAACAGTTACACCACTAGTGTTGTTTTTTATAGATCTACCACATTCTAGGTGATCAATCTAACCATTGCACGACGCACTAGTGTTGTTTGTTATCGATATACCACATTCTAAGTGAGAAGGTTATTCATTACACCACTAGTGTTGTTTGTTATAGATCTACCACATTCTAGGTGAGCAGGCTAACCATTACACCACGCACTAGTGTTGTTTGTTATAGATCTACCACATTCTAGACGAGCAGGCTAACCATTACACCACCAGTGTTGTTTGTTATAGATCTATCACATTCTAGACGAGCAGGCTAATGTTACACCACTAGTGTTGTTTGCTATAGATCTACCACATTCTAGGTGAGCAGGCTAACCATTACACCACACTCTAGTGTTGTTTGTGATAGATCTACCACATTCTAGGTGAGAAGGTTAATCACTACAACACTAGTGTTGTTTGTTATAGATCTACCGCATTCTAGGTGAGCATGCTAACCATTACACCACGCACTAGTGTTGTTTGTTATTGATCTACCACATTCTAGACGAGCAGGCTAACCATTACACCATTACTGTTGTTTGTAATAGATCGACCACATTCTAGTTGAGCAGGCTAACCATTACACCACGCACTAGTGTTGTTTGTAATAGATTTACCACATTCTAGGCGATCAGGCTAACCATTACACCACCAGTGTTGCTTGTTATAGATCTACCACATTTTAGGTGAGAAGGCTAACCATTACACCACTCACTAGTGTTGTTTGTTATAGATCTACCACATTCTAGGTGAGCAAGCTAATCATTACACCACTAGTTTTGTTTGTAATAGATCTACCACATTCTAGGTGAGCAGGCTAACCATTACAACACAGTGTTGTTTGCTATAGATCTACCACATTCTAGGTGAGTAGGCAAACTGTTACACCACTAGTGTTGTTTGTTATAGATCTACCACATTCTAGACAAGCAAGCTAATCATTACACCACTAGTGTTGTTTGTTATAGATCTACAACATTCTAGGTGAGGATGCTGACCATTACACCACTAGTGGTGTTTGTTATAGATCTACCACATTCTAGGTGAGCATGCGAATCATTACACCATTAGTGTTGTTTGTTATAGATCTACCACATTCTAGGTGAGCAGTCTAATCATTACACCACCAGTGTTGTTTGTTATAGATCTACCACATTCTAGGTGAGCAGGCTAACCATTACAACACAGTGTTGTTTGTTATAGATCTACCACATTATAGGTGAGTAGGCTAACCGTTACACCACTAGACTTGTTTTTTATAGATCTACCACATTCTAGGTGATCAATCTAACCATTGCACGACGCACTAGTGTTGTTTGTTATCGATCTACCACATCCTAAGTGAGAAGGTTATTCATTACACCACTAGTGTTGTTTGTTATAGATCTACCACATGCTAGGAGAGCAGGCTAATCATTACACCACTAGTGTTGTTTGTTATAGATCTACCACATTCTAGACGAGCAGGCTAATGTTACATCACTAGTGTTGTTTGCTATAGATCTACCACATTCTAGGTGAGCAGGCTAATCATTAAACCACACTCTAGTGTTGTTTGTGATAGATCTACCACATTATAGGTGAGTAGGCTAACCGTTACACCACTAGAGTTGTTTTTTATAGATCTACCACATTCTAGGTGATCAATCTAACCATTGCACGACGCACTAGTGTTGTTTGTTATCGATCTACCACATCCTAAGTGAGAAGGTTATTCATTACACCACTAGTGTTGTTTGTGATTGATCTACCACATTCTAGGTGAGCAGGCTAATCATTACACCACTAGTGTTGTTTGTTATAGATCTACCACATTCTAGACGAGCAGGCTAATGTTACACCACTAGTGTTGTTTGCTATAGATCTACCACATTCTAGGTGAGCAGGCTAACCATTACACCACACTCTAGTGTTGTTTGCGATAGATCTACCACATTCTAGGTGAGCAGGTTAATCACTACACCACTAGTGTTGTTTGTTATAGATCTACCACATTCTAGGTGAGCATGCTAACCATTACACCACGCACTAGTGTTGTTTATTATAGATCTACCACATTCTAGACGAGCAGGCTAACCATTACACCACTACTGTTGTTTGTTATAGATCGACCACATTCTAGGTGAGCAGGCTAACCATTACACCACGCACTATTGTTGTTTGTAATAGATTTACCACATTCTAGGCGAGCAGGCTAACCATTACACCACCAGTGTTGTTTGTTATAGATCTACCACATTTTAGGTGAGAAGACTAACCATTACACCACGCACTAGTGTTGTTTGTTATAGATCTACCACATTCTAGGTGAGCAAGCTAATCATTACACCACTAGTGTTGTTTGTTATAGATCTACCACATTCTAGGTGAGCAGGCTAACCATTACACCACGCACTAGTGTTGTTTGTTATAGATCTACCACATTCTAGACGAGCAGGCTAACCATTACACGACTAGTGTTGTTTGCTATAGATCTACCACATTCTAGGTGAGCATGCTAATCATTACACCACTAGTGTTGTTTGTAATAGATCTACCACATTCTAGACTAGCAGGCTAATCATTACACCACTAGTGTTGTTTGTTATAGATCTACCACATTCTAGACAAGCAGGCTAATCATTACACCACTAGTGTTGTTTGTTATAGATCTACCACATTCTAGACAAGCAGGCTAATCATTACACCACTAGAGTTGTTTTTTATAGATCTAATACATGCTAGGAGAGCAGGCTAATCATTACACCACTAGTGTTGTTTGTTATAGATCTACCACATTCTAGACGAGCAGGCTAATGTTACACCATTAGTGTTGTTTGCTATAGATCTACCACATTCTAGGTGAGCAGGCTAATCATTAAACCACACTCTAGTGTTGTTTGTGATAGATCTACCACATTCTAGGTGGGAAGGTTAATCAATACACCACTAGTGTTGTTTGTTATAAATCTACCGCATTCTAGGTGAGCATGCTAACCATTACACCACAGTGTTGTTTGTTATAGAACTACCACATTATAGGTGAGTAGGCTAACCGTTACACCACTAGAGTTGTTTTTTATAGATCTACCACATTCTAGGTGATCAATCTAACCATTGCACGACGCACTAGTGTTGTTTGTTATCGATCTACCACATCCTAAGTGAGAAGGTTATTCATTACACCACTAGTGTTGTTTGTGATTGATCTACCACATTCTAGGTGAGCAGGCTAATCATTACACCACTAGTGTTGTTTGTTATAGATCTACCACATTCTAGACGAGCAGGCTAATGTTACACCACTAGTGTTGTTTGCTATAGATCTACCACATTCTAGGTGAGCAGGCTAACCATTACACCACACTCTAGTGTTGTTTGTGATAGATCTACCACATTCTAGGTGAGCAGGTTAATCACTACACCACTACTGTTGTTTGTTATAGATCTACCGCATTCTAGGTGAGCATGCTAACCATTACACCACGCACTAGTGTTGTTTGTTATAGATCTACCACATTCTAGACGAGCAGGCTAACTATTACACCACTACTGTTGTTTGTTATAGATCGACCACATTCTAGGTGAGCAGGCTAACCATTACACCACGCACTAGTGTTGTTTGTAATAGATTTACCACATTCTAGGCGAGCAGGCTAACCATTACACCACCAGTGTTGTTTGTTATAGATCTATCACATTTTAGGTGAGAAGGCTAACCATTACACCACGCACTAGTGTTGTTTGTTATAGATCTACCACATTCTAGGTGAGCAAGCTAACCATTACACCACGCACTAGTTTTGTTTGTTATAGATCTACCACATTCTAGACGAGCAGGCTAACCATTACACGACTAGTGTTGTTTGCTATAGATCTACCACATTCTAGGTGAGCATGCTAATCATTACACCACTAGTGTTGTTTGTTATAGATCTACCACATTCTAGACTAGCAGGCTAATCATTACACAACTAGTGTTGTTTGTTATAGATCTACCACATTCTAGACAAGCAGGCTAATCATTACACCACTAGTGTTATTTGTTATAGATCTACCACACTCTAAGTGAGCAGGCTAATCATTACACCACTAGAGTTGTTTTTTATAGATCTAATACATGCTAGGAGAGCAGGCTAATCATTACACCACTAGTGTTGTTTGTTATAGATCTACCACATTCTAGGTGAACAGGCTAACCATTACAACACAGTGTTGTTTGTTATAGATCTGCCACATTATAGGTGAGTAGGCTAACCGTTACATCACTAGTGTTGTTTGTTTTAGATCTACCACATTCTAGGTGAGCAGTCTAACCATTACACCACGCACTAGTGTTGTTTGTTATAGATCTACCACATTCTATACGAGCAGACTAACCATTACAGCACTAGTGTTGTTTGCTATATATCTACCACATTCTAGGTTAGCAAGATAACCATTACACCACGCACTAGTGTTGTTTGTATTATATCTACCACATTCTAGGCGAGCAGGCTAACCATTACACGACTAGTGTTGTTTGTTATAGATCTACCACATGCTAGGTGAGCATGCTAATCATTACACCACTAATGCTGTTTGTAATAGATCTACCACATTCTAGGTGAGCAGGCTAATCATTACACCACTAGTGTTGTTTGTTATAGATCTACCACATTCTAGGTGAGCAGGCTAACCATTACACCACGCAATAGTGTTGTTTGTAATAGATCTACCACATTCTGGACGAGCAGGCTAATCTTACACCAATAGTGTTGTTTGTTATAGATCTACCACACTCTAAGTGAGCAGGCTAATCATTACACCACTAGAGTTGTTTTTTATAGATCTACCACATGCTAGGAGAGCAGGCTAATCATTACACCACTAGTGTTGTTTGTTATAGATCTACCACATTCTAGATGAGCAGGCTAATGTTACACCACTAATGTTGTTTGCTATAAATCTACCACATTCTAGGTGAGCAGGCTAGCCATTACACCACACACTAGTGTTGTTTGTGATAGATCTACCACATTCTAGGTGAGCAGGTTAATCATTACACCACTAGTGTTGTTTGTTATAGATCTACCACATTCTAGGTGAGCATGCTAACCATTACACCACGCACTAGTGTTGTTTGTTATAGATCTACCACATTCTAGACGAGCAGACTAACCATTACACAACTACTGTTGTTTGTTATAGATCGACCACATTCTAGGTGTGCAGGCTAACCATTACACCACGCACTAGTGTTGTTTGTAATAGATTTACCACATTCTAGGCGAGAAGGCTAACCATTACACCACCAGTGTTGTTTGTTATAGATCTACCACATTTTAGGTGAGAATGCTAACCATTACACCACGCACTAGTGTTGTTTGTTATAGATCTACCACATTCTAGGTGAACAAGCTAATCTTTACACCACTAGTGTTGTTTGTTATAGATCTACCACATTCTAGGTGAGCAGGCTAACCATTACACCACGCACTAGTGTAGTTTGTTATAGATATACCACATTCTAGACTAGCAGGATAATCATTACACCACTAGTGTTGTTTGTTATAGATCTACCACATTCTAGGCGAGCAGGCTAACCATTACACCACTAGTGTTGTTTGTTGTAGATCTACGACATTATAGGTGATCAGGCTAACTATTACACCACTAGTGTTGTTTGTTATAGACCTACAACATTCTAGGTGAGCAGGCTAACCATTACAACACAGTGTTGTTTGTTATAGATCTACCACATTCTAGGTGAGTAGGCTAACTGTTACACCACTAGTGTTGTTTGTTATAGATCTACCACATTCTAGACAAGCAAGTTAATCATTACACCACTTGTGTTTTTTGTTATAGATCTACCACATTCTAGGTGAGGATGCTGACCATTACACCACTAGTGTTGTTTGTTATAGATCTACCACATTCTAGGTGAGCAGTCTAACCATTACACCACACACTAGTGTTTTTTGTTATAGATCTACCACATTCTAGGTGAGCAGGCTAACCATTACACCACCAGTGTTGTTTGTTATAGATCTACCATATTTTAGGTGAGAAGGCTTATCATTACACCACTAGTGTTGTTTGTTATAGATTTACCACATTCTAGGTGAGCAGGCTAATCATTACACCACTATTGTTGTTTGTTATAGATCTACCACATTCTAGGTGAGCAGGCTAACCATTACGCCACTAGTGTTGTTTGTTATAAATCTACCACATTCTAGGTGAGCAGGCTAACCATTACAACACAGTGTTGTTTGCTATAGTTCTACCACATTCTAGGTGGGTAGGCAAACTTTTACACCACTAGTGTTGTTTGTTATAGATCTACCACATTCTAGACAAGCAAGCTAATCATTACACCACTAGTGTTGTTTGTTATAGATCTACAACATTCTAGGTGAGGATGCTGACCATTACACCACTAGTGTTGTTTGTTATAGATCTACCACATTCTAGGTGAGCATGCGAATCATTACACCATTAGTGTTGTTTGTTATAGATCTACCACATTCTAGGTGAGCAGTCTAATCATTACACCACCAGTGTTGTTTGTTATAGATCTACCACATTCTAGGTGAGCAGGCTAACCATTACACCACCAGTGTTGTTTGTTATAGATCTACCACATTTTAGGTGAGAAGGTTAACCAATACACCAGGCACTAGTGTTGTTTGTTATAGATCTACCACATTCTAGGTGAGCAAGCTAATCATTACACCACTAGTTTTGTTTGTTATAGATCTACCACATTCTAGGTGAGCAGGCTAACCATTACAACACAGTGTTGTTTGCTATAGATCTACCACATTCTAGGTGAGTAGGCAAACTGTTACACCACTAGTGTTGTTTGTTATAGATCTACCACATTCTAGACAAGCAAGCTAATCATTACACCACTAGTGTTGTTTGTTATAGATCTACAACATTCTAGGTGAGGATGCTGACCATTACACCACTAGTGTTGTTTGTTATAGATCTACCACATTCTAGGTGAGCATGCGAATCATTACACCATTAGTGTTGTTTGTTATTGATCTACCACATTCTAGGTGAGCAGTCTAATCATTACACCACCAGTGTTGTTTGTTATAGATCTACCACATTCTAGGTGAGCAGGCTAACCATTACAACACAGTGTTGTTTGTTATAGATCTACCACATTATAGGTGAGTAGGCTAACCGTTACACCACTAGAGTTGTTTTTTATAGATCTACCACATTCTAGGTGATCAATCTAACCATTGCACGACGCACTAGTGTTGTTTGTTATCGATCTACCACATTATAAGTGAGAAGGTTATTCATTACACCACTAGTGTTGTTTGTTATAGATCTACCACATTCTAGGTGAGCAGGCTAACCATTACACCACGCACTAGTGTTGTTTGTTATAGATCTACCACATTCTAGACGAGCAGGCTAACCCTTACACCACCAGTGTTGTTTGTTATAGATCTACCACATTCTAGACGAGCAGGCTAATGTTACACCACTAGTGTTGTTTGCTATAGATCTACCACATTCTAGGTGAGCAGGCTAACCATTACACCACACTCTAGTGTTGTTTGTGATAGATCTACCACATTCTAGGTGAGAAGGTTAATCACTACACCACTAGTGTTGTTTGTTATAGATCTACCGCATTCTAGGTGAGCATGCTATCCATTACATCACGCACTAGTGTAGTTTGTTATTGATCTACCACATTCTAGACGAGCAGGCTAACCATTACACCACTACTGTTGTTTGTTATAGATCTATCACATTCTAGGTGAGCAGGCTACCCATTACGCCACTAGTGTTGTTTGTTATAGATCTACCACATTTTAGGTGAGAAGGCTAACCATTACACCAGGCACTAGTGTTGTTTGTTATAGATCTACCACATTCTAGGTGAGCAAGCTAATCATTACACCACTAGTTTTGTTTGTTATAGATCTACCACATTCTAGGTGAGCAGGCTAACCATTACAACACAGTGTTGTTTGCTATAGATCTACCACATTCTAGGTGAGTAGGCAAACTGTTACACCACTAGTGTTGTATGTTATAGATCTTCCACATTCTAGACAAGCAAGCTAATCATTACACCACTAGTGTTGTTTGTTATAGATCTACAACATTCTAGGTGAGGATGCTGACCATTACACCACTAGTGTTGTTTGTTATAGATCTACCACATTCTAGGTGAGCATGCGAATCATTACACCATTAGTGTTGTTTGTTATAGATCTACCACATTCTAGGTGAGCAGTCGAATCATTACACCACCAGTGTTGTTTGTTATAGATCTACCACATTCTAGGTGAGCAGGCTAACCATTACAACACAGTGTTGTTTGTTATAGATCTACCACATTATAGGTGAGTAGGCTAACCGTTACACCACTAGAGTTGTTTTTTATAGATCTACCACATTCTAGGTGATCAATCTAACCATTGCACGACGCACTAGTGTTGTTTGTTATCGATCTACCACATTATAAGTGAGAAGGTTACTCATTACACCACTAGTGTTGTTTGTTATAGATCTACCACATTCTAGGTGAGCAGGCTAACCATTACACCACGCACTAGTGTTGTTTGTTATAGATCTACCACATTCTAGACGAGCAGGCTAACCATTACACCACCAGTGTTGTTTGTTATAGATCTACCACATTCTAGACGAGCAGGCTAATGTTACACCACTAGTGTTGTTTGCTATAGATCTACCACATTCTAGGTGAGCAGGCTAACCATTACACCACACTCTAGTGTTGTTTGTGATAGATCTACCACATTCTAGGTGAGAAGGTTAATCACTACACCACTAGTGTTGTTTGTTATAGATCTACCGCATTCTAGGTGAGCATGCTATCCATTACACCACGCACTAGTGTAGTTTGTTATTGATCTACCACATTCTAGACGAGCAGGCTAACCATTACACCACTACTGTTGTTTGTTATAGATCGACCACATTCTAGGTGAGCAGGCTAACCATTACACCACGCACTAGTGTTGTTTGTAATAGATTTACCACATTCTAGGCGAGAAGGCTAACCATTACACCACCAGTGTTGTTTGTTATAGATCTACCACATTTTAGGTGAGAATGCTAACCATTACACCACGCACTAGTGTTGTTTGTTATAGATCTACCACATTCTAGGTGAGCAAGCTAATCATTACACCACTAGTGTTGTTTGTTATAGATCTACCACATTATAGGTGAGCAGGCTAACCATTACGCCACTAGTGTTGTTTGTTATAAATCTACCACATTCTAGGTGAGCAGGCTAACCATTACAACACAGTGTTGTTTGCTATAGATCTACCACATTCTAGGTGGGTAGGCAAACTGTTACACCACTAGTGTTGTTTGTTATAGATCTACCACATTCTAGACAAGCAAGCTAATCATTACACCACTAGTGTTGTTTGTTATTGATCTACAACACTCTAGGTGAGGATGTTGACCATTACACCACTAGTGTTGTTTGTTATAGATCTACCACATTCTAGGTGAGCATGCGAATCATTACACCATTAGTGTTGTTTGTTATAGATCTACCAAATTCTAGGTGAGCAGTCTAATCATTACACCACCAGTGTTGTTTGTTATAGATCTACCACATTCTAGGTGAGCAGGCTAACCATTACACCACCAGTGTTGTTTGTTATAGATCTACCACATTTTAGGTGGGAAGGCTAACCATTACACCAGGCACTAGTGTTGTTTGTTATAGATCTACCACATTCTAGGTGAGCAAGCTAATCATTACACCACTAGTTTTGTTTGTTATAGATCTACCACATTCTAGGTGAGCAGGCTAACCATTACAACACAGTGTTGTTTGCTATAGATCTACCACATTCTAGGTGAGTAGGCAAACTGTTACACCACTAGTGTTGTTTGTTATAGATCTACCACATTCTAGACAAGCAAGCTAATCATTACACCACTAGTGTTGTTTGTTATAGATCT
The DNA here is from genome assembly GCA_963680875.1 of Bathymodiolus brooksi. Lineage (NCBI taxonomy): Eukaryota > Metazoa > Mollusca > Bivalvia > Mytilida > Modiolidae > Bathymodiolus > Bathymodiolus brooksi. Next base: position 63,639,976 of record OY804585.1, on the reverse strand, counting down.
ACAACATTCTAGGTGAGGATGCTGACCATTACACCACTAGTGTTGTTTGTTATAGATCTACCACATTCTAGGTGAGCATGCGAATCATTACACCATTAGTGTTGTTTGTTATAGATCTACCACATTCTAGGTGAGCAGTCGAATCATTACACCACCAGTGTTGTTTGTTATAGATCTACCACATTCTAGGTGAGCAGGCTAACCATTACAACACAGTGTTGTTTGTTATAGATCTACCACATTATAGGTGAGTAGGCTAACCGTTACACCACTAGAGTTGTTTTTTATAGATCTACCACATTCTAGGTGATCAATCTAACCATTGCACGACGCACTAGTGTTGTTTGTTATCGATCTACCACATTATAAGTGAGAAGGTTATTCATTACACCACTAGTGTTGTTTGTTATAGATCTACCACATTCTAGGTGAGCAGGCTAACCATTACACCACGCACTAGTGTTGTTTGTTATAGATCTACCACATTCTAGACGAGCAGGCTAACCATTACACCACCAGTGTTGTTTGTTATAGATCTACCACATTCTAGACGAGCAGGCTAATGTTACACCACTAGTGTTGTTTGCTATAGATCTACCACATTCTAGGTGAGCAGGCTAACCATTACACCACACTCTAGTGTTGTTTGTGATAGATCTACCACATTCTAGGTGAGAAGGTTAATCACTACACCACTAGTGTTGTTTGTTATAGATCTACCGCATTCTAGGTGAGCATGCTATCCATTACACCACGCACTAGTGTTGTTTGTTATTGATCTACCACATTCTAGACGAGCAGGCTAACCATTACACCACTACTGTTGTTTGTTATAGATCGACCACATTCTAGGTGAGCAGGCTAACCATTACACCACGCACTAGTGTTGTTTGTAATAGATTTACCACATTCTAGGCGAGAAGGCTAACCATTACACCACCAGTGTTGTTTGTTATAGATCTACCACATTTTAGGTGAGAATGCTAACCATTACACCACGCACTAGTGTTGTTTGTTATAGATCTACCACATTCTAGGTGAGCAAGCTAATCATTACACCACTAGTGTTGTTTGTTATAGATCTACCACATTCTAGGTGAGCAGGCTAACCATTACGCCACTAGTGTTGTTTGTTATAAATCTACCACATTCTAGGTGGGTAGGCAAACTGTTACACCACTAGTGTTGTTTGTTATAGATCTACCACATTCTAGACAAGCAAGCTAATCATTACACCACTAGTGTTGTTTGTTATAGATCTACAACATTCTAGGTGAGGATGCTGACCATTACACCACTAGTGTTGTTTGTTATAGATCTACCGCATTCTAGGTGAGCATGCAAATCATTACACCATTAGTGTTGTTTGTTATAGATCTACCACATTCTAGGTGAGCAGTCTAATCATTACACCACCAGTGTTGTTTGTTATAGATCTACCACATTCTAGGTGAGCAGGCTAACCATTACACCACCAGTGTTGTTTGTTATAGATCTACCACATTTTAGGTGAGAAGGCTAACCATTACATCAGGCACTAGTGTTATTTGTTATAGATCTACCACATTCTAGGTGAGCAAGCTAATCATTACACCACTAGTTTTGTTTGTTATAGATCTACCACATTCTAGGTGAGCAGGCTAACCATTACAACACAGTGTTGTTTGCTATAGATCTACCACATTCTAGGTGAGTAGGCAAACTGTTACACCACTAGTGTTGTTTGTTATAGATCTACCACATTCTAGACAAGCAAGCTAATCATTACACCACTAGTGTTGTTTGTTATAGATCTACAACATTCTAGGTGAGGATGCTGACCATTACACCACTAGTGTTGTTTGTTTTAGATCTACCACATTCTAGGTGAGCATGCGAATCTTTACACCATTAGTGTTGTTTGTTATAGATCTACCACATTCTAGGTGAGCAGTCTAATCATTACACCACCAGTGTTGTTTGTTATAGATCTACCACATTCTAGGTGAGCAGGCTAACCATTACAACACAGTGTTGTTTGTTATCGATCTACCACATTATAAGTGAGAAGGTTATTCATTACACCACTAGTGTTGTTTGTTATAGATCTACCACATTCTAGGTGAGCAGGCTAACCATTACACCACGCACTAGTGTGGTTTGTTATAGATCTACCACATTCTAGACGAGCAGGCTAACCATTACACCAACAGTGTTGTTTGTTATAGATCTACCACTTTCTAGACGAGCAGGCTAATGTTACACCACTAGTGTTGTTTGCTATAGATCTACCACATTCTAGGTGAGCAGGCTAACCATTACACCACACTCTAGTGTTGTTTGTGATAGATCTACCACATTCTAAGGTTAATCACTACACCACTAGTGTTGTTTGTTATAGATCTACCGCATTCTAGGTGAGCATGCTATCCATTACACCACGCACTAGTGTTGTTTGTTATTGATCTACCACATTCTAGACGAGCAGGCTAACCATTACACCACTAGTGTTGTTTGTTATAGATCGACCACATTCTAGGTGAGCAGGCTAACCATTACACCACGCACTAGTGTTGTTTGTAATAGATTTACCACATTCTAGGCGAGCAGGCTAACCATTACACCACCAGTGTTGTTTGTTATAGATCTACCACATTTTAGGTGAGAAGGCTAACCATTACACCACGCACTAGTGTTGTTTGTTATAGATCTACCACATTCTAGGTGAGCAAGCTAATCATTACACCACTAGTGTTGTTTGTTATAGATCTACCACATTCTAGACGAGCAGTCTAACCATTACAGGACTAGTGTTGTTTGCTATAGATCTACCACATTCTAGGTGAGCATGCTAATCATTACACCACTAGTGTTGTTTGTTATAGATCTACCACATTCTAGACTAGCAGGCTAACCATTACACCACTAGTGTTGTTTGTTATAGATCTACCACATTCTAGGTGAGCAGGCTAACCATTACACCACTAGTGTTGTTTGTTGTAGATCTACCACATTCTAGGTGAGCAGGCTAACTATTACACCACTAGTGTTGTTTGTTATAGATCTACCACATTCTAGACAAGCAGGCTAATCATTACACCACTAGTGTTGTTTGTTATAGATCTACCACACTCTAAGTGAGCAGGCTAATCATTACACCTCTAGAGTTGTTTTTTATAGATCTAATACATGCTAGGAGAGCAGGCTAATCATTACACCACTAGTGTTGTTTGGTATAGATCTACCACATTCTAGACGAGCAGGCTAACCATTACACCACCAGTGTTGTTTGTTATAGATCTACCACATTTTACGTGAGAAGGCTAACCATTACACCACGCACTAGTGTTGTTTGTTATAGATCTACCACACTCTAGGTGAGCAGGCTAATCATTACACCACTAGTGTTGTTTGTTATAGATCTACCACATTCTAGACAAGCAAGCTAATCATTACACCACTAGTGTTGTTTGTTATAGATCTACCACATTCTAGGTGAGCATGCAAATCATTACACCATTAGTGTTGTTTGTTATAGATCTACCACATTCTAGGTGAGCAGTCAAATCATTACACCACCAGTGTTGTTTGTTATAGATCTACCACATTATAGGTGAGTAGGCTAACCGTTACACCACTAGTGTTGTTTTTTATAGATCTACCACATTCTAGGTGATCAATCTAACCATTGCACGACGCACTAGTGTTGTTTGTTATCGATCTACCACATTCTAAGTGATAAGGTTATTCATTACACCACTAGTGTTGTTTGTTATAGATCTACCACATTCTAGACGAGCAGGCTAACCATTACACCACCAGTGTTGTTTGTTATAGATCTACCACATTCTAGACGAGCAGGCTAATGTTACACCACTAGTGTTGTTTGCTATAGATCTACCACATTCTAAGTGAGCAGGCTAACCATTACACCACACTCTAGTGTTGTTTGTGATAGATCTACCACATTCTAGGTGAGAAGGTTAATCACTACACCACTAGTGTTGTTTGTTATAGATCTACCGCATTCTAGGTGAGCATGCTAATCATTACACCACGCACTAGTGTTGTTTTTTATTGATATACCACATTCTAGACGAGCAAGCTAACCATTACACCACTACTGTTGTTTGTTATAGATCGACCACATTCTAGTTGAGCAGGCTAACCATTACACCACGCACTAGTGTTGTTTGTAATAGATTTACCACATTCTAGGTGAGCAGGCTAACCATTACACCACCAGTGTTGTTTGTTATAGATCTACCACATTTTAGGTGAGAAGGCTAACCATTACACCACGCACTAGTGTTGTTTGTTATAGATCTACCACATTCTAGGTGAGCAAGCTAATCATTACACCACTAGTGTTGTTTGTTATAGATCTATCACTTTCTAGGTGAGCAGGCTAACCATTACACCACGCACTAGTGTTGTTTGTTATAGATCTACCACATTCTAGACGAGCAGGCTAACCATTACACGACTAGTGTTGTTTGCTATAGATCTACCACATTCTAGGTGAGCATGCTAATCATTACTCCACTAGTGTTGTTTGTTATAGATCTACCACATTCAAGACTAGCAGGCTAAACATTACACCACTAGTGTTGTTTGTTATAGATCTACCACATTCTAGGCGAGCAGGCTAACCATTACACCACTAGTGTTGTTTGTTGTAGATCTACCACATTCTAGGTGAGCAGGCTAACTATTACACCACTAGTGTTGTTTGTTATAGATCTACCACATTCTAGACAAGCAGGCTAATCATTACACCACTAGTGTTGTTTATTATAGATCTACCACACTCTAAGTGAACAGGCTAATCATTACACCACTAGAGTTGTTTTTTATAGATCTAATACATGCTAGTAGAGCAGGCTAATCATTACACCACTAGTGTTGTTTGGTATAGATCTACCACATTCTAGACGAGCAGGCTGACCATTACACCACCAGTGTTGTTTGTTATAGATCTACCACATTTTACGTGAGAAGGCTAACCATTACACCACGCACTATTGTTGTTTGTTATAGATCTACCACACTCTAGGTGAGCGGGCTAATCATTACACCACTAGTGTTGTTTGTTATAGCTCTACCACATTCTAGGTGATCAGGCTAACCACTACACCATGCACTAGTGTTGTTTGTTATAGATCTACCACATTCTATGCGAGCAGACTAACCATTACACCACTAGTGTTGTTTGTTATAGATCTACCACATTCTAGGTGAGCAGGGTTACCATTACATCACGCACTAGTGTTGCTTGTTATAGATCTATCACATTCTAGACGATCAGGCTAATCATTACACCACTAGTATTGTGTGTTATAGATCTACCACATTCTAGGTGAACAGGCTAACCATTACAACACAGTGTTGTTTGTTATAGATCTGCCACATTATAGGTGAGTAGGCTAACCGTTACACCACTAGTGTTGTTTGTTTTAGATCTACCATATTCTAGGTGAGCAGTCTAACCATTACACCACGCACTAGTGTTGTTTTTTATAGATCTACCACATTCTATACGAGCAGACTAACCATTACAGCACTAGTGTTGTTTGCTATATATCTACCACATTCTAGGCGCGCAGGCTAACCATTACACGACTAGTGTTGTTTGTTATAGATCTACCACATGCTAGGTGAGCATGCTAATCATTACACCACTAGTGCTGTTTGTTATAGAACTACCACATTCTAGGTGAGCAGGCTAATCATTACACCACTAGTGTTGTTTGTTATAGATCTACCACATTCTAGGTGAGCAGGCTAACCATTACACCACGCACTAGTGTTGTTTGTAATAGATCTACCACATTCTAGACGAGTAGGCTAATCTTACACCACTAGTGTTGTTTGTTATAGATCTACCACACTCTAAGTGAGCAGGCTAATCATTACACCACTAGAGTTGTTTTTTATAGATCTACCACATGCTAGGAGAGCAGGCTAATCATTACACCACTAGTGTTGTTTGTTATAGATCTACCACATTCTATATGAGCAGGCTAATGTTACACCACTAGTGTTGTTTGCTATAGATCTACCATATTCTAGGTGAGCAGGCTAACCATTACACCACACACTAGTGTTGTTTGTGATAGATCTACCACATTCTAGATGAGCAGATTAATCATTACACCACTAGTGTTGTTTGTTATAGATCTACCAGATTCTAGGTGAGCATGCTAACCATTACACCACGCACTAGTGTTGTTTGTTATAGATCTACCACATTCTAGACGAGCAGGCTAACCATTACACCACTACTGTTGTTTGTTATAGATCGACCACATTCTAGGTGAGCAGGCTAACCATTACACTACGCATTAGTGCTGTTTGTAATAGATTTACCACATTCTAGGCGAGAAGGCTAACCATTACACCACCAGTGTTGTTTGTTATAGATCTACCACATTTTAGGTGAGAATGCTAACCATTACACCACGCACTAGTGTTGTTTGTTATAGATCTACCACATTCTAGGTGAGCAAGCTAATCATTACACCACTAGTGTTGTTTGTTATAGATCTACCACATTCTAGGTGAGCAGGCTAACCATTACACCACGCACTAGTGTTGTTTGTTATATATCTACCACATTCTAGACGAGCAGGCTAACCATTACACGACTAGTGTTGTTTGCTATAGATCTACGACATTCTGGGTGAGCAGGCTAACAATTACACCACTAGTGTTGATTGTTATAGATCTACCACATTCTAGGTGAGCATGCTAATCAATACACCACTAGTGTTGTTTGTAATAGATCTACCACATTCTAGACTAGCAGGATAATCATTACACCACTAGTGTTGTTTGTTATAGATCTACCACATTCTAGGCGAGCAGGCTAACCATTACACCACTAGTGTTGTTTGTTGTAGATCTACCACATTCTAGGTGAGCAGGCTAACTATTACACCACTAGTGTTGTTTGTTATAGACCTACCACATTTTTGACAAATAGGCTAATCATTACACCACTAGTGTTGTTTGTTATAGATCTACCACATTCTAGGTGAGTAGGCTAACTGTTACACCACTAGTGCTGTTTGTTATAGATCTACCACATTCTAGACAAGCAAGTTAATCATTACACCACTAGTGTTGTTTGTTATAGATCTACCACATTCTAGGTGAGGATGCTGACCATTACCCCACTAGTGTTGTTTGTTATAGATCTACCACATTCTAGGTGAGCAGGCGAATTATTACACCATTAGTGTTGTTTGTTATAGATCTACCACATTCTAGGTGAGCAGTATAATCATTACACCACCAGTGTTGTTTGTTATAGATCTACCACATTCTAGGTGAGCAGTCTAACCATTTCACCACGCACTAGTGTTGTTTGTTATCGATCTACCACATTCTAAGTGAGCAGGTTAATCATTACACCACTAGTGTTGTTTGTTATAGATCTACCACATTCTAGGTGAGCAGGTTAACCATTACACCACGCACTAGTGTTGTTTGTAATAGATCTACCACATTTTAGACGAGAAGGCTAACAATTACACCACTAGTGTTGTTTGTTATAGATCTACCACATTCTAGGTGAGAAGTCTAACCATTACACCACGCACTAGTGTTTTTTGTAATATATATACCACATTCTAGGCGAGCAGGCTAACCATTACACCACTAGTGTTGTTTGTTACAGATCTACCACATTCTAGACGAGCAGGCTAATCTTACACCACTAGTGTTGTTTGCTATTGATCTACCACATTCTAGGTGAGCATGCTAACCATTACACCACGCACTAGTGTTGCTTGCTATAGATCTACCACATTCTAGGTGAGCAGGCTAACCATTACACCACGCACTAGTGTTGTTTGTTATAGGTCTATCACATTCTAGACGATCAGGCTAACCATTACACTACTAGTATTGTTTGTTATAGATCTACCACATTCTAGGTGAACAGGCTAACCATTACAACACAGTGTTGTTTGCTATAGATCTACCACATTATAGGTGAGTAGGCTAACCGTTACACCACTAGTGTTGTTTGTTATAGATCTACCACATTCTAGGTGAGCAGTCTAACCATTACACCACGCACTAGTGTTTTTTGTTATAGATCTACCACATTCTAGGTGAGCAGGCTAACCATTACACCACGCACTAGTGTTGTTTGTTATAGATCTACCACATCCTAGACGAGCAGGCTAACCATTACACCACCAGTGTTGTTTGTTATAGATCTACCACATTCTAGGTGAGCAGTCTAATCATTACACCACCAGTATTGTTTGTTATAGATCTACCACATTCTAGGTGAGCAGGCTAACCATTACAACACAGTGTTGTTTGTTATAGATCTACCACATTATAGGTGAGTAGGCTAACCATTACACCACGCACTAGTGTTGTTTTGTATAGATCTACTACATTCTATGTGATCAATCTAACCATTGCACGACGCACTAGTGTTGTTTGTTATCGATCTACCACATTCTAAGTGAGCAGGTTATTCATTACACCACTAGTGTTGTTTATTATAGATATACCACATTCTAGGTGAGCGGGCTAACCATTACACCACGCACTAGTGTTGTTTGTTATAGATCTACCACATTCTAGACGAGCAGGCTAACCATTACACCACCAGTGTTGTTTGTTATATATCTACCACATTTTTGGTGAGAAGGCTAACCATTACACCACGCTCTAGTGTTGTTTGTTATAGATCTACCACATTCTAGGTCAGCAAGCTAATCATTACACCACTAGTGTTGTTTGTTATAGATCTACGACATTATAGGTGAGCAGGCTAACCATTACGCCACTAGTGTTGTTTGTTATAAATCTACCACATTCTAGGTGAGCAGGCTAACCATTACAACACAGTGTTGTTTGCTATAGATCTACCACATTCTAGGTGGGTAGGCAAACTGTTACACCACTAGTGTTGTTTGTTATAGATCTACCACATTCTAGACAAGCAAGCTAATCATTACACCACTAGTGTTGTTTGTTATAGATCTACAACACTCTAGGTGAGGATGCTGACCATTACACCACTAGTGTTGTTTGTTATAGATCTACCACATTCTAGGTGAGCATGCGAATCATTACACCATTAGTGTTGTTTGTTATAGATCTACCAAATTCTAGGTGAGCAGTCTAATCATTACACCACCAGTGTTGTTTGTTATAGATCTACCACATTCTAGGTGAGCAGGCTAACCATTACACCACCAGTGTTGTTTGTTATAGATCTACCACATTTTAGGTGAGAAGGCTAACCATTACACCAGGCACTAGTGTTGTTTGTTATAGATCTACCACATTCTAGGTGAGCAAGCTAATCATTACACCACTAGTTTTGTTTGTTATAGATCTACCACATTCTAGGTGAGCAGGCTAACCATTACAACACAGTGTTGTTTGCTATAGATCTACCACATTCTAGGTGAGTAGGCAAACTGTTACACCACTAGTGTTGTTTGTTATAGATCTACCACATTCTAGACAAGCAAGCTAATCATTACACCACTAGTGTTGTTTGTTATAGATCTACAACATTCTAGGTGAGGATGCTGACCATTACACCACTAGTGTTGTTTGTTATAGATCTACCACATTCTAGGTGAGCATGCGAATCATTACACCATTAGTGTTGTTTGTTATAGATCTACCACATTCTAGGTGAGCAGTCGAATCATTACACCACCAGTGTTGTTTGTTATAGATCTACCACATTCTAGGTGAGCAGGCTAACCATTACAACACAGTGTTGTTTGTTATAGATCTACCACATTATAGGTGAGTAGGCTAACCATTACACCACTAGAGTTGTTTTTTATAGATCTACCACATTCTAGGTGATCAATCTAACCATTGCACGACGCACTAGTGTTGTTTGTTATCGATCTACCACATTATAAGTGAGAAGGTTATTCATTACACCACTAGTGTTGTTTGTTATAGATCTACCACATTCTAGGTGAGCAGGCTAACCATTACACCACGCACTAGTGTTGTTTGTTATAGATCTACCACATTCTAGACGAGCAGGCTAACCATTACACCACCAGTGTTGTTTGTTATAGATCTACCACATTCTAGACGAGCAGGCTAATGTTACACCACTAGTGTTGTTTGCTATAGATCTACCACATTCTAGGTGAGCAGGCTAACCATTACACCACACTCTAGTGTTGTTTGTGATAGATCTACCACATTCTAGGTGAGAAGGTTAATCACTACACCACTAGTGTTGTTTGTTATAGATCTACCGCATTCTAGGTGAGCATGCTATCCATTACACCACGCACTAGTGTAGTTTGTTATTGATCTACCACATTCTAGACGAGCAGGCTAACCATTACACCACTACTGTTGTTTGTTATAGATCGACCACATTCTAGGTGAGCAGGCTAACCATTACACCACGCACTAGTGTTGTTTGTAATAGATTTACCACATTCTAGGCGAGAAGGCTAACCATTACACCACCAGTGTTGTTTGTTATAGATCTACCACATTTTAGGTGAGAATGCTAACCATTACACCACGCACTAGTGTTGTTTGTTATAGATCTACCACATTCTAGGTGAGCAAGCTAATCATTACACCACTAGTGTTGTTTGTTATAGATCTACCACATTCTAGGTGAGCAGGCTAACCATTACACCACGCACTAGTGTTGTTTGTTATATATCTACCACATTCTAGACGAGCAGGCTAACCATTACACGACTAGTGTTGTTTGCTATAGATCTACGACATTCTGGGTGAGCAGGCTAACAATTACACCACTAGTGTTGATTGTTATAGATCTACCACATTCTAGGTGAGCATGCTAATCAATACACCACTAGTGTTGTTTGTAATAGATCTACCACATTCTAGACTAGCAGGATAATCATTACACCACTAGTGTTGTTTGTTATAGATCTACCACATTCTAGGCGAGCAGGCTAACCATTACACCACTAGTGTTGTTTGTTGTAGATCTACCACATTCTAGGTGAGCAGGCTAACTATTACACCACTAGTGTTGTTTGTTATAGACCTACCACATTTTTGACAAGCAGGCTAATCATTACACCACTAGTGTTGTTTGTTATAGATCTACCACATTCTAGGTGAGTAGGCTAACTGTTACACCACTAGTGCTGTTTGTTATAGATCTACCACATTCTAGACAAGCAAGTTAATCATTACACCACTAGTGTTGTTTGTTATAGATCTACCACATTCTAGGTGAGGATGCTGACCATTACCCCACTAGTGTTGTTTGTTATAGATCTACCACATTCTAGGTGAGCAGGCGAATTATTACACCATTAGTGTTGTTTGTTATAGATCTACCACATTCTAGGTGAGCAGTATAATCATTACACCACCAGTGTTGTTTGTTATAGATCTACCACATTCTAGGTGAGCAGTCTAACCATTTCACCACGCACTAGTGTTGTTTGTTATCGATCTACCACATTCTAAGTGAGCAGGTTAATCATTACACCACTAGTGTTGTTTGTTATAGATCTACCACATTCTAGGTGAGCAGGTTAACCATTACACCACGCACTAGTGTTGTTTGTAATAGATCTACCACATTTTAGACGAGAAGGCTAACAATTACACCACTAGTGTTGTTTTTTATAGATCTACCACATTCTAGGTGAGAAGTCTAACCATTACACCACGCACTAGTGTTGTTTGTAATATATCTACCACATTCTAGGCGAGCAGGCTAACCATTACACCACTAGTGTTGTTTGTTACAGATCTACCACATTCTAGACGAGCAGGCTAATCTTACACCACTAGTGTTGTTTGCTATTGATCTACCACATTCTAGGTGAGCATGCTAACCATTACACCACGCACTAGTGTTGCTTGCTATAGATATACCACATTCTAGGTGAGCAGGCTAACCATTACACCACGCACTAGTGTTGTTTGTTATAGGTCTATCACATTCTAGACGATCAGGCTAACCATTACACTACTAGTATTGTTTGTTATAGATCTACCACATTCTAGGTGAACAGGCTAACCATTACAACACAGTGTTGTTTGCTATAGATCTACCACATTATAGGTGAGTAGGCTAACCGTTACACCACTAGTGTTGTTTGTTATAGATCTACCACATTCTAGGTGAGCAGTCTAACCATTACACCACGCACTAGTGTTTTTTGTTATAGATCTACCACATTCTAGGTGAGCAGGCTAACCATTACACCACGCACTAGTGTTGTTTGTTATAGATCTACCACATCCTAGACGAGCAGGCTAACCATTACACCACCAGTGTTGTTTGTTATAGATCTACCACATTCTAGGTGAGCAGTCTAATCATTACACCACCAGTATTGTTTGTTATAGATCTACCACATTCTAGGTGAGCAGCCTAACCATTACAACACAGTGTTGTTTGTTATAGATCTACCACATTATAGGTGAGTAGGCTAACCATTACACCACTAGTGTTGTTTTGTATAGATCTACTACATTCTATGTGATCAATCTAACCATTGCACGACGCACTAGTGTTGTTTGTTATCGATCTACCACATTCTAAGTGAGCAGGTTATTCATTACACCACTAGTGTTGTTTATTATAGATATACCACATTCTAGGTGAGCGGGCTAACCATTACACCACGCACTAGTGTTGTTTGTTATAGATCTACCACATTCTAGACGAGCAGGCTAACCATTACACCACCAGTGTTGTTTGTTATATATCTACCACATTTTTGGTGAGAAGGCTAACCATTACACCACGCTCTAGTGTTGTTTGTTATAGATCTACCACATTCTAGGTCAGCAAGCTAATCATTACACCACTAGTGTTGTTTGTTATAGATCTACCACATTATAGGTGAGCAGGCTAACCATTACGCCACTAGTGTTGTTTGTTATAAATCTACCACATTCTAGGTGAGCAGGCTAACCATTACAACACAGTGTTGTTTGCTATAGATCTACCACATTCTAGGTGGGTAGGCAAACTGTTACACCACTAGTGTTGTTTGTTATAGATCTACCACATTCTAGACAAGCAAGCTAATCATTACACCACTAGTGTTGTTTGTTATAGATCTACCACATTCTAGACAAGCAAGCTAATCATTACACCACTAATGTTGTTTGTTATAGATCTACAACACTCTAGGTGAGGATGCTGACCATTACACCACTAGTGTTGTTTGTTATAGATCTACCACATTCTAGGTGAGGATGCGAATCATTACACCATTAGTGTTGTTTGTTATAGATCTACCAAATTCTAGGTGAGCAGTCTAATCATTACACCACCAGTGTTGTTTGTTATAGATCTACCACATTCTAGGTGAGCAGGCTAACCATTACACCACCAGTGTTGTTTGTTATAGATCTACCACATTTTAGGTGAGAAGGCTAACCATTACACCAGGCACTAGTGTTGTTTGTTATAGATCTACCACATTCTAGGTGAGCAAGCTAATCATTACACCACTAGTTTTGTTTGTTATAGATCTACCACATTCTAGGTGAACAGGCTAACCATTACAACACAGTGTTGTTTGCTATAGATCTACCACATTCTAGGTGAGTAGGCAAACTGTTACACCACTAGTGTTGTTTGTTATAGATCTACCACATTCTAGACAAGCAAGCTAATCATTACACCACTAGTGTTGTTTGTTATAGATCTACAACATTCTAGGTGAGGATGCTGACCATTACACCACTAGTGTTGTTTGTTATAGATCTACCACATTCTAGGTGAGCATGCGAATCATTACACCATTAGTGTTGTTTGTTATAGATCTACCACATTCTAGGTGAGCAGTCGAATCATTACACCACCAGTGTTGTTTGTTATAGATCTACCACATTCTAGGTGAGCAGGCTAACCATTACAACACAGTGTTGTTTGTTATAGATCTACCACATTATAGGTGAGTAGGCTAACCGTTACACCACTAGATTTGTTTTTTATAGATCTACCACATTCTAGGTGATCAATCTAACCATTGCACGACGCACTAGTGTTGTTTGTTATCGATCTACCACATTATAAGTGAGAAAGTTATTCATTACACCACTAGTGTTGTTTGTTATAGATCTACCACATTCTAGACGAGCAGGCTAACCATTACACCACCAGTGTTGTTTGTTATAGATCTACCACATTCTAGACGAGCAGGCTAATGTTACACCACTAGTGTTGTTTGCTATAGATCTACCACATTCTAGGTGAGCAGGCTAACCATTACACCACACTCTAGTGTTGTTTGTGATAGATCTACCACATTCTAGGTGAGAAGGTTAATCACTACACCACTAGTGTTGTTTGTTATAGATCTACCGCATTCTAGGTGAGCATGCTATCCATTACACCACGCACTAGTGTAGTTTGTTATTGATCTACCACATTCTAGACGAGCAGGCTAACCATTACACCACTACTGTTGTTTGTTATAGATCGACCACATTCTAGGTGAGCAGGCTAACCATTACACCACGCACTAGTGTTGTTTGTAATAGATTTACCACATTCTAGGCGAGAAGGCTAACCATTACACCACCAGTGTTGTTTGTTATAGATCTACCACATTTTAGGTGAGAATGCTAACCATTACACCACGCACTAGTGTTGTTTGTTATAGATCTACCACATTCTAGGTGAGCAAGCTAATCATTACACCACTAGTGTTGTTTGTTATAGATCTACCACATTCTAGGTGAGCAGGCTAACCATTACGCCACTAGTGTTGTTTGTTATAAATCTACCACATTCTAGGTGGGTAGGCAAACTGTTACACCACTAGTGTTGTTTGTTATAGATCTACCACATTCTAGACAAGCAAGCTAATCATTACACCACTAGTGTTGTTTGTTATAGATCTACAACATTCTAGGTGAGGATGCTGACCATTACACCACTAGTGTTGTTTGTTATAGATCTACCGCATTCTAGGTGAGCATGCAAATCATTACACCATTAGTGTTGTTTGTTATAGATCTACCACATTCTAGGTGAGCAGTCTAATCATTACACCACCAGTGTTGTTTGTTATAGATCTACCACATTCTAGGTGAGCAGGCTAACCATTACACCACCAGTGTTGTTTGTTATAGATCTACCACATTTTAGGTGAGAAGGCTAACCATTACATCAGGCACTAGTGTTATTTGTTATAGATCTACCACATTCTAGGTGAGCAAGCTAATCATTACACCACTAGTTTTGTTTGTTATAGATCTACCACATTCTAGGTGAGCAGGCTAACCATTACAACACAGTGTTGTTTGCTATAGATCTACCACATTCTAGGTGAGTAGGCAAACTGTTACACCACTAGTGTTGTTTGTTATAGATCTACCACATTCTAGACAAGCAAGCTAATCATTACACCACTAGTGTTGTTTGTTATAGATCTACAACATTCTAGGTGAGGATGCTGACCATTACACCACTAGTGTTGTTTGTTATAGATCTACCACATTCTAGGTGAGCATGCGAATCATTACACCATTAGTGTTGTTTGTTATAGATCTACCACATTCTAGGTGAGCAGTCTAATCATTACACCACCAGTGTTGTTTGTTATAGATCTACCACATTCTAGGTGAGCAGGCTAACCATTACAACACAGTGTTGTTTGTTATCGATCTACCACATTATAAGTGAGAAGGTTATTCATTACACCACTAGTGTTGTTTGTTATAGATCTACCACATTCTAGGTGAGCAGGCTAACCATTACACCACGCACTAGTGTTGTTTGTTATAGATCTACCACATTCTAGACGAGCAGGCTAACCATTACACCACCAGTGTTGTTTGTTATAGATCTACCACATTCTAGACGAGCAGGCTAATGTTACACCACTAGTGTTGTTTGCTATCGATCTACCACATTCTAGGTGAGCAGGCTAACCATTACACCACACTCTAGTGTTGTTTGTGATAGATCTACCACATTATAAGGTTAATCACTACACCACTAGTGTTGTTTGTTATAGATCTACCGCATTCTAGGTGAGCATGCTATCCATTACACCACGCACTAGTGTTGTTTGTTATTGATCTACCACATTCTAGACGAGCAGGCTAACCATTACACCACTAGTGTGGTTTGTTATAGATCGACCACATTCTAGGTGAGCAGGCTAACCATTACACCACGCACTAGTGTTGTTTGTAATAGATTTACCACATTCTAGGCGAGCAGGCTAACCATTACACCACCAGTGTTGTTTGTTATAGATCTACCACATTTTAGGTGAGAAGGCTAACCATTACACCACGCACTAGTGTTGTTTATTATAGATCTACCACATTCTAGGTGAGCAAGCTAATCATTACACCACTAGTGTTGTTTGTTATAGATCTACCACATTCTAGACGAGCAGTCTAACCATTACAGGACTAGTGTTGTTTGCTATAGATCTACCACATTCTAGGTGAGCATGCTAATCATTACACCACTAGTGTTGTTTGTTATAGATCTACCACATTCTAGACTAGCAGGCTAACCATTACACCACTAGTGTTGTTTGTTATAGATCTACCACATTCTAGACTAGCAGGCTAACCATTACACCACTAGTGTTGTTTGTTGTAGATCTACCACATTCTAGGTGAGCAGGCTAACTATTACACCACTAGTGTTGTTTGTTATAGATCTACCACATTCTAGACAAGCAGGCTAATCATTACACCACTAGTGTTGTTTGTTATAGATCTACCACACTCTAAGTGAGCAGGCTAATCATTACACCTCTAGAGTTGTTTTTTATAGATCTAATACATGCTAGGAGAGCAGGCTAATCATTACACCACTAGTGTTGTTTGGTATAGATCTACCACATTCTAGACGAGCAGGCTAACCATTACACCACCAGTGTTGTTTGTTATAGATCTACCACATTTTACGTCAGAAGGCTAACCATTACACCACGCACTAGTGTTGTTTGTTATAGATCTACCACACTCTAAGTGAGCAGGCTAATCATTACACCTCTAGAGTTGTTTTTTATAGATCTAATACATGCTAGGAGAGCAGGCTAATCATTACACCACTAGTGTTGTTTGGTATAGATCTACCACATTCTAGACGAGCAGGCTAACCATTACACCACCAGTGTTGTTTGTTATAGATCTACCACATTTTACGTGAGAATGCTAACCATTACACCACGCACTAGTGTTGTTTGTTATAGATCTACCACATTCTAGGTGAGCAAGCTAATCATTACACCACTAGTGTTGTTTGTTATAGATCTACCACATTCTAGGTGAGCAGGCTAACCATTACGCCACTAGTGTTGTTTGTTATAAATCTACCACATTCTAGGTGGGTAGGCAAACTGTTACACCACTAGTGTTGTTTGTTATAGATCTACCACATTCTAGACAAGCAAGCTAATCATTACACCACTAGTGTTGTTTGTTATAGATCTACAACATTCTAGGTGAGGATGCTGACCATTACACCACTAGTGTTGTTTGTTATAGATCTACCGCATTCTAGGTGAGCATGCAAATCATTACACCATTAGTGTTGTTTGTTATAGATCTACCACATTCTAGGTGAGCAGTCTAATCATTACACCACCAGTGTTGTTTGTTATAGATCTACCACATTCTAGGTGAGCAGGCTAACCATTACACCACCAGTGTTGTTTGTTATAGATCTACCACATTTTAGGTGAGAAGGCTAACCATTACATCAGGCACTAGTGTTATTTGTTATAGATCTACCACATTCTAGGTGAGCAAGCTAATCATTACACCACTAGTTTTGTTTGTTATAGATCTACCACATTCTAGGTGAGCAGGCTAACCATTACAACACAGTGTTGTTTGCTATAGATCTACCACATTCTAGGTGAGTAGGCAAACTGTTACACCACTAGTGTTGTTTGTTATAGATCTACCACATTCTAGACAAGCAAGCTAATCATTACACCACTAGTGTTGTTTGTTATAGATCTACAACATTCTAGGTGAGGATGCTGACCATTACACCACTAGTGTTGTTTGTTATAGATCTACCACATTCTAGGTGAGCATGCGAATCATTACACCATTAGTGTTGTTTGTTATAGATCTACCACATTCTAGGTGAGCAGTCTAATCATTACACCACCAGTGTTGTTTGTTATAGATCTACCACATTCTAGGTGAGCAGGCTAACCATTACAACACAGTGTTGTTTGTTATCGATCTACCACATTATAAGTGAGAAGGTTATTCATTACACCACCAGTGTTGTTTGTTATAGATCTACCACATTCTAGGTGAGCAGGCTAACCATTACACCACGCACTAGTGTTGTTTGTTATAGATCTACCACATTCTAGACGAGCAGGCTAACCATTACACCACCAGTGTTGTTTGTTATAGATCTACCACATTCTAGACGAGCAGGCTAATGTTACACCACTAGTGTTGTTTGCTATCGATCTACCACATTCTAGGTGAGCAGGCTAACCATTACACCACACTCTAGTGTTGTTTGTGATAGATCTACCACATTATAAGGTTAATCACTACACCACTAGTGTTGTTTGTTATAGATCTACCGCATTCTAGGTGAGCATGCTATCCATTACACCACGCACTAGTGTTGTTTGTTATTGATCTACCACATTCTAGACGAGCAGGCTAACCATTACACCACTAGTGTTGTTTGTTATAGATCGACCACATTCTAGGTGAGCAGGCTAACCATTACACCACGCACTAGTGTTGTTTGTAATAGATTTACCACATTCTAGGCGAGCAGGCTAACCATTACACCACCAGTGTTGTTTGTTATAGATCTACCACATTTTAGGTGAGAAGGCTAACCATTACACCACGCACTAGTGTTGTTTATTATAGATCTACCACATTCTAGGTGAGCAAGCTAATCATTACACCACTAGTGTTGTTTGTTATAGATCTACCACATTCTAGACGAGCAGTCTAACCATTACAGGACTAGTGTTGTTTGCTATAGATCTACCACATTCTAGGTGAGCATGCTAATCATTACACCACTAGTGTTGTTTGTTATAGATCTACCACATTCTAGACTAGCAGGCTAACCATTACACCACTAGTGTTGTTTGTTATAGATCTACCACATTCTAGACTAGCAGGCTAACCATTACACCACTAGTGTTGTTTGTTGTAGATCTACCACATTCTAGGTGAGCAGGCTAACTATTACACCACTAGTGTTGTTTGTTATAGATCTACCACATTCTAGACAAGCAGGCTAATCATTACACCACTAGTGTTGTTTGTTATAGATCTACCACACTCTAAGTGAGCAGGCTAATCATTACACCTCTAGAGTTGTTTTTTATAGATCTAATACATGCTAGGAGAGCAGGCTAATCATTACACCACTAGTGTTGTTTGGTATAGATCTACCACATTCTAGACGAGCAGGCTAACCATTACACCACCAGTGTTGTTTGTTATAGATCTACCACATTTTACGTGAGAAGGCTAACCATTACACCACGCACTAGTGTTGTTTGTTATAGATCTACCACACTCTAGGTGAGCAGGCTAATCATTACACCACTAGTGTTGTTTGTTATAGATCTACCACATTCTAGACAAGCAAGCTAATCATTACACCACTAGTGTTGTTTGTTATAGATCTACCACATTCTAGGTGAGCATGCAAATCATTACACCATTAGTGTTGTTTGTTATAGATCTACCACATTCTAGGTGAGCAGTCAAATCATTACACCACCAGTGTTGTTTGTTATAGATCTACCACATTATAGGTGAGTAGGCTAACCGTTACACCACTAGTGTTGTTTTTTATAGATCTACCACATTCTAGGTGATCAATCTAACCATTGCACGACGCACTAGTGTTGTTTGTTATCGATCTACCACATTCTAAGTGATAAGGTTATTCACTACACCACTAGTGTTGTTTGTTATAGATCTACCACATTCTAGGTGAGCAGGCTAACCATTACACCACGCACTAGTGTTGTTTGTTATAGATCTTCCACATTCTAGACGAGCAGGCTACCCATTACACCACCAGTGTTGTTTGTTATAGATCTACCACATTCTAGACGAGCAGGCTAATGTTACACCACTAGTGTTGTTTGCTATAGATCTACCACATTCTAAGTGAGCAGGCTAACCATTACACCACACTCTAGTGTTGTTTGTGATAGATCTACCACATTCTAGGTGAGAAGGTTAATCACTACACCACTAGTGTTGTTTGTTATAGATCTACCGCATTCTAGGTGAGCATGCTAATCATTACACCACGCACTAGTGTTGTTTTTTATTGATATACCACATTCTAGACGAGCAAGCTAACCATTACACCACTACTGTTGTTTGTTATAGATCGACCACATTCTAGGTGAGCAGGCTAACCATTACACCACGCACTAGTGTTGTTTGTAATAGATTTACCACATTCTAGGTGAGCAGGCTAACCATTACACCACCAGTGTTGTTTGTTATAGATCTACCACATTTTAGGTGAGAAGGCTAACCATTACACCACGCACTAGTGTTGTTTGTTATAGATCTACCACATTCTAGGTGAGCAAGCTAATCATTACACCACTAGTGTTGTTTGATATAGATCTATCACTTTCTAGGTGAGCAGGCTAACCATTACACCACGCACTAGTGTTGTTTGTTATAGATCTACCACATTCTAGACGAGCAGGCTAACCATTACACGACTAGTGTTGTTTGCTATAGATCTACCACATTCTAGGTGAGCATGCTAATCATTACACCACTAGTGTTGTTTGTTATAGATCTACCACATTCAAGACTAGCAGGCTAAACATTACACCACTAGTGTTGTTTGTTATAGATCTACCACATTCTAGGCGAGCAGGCTAACCATTACACCACTAGTGTTGTTTGTTGTAGATCTACCACATTCTAGGTGAGCAGGCTAACTATTACACCATTAGTGTTGTTTGTTATAGATCTACCACATTCTAGACAAGCAGGCTAATCATTACACCACTAGTGTTGTTTATTATAGATCTACCACACTCTAAGTGAACAGGCTAATCATTACACCACTAGAGTTGTTTTTTATAGATCTAATACATGCTAGTAGAGCAGGCTAATCATTACACCACTAGTGTTGTTTGGTATAGATCTACCACATTCTAGACGAGCAGGCTGACCATTACACCACCAGTGTTGTTTGTTATAGATCTACCACATTTTACGTGAGAAGGCTAACCATTACACCACGCACTAGTGTTGTTTGTTATAGATCTACCACACTCTAGGTGAGCGGGCTAATCATTACACCACTAGTGTTGTTTGTTATAGATCTACCACATTCTAGGTGAGCAGGGTTACCATTACATCACGCACTAGTGTTGCTTGTTATAGATCTATCACATTCTAGACGATCAGGCTAATCATTACACCACTAGTATTGTGTGTTATAGATCTACCACATTCTAGGTGAACAGGCTAACCATTACAACACAGTGTTGTTTGTTATAGATCTGCCACATTATAGGTGAGTAGGCTAACCGTTACACCACTAGTGTTGTTTGTTTTAGATCTACCACATTCTATACGAGCAGACTAACCATTACAGCACTAGTGTTGTTTGCTATATATCTACCACATTCTAGGCGCGCAGGCTAACCATTACACGACTAGTGTTGTTTGTTATAGATCTACCACATGCTAGGTGAGCATGCTAATCATTACACCACTAGTGCTGTTTGTTATAGATCTACCACATTCTAGGTGAGCAGTCTAATCATTACACCACCAGTGTTGTTTGTTATAGATCTACCACATTCTAGGTGAGCAGGCTAACCATTACACCACCAGTGTTGTTTGTTATAGATCTACCACATTTTAGGTGAGAAGGCTAACCATTACATCAGGCACTAGTGTTATTTGTTATAGATCTACCACATTCTAGGTGAGCAAGCTAATCATTACACCACTAGTTTTGTTTGTTATAGATCTACCACATTCTAGGTGAGCAGGCTAACCATTACAACACAGTGTTGTTTGCTATAGATCTACCACATTCTAGGTGAGTAGGCAAACTGTTACACCACTAGTGTTGTTTGTTATAGATCTACCACATTCTAGACAAGCAAGCTAATCATTACACCACTAGTGTTGTTTGTTATAGATCTACAACATTCTAGGTGAGGATGCTGACCATTACACCACTAGTGTTGTTTGTTATAGATCTACCACATTCTAGGTGAGCATGCGAATCATTACACCATTAGTGTTGTTTGTTATAGATCTACCACATTCTAGGTGAGCAGTCTAATCATTACACCACCAGTGTTGTTTGTTATAGATCTACCACATTCTAGGTGAGCAGGCTAACCATTACAACACAGTGTTGTTTGTTATCGATCTACCACATTATAAGTGAGAAGGTTATTCATTACACCACTAGTGTTGTTTGTTATAGATCTACCACATTCTAGGTGAGCAGGCTAACCATTACCCCACGCACTAGTGTTGTTTGTTATAGATCTACCACATTCTAGACGAGCAGGCTAACCATTACACCACCAGTGTTGTTTGTTATAGATCTACCACATTCTAGACGAGCAGGCTAATGTTACACCACTAGTGTTGTTTGCTATCGATCTACCACATTCTAGGTGAGCAGGCTAACCATTACACCACACTCTAGTGTTGTTTGTGATAGATCTACCACATTCTAAGGTTAATCACTACACCACTAGTGTTGTTTGTTATAGATCTACCGCATTCTAGGTGAGCATGCTATCCATTACACCACGCACTAGTGTTGTTTGTTATTGATCTACCACATTCTAGACGAGCAGGCTAACCATTACACCACTAGTGTTGTTTGTTATAGATCGACCACATTCTAGGTGAGCAGGCTAACCATTACACCACGCACTAGTGTTGTTTGTAATAGATTTACCACATTCTAGGCGAGCAGGCTAACCATTACACCACCAGTGTTGTTTGTTATAGATCTACCACATTTTAGGTGAGAAGGCTAACCATTACACCACGCACTAGTGTTGTTTGTTATAGATCTACCACATTCTAGGTGAGCAAGCTAATCATTACACCACTAGTGTTGTTTGTTATAGATCTACCACATTCTAGACGAGCAGTCTAACCATTACAGGACTAGTGTTGTTTGCTATAGATCTACCACATTCTAGGTGAGCATGCTAATCATTACACCACTAGTGTTGTTTGTTATAGATCTACCACATTCTAGACTAGCAGGCTAACCATTACACCACTAGTGTTGTTTGTTATAGATCTACCACATTCTAGACTAGCAGGCTAACCATTACACCACTAGTGTTGTTTGTTGTAGATCTACCACATTCTAGGTGAGCAGGCTAACTATTACACCACTAGTGTTGTTTGTTATAGATCTACCACATTCTAGACAAGCAGGCTAATCATTACACCACTAGTGTTGTTTGTTATAGATCTACCACACTCTAAGTGAGCAGGCTAATCATTACACCTCTAGAGTTGTTTTTTATAGATCTAATACATGCTAGGAGAGCAGGCTAATCATTACACCACTAGTGTTGTTTGGTATAGATCTACCACATTCTAGACGAGCAGGCTAACCATTACACCACCAGTGTTGTTTGTTATAGATCTACCACATTTTACGTGAGAAGGCTAACCATTACACCACGCACTAGTGTTGTTTGTTATAGATCTACCACACTCTAGGTGAGCAGGCTAATCATTACACCACTAGTGTTGTTTGTTATAGATCTACCACATTCTAGACAAGCAAGCTAATCATTACACCACTAGTGTTGTTTGTTATAGATCTACCACATTCTAGGTGAGCATGCAAATCATTACACCATTAGTGTTGTTTGTTATAGATCTACCACATTCTAGGTGAGCAGTCAAATCATTACACCACCAGTGTTGTTTGTTATAGATCTACCACATTATAGGTGAGTAGGCTAACCGTTACACCACTAGTGTTGTTTTTTATAGATCTACCACATTCTAGGTGATCAATCTAACCATTGCACGACGCACTAGTGTTGTTTGTTATCGATCTACCACATTCTAAGTGATAAGGTTATTCACTACACCACTAGTGTTGTTTGTTATAGATCTACCACATTCTAGGTGAGCAGGCTAACCATTACACCACGCACTAGTGTTGTTTGTTATAGATCTACCACATTCTAGACGAGCAGGCTACCCATTACACCACCAGTGTTGTTTGTTATAGATCTACCACATTCTAGACGAGCAGGCTAATGTTACACCACTAGTGTTGTTTGCTATAGATCTACCACATTCTAAGTGAGCAGGCTAACCATTACACCACACTCTAGTGTTGTTTGTGATAGATCTACCACATTCTAGGTGAGAAGGTTAATCACTACACCACTAGTGTTGTTTGTTATAGATCTACCGCATTCTAGGTGAGCATGCTAATCATTACACCACGCACTAGTGTTGTTTTTTATTGATATACCACATTCTAGACGAGCAAGCTAACCATTACACCACTACTGTTGTTTGTTATAGATCGACCACATTCTAGGTGAGCAGGCTAACCATTACACCACGCACTAGTGTTGTTTGTAATAGATTTACCACATTCTAGGTGAGCAGGCTAACCATTACACCACCAGTGTTGTTTGTTATAGATCTACCACATTTTAGGTGAGAAGGCTAACCATTACACCACGCACTAGTGTTGTTTGTTATAGATCTACCACATTCAAGGTGAGCAAGCTAATCATTACACCACTAGTGTTGTTTGTTATAGATCTATCACTTTCTAGGTGAGCAGGCTAACCATTACACCACGCACTAGTGTTGTTTGTTATAGATCTACCACATTCTAGACGAGCAGGCTAACCATTACACGACTAGTGTTGTTTGCTATAGATCTACCACATTCTAGGTGAGCATGCTAATCATTACACCACTAGTGTTGTTTGTTATAGATCTACCACATTCAAGACTAGCAGGCTAAACATTACACCACTAGTGTTGTTTGTTATAGATCTACCACATTCTAGGCGAGCAGGCTAACCATTACACCACTAGTGTTGTTTGTTGTAGATCTACCACATTCTAGGTGAGCAGGCTAACTATTACACCACTAGTGTTGTTTGTTATAGATCTACCACATTCTAGACAAGCAGGCTAATCATTACACCACTAGTGTTGTTTATTATAGATCTACCACACTCTAAGTGAACAGGCTAATCATTACACCACTAGAGTTGTTTTTTATAGATCTAATACATGCTAGTAGAGCAGGCTAATCATTACACCACTAGTGTTGTTTGGTATAGATCTACCACATTCTAGACGAGCAGGCTGACCATTACACCACCAGTGTTGTTTGTTATAGATCTACCACATTTTACGTGAGAAGGCTAACCATTACACCACGCACTAGTGTTGTTTGTTATAGATCTACCACACTCTAGGTGAGCGGGCTAATCATTACACCACTAGTGTTGTTTGTTATAGATCTACCACATTCTAGGTGAGCAGGGTTACCATTACATCACGCACTAGTGTTGCTTGTTATAGATCTATCACATTCTAGACGATCAGGCTAATCATTACACCACTAGTATTGTGTGTTATAGATCTACCACATTCTAGGTGAACAGGCTAACCATTACAACACAGTGTTGTTTGTTATAGATCTGCCACATTATAGGTGAGTAGGCTAACCGTTACACCACTAGTGTTGTTTGTTTTAGATCTACCACATTCTATACGAGCAGACTAACCATTACAGCACTAGTGTTGTTTGCTATATATCTACCACATTCTAGGCGCGCAGGCTAACCATTACACGACTAGTGTTGTTTGTTATAGATCTACCACATGCTAGGTGAGCATGCTAATCATTACACCACTAGTGCTGTTTGTTATAGAACTACCACATTCTAGGTGAGCAGGCTAATCATTACACCACTAGTGTTGTTTGTTATAGATCTACCACATTCTAGGTGAGCAGGCTAACCATTACACCACGCACTAGTGTTGTTTGTAATAGATCTACCACATTCTAGACGAGTAGGCTAATCTTACACCACTAGTGTTGTTTGTTATAGATCTACCACACTCTAAGTGAGCAAGCTAATCATTACACCACTAGAGTTGTTTTTTATAGATCTACCACATGCTAGGAGAGCAGGCTAATCATTACACCACTAGTGTTGTTTGTTATAGATCTACCACATTCTAGATGAGCAGGCTAATGTTACACCACTAGTGTTGTTTGCTATTGATCTACCATATTCTAGGTGAGCAGGCTAACCATTACACCACACACTAGTGTTGTTTGTGATAGATCTACCACATTCTAGAGGAGCAGATTAATCATTACACCACTAGTGTTGTTTGTTATAGATCTACCAGATTCTAGGTGAGCATGCTAACCATTACACCACGCACTAGTGTTGTTTGTTATAGATCTACCACATTCTAGACGAGCAGGCTAACCATTACACCACTACTGTTGTTTGTTATAGATCGACCACATTCTAGGTGAGCAGGCTAACCATTACACTACGCATTAGTGCTGTTTGTAATAGATTTACCACATTCTAGGCGAGAAGGCTAACCATTACACCACCAGTGTTGTTTGTTATAGATCTACCACATTTTAGGTGAGAATGCTAACCATTACACCACGCACTAGTGTTGTTTGTTATAGATCTACCACATTCTAGGTGAGCAAGCTAATCATTACACCACTAGTGTTGTTTGTTATAGATCTACCACATTCTAGGTGAGCAGGCTAACCATTACACCACGCACTAGTGTTGTTTGTTATATATCTACCACATTCTAGACGAGCAGGCTAACCATTACACGACTAGTGTTGTTTGCTATAGATCTACGACATTCTGGGTGAGCAGGCTAACAATTACACCACTAGTGTTGATTGTTATAGATCTACCACATTCTAGGTGAGCATGCTAATCAATACACCACTAGTGTTGTTTGTAATAGATCTACCACATTCTAGACTAGCAGGATAATCATTACACCACTAGTGTTGTTTGTTATAGATCTACCACATTCTAGGCGAGCAGGCTAACCATTACACCACTAGTGTTGTTTGTTGTAGATCTACCACATTCTAGGTGAGCAGGCTAACTATTACACCACTAGTGTTGTTTGTTATAGACCTACCACATTTTTGACAAGCAGGCTAATCATTACACCACTAGTGTTGTTTGTTATAGATCTACCACATTCTAGGTGAGTAGGCTAACTGTTACACCACTAGTGCTGTTTGTTATAGATCTACCACATTCTAGACAAGCAAGTTAACATTCTAGGTGAGAAGTCTAACCATTACACCACGCACTAGTGTTGTTTGTAATAGATCTACCACATTCTAGGCGAGCAGGCTAACCATTACACCACTAGTGTTGTTTGTTACAGATCTACCACATTCTAGACGAGCAGGCTAATCTTACACCACTAGTGTTGTTTGCTATTGATCTACCACATTCTAGGTGAGCATGCTAACCATTACACCACGCACTAGTGTTGCTTGCTATAGATCTACCACATTCTAGGTGAGCAGGCTAACCATTACACCACGCACTAGTGTTGTTTGTTATAGGTCTATCACATTCTAGACGATCAGGCTAACCATTACACTACTAGTATTGTTTGTTATAGATCTACCACATTCTAGGTGAACAGGCTAACCATTACAACACAGTGTTGTTTGCTATAGATCTACCACATTATAGGTGAGTAGGCTAACCGTTACACCACTAGTGTTGTTTGTTATAGATCTACCACATTCTAGGTGAGCAGTCTAACCATTACACCACGCACTAGTGTTTTTTGTTATAGATCTACCACATTCTAGGTGAGCAGGCTAACCATTACACCACGCACTAGTGTTGTTTGTTATAGATCTACCACATCCTAGACGAGCAGGCTAACCATTACACCACCAGTGTTGTTTGTTATAGATCTACCACATTCTAGGTGAGCAGTCTAATCATTACACCACCAGTATTGTTTGTTATAGATCTACCACATTCTAGGTGAGCAGGCTAACCATTACAACACAGTGTTGTTTGTTATAGATCTACCACATTATAGGTGAGTAGGCTAACCATTACACCACTAGTGTTGTTTTGTATAGATCTACTACATTCTATGTGATCAATCTAACCATTGCACGACGCACTAGTGTTGTTTGTTATCGATCTACCACATTCTAAGTGAGCAGGTTATTCATTACACCACTAGTGTTGTTTATTATAGATATACCACATTCTAGGTGAGCGGGCTAACCATTACACCACGCACTAGTGTTGTTTGTTATAGATCTACCACATTCTAGACGAGCAGGCTAACCATTACACCACCAGTGTTGTTTGTTATAGATCTACCACATTTTAGGTGAGAAGGCTAACCATTACACCACGCTCTAGTGTTGTTTGTTATAGATCTACCACATTCTAGGTCAGCAGGCTAATCATTACACCACTAGTGTTGTTTATTATAGATCTACCACATTCTAGGTGAGCAGGCTAACCATTACACCAGGCACTAGTGTTGTTTGCTATAGATCTACCACATTCTAGACGAGCAGACTAACCATTACACCACCAGTGTTGTTTGTTATAGATCTACCATATTTTAGGTGAGAAGGCTAATCATTACACCACTAGTGTTGTTTGTTATAGATTTACCACATTCTAGGTGAGCAGGCTAATCATTACACCACTAGTGTTGTTTGTTATAGATCTACCACATTCTAGACAAGCAAGCTAATCATTACACCACTAGTGTTGTTTGTTATAGATCTACAACATTCTAGGTGAGGATGCTCACCATTACACCACTAGTGTTCTTTGTTATAGATCTACCACATTCTAGGTGAGCATGCGAATCATTACACCATTAGTGTTGTTTGTTATAGATCTACCACATTCTAGGTGAGCAGGCTAACCATTACAACACAGTGTTGTTTGTTATAGATCTACCACATTCTAGGTGAGTAGGCTAACTGTTACACCACTAGTGTTGTTTGTTATAGATCTACCACATTCTAGACAAGCAAGTTAATCATTACACCACTAGTGTTGTTTGTTATAGATCTACCACATTCTAGGTGAGGATGCTGACCATTACCCCACTAGTGTTGTTTGTTATAGATCTACCACATTCTAGGTGAGCAGGCGAATTATTACACCATTAGTGTTGTTTGTTATAGATCTACCACATTCTAGGTGAGCAGTATAATCATTACACCACCAGTGTTGTTTGTTATAGATCTACCACATTCTAGGTGAGCAATCTAATCATTTCACCACGCACTAGTGTTGTTTGTTATCGATCTACCACATTCTAAGTGAGCAGGTTAATCATTACACCACTAGTGTTGTTTGTTATAGATCTACCACATTCTAGGTGAGCAGGTTAACCATTACACCACGCACTAGTGTTGTTTGTAATAGATCTACCACATTCTAGACGAGAAGGCTAACAATTACACCACTAGTGTTGTTTGTTATAGATCTACCACATTCTAGGTGAGAAGTCTAACCATTACACCACGCACTAGTGTTGTTTGTAATAGATCTACCACATTCTAGGCGAGCAGGCTAACCATTACACCACTAGTGTTGTTTGTTACAGATCTACCACATTCTAGACGAGCAGGCTAATCTTACACCACTAGTGTTGTTTGCTATTGATCTACCACATTCTAGGTGAGCATGCTAACCATTACACCACGCACTAGTGTTGTTTACTATAGATCTACCACATTCTAGGTGAGCAGGCTAACCATTACACCACGCACTAGTGTTGTTTGTTATAGATCTACCACATTCTAGGTGAACAGGCTAATCATTACACCACTAGTGTTGTTTGTTATAGATCTACTACATTCTAGGTGAGCAGGCTAACCATTACGCCACTAACGTTGTTTGTTATAAATCTACCACAT
The DNA here is from genome assembly GCA_963680875.1 of Bathymodiolus brooksi. Lineage (NCBI taxonomy): Eukaryota > Metazoa > Mollusca > Bivalvia > Mytilida > Modiolidae > Bathymodiolus > Bathymodiolus brooksi. Next base: position 63,610,023 of record OY804585.1, on the reverse strand, counting down.
TCTAGGTGAGCAGGCTAACCATTACAACACAGTGTTGTTTGTTATAGATCTACCACATTCTAGACAAGCAAGCTAATCATTACACCACTAGTGTTGTTTGTTATAGATCTACAACATTCTAGGTGAGGATGCTCACCATTACACCACTAGTGTTCTTTGTTATAGATCTACCACATTCTAGGTGAGCATGCGAATCATTACACCATTAGTGTTGTTTGTTATAGATCTACCACATTCTAGGTGAGCAGTCTAATCATTACACCACCAGTGTTGTTTGTTATAGATCTACCACATTCTAGGTGAGCAGGCTAACCATTACAACACAGTGTTGTTTATTATAAATCTACCACATTATAGGTGAGTAGGCTAACCGTTACACCACTAGTGTTGTTTTTAATAGATCTACCACATTCTAGGTGATCAATCTAACCATTGCACGACGCACTAGTGTTGTTTGTTATCGATCTACCACATTCTAAGTGAGAAGGTTATTCATTGCACCACTAGTGTTGTTTGTTATAGATCTACCACATTCTAGGTGAGCAGGCTAACCATTACACCACGCACTAGTATTGTTTGTTATAGATCTACCACATTATAGACGAGCAGGCTAACCATTACACCACCAGTGTTGTTTGTTATAGATCTACCACATTTTAAGTGAGAAGGCTAACCATTACACCACGCACTAGTGTTGTTTGTAATAGATTTACCACATTCTAGGTGAGCAGGCTAATCATTACACCACTAGTGTTGTTTGTTATAGATCTACGACATTCTAGGTGAGCAGGCTAACCATTACAACACAGTGCTGTTTGCTATAGATCTACCACATTCTAGGTGAGTAGGCAAACTGTTACACCACTAGTGTTGTTTGTTATAGATCTACAACATTCTAGACAAGCAAGCTAATCATTACACCACTAGTGTTGTTTGGTATAGATCTACCACATTCTAGATGAGCAGGCTAATGTTACACCACTAGTGTTGTTTGCTATAGATATACCATATTCTAGGTGAGCAGGCTAACCATTACACCACACACTAGTGTTGTTTGTGATAGATCTACTACATTCTAGATGAGCAGATTAATCATTACACCACTAGTGTTGTTTGTTATAGATCTACCACATTCCAGGTGAGCATGCTAACCATTACACCACGCACTAGTGTTGTTTGTTATAGATCTACCACATTCTAGACGAGCAGGCTAACCATTACACCACTACTGTTGTTTGTTATAGATCGACCACATTCTAGGTGAGCAGGCTAACCATTACACCACGCATTAGTGCTGTTTGTAATAGATTTACCACATTCTAGGCGAGAAGGCTAACCATTACACCACCAGTGTTGTTTGTTATAGATCTACCACATTTTAGGTGAGAATGCTAACCATTACACCACGCACTAGTGTTGTTTGTTATAGATCTACCACATTCTAGGTGTGCAAGCTAATCATTACACCACTAGTGTTGTTTGTTATAGATCTACCACATTCTAGGTGAGCAGGCTAACCATTACACCATGCACTAGTGTTGTTTGTTATATATCTACCACATTCTAGACGAGCAGGCTAACCATTACACGACTAGTGTTGTTTGCTATAGATCTACAACATTCTGGGTGAGCAGGCTAACAATTACACCACTAGTGTTGATTGTTATAGATCTACCACATTCTAGGTGAGCATGCTAATCAATACACCACTAGTGTTGTTTGTAATAGATCTTCCACATTCTAGACTAGCAGGATAATCATTACACCACTAGTGTTGTTTGTTATAGATCTACCACATTCTAGGCGAGCAGGCTAACCATTACACCACTAGTGTTGTTTGTTGTAGATCTACCACATTCTAGGTGAGCAGGCTAACTATTACACCACTAGTGTTGTTTGTTATAGACCTACCACATTTTTGACAAGCAGGCTAATCATTACACCATTAGTGTTGTTTGTTATAGATCTACCACATTCTAGGTGAGCAGGCTAACCATTACGCTACTAGCGTTGTTTGTTATAGATCTACCACATTCTAGGTGAGCAGGCTAACCATTACAACACAGTGTTGTTTGCTATAGATCTACCACATTCTAGGTGAGTAGGCTAACTGTTACACCACTAGTGTTGTTTGTTATAGATCTACCACATTCTAGACAAGCAAGTTAATCATTACACCACTAGTGTTGTTTGTTATAGATCTACCACATTCTAGGTGAGGATGCTGACCATTACCCCACTAGTGTTGTTTGTTATATATCTACCACATTCTAGGTGAGCAGGCGAATCATTACACCATTAGTGTTGTTTGTTATAGATCTACCACATTCTAGGTGAGCAGTATAATCATTACACCACCAGTGTTGTTTGTTATAGATCTACCACATTCTAGGTGAGCAGTCTAACCATTTAACCACGCACTAGTGTTGTTTGTTATCGATCTACCACATTCTAAGTGAGCAGGTTAATCATTACACCACTAGTGTTGTTTGTTATAGATCTACCACATTCTAGGTGAGCAGGTTAACCATTACACCACGCACTAGTGTTGTTTGTAATAGATCTACCACATTCTAGACGAGAAGGCTAACAATTACACCACTAGTGTTGTTTGTTATAGATCTACCACATTCTAGGTTAGAAGTCTAACCATTACACCACGCACTAGTGTTGTTTGTAATAGATCTACCACATGCTAGGCGAGCAGGCTAACCATTACACCACTAGTGTTGTTTGTTACAGATCTACCACATTCTAGACGAGCAGGCTAATCTTACACCACTAGTGTTGTTTGCTATTGATCTACCACATTCTAGGTGAGCATGCTAACCATTACACCACGCACTAGTGTTGTTTGCTATAGATCTACCACATTCTAGGTGAGCAGGCTAACCATTACACCACGCACTAGTGTTGTTTGTTATAGATCTACCACATTCTAGACGAGCAGGCTAACCATTACACCACTACTGTTGTTTGTTATAGATCGACCACATTCTAGGTGAGCAGGCTAACCATTACACCACGCATTAGTGCTGTTTGTAATAGATTTACCACATTCTAGGCGAGAAGGCTAACCATTACACCACCAGTGTTGTTTGTTATAGATCTACCACATTTTAGGTGAGAATGCTAACCATTACACCACGCACTAGTGTTGTTTGTTATAGATCTACCACATTCTAGGTGTGCAAGCTAATCATTACACCACTAGTGTTGTTTGTTATAGATCTACCACATTCTAGGTGAGCAGGCTAACCATTACACCATGCACTAGTGTTGTTTGTTATATATCTACCACATTCTAGACGAGCAGGCTAACCATTACACGACTAGTGTTGTTTGCTATAGATCTACAACATTCTGGGTGAGCAGGCTAACAATTACACCACTAGTGTTGATTGTTATAGATCTACCACATTCTAGGTGAGCATGCTAATCAATACACCACTAGTGTTGTTTGTAATAGATCTTCCACATTCTAGACTAGCAGGATAATCATTACACCACTAGTGTTGTTTGTTATAGATCTACCACATTCTAGGCGAGCAGGCTAACCATTACACCACTAGTGTTGTTTGTTGTAGATCTACCACATTCTAGGTGAGCAGGCTAACTATTACACCACTAGTGTTGTTTGTTATAGACCTACCACATTTTTGACAAGCAGGCTAATCATTACACCATTAGTGTTGTTTGTTATAGATCTACCACATTCTAGGTGAGCAGGCTAACCATTACGCTACTAGCGTTGTTTGTTATAGATCTACCACATTCTAGGTGAGCAGGCTAACCATTACAACACAGTGTTGTTTGCTATAGATCTACCACATTCTAGGTGAGTAGGCTAACTGTTACACCACTAGTGTTGTTTGTTATAGATCTACCACATTCTAGACAAGCAAGTTAATCATTACACCACTAGTGTTGTTTGTTATAGATCTACCACATTCTAGGTGAGGATGCTGACCATTACCCCACTAGTGTTGTTTGTTATATATCTACCACATTCTAGGTGAGCAGGCGAATCATTACACCATTAGTGTTGTTTGTTATAGATCTACCACATTCTAGGTGAGCAGTATAATCATTACACCACCAGTGTTGTTTGTTATAGATCTACCACATTCTAGGTGAGCAGTCTAACCATTTAACCACGCACTAGTGTTGTTTGTTATCGATCTACCACATTCTAAGTGAGCAGGTTAATCATTACACCACTAGTGTTGTTTGTTATAGATCTACCACATTCTAGGTGAGCAGGTTAACCATTACACCACGCACTAGTGTTGTTTGTAATAGATCTACCACATTCTAGACGAGAAGGCTAACAATTACACCACTAGTGTTGTTTGTTATAGATCTACCACATTCTAGGTTAGAAGTCTAACCATTACACCACGCACTAGTGTTGTTTGTAATAGATCTACCACATTCTAGGCGAGCAGGCTAACCATTACACCACTAGTGTTGTTTGTTACAGATCTACCACATTCTAGACGAGCAGGCTAATCTTACACCACTAGTGTTGTTTGCTATTGATCTACCACATTCTAGGTGAGCATGCTAACCATTACACCACGCACTAGTGTTGTTTGCTATAGATCTACCACATTCTAGGTGAGCAGGCTAACCATTACACCACGCACTAGTGTTGTTTGTTATAGATCTACCACATTCTAGACGAGCAGGCTAACCATTACACCACTACTGTTGTTTGTTATAGATCGACCACATTCTAGGTGAGCAGGCTAACCATTACACCACGCATTAGTGCTGTTTGTAATAGATTTACCACATTCTAGGCGAGAAGGCTAACCATTACACCACCAGTGTTGTTTGTTATAGATCTACCACATTTTAGGTGAGAATGCTAACCATTACACCACGCACTAGTGTTGTTTGTTATAGATCTACCACATTCTAGGTGTGCAAGCTAATCATTACACCACTAGTGTTGTTTGTTATAGATCTACCACATTCTAGGTGAGCAGGCTAACCATTACACCATGCACTAGTGTTGTTTGTTATATATCTACCACATTCTAGACGAGCAGGCTAACCATTACACGACTAGTGTTGTTTGCTATAGATCTACAACATTCTGGGTGAGCAGGCTAACAATTACACCACTAGTGTTGATTGTTATAGATCTACCACATTCTAGGTGAGCATGCTAATCAATACACCACTAGTGTTGTTTGTAATAGATCTTCCACATTCTAGACTAGCAGGATAATCATTACACCACTAGTGTTGTTTGTTATAGATCTACCACATTCTAGGCGAGCAGGCTAACCATTACACCACTAGTGTTGTTTGTTGTAGATCTACCACATTCTAGGTGAGCAGGCTAACTATTACACCACTAGTGTTGTTTGTTATAGACCTACCACATTTTTGACAAGCAGGCTAATCATTACACCATTAGTGTTGTTTGTTATAGATCTACCACATTCTAGGTGAGCAGGCTAACCATTACGCTACTAGCGTTGTTTGTTATAGATCTACCACATTCTAGGTGAGCAGGCTAACCATTACAACACAGTGTTGTTTGCTATAGATCTACCACATTCTAGGTGAGTAGGCTAACTGTTACACCACTAGTGTTGTTTGTTATAGATCTACCACATTCTAGACAAGCAAGTTAATCATTACACCACTAGTGTTGTTTGTTATAGATCTACCACATTCTAGGTGAGGATGCTGACCATTACCCCACTAGTGTTGTTTGTTATATATCTACCACATTCTAGGTGAGCAGGCGAATCATTACACCATTAGTGTTGTTTGTTATAGATCTACCACATTCTAGGTGAGCAGTATAATCATTACACCACCAGTGTTGTTTGTTATAGATCTACCACATTCTAGGTGAGCAGTCTAACCATTTAACCACGCACTAGTGTTGTTTGTTATCGATCTACCACATTCTAAGTGAGCAGGTTAATCATTACACCACTAGTGTTGTTTGTTATAGATCTACCACATTCTAGGTGAGCAGGTTAACCATTACACCACGCACTAGTGTTGTTTGTAATAGATCTACCACATTCTAGACGAGAAGGCTAACAATTACACCACTAGTGTTGTTTGTTATAGATCTACCACATTCTAGGTTAGAAGTCTAACCATTACACCACGCACTAGTGTTGTTTGTAATAGATCTACCACATTCTAGGCGAGCAGGCTAACCATTACACCACTAGTGTTGTTTGTTACAGATCTACCACATTCTAGACGAGCAGGCTAATCTTACACCACTAGTGTTGTTTGCTATTGATCTACCACATTCTAGGTGAGCATGCTAACCATTACACCACGCACTAGTGTTGTTTGCTATAGATCTACCACATTCTAGGTGAGCAGGCTAACCATTACACCACGCACTAGTGTTGTTTGTTATAGGTCTATCACATTCTAGACGATCAGGCTAATCATTACACTACTAGTATTGTTTGTTATAGATCTACCACATTCTAGGTGAACAGGCTAACCATTACAACACAGTGTTGTTTGCTATAGATCTACCACATTATAGGTGAGTAGGCTAACCGTTACACCACTAGTGTTGTTTGTTATAGATCTACCACATTCTAGGTGAGCAGTCTAACCATTACACCACGCACTAGTGTTTTTTGTTATAGATCTACCACATTCTAGGTGAGCAGGCTAACCATTACACCACGCACTAGTGTTGTTTGTTATAGATCTACCACATTCTAGACGAGCAGGCTAACCATTACACCACCAGTGTTGTTTGTTATAGATCTACCATATTTTAGGTGAGAAGGCTAATCATTACACCACTAGTGTTGTTTGTTATAGATTTACCACATTCTAGGTGAGTAGGCAAACTGTTACACCACTAGTGTTGTTTGTTATAGATCTACCACATTCTAGACAAGCAAGCTAATCATTACACCACTAGTGTTGTTTGTTATAGATCTACAACATTCTAGGTGAGGATGCTGACCATTACACCACTAGTGTTGTTTGTTATAGATCTACCACATTCTAGGTGAGCATGCGAATCATTACACCATTAGTGTTGTTTGTTATAGATCTACCACATTCTAGGTGAGCAGTCTAATCATTACACCACCAGTATTGTTTGTTATTGATCTACCACATTCTAGGTGAGCAGGCTAACCATTACAACACAGTGTTGTTTGTTATAGATCTACCACATTCTAGGTGAGTAGGCTAACCATTACACCACTAGTGTTGTTTTGTATAGATCTACCACATTCTATGTGATCAATCTAACCATTGCACGACGCACTAGTGTTGTTTGTTATCGATCTACCACATTCTAAGTGAGCAGGTTATTCATTACACCACTAGTGTTGTTTGTTATAGATCTACCACATTCTAGGTGAGCAGGCTAACCATTACACCACGCACTAGTGTTGTTTGTTATAGATCTACCACATTCTAGACGAGCAGGCTAACCATTACACCACCAGTATTGTTTGTTATAGATCTACCACATTTTAGGTGAGAAGGCTAACCATTACACCACGCTCTAGTGTTGTTTGTTATAGATCTACCACATTCTAGGTCAGCAGGCTAATCATTACACCACTAGTGTTGTTTATTATAGATCTACCACATTCTAGGTGAGCAGGCTAACCATTACACCAGGCACTAGTGTTGTTTGTTATAGATCTACCACATTCTAGACGAGCAGACTAACCATTACACCACCAGTGTCGTTTGTTATAGATCTACCATATTTTAGGTGAGAAGGCTAATCATTACACCACTAGTGTTGTTTGTTATAGATTTACCACATTCTAGGTGAGCAGGCTAATCATTACACCACTAGTGTTGTTTGTTATAGATCTACTACATTCTAGGTGAGCAGGCTAACCATTACGCCACTAGCGTTGTTTGTTATAAATCTACCACATTCTAGGTGAGCAGGCTAACCATTACAACACAGTGTTGTTTGCTATAGATCTACCACATTCTAGGTGAGTAGGCAAACTGTTACACCACTAGTGTTGTTTGTTATAGATCTACCACATTCTAGACAAGCAAGCTAATCATTACACCACTAGTGTTGTTTGTTATAGATCTACAACATTCTAGGTGAGGATGCTCACCATTACACCACTATTGTTCTTTGTTATAGATCTACCACATTCTAGGTGAGCATGCGAATCATTACACCATTAGTGTTGTTTGTTATAGATCTACCACATTCTAGGTGAGCAGTCTAATCATTACACCACCAGTGTTGTTTGTTATAGATCTACCACATTCTAGGTGAGCAGGCTAACCATTACAACACAGTGTTGTTTGTTATAAATCTACCACATTATAGGTGAGTAGGCTAACCGTTACACCACTAGTGTTGTATTTAATAGATCTACCGCATTCTAGGTGATCAATCTAACCATTGCACGACGCACTAGTGTTGTTTGTTATCGATCTACCACATTCTAAGTTAGAAGGTTATTCATTACACCACTAGTGTTGTTTGTTATAGATCTACCACATTCTAGGTGAGCAGGCTAACCATTACACCACGCACTAGTATTGTTTGTTATAGATCTACCACATTATAGACGAGCAGGCTAACCATTACACCACCAGTGTTGTTTGTTATAGATCTACCACATTTTAAGTGAGAAGGCTAACCATTACACCACGCACTAGTGTTGTTTGTAATAGAATTACCACATTCTAGGTGAGCAGGCTAATCATTACACCACTAGTGTTGTTTGTTATAGATCTACCACATTCTAGACAAGCAAGCTAATAATTACACCACTAGTGTTGTTTGTTATAGATCTACAACATTCTAGGTGAGGATGCTGACCATTACACCACTAGTGTTGTTTGTTATAGATCTACCACATTCTAGGTGAGCATGCGAATCATTACACCATTAGTGTTGTTTGTTATAGATCTACCACATTCTAGGTGAGCAGTCTAATCATTACACCACCAGTATTGTTTGTTATTGATCTACCACATTCTAGGTGAGCAGGCTAACCATTACAACACAGTGTTGTTTGTTATAGATCTACCACATTATAGGTGAGTAGGCTAACCATTACACCACTAGTGTTGTTTTGTATAGATCTACCACATTCTATGTGATCAATATAACCATTGCACGACGCACTAGTGTTGTTTGTTATCGATCTACCACATTCTAAGTGAGCAGGTTATTCATTACACCACTAGTGTTGTTTGTTATAGATCTACCACATTCTAGGTGAGCAGGCTAACCATTACACCACGCACTAGTGTTGTTTGTTATAGATCTACCACATTCTAGACGAGCAGGCTAACCATTACACCACCAGTATTGTTTGTTATAGATCTACCACATTTTAGGTGAGAAGGCTAACCATTACACCACGCTCTAGTGTTGTTTGTTATAGATCTACCACATTCTAGGTCAGCAGGCTAATCATTACACCACTAGTGTTGTTTATTATAGATCTACCACATTCTAGGTGAGCAGGCTAACCATTACACCAGGCACTAGTGTTGTTTGTTATAGATCTACCACATTCTAGACGAGCAGACTAACCATTACACCACCAGTGTCGTTTGTTATAGATCTACCATATTTTAGGTGAGAAGGCTAATCATTACACCACTAGTGTTGTTTGTTATAGATTTACCACATTCTAGGTGAGCAGGCTAATCATTACACCACTAGTGTTGTTTGTTATAGATCTACTACATTCTAGGTGAGCAGGCTAACCATTACGCCACTAGCGTTGTTTGTTATAAATCTACCACATTCTAGGTGAGCAGGCTAACCATTACAACACAGTGTTGTTTGCTATAGATCTAGCACATTCTAGGTGAGTAGGCAAACTGTTACACCACTAGTGTTGTTTGTTATAGATCTACCACATTCTAGACAAGCAAGCTAATCATTACACCACTAGTGTTGTTTGTTATAGATCTACAACATTCTAGGTGAGCATGCGAATCATTACACCATTAGTGTTGTTTGTTATAGATCTACCACATTCTAGGTGAGCAGTCTAATCATTACACCACCAGTGTTGTTTGTTATAGATCTACCACATTCTAGGTGAGCAGGCTAACCATTACAACACAGTGTTGTTTGTTATAAATCTACCACATTATAGGTGAGTAGGCTAACCGTTACACCACTAGTGTTGTTTTTAATAGATCTACCACATTCTAGGTGATCAATCTAACCATTGCACGACGCACTAGTGTTGTTTGTTATCGATCTACCACATTCTAAGTGAGAAGGTTATTCATTACACCACTAGTGTTGTTTGTTATAGATCTACCACATTCTAGGTGAGCAGGCTAACCATTACACCACGCACTAGTATTGTTTGTTATAGATCTACCACATTATAGACGAGCAGGCTAACCATTACACCACCAGTGTTGTTTGTTATAGATCTACCACATTATAGGTGAGTAGTCTAACCGTTACACCACTAGTGTTGTTTGTAATAGATCTACCACATTCTAGGTGAGCAGTCTAACCATTGCACGATGCACTAGTGTTGTTTGTTATCGATTTACCACATTCTAAGTGAACAGGTTAATCATTACACCACTATTGTTGTTTGTTATAGATCTACCACATTCTAGGTGAGCAGGCTAACCATTACACCACGCACTAGTGTTGATTGTTATAGATCTACCACATTCTAGACGAGCAGGCTAACCATTACACCACTAGTGTTGTTTGTTATAGATCTACGACATTCTAGGTGAGCAGGCTAACCATTACACCACGCACTAGTGTTGTTTGTTATATATCTACCATATTTTAGGTCAGCAGGCTAATCATTACACCACTAGTGTTGTTTGTTATAGATCTACCACATTCTAGACAAGCAAGCTAATCATTACACCACTAGTGTTGTTTGTTATAGATCTACCACATTCTAGGTGAGCAGGCGAATCATTACACCATTAGTGTTGTTTGTTATAGATCTACCACATTCTAGGTGAGCAGTCTAACCATTGCACCACGCACTAGTGTTGTTTGTTATCGGTCTACCACATTCTAAGTGAGCAGGTTAATCATTACACCACTAGTGTTGTTTGTTATAGATCTACCACATTCTAGGTGAGCAGGTTAACCATTACACCACGCACTAGTGTTGTTTGTAATAGATCTACCACATTCTAGACGAGCAGAATAACCATTACACCACTAGTGTTGTTTGTTATAGATCTACCACATTCTAGACGAGCAGGCTAACCATTACACCACCAGTGTTGTTTGTTATAGATCTACCACATTTTAGGTGAGGAGGCTAACCATTACACCACGCACTAGTGTTGTTTGTAATAGATCTACCACATTCTAGGCGAGCAGGCTAACCATTACACCACTAGAGTTGTTTGTTATAGATCTACCACATTCTAGACGAGCAGGCTAATCTTACACCACTAGTGTTGTTTGCTATGGATCTACCACATAATAGGTGAGCAGGCTAAACATTACACCACGCACTAGTGTTGTTTGCTATATATCTACCACATTCTAGGTGAGCAGGCTAACCATTACACCACGCACCATTAGTGTTGTTTGTTATAGTTCTATCACATTCTAGACGATCAACCTAACCATTACACCACTAGTATTGTTTGTTATAGATCTACCACATTCTAGGTGAACAGGCTAACCATTACAACACAGTGTTGTTTGTTATAGATCTACCACATTATAGGTGAGTAGGCTACCCGTTACACCACTAGTGTTGTTTGTTATAGATCTACCACATTCTAGGTGAGCAGTCTAACCATTACACCAAGCACTAGTGTTTTTTGTTATTGATCTACCACATTCTAGGTGAGCAGGTTAATCATTACACCACTAGTGTTGTTTGCTATAGATCTACCACATTTTAGGTGAGCAGGCTAACCATTACACCACGCACTAGTGTTGTTTGTATTAGATCTACCACATTCTAGACGAGCAGGCTAACCATTACACCACCAGTGTTGTTTGTTATAGATCTACCATATTTTAGGTGAGAAGGCTAATCATTACACCACTAGTGTTGTTTGTTATAGATTTACCACATTCTAGGTGAGCAGGCTAATCATTACACCACTAGTGTTGTTTGTTATTGATCTACCACATTCTAGGTGAGCAGGCTAACCATTACGGCACTAGCGTTGTTTGTTATAAATCTACCACATTCTAGGTGAGCAGGCTGACCATTACAACACAGTGTTGTTTGCTATAGATCTACCACATTCTAGACAAGCAAGCTAATCATTACACCACTAGTGTTGTTTGCTATAGATCTACAACATTCTAGGTGAGGATGCTGACCATTACACCACTAGTGTTATTTGTTATAGATCTACCACATTCTAGGTGAGCATGCGAATCATTACACCATTAGTGTTGTTTGTTATAGATCTACCACATTCTAGGTGAGCAGGCTAACCATTACAACACAGTGTTGTTTGTTATAGATATACCACATTATATGGTGAATTGGCTAACCGTTACACCACTAGTGTTGTTTTTTATAGATCTACCACATTCTAGGTGATCAATCTAACCATTGCACGACGCACTAGTGTTGTTTGTTATCGATCTACCACATTCTAATTGAGCAGGTTATTCATTACACCACTAGTGTTGTTTGTTATAGATCTACCACATTCTAGGTGAGCAGGCTAACCATTACACCACGCACTAGTGTTTTTGTTATAGATCTACCACATTCTATACGAGCAGGCTAACCATTACACCATCAGTGTTGTTTGTTATAGATCTACCACATTTTAGGTGAGAAGGCTAACCATTACACCACGCACTAGTGTTGTTTGTTATAGATCTACCACATTCTAGGTCAGCAGGCTAATCATTACACCACTAGTGTTGTTTGTTATAGATTTACCACATGCTAGGTGAGCAGGCTAATCATTACACCACTAGTGTTGTTTGTTATAGATCTACCACATTCTAGGTGAGCAGGCTAACCATTACGCCACTAGAGTTGTTTGTTATATATCTACCACATTCTAGGTGAGCAGGCTAACCATTACAACACAGTGCTGTTTGCTATAGATCTACAACATTCTAGGTGAGTAGGCAAACTGTTACACCACTAGTGTTGTTTGTTATAGATCTACCACATTCTAGACAAGCAAGCTAATCATTACACCACTAGTGTTGTTTGTTATAGATCTACCACATTCTAGGTGAGGATGCTCACCATTACGCCACTAGTGTTGTTTGTTATAGATCTACCACATTCTAGGTGAGCAGGCTAATCATTACAACACAGTGTTGTTTGTTATAGATCAACCACATTATAGGTGAGTAGGCTAACCGTTACACCACTAGTGTTGTTTGTTATAGATCTACCACATTCTAGGTGAGCAGTCTAACCATTGCACGATGCACTAGTGTTGTTTGTTATCCATCTACCACATTCTAGGTGAACAGGCTAACCATTACGCCACTAGCGTTGTTTGTTATAAATCTACCACATTCTAGGTGAGCAGGCTAACCATTACAACACAGTGTTGTTTGCTAAAGTTCTACCACATTCTAGGTGAGTAGGCAAACTGTTACACCACTAGTGTTGTTTGTTATAGATCTACCACATTCTAGACAAGCAAGCTAATCATTACACCACTAGTGTTGTTTGTTATAGATCTACCACATTCTAGGTGAGGATGCTGACCATTACACCACTAGTGTTGTTTGTTATAGATCTACCACATTCTAGGTGTGCATGCGAATCATTACACAATTAGTTTTGTTTGTTATAGATCTACCACATTCTAGGTGAGCAGTCTAATCATTACATCACCAGTGTTGTTTGTTATAGATCTACCACATTCTAGGTGAGCAGGCTAACCATTACAACACAGTGTTGTTTGTTATAGATCTACCACATTATAGGTGAGTAGGCTAACCGTTACACCACTAGTGTTGTTTGTTATAGATCTACCACATTCTAGGTGAGCAGTCTAACCCTTGCACGATGCACTAGTGTTGTTTGTAATAGATCTACCACATTCTAGACGAGCAGGCTAACCATTACACCACTAGTGTTGTTTTTTATAGATCTACCACATTCTAGGTGAGCAGGCTAGCCATTACACCACGCACTAGTGTTGTTTGTAATAGATCTACCACATTCTAGACGAGCAGGCTAACCATTACACCACTAGTGTTGTTTGTTATAGATCTACGACATTCTAGGTGAGCAGGCTAACCATTACACCACGCACTAGTGTTGTTTGTTATATATCTACCATATTTTAGGTGAGAAGGCTAACCATTACACCATGCACTAGTGTTGTTTGTAATAGATCTACCACATTCTAGGTGAGGAGGCTAACCATTACACGACTAGTGTTGTTTGTTATAGATCTACCACATTCTAGGTGAGCAGGCTAATCATTGCACCACTAGTGTTGGTTGTTATAGATCTACCACATGCTAGGTGAGCATGCTAATCATTACACAACTAGTGTTGTTTGTTATAGATCTACCACATTCTAAGTGAGCAGGCTAATCATTACACCACTAGTGTTGTTTGTTATATATCTACCACATTCTAGGCGAGCATGCTAACCATTACACCACTAGTGTTGTTTGTTATAGATCTACCACATTCTAGGCGAGGAGGCTAACCATTACACCACTAGTGTTGTTTGTTATATATCTACCATATTTTAGGTTAGAAGACTAACCATTACACCACGCACTAGTGTTGTTTGTAATAGATCTACCACATTCTAAGCGAGCAGGCTAACCATTACAAGACTAGTGTTGTTTGTTATAGATCTACCACATTCTAGACAAGCAGGCTAATCATTACACCACTAGTGTTGTTTGTTATAGATCTACCACATTCTAGGTCAGCAGGCTAACCATTACGCCACTAGCGTTGTTTGTTATATATCTACCACATTGTGGGTGAGCAGGCTAACCATTACAACACAGTGTTGTTTGTTGTAGATCTACCACATTCTAGGTGAGTAGGCTAACTGTTACACCACTAGTGTTGTTTGTTATAGATCTACCACATTCTATACAAGCAAGCTAATCATTACACCACTAGTGTTGTTTGTTATAGATCTACCACATTCTAGGTGAGCATGCGAATCTTTACACCACTAGTGTTGTTTGTTATAGATCTACCACATTCTAGGTGAGCAGTCTAATCATTACACCACTAGTGTTGTTTGTTATAGATCTACCACATTCTAGGTGAGCAGGCTAACCATTACACGACGCACTAGTGTTGTTTGTTATATATCTACCATATTTTAGGTGAAAAAGCTAACCATTACACCACGCAACTAGTGTTGTTTGTAATAGATCTACCACATTCTAGGCGAGCAGGCTAACCATTGCACGACTAGTGTTGTTTGTTATAGATCTACCACATTCTAGGTGAGCAGGTTAACCATTACACCACTAGTGTTGTTTGTTATAGATCTACCACATTTTAGGTGCGCAGGCTAACTATTACACCACTAGTGTTGTTTGTTATAGATCTACCACATTCTAGGTGAGCAGGCTAACCATTACGCAACTAGCGTTGTTTGTTATAGATCTACCACATTCTAGGTGAGCAGGCTAACCATTCCACCACGCACTAGTGTTGTTTGTTATAGTTCTACCACATTCTAGGCGAGCAGGCTAACCATTACACCACTAGTGTTGTTTGTTATAGATCTACCACATTCTAGGTCAGCAGGCTAATCATTACACCACTAGTGTTGTTTGTTATAGATTTACCACATTCTAGGTGAGCAGGCTAATCATTACACCACTAGTGTTGTTTGTTATAGATCTACCACATTCCATGTGAGCAGTCTAACCATTGCACGATGCACTAGTGTTGTTTGTTATCGATCTACCACATTCTAGGTGAACAGGCTAACCATTACGCCACTAGCGTTGTTTGTTATAAATCTACCACATTCTAGGTGAGCAGGCTAACCATTACAACAGTGTTGTTTGCTAAAGTTCTACCAAATTCTAGGTGAGTAGGCAAACTGTTACACCACTAGTGTTGTTTGTTATAGATCTACCACATTCTAGACAAGCAAGCTAATCATTACATCACTAGTGTTGTTTGTTATTGATCTACCACATTCTAGGTGAGGATGCTGACCATTACACCACTAGTGTTGTTTGTTATAGATCTACCACATTCTAGGTGAGCATGCAAATCATTACACCATTAGTGTTGTTTGTTATAGATCTACCACATTCTAGGTGAGCAGTCTAATCATTACATCACCAGTGTTGTTTGTTATAGATCTACCACATTCTAGGTGAGCAGGCTAACCATTACAACACAGTGTTGTTTGTTATAGATCTACCACATTATAGGTGAGTAGTCTAACCGTTACACCACTAGTGTTGTTTGTAACAGATCTACCACATTCTAGGTGAGCAGTCTAACCATTGCACGATGCACTAGTGTTGTTTGTTATCGATTTACCACATTCTAAGTGAACAGGTTAATCATTACACCACTATTGTTGTTTGTTATAGATCTACCACATTCTAGGTGAGCAGGCAAACCATTACACCACGCACTAGTGTTGATTGTTATAGATCTACCACATTCTAGACGAGCAGGCTAACCATTACACCACTAGTATTGTTTGTTATAGATCTACGACATTCTAGGTGAGCAGGCTAACCATTACACCACGCACTAGTGTTGTTTGTAATAGATCTACCACATTCTAGACGAGCAGGCTAACCATTACACCATTAGTGTTGTTTGTTATAGATCTACGACATTCTAGGTGAGCAGGCTAACCATTACACCACGCACTAGTGTTGTTTGTTATATATCTACCATATTTTAGGTGAGAAGGCTAACCATTACACCATGCACTAGTGTTGTTTGTAATAGATCTACCACATTCTAGGCGAGCAGGCTAACCATTACACGACTAGTGTTGTTTGTTATAGATCAACCACTTTCTAGGTGAGCAGGCTAATCATTGCACCACTAGTGTTGGTTGTTATAGATCTACCACATGCTAGGTGAGCATGCTAATCATTACACCACTAGTGTTGTTTGTTATAGATCTACCACATTCTAAGTGAGCAGGCTAATCATTACACCACTAGTTTTGTTTGTTATAGATCTACCACATTCGAGGTGAGGAGGCTATCCATTACACCACGCACTAGTGTTGTTTGTTATAGATCTACAACATTTTAAGTGAGCAGGCTAACCATTACACGACTAGTGTTGTTTGTTATAGATCTACCACATTCTAGGTGAACAGGTTAACCATTACACCACTAGTGTTGTTTGTTATAGATCTACCACATTCTAGGTAAGCAGGCTAACCATTACACCACTAGTGTTGTTTGTTATAGATCTACCACATTCTAGACAAGCAGGCTAATCATTACACCACTAGTGTTGTTTGTTATAGATCTACCAGATTCTAGGTGAGCAGGCGAACCATTACGCCACTAGCGTTGTTTGTTATATATCTACCACATTCTAGGTGAGCAGGCTAACCATTACAACACAGTGTTGTTTGTTATAGATCTACCACATTCTATGTGAGTAGGCTAACTGTTACACCACTAGTGTTGTTTGTTATAGATCTACCACATTCTAGACAAGCAAGCTAATCATTACACCACCAGTGTTGTTTGTTATAGATCTACCACATTCTAGGTGCGCAGGCTAACTATTACACCACTAGTGTTGTTTGTTATAGATCTACCACATTCTAGACAAGCAGGCTAATCATTACACCACTAGTGTTGTTTGTTATAGATCTACCACATTCTAGGTGAGCAGGCTAACCATTACGCAACTAGCGTTGTTTGTTATAGATCTACCACATTCTAGGTGAGCAGGCTAACCATTCCACCACGCACTAGTGTTGTTTGTTATAGATCTACCACATTCTAGGCGAGCAGGCTAACCATTACACCACTAGTGTTGTTTGTTATAGATCTACCACATTCTAGGTCAGCAGGCTAATCATTACACCACTAGTGTTGTTTGTTATAGATTTACCACATTCTAGGTGAGCAGGCTAATCATTACACCACTAGTGTTGTTTGTTATAGATCTACCACATTCTAGGTGAGCAGTCTAACCATTGCACGATGCACTAGTGTTGTTTGTTATCGATCTACCACATTCTAGGTGAACAGGCTAACCATTACGCCACTAGCGTTGTTTGTTATAAATCTACCACATTCTAGGTGAGCAGGCTAACCATTACAACAGTGTTGTTTGCTAAAGTTCTACCACATTCTAGGTGAGTAGGCAAACTGTTACACCACTAGGGTTGTTTGTTATAGATCTACCACATTCTAGACAAGCAAGCTAATCATTACATCACTAGTGTTGTTTGTTATAGATCTACCACATTCTAGGTGAGGATGCTGACCATTACACCACTAGTGTTGTTTGTTATAGATCTACCACATTCTAGGTCAGCATGCGAATCATTACACCATTAGTGTTGTTTGTTATAGATCTACCATATTCTAGGTGAGCAGTCTAATCATTACATCACCAGTGTTGTTTGTTATAGATCTACCACATTCTAGGTGAGCAGGCTAACCATTACAACACAGTGTTGTTTGTTATAGATCTACCACATTATAAGTGAGTAGGCTAACCGTTACACCACTAGTGTTGTTTGTTATAGATCTACCACATTCTAGGTGAGCAGTCTAACCATTGCACGATGCACTAGTGTTGTTTGTTATCGATTTACCACATTCTAAGTGAACAGGTTAATCATTACACCACTATTGTTGTTTGTTATAGATCTACCATATTCTAGGTGAGCAGGCTAACTATTACACCACGCACTAGTGTTGATTGTTATAGATCTACCACATTCTAGACGAGCAGGCTAACCATTACACCACTAGTGTTGTTTGTTATAGATCTACCACATTCTAGGTGAGCAAGCTAACCATTACACCACGCACTAGTGTTGTTTGTAATAGATCTACCACATTCTAGAAGAGCAGGATAACCATTACACCACTAGTGTTGTTTGTTATAGATCTACGACATTCTAGGTGAGCAGGCTAACCATTACACCACGCACTAGTGTTGTTTGTTATATATCTACCATATTTTAAGTGAGAAGGCTAACCATTACACCATGCACTAGTGTTGTTTGTAATAGATCTACCACATTCTAGGCGAGCAGGCTAACCATTACACGACTAGTGTTGTTTGTTATAGATCTACCACATTCTAGTTGAGCAGGCTAATCATTGCACCACTAGTGTTGGTTGTTATAGATCTACCACATGCTAGGTGAGCATGCTAATCATTACACCACTAGTGTTGTTTGTTATAGATCTACCACATTCTAAGTGAGCAGGCTAATCATTACACCTCTAGTGTTGTTTGTTATAGATCTACCACATTCGAGGTGAGGAGGCTAACCATTATACCACGCATTAGTGTTGTTTGTTATAGATCTACCACATTTTAGGTGAGCAGGCTAACCATTACACGACTAGTGTTGTTTGTTATAGATCTACCACATTCTAGGTGAGCAGGTTAACCATTACACCACTAGTGTTGGTTGTTATAGATCTACCACATTCTAGGTAAGCAGGCTAACTATTACACCACTAGTGTTGTTTGTTATAGATCTACCACATTCTAGACAAGCAGGCTAATCATTACACCACTAGTGTTGTTTGTTATAGATCTACCAAATTCTAGGTGAGCAGGCTAACCATTACGCCACTAGCGTTGTTTGTTATATATCTACCACATTCTAGGTGAGCAGGCTAACCATTACAACACAGTGTTGTTTGTTATAGATCTACCACATTCTAGGTGAGTAGGCTAACTGTTACACCGCTAGTGTTGTTTGTTATAGATCTACCACATTCTAGACAAGCAAGCTAATCATTACACCACTAGTGTTGTTTGTTATAGATCTACCACATTCTAGGTGAGCATGCGAATCATTACACCACTAGTGTTGTTTGTTATAGAACTACCACATTCTAGGTGAGCAGTCTAATCATTACACCACTACTGTTGTTTGTAATAGATCTACCACATTCTAGGTGAGCAGGCTAACCATTACACGACGCACTAGTGTTGTTTGTTATATATCTACCATATTTTAGGTGAAAAAGCTAACCATTACACCACGCACTAGTGTTGTTTGTAATAGATCTACCACATTCTAGGCGAGCAGGCTAACCATTACACGACTAGTGTTGTTTGTTATAGATCTACCACATTCTAGGTGAGCAGGTTAACCATTACACCACTAGTGTTGTTTGTTATAGATCTACCACATTCTAGGCGAGCAGGCTAACCATTACACGACTAGTGTTGTTTGTTATAGATCTGCCACATTCTAGGTGAGCAGGCTAACCATTACGCAACTAGCGTTGTTTGTTATAGATCTACCACATTCTAGGTGAGCAGGCTAACCATTCTACCACGCACTAGTGTTGTTTGTTATAGATCTACCACATTCTAGGCGAGCAGGCTAACCATTACACCACTAGTCTTGTTTGTTATAGATCTACCACATTCTAATTCAGCAGGCTAATCATTACACCACTAGTGTTGTTTGTTATAGATCTACCACATGCTAGGTGAGCAGGCTAATCATTACACCACTAGTGTTGTTTGTTATGGATCTACCACATTCTAGGTGAGCAGGCTAATCATTACACCACTAGTGTTGTTTGTTATAGATCTACCACATTCTAGGTGAGCAGGCTAACAATTACACCACTAGTGTTGTTTGTTATAGATCTACTACATCCTAGGTGAGCATGCTAACCATTACAGCACTAGTGTTGTTTGTTTTTGATCTAACACATTCTAGACGAGCAGGCTAATCATTACACCACTAGTGTTGTTTGTTATAGATCTACCACATTCTAGGTGAGCAGTCTAATCATTACACCACTAGTGTTGTTTGTTATAGATCTACCACATTCTAGGTGAGCAGGTTAACCATTACACCACTAGTGTTGTTTGTTATAGATCTACCACATTCTAGGTGCGCAGGCTAACTATTACACCAGTAGTGTTGTTTGTTATAGATTTACCACATTCTAGACAAGCAGGCTAATCATTACACCACTAGTGTTGTTTGTTTTAGATCTACCACATTCTAGGTGAGCAGGCTAACCATTACGCAACTAGCGTTGTTTGTTATAGATCTACCACATTCTAGGTGAGCAGGCTAACCATTCCACCACGCACTAGTGTTGTTTGTTATATATCTACCATATTTTAGGTGAAAAAGCTAACCATTACACCACGCACTAGTGTTGTTTGTAATAGATCTACCACATTCTAGGCGAGCAGGCTAACCATTACACGACTAGTGTTGTTTGTTATAGATCTACCACATTCTAGGTGAGCAGGTTAACCATTACACCACTAGTGTTGTTTGTTATAGATCTACCACATTCTAGGTGCGCAGGCTAACTATTACACCACTAGTGTTGTTTGTTATAGATCTACCACATTCTAGACAAGCAGGCTAATCATTACACCACTAGTGTTGTTTGTTATAGATCTACCAAATTCTAGGTGAGCAGGCTAACCATTACGCAACTAGCGTTGTTTGTTATAGATCTACCACATTCTAGGTGAGCAGGCTAACCATTCCACCACGCACTAGTGTTGTTTGTTATAGATCTACCACATTCTAGGCGAGCAGGCTAACCATTACACCACTAGTGTTGTTTGTTATAGATCTACCACATTCTAGGTCAGCAGGCTAATCATTACACCACTAGTGTTGTTTGCTATAGATTTACCACATTCTAGGTGAGCAGGCTAATCATTACACCACTAGTGTTGTTTGTTATCGATCTACCACATTCTAGGTGAACAGGCTAACCATTTGGCCACTAGCGTTGTTTGTTATAAATCTACCACATTCTAGGTGAGCAGGCTAAGCATTACAACAGTGTTGTTTGCTAAAGTTCTACCATATTCTAGGTGAGTAGGCAAACTGTTACACCACTAGTGTTGTTTGCTATAGATCTACCACATTCTAGACAAGCAAGCTAATCATTACATCACTAGTGTTGTTTGTTATAGATCTACCACATTCTAGGTGAGGAAGCTGACCATTACACCACTAGTGTTGTTTGTTATAGATCTACCACATTCTAGGTGAGCATGCGAATCATTACACCATTAGTGTTGTTTGTTATAGATCTACCACATTCTAGGTGAGCAGTCTAATCATTACATCACCAGTGTTGTTTGTTATAGATCTACCACGTTCTAGGTGAGCAGGCTAACCATTACAACACAGTGTTGTTTGTTATAGATCTACCACATTCTATGTGAGCAGTCTAACCATTGCACGATGCACTAGTGTTGTTTGTTATCGATTTACCACATTCTAAGTGAACAGGTTAATCATTACACCACTATTGTTGTTTGTTATAGATCTACCACATTCTAGGTGAGCAGGCTAACCATTACACCACGCACTAGTGTTGATTGTTATAGATCTACCACATTCTAGACGAGCAGGCTAACCATTACACCACTAGTGTTGTTTGTTATAGATCTACCACATTCTAGGTGAGCAGGCTAACCATTACACCACGGACTAGTGTTGTTTGTAATAGATCTACCACATTCTAGACGAGCAGGCTAACCATTACACCACTAGTGTTGTTTGTTATAGATCTACGACATTCTAGGTGAGCAGGCTAACCATTACACCACGCACTATTGTTGTTTGTTATATATCTACCATATTTTAGGTGAGAAGGCTAACCATTACACCATGCACTAGTGTTGTTTGTAATAGATCTACCACATTCTAGGCGAGCAGGCTAACCATTACACGACTAGTGTTGTTTGTTATAGATCTACCACATGCTAGGTGAGCATGCTAATCATTACACCACTAGAGTTGTTTGTTATAGATCTACCACATTCTAAGTGAACAGGCTAATCATTACACCACTAGTGTTGTTTGTTATAGATCTACCACATTCTAGGTGAGCAGGTTAACCATTACACCACTAGTGTTGTTTGTTATAGATCTACCACATTCTAGGTAAGCAGGCTAACTATTACACCACTAGTGTTGTTTGTTATAGATCTACCACATTCTAGGTGAGCAGGCTAACCATTACGCCACTAGCGTTGTTTGTTATATATCTACCACATTCTAGGTGAGCAGGCTAACCATTACAACACAGTGTTGTTTGTTATAGATCTACCACATTCTAGGTGAGTAGGCTAGCTGTTACACCACTAGTGTTGTTTGTTATAGATCTACTACATTCTAGACAAGCAAGCTAATCATTACACCACTAGTGTTGTTTGTTATAGATCTACCTCATTCTAGGTGAGCAGTCTAATCATTACACCACTAGTGTTGTTTGTAATAGATCTACCACATTCTAGGTGAGCAGGCTAACAATTACACGACGCACTAGTGTTGTTTGTTATATATCTACCATATTTTAGGTGAAAAAGCTAACCATTACACCACGCACTAGTGTTGTTTGTAATAGATCTACCACATTCTAGGCGAGCAGGCTAACCATTACACGACTAGTGTTGTTTGTTATAGATCTACCACATTCTAGGTGAGCAGGTTAACCATTACACCACTAGTGTTGTTTGTTATAGATCTACCACATTCTAGACAAGCAGGCTAATCATTACACCACTAGTGTTGTTTGTTATAGATCTACCACATTCTAGGTGAGCAGGCTAACCATTACGCAACTAGCGTTGTTTGTTATAGATCTACCACATTCTAGGTGAGCAGGCTAACCATTACGCAACTAGCGTTGTTTGTTATAGATCTACCACATTCTAGGCGAGCATGCTAACCATTACACCACTAGTCTTGTTTGTTATAGATCTACCACATTCTAGTTCAGCAGGCTAATCATTACACCACTAGTGTTGTTTGTTATAGATCTACCACATGCTAGGTGAGCAGGCTAATCATTACACCACTAGTGTTGTTTGTTATAGATCTACCACATTCTAGGTAAGCAGGCTAACAATTACACCACTAGTGTTGTTTGTTATAAATCTACTACATCCTAGGTGAGCATGCTAACCATTACAGCACTAGTGTTGTTTGTTTTTGATCTAACACATTCTAGACGAGCAGGCTAATCATTACACCACTAGTGTTGATTGTTATAGATCTACCATATTATAGGCGAGCTCGCTATCCATTACAACACTAGTGTTGTTTGTTATTGATCTACCACATTCTAGGTGAGAAGGCTAATCATTACACCACTAGTGTTGTTTGTTATATATCTACCACATTCTAGGTGAGCAGGCTAACCATTACGCAACTAGCGTTGTTTGTTATAGATCTACCACATTCTAGGTGAGCAGGCTAACCATTCCACCACGCACTAGTGTTGTTTGTTATTGATCTACCACATTGTAGGTGAGCAGGCTAACCTTTACACCACGCACTAGTGTTGTTTGTTATAGATCAACCACATTCTAGGCGAGTAGGCTAACCATTACACCACTAGTGTTGTTTGTTATAGATCTACCACATTCTAGATGAGCAGGCTAATCATTACACCACTAGTGTTGTTTGTTATAGATCTACCACATGCTAAGTGAGCAGGCTAATCATTACACCACTAGTGTTGTTTGTTATAGATCTACTACATTCTAGGTGGGCAGGCTAATCATTACACCACTAGTGTTGTTTGTTATAGATCTACAACATTCTAGGTGAGCAGGCTAACAATTACACCATTAGTGTTGTTTGTTATAGATCTACTACATCCTAGATGAGCATGCTAACCATTACAGCAGTAGTGTTGTTTGTTTTTGATTTAACACATTCTAGACGAGCAGGCTAATCATTACACCACTAGTGTTGTTTGTTACAGATCTACCACATTCTAGGTGAGCAGGCTAATCATTACACCACTAGTGTTGTTTGTTATAGATCTACCACATGCTAAGTGAGCAGGCTAATCATTACACCACTAGTGTTGTTTGTTATAGATCTACTACATTCTAGGTGGGCAGGCTAATCATTACACCACTAGTGTTGTTTGTTATAGATCTACAACATTCTAGGTGAGCAGGCTAACAATTACACCATTAGTGTTGTTTGTTATAGATCTACTACATCCTAGATGAGCATGCTAACCATTACAGCAGTAGTGTTGTTTGTTTTTGATTTAACACATTCTAGACGAGCAGGCTAATCATTACACCACTAGTGTTGTTTGTTACAGATCTACCACATTCTAGGTGAGCAGGCTAACCATTACACCACTAGTGTTGTTTGTTATAGATCTACGACATTCTAGGTGAGCATGCTAACCATTACACCACTAGTGTTGTTTGTTATAGATCTACAACATTCTAGGTGAGCATGCTAATCATTACCCCACTAGTGTTGTTTGTTATAGATCTACCACATTCTAGACGAGCAGGCTAATCTTACACCACTAGTGTTGTTTGTTATAGATCTACCACATTCTAGGTGAGCAGGCTAACCATTACACCACTAGTGTTTTTTGTTATGGATCTACCACATTCTAGACGAGCAGGTTAATCATTACACCACTAGTGTTGTTTGTTATAGATCAACCACATTCTAGGCGAGTAGGCTAACCATTACACCACTAGTGTTGTTTGTTATAGATCTACCACATTCTAGATGAGCAGGCTAATCATTACACCACTAGTGTTGTTTGTTATAGATCTACCACATGCTAAGTGAGCAGGCTAATCATTACACCACTAGTGTTGTTTGTTATAGATCTACTACATTCTAGGTGGGCAGGCTAATCATTACACCACTAGTGTTGTTTGTTATAGATCTACAACATTCTAGGTGAGCAGGCTAACAATTACACCATTAGTGTTGTTTGTTATAGATCTACTACATCCTAGATGAGCATGCTAACCATTACAGCAGTAGTGTTATTTGTTTTTGATTTAACACATTCTAGACGAGCAGGCTAATCATTACACCACTAGTGTTGTTTGTTACAGATCTACCACATTCTAGGTGAGCAGGCTAACCATTACACCACTAGTGTTGTTTGTTATAGATCTACGACATTCTAGGTGAGCATGCTAACCATTACACCACTAGTGTTGTTTGTTATAGATCTACAACATTCTAGGTGAGCATGCTAATCATTACCCCACTAGTGTTGTTTGTTATAGATCTACCACATTCTAGACGAGCAGGCTAATCTTACACCACTAGTGTTGTTTGTTATAGATCTACCACATTCTAGGTGAGCAGGCTAACCATTACACCACTAGTCTTTTTTGTTATGGATCTACCACATTCTAGACGAGCAGGTTAATCATTACACCACTAGTGTTGTTTGTTACAGATCTACCACATTATAGGCGAGCTCGCTAACCATTACACCACTAGTGTTGCTTGTTATAGATCTACCACATTCTAGACGAGCAGGCTAATCATTACACCACTAGTGTTGTTTGTTATAGATCTACCACATGCTAAGTGAGCAGGCTAATCATTACACCACTAGTGTTGTTTGTTATAGATCTACTACATTCTAGGTGGGCAGGCTAATCATTACACCACTAGTGTTGTTTGTTATAGATCTACAACATTCTAGGTGAGCAGGCTAACAATTACACCATTAGTGTTGTTTGTTATAGATCTACTACATCCTAGATGAGCATGCTAACCATTACAGCAGTAGTGTTGTTTGTTTTTGATTTAACACATTCTAGACGAGCAGGCTAATCATTACACCACTAGTGTTGTTTGTTACAGATCTACCACATTCTAGGTGAGCAGGCTAACCATTACACCACTAGTGTTGTTTGTTATAGATCTACGACATTCTAGGTGAGCATGCTAACCATTACACCACTAGTGTTGTTTGTTATAGATCTACAACATTCTAGGTGAGCATGCTAATCATTACCCCACTAGTGTTGTTTGTTATAGATCTACCACATTCTAGACGAGCAGGCTAATCTTACACCACTAGTGTTGTTTGTTATAGATCTACCACATTCTAGGTGAGCAGGCTAACCATTACACCACTAGTGTTTTTTGTTATGGATCTACCACATTCTAGACGAGCAGGTTAATCATTACACCACTAGTGTTGTTTGTTACAGATCTACCACATTATAGGCGAGCTCGCTAACCATTACACCACTAGTGTTGCTTGTTATAGATCTACCACATTCTAGACGAGCAGGCTAATCATTACACCATTAGTGTTGTTTGTTACAGATCTACCACATTCTAGGTGAGCAGGCTAACCATTACACCACTAGTGTTGTTTGTTATAGATCTACCACATTCTAGACAAGCAAGCTAATCATTACATCACTAGTGTTGTTTGTTATAGATCTACCACATTCTAGGTGAGGATGCTGACCATTACACCACTAGTGTTGTTTGTTATAGATCTACCACATTCTAGGTGAGCATGCGAATCATTACACCATTAGTGTTGTTTGTTATAGATCTACCACATTCTAGGTGAGCAGTCTAATCATTACATCACCAGTGTTGTTTGTTATAGATCTACCACATTCTAGGTGAGCAGGCTAACCATTACAACACAGTGTTGTTTGTTATAGATCTACCACATTATAGGTGAGTAGTCTAACCGTTACACCACTAGTGTTGTTTGTAATAGATCTACCACATTCTAGGTGAGCAGTCTAACCATTGCACGATGCACTAGTGTTGTTTGTTATCGATTTACCACATTCTAAGTGAACAGGTTAATCATTACACCACTATTGTTGTTTGTTATAGATCTACCACATTCTAGGTGAGCAGGCTAACCATTACACCACGCACTAGTGTTGATTGTTATAGATCTACCACATTCTAGACGAGCAGGCTAACCATTACACCACTAGTGTTGTTTGTTATAGATCTACGACATTCTAGGTGAGCAGGCTAACCATTACACCACGCACTAGTGTTGTTTGTAATAGATCTACCACATTCTAGACGAGCAGGCTAACCATTACACCATTAGTGTTGTTTGTTATAGATTTACGACATTCTAGGTGAGCAGGCTAACCATTACACCACGCACTAGTGTTGTTTGTTATATATCTACCATATTTTAGGTGAGAAGGCTAACCATTACACCATGCACTAGTGTTGTTTGTAATAGATCTACCACATTCTAGGCGAGCAGGCTAACCATTACACGACTAGTGTTGTTTGTTATAGATCAACCACTTTCTAGGTGAGCAGGCTAATCATTGCACCACTAGTGTTGGTTGTTATAGATCTACCACATGCTAGGTGAGCATGCTAATCATTACACCACTAGTGTTGTTTGTTATAGATCTACCACATTCTAAGTGAGCAGGCTAATCATTACACCACTAGTTTTGTTTGTTATAGATCTACCACATTCGAGGTGAGGAGGCTAACCATTACACCACGCACTAGTGTTGTTTGTTATAGATCTACCACATTTTAGGTGAGCAGGCTAACCATTACACGACTAGTGTTGTTTGTTATAGATCTACCACATTCTAGGTGAGCAGGTTAACCATTACACCACTAGTGTTGTTTGTTATAGATCTACCACATTCTAGGCGAGTAGGCTAACCATTACACCACTAGTGTTGTTTGTTATAGATCTACCACATTCTAGATGAGCAGGCTAATCATTACACCACTAGTGTTGTTTGTTATAGATCTACCACATGCTAAGTGAGCAGGCTAATCATTACACCACTAGTGTTGTTTGTTATAGATCTACTACATTCTAGGTGGGCAGTCTAATCATTACACCACTAGTGTTGTTTGTTATAGATCTACAACATTCTAGGTGAGCAGGCTAACAATTACACCACTAGTGTTGTTTGTTATAGATCTACTACATCCTAGATGAGCATGCTAACCATTACAGCAGTAGTGTTGTTTGTTTTTGATTTAACACATTCTAGACGAGCAGGCTAATCATTACACCGCTAGTGTTGTTTGTTACAGATCTACCACATTCTAGGTGAGCAGGCTAACCATTACACCACTAGTGTTGTTTGTTATAGATCTACGACATTCTAGGTGAGCATGCTAACCATTACACCACTAGTGTTGTTTGTTATTGATCTACAACATTCTAGGTGAGCATGCTAATCATTACCCCACTAGTGTTGTTTGTTATAGATCTACCACATTCTAGACGAGCAGGCTAATCTTACACCACTAGTGTTGTTTGCTATAGATCTACCACATTCTAGGTGAGCAGGCTAACCATTACACCACTAGTGTTTTTTGTTATGGATCTACCACATTCTAGACGAGCAGGTTAATCATTACACCACTAGTGTTGTTTGTTACAGATCTACCACATTATAGGCGAGCTCGCTAACCATTACACCACTAGTGTTGCTTGTTATAGATCTACCACATTCTAGACGAGCAGGCTAATCATTACACCATTAGTGTTGTTTGTTACAGATCTACCACATTCTAGGTGAGCATGCTAACCATTACACCACTAGTGTTGTTTGTTATAGATCTACCACATTCTAGACAAGCAAGCTAATCATTACATCACTAGTGTTGTTTGTTATAGATCTACCACATTCTAGGTGAGCATGCGAATCATTACACCATTAGTGTTGTTTGTTATAGATCTACCACATTCTAGGTGAGCAGTCTAATCATTACATCACCAGAGTTGTTTGTTATAGATCTACCACATTCTAGGTGAGCAGGCTAACCATTACAACACAGTGTTGTTTGTTATAGATCTACCACATTATAGGTGAGTAGTCTAACCGTTACACCACTAGTGTTGTTTGTAATAGATCTACCACATTCTAGGTGAGCAGTCTAACCATTGCACGATGCACTAGTGTTGTTTGTTATCGATTTACCACATTCTAAGTGAACAGGTTAATCATTACACCACTATTGTTGTTTGTTATAGATCTACCACATTCTAGGTGAGCAGGCTAACCATTACACGACTAGTGTTGTTTGTTATAGATCTACCACATTCTAGGTGAGCAGGTTAACCATTACACCACTAGTGTTGTTTGTTATAGATCTACCACATTCTAGGCGAGTAGGCTAACCATTACACCACTAGTGTTGCTTGTTATAGATCTACCACATTCTAGATGAGCAGGGTAATCATTACACCACTAGTGTTGTTTGTTATAGATCTACCACATGCTAAGTGAGCAGGCTAATCATTACACCACTAGTGTTGTTTGTTATAGATCTACTACATTCTAGGTGGGCAGTCTAATCATTACACCACTAGTGTTGTTTGTTATAGATCTACAACATTCTAGGTGAGCAGGCTAACAATTACACCACTAGTGTTGTTTGTTATAGATCTACTACATCCTAGATGAGCATGCTAACCATTACAGCAGTAGTGTTGTTTGTTTTTGATTTAACACATTCTAGACGAGCAGGCTAATCATTACACCGCTAGTGTTGTTTGTTACAGATCTACCACATTCTAGGTGAGCAGGCTAACCATTACACCACTAGTGTTGTTTGTTATAGATCTACCACATTCTAGGTGAGCATGCTAACCATTACACCACTAGTGTTGTTTGTTATAGATCTACAACATTCTAGGTGAGCATGCTAATCATTACCCCACTAGTGTTGTTTGTTATAGATCTACCACATTCTAGACGAGCAGGCTAATCTTACACCACTAGTGTTGTTTGTTATAGATCTACCACATTCTAGGTGAGCAGGCTAACCATTACACCACTAGTGTTTTTTGTTATGGATCTACCACATTCTAGACGAGCAGGTTAATCATTACACCACTAGTGTTGTTTGTTACAGATCTACCACATTATAGGCGAGCTCGCTAACCATTACACCACTAGTGTTCCTTGTTATAGATCTACCACATTCTAGACGAGCAGGCTAATCATTACACCATTAGTGTTGTTTGTTACAGATCTACCACATTCTAGGTGAGCAGGCTAACCATTACACCACTAGTGTTGTTTGTTATAGATCTACCACATTCTAGACAAGCAAGCTAATCATTACATCACTAGTGTTGTTTGTTATAGATCTACCACATTCTAGGTGAGGATGCTGACCATTACACCACTAGTGTTGTTTGTTATAGATCTACCACATTCTAGGTGAGCATGCGAATCATTACACCATTAGTGTTGTTTGTTATAGATCTACCACATTCTAGGTGAGCAGTCTAATCATTACATCACCAGTGTTGTTTGTTATAGATCTACCACATTCTAGGTGAGCAGGCTAACCATTACAACACAGTGTTGTTTGTTATAGATCTACCACATTATAGGTGAGTAGTCTAACCGTTACACCACTAGTGTTGTTTGTAATAGATCTACCACATTCTAGGTGAGCAGTCTAACCATTGCACGATGCACTAGTGTTGTTTGTTATCGATTTACCACATTCTAAGTGAACAGGTTAATCATTACACCACTATTGTTGTTTGTTATAGATCTACCACATTCTAGGTGAGCAGGCTAACCATTACACCACGCACTAGTGTTGATTGTTATAGATCTACCACATTCTAGACGAGCAGGCTAACCATTACACCACTAGTGTTGTTTGTTATAGATCTACGACATTCTAGGTGAGCAGGCTAACCATTACACCACGCACTAGTGTTGTTTGTAATAGATCTACCACATTCTAGACGAGCAGGCTAACCATTACACCATTAGTGTTGTTTGTTATAGATCTACGACATTCTAGGTGAGCAGGCTAACCATTACACCACGCACTAGTGTTGTTTGTTATATATCTACCATATTTTAGGTGAGAAGGCTAACCATTACACCATGCACTAGTGTTGTTTGTAATAGATCTACCACATTCTAGGCGAGCAGGCTAACCATTACACGACTAGTGTTGTTTGTTATAGATCAACCACTTTCTAGGTGAGCAGGCTAATCATTGCACCACTAGTGTTGGTTGTTATAGATCTACCACATACTAGGTGAGCATGCTAATCATTACACCACTAGTGTTGTTTGTTATAGATCTACCACATTCTAAGTGAGCAGGCTAATCATTACACCACTAGTTTTGTTTGTTATAGATCTACCACATTCGAGGTGAGGAGGCTAACCATTACACCACGCACTAGTGTTGTTTGTTATAGATCTACCACATTTTAGGTGAGCAGGCTAACCATTACACGACTAGTGTTGTTTGTTATAGATCTACCACATTCTAGGTGAGCAGGTTAACCATTACACCACTAGTGTTGTTTGTTATAGATCTACCACATTCTAGGCGAGTAGGCTAACCATTACACCACTAGTGTTGTTTGTTATAGATCTACCACATTCTAGATGAGCAGGCTAATCATTACACCACTAGTGTTGTTTGTTATAGATCTACCACATGCTAAGTGAGCAGGCTAATCATTACACCACTAGTGTTGTTTGTTATAGATCTACTACATTCTAGGTGGGCAGTCTAATCATTACACCACTAGTGTTGTTTGTTATAGATCTACAACATTCTAGGTGAGCAGGCTAACAATTACACCACTAGTGTTGTTTGTTATAGATCTACTACATCCTAGATGAGCATGCTAACCATTACAGCAGTAGTGTTGTTTGTTTTTGATTTAACACATTCTAGACGAGCAGGCTAATCATTACACCACTAGTGTTGTTTGTTACAGATCTACCACATTCTAGGTGAGCAGGCTAACCATTACACCACTAGTGTTGTTTGTTATAGATCTACAACATTCTAGGTGAGCATGCTAACCATTACACCACTAGTGTTGTTTGTTATAGATCTACCACATTCTAGATGAGCAGGCTAATCATTACACCACTAGTGTTGTTTGTTATAGATCTACCACATGCTAAGTGAGCAGGCTAATCATTACACCACTAGTGTTGTTTGTTATAGATCTACTACATTCTAGGTGGGCAGTCTAATCATTACACCACTAGTGTTGTTTGTTATAGATCTACAACATTCTAGGTGAGCAGGCTAACAATTACACCACTAGTGTTGTTTGTTATAGATCTACTACATCCTAGATGAGCATGCTAACCATTACAGCAGTAGTGTTGTTTGTTTTTGATTTAACATATTCTAGACGAGCAAGCTAATCATTACACCGCTAGTGTTGTTTGTTACAGATCTACCACATTCTAGGTGAGCAGGCTAACCATTACACCACTAGTGTTGTTTGTTATAGATCTACCACATTCTAGGTGAGCATGCTAACCATTACACCACTAGTGTTGTTTGTTATAGATCTACAACATTCTAGGTGAGCATGCTAATCATTACCCCACTAGTGTTGTTTGTTATAGATCTACCACATTCTAGACGAGCAGGCTAAGCTTACACCACTAGTGTTGTTTGTTTTAGATCTACCACATTCTAGGTGAGCAGGCTAACCATTACACCACTAGTGTTTTTTGTTATGGATCTACCACATTCTAGACGAGCAGGTTAATCATTACACCACTAGTGTTGTTTGTTACAGATCTACCACATTATAGGCGAGCTCGCTAACCATTACACCACTAGTGTTGCTTGTTATAGATCTACCACATTCTAGACGAGCAGGCTAACCATTACACCACTAGTGTTGTTTGTTATAGATCTACGACATTCTAGGTGAGCATGCTAACCATTACACCACTAGTGTTGTTTGTTATAGATCTACAACATTCTAGGTGAGCATGCTAATCATTACCCCACTAGTGTTGTTTGTTATAGATCTACCACATTCTAGACGAGCAGGCTAATCTTACACCACTAGTGTTGTTTGTTATAGATCTACCACATTCTAGGTGAGCAGGCTAACCATTACACCACTAGTGTTTTTTGTTATGGATCTACCACATTCTAGACGAGCAGGTTAATCATTACACCACTAGTGTTGTTTGTTACAGATCTACCACATTATAGGCGAGCTCGCTAACCATTACACCACTAGTGTTCCTTGTTATAGATCTACCACATTCTAGACGAGCAGGCTAATCATTACACCATTAGTGTTGTTTGTTACAGATCTACCACATTCTAGGTGAGCAGGCTAACCATTACACCACTAGTGTTGTTTGTTATAGATCTACCACATTCTAGACAAGCAAGCTAATCATTACATCACTAGTGTTGTTTGTTATAGATCTACCACATTCTAGGTGAGGATGCTGACCATTACACCACTAGTGTTGTTTGTTATAGATCTACCACATTCTAGGTGAGCATGCGAATCATTACACCATTAGTGTTGTTTGTTATAGATCTACCACATTCTAGGTGAGCAGTCTAATCATTACATCACCAGTGTTGTTTGTTATAGATCTACCACATTCTAGGTGAGCAGGCTAACCATTACAACACAGTGTTGTTTGTTATAGATCTACCACATTATAGGTGAGTAGTCTAACCGTTACACCACTAGTGTTGTTTGTAATAGATCTACCACATTCTAGGTGAGCAGTCTAACCATTGCACGATGCACTAGTGTTGTTTGTTATCGATTTACCACATTCTAAGTGAACAGGTTAATCATTACACCACTATTGTTGTTTGTTATAGATCTACCACATTCTAGGTGAGCAGGCTAACCATTACACCACGCACTAGTGTTGATTGTTATAGATCTACCACATTCTAGACGAGCAGGCTAACCATTACACCACTAGTGTTGTTTGTTATAGATCTACGACATTCTAGGTGAGCAGGCTAACCATTACACCACGCACTAGTGTTGTTTGTAATAGATCTACCACATTCTAGACGAGCAGGCTAACCATTACACCATTAGTGTTGTTTGTTATAGATCTACGACATTCTAGGTGAGCAGGCTAACCATTACACCACGCACTAGTGTTGTTTGTTATATATCTACCATATTTTAGGTGAGAAGGCTAACCATTACACCATGCACTAGTGTTGTTTGTAATAGATCTACCACATTCTAGGCGAGCAGGCTAACCATTACACGACTAGTGTTGTTTGTTATAGATCAACCACTTTCTAGGTGAGCAGGCTAATCATTGCACCACTAGTGTTGGTTGTTATAGATCTACCACATGCTAGGTGAGCATGCTAATCATTACACCACTAGTGTTGTTTGTTATAGATCTACCACATTCTAAGTGAGCAGGCTAATCATTACACCACTAGTTTTGTTTGTTATAGATCTACCACATTCGAGGTGAGGAGGCTAACCATTACACCACGCACTAGTGTTGTTTGTTATAGATCTACCACATTTTAGGTGAGCAGGCTAACCATTACACGACTAGTGTTGTTTGTTATAGATCTACCACATTCTAGGTGAGCAGGTTAACCATTACACCACTAGTGTTGTTTGTTATAGATCTACCACATTCTAGGCGAGTAGGCTAACCATTACACCACTAGTGTTGTTTGTTATAGATCTACCACATTCTAGATGAGCAGGCTAATCATTACACCACTAGTGTTGTTTGTTATAGATCTACCACATGCTAAGTGAGCAGGCTAATCATTACACCACTAGTGTTGTTTGTTATAGATCTACTACATTCTAGGTGGGCAGTCTAATCATTACACCACTAGTGTTGTTTGTTATAGATCTACAACATTCTAGGTGAGCAGGCTAACAATTACACCACTAGTGTTGTTTGTTATAGATCTACTACATCCTAGATGAGCATGCTAACCATTACAGCAGTAGTGTTGTTTGTTTTTGATTTAACACATTCTAGACGAGCAGGCTAATCATTACACCACTAGTGTTGTTTGTTACAGATCTACCACATTCTAGGTGAGCAGGCTAACCATTACACCACTAGTGTTGTTTGTTATAGATCTACAACATTCTAGGTGAGCATGCTAACCATTACACCACTAGTGTTGTTTGTTATAGATCTACCACATTCTAGATGAGCAGGCTAATCATTACACCACTAGTGTTGTTTGTTATAGATCTACCACATGCTAAGTGAGCAGGCTAATCATTACACCACTAGTGTTGTTTGTTATAGATCTACTACATTCTAGGTGGGCAGTCTAATCATTACACCACTAGTGTTGTTTGTTATAGATCTACAACATTCTAGGTGAGCAGGCTAACAATTACACCACTAGTGTTGTTTGTTATAGATCTACTACATCCTAGATGAGCATGCTAACCATTACAGCAGTAGTGTTGTTTGTTTTTGATTTAACATATTCTAGACGAGCAAGCTAATCATTACACCGCTAGTGTTGTTTGTTACAGATCTACCACATTCTAGGTGAGCAGGCTAACCATTACACCACTAGTGTTGTTTGTTATAGATCTACCACATTCTAGGTGAGCATGCTAACCATTACACCACTAGTGTTGTTTGTTATAGATCTACAACATTCTAGGTGAGCATGCTAATCATTACCCCACTAGTGTTGTTTGTTATAGATCTACCACATTCTAGACGAGCAGGCTAAGCTTACACCACTAGTGTTGTTTGTTATAGATCTACCACATTCTAGGTGAGCAGGCTAACCATTACACCACTAGTGTTTTTTGTTATGGATCTACCACATTCTAGACGAGCAGGTTAATCATTACACCACTAGTGTTGTTTGTTACAGATCTACCACATTATAGGCGAGCTCGCTAACCATTACACCACTAGTGTTGCTTGTTATAGATCTACCACATTCTAGACGAGCAGGCTAACCATTACACCACTAGTGTTGTTTGTTATAGATCTACGACATTCTAGGTGAGCATGCTAACCATTACACCACTAGTGTTGTTTGTTATAGATCTACAACATTCTAGGTGAGCATGCTAATCATTACCCCACTAGTGTTGTTTGTTATAGATCTACCACATTCTAGACGAGCAGGCTAATCTTACACCACTAGTGTTGTTTGTTATAGATCTACCACATTCTAGGTGAGCAGGCTAACCATTACACCACTAGTGTTTTTTGTTATGGATCTACCACATTCTAGACGAGCAGGTTAATCATTACACCACTAGTGTTGTTTGTTACAGATCTACCACATTATAGGCGAGCTCGCTAACCATTACACCACTAGTGTTCCTTGTTATAGATCTACCACATTCTAGACGAGCAGGCTAATCATTACACCATTAGTGTTGTTTGTTACAGATCTACCACATTCTAGGTGAGCAGGCTAACCATTACACCACTAGTGTTGTTTGTTATAGATCTACCACATTCTAGACAAGCAAGCTAATCATTACATCACTAGTGTTGTTTGTTATAGATCTACCACATTCTAGGTGAGGATGCTGACCATTACACCACTAGTGTTGTTTGTTATAGATCTACCACATTCTAGGTGAGCATGCGAATCATTACACCATTAGTGTTGTTTGTTATAGATCTACCACATTCTAGGTGAGCAGTCTAATCATTACATCACCAGTGTATTTGTTATAGATCTACCACATTCTAGGTGAGCAGGCTAACCATTACAACACAGTGTTGTTTGTTATAGATCTACCACATTATAGGTGAGTAGTCTAACCGTTACACCACTAGTGTTGTTTGTAATAGATCTACCACATTCTAGGTGAGCAGTCTAACCATTGCACGATGCACTAGTGTTGTTTGTTATCGATTTACCACATTCTAAGTGAACAGGTTAATCATTACACCACTATTGTTGTTTGTTATAGATCTACCACATTCTAGGTGAGCAGGCTAACCATTACACCACGCACTAGTGTTGATTGTTATAGATCTACCACATTCTAGACGAGCAGGCTAACCATTACACCACTAGTGTTGTTTGTTATAGATCTACGACATTCTAGGTGAGCAGGCTAACCATTACACCACGCACTAGTGTTGTTTGTAATAGATCTACCACATTCTAGACGAGCAGGCTAACCATTACACCATTAGTGTTGTTTGTTATAGATCTACGACATTCTAGGTGAGCAGGCTAACCATTACACCACGCACTAGTGTTGTTTGTTATATATCTACCATATTTTAGGTGAGAAGGCTAACCATTACACCATGCACTAGTGTTGTTTGTAATAGATCTACCACATTCTAGGCGAGCAGGCTAACCATTACACGACTAGTGTTGTTTGTTATAGATCAACCACTTTCTAGGTGAGCAGGCTAATCATTGCACCACTAGTGTTGGTTGTTATAGATCTACCACATGCTAGGTGAGCATGCTAATCATTACACCACTAGTGTTGTTTGTTATAGATCTACCACATTCTAAGTGAGCAGGCTAATCATTACACCACTAGTTTTGTTTGTTATAGATCTACCACATTCGAGGTGAGGAGGCTAACCATTACACCACGCACTAGTGTTGTTTGTTATAGATCTACCACATTTTAGGTGAGCAGGCTAACCATTACACGACTAGTGTTGTTTGTTATAGATCTACCACATTCTAGGTGAGCAGGTTAACCATTACACCACTAGTGTTGTTTGTTATAGATCTACCACATTCTAGGCGAGTAGGCTAACCATTACACCACTAGTGTTGTTTGTTATAGATCTACCACATTCTAGATGAGCAGGCTAATCATTACACCACTAGTGTTGTTTGTTATAGATCTACCACATGCTAAGTGAGCAGGCTAATCATTACACCACTAGTGTTGTTTGTTATAGATCTACTACATTCTAGGTGGGCAGTCTAATCATTACACCACTAGTGTTGTTTGTTATAGATCTACAACATTCTAGGTGAGCAGGCTAACAATTACACCACTAGTGTTGTTTGTTATAGATCTACTACATCCTAGATGAGCATGCTAACCATTACAGCAGTAGTGTTGTTTGTTTTTGATTTAACACATTCTAGACGAGCAGGCTAATCATTACACCACTAGTGTTGTTTGTTACAGATCTACCACATTCTAGGTGAGCAGGCTAACCATTACACCACTAGTGTTGTTTGTTATAGATCTACAACATTCTAGGTGAGCATGCTAACCATTACACCACTAGTGTTGTTTGTTATAGATCTACAACATTCTAGGTGAGCATGCTAATCATTACCCCACTAGTGTTGTTTGTTATAGATCTACCACATTCTAGACGAGCAGGCTAATCTTACACCACTAGTGTTGTTTGTTATAGATCTACCACATTCTAGGTGAGCAGGCTAACCATTACACCACTAGTGTTTTTTGTTATGGATCTACCACATTCTAGACGAGCAGGTTAATCATTACACCACTAGTGTTGTTTGTTACAGATCTACCACATTATAGGCGAGCTCGCTAACCATTACACCACTAGTGTTCCTTGTTATAGATCTACCACATTCTAGACGAGCAGGCTAATCATTACACCATTAGTGTTGTTTGTTACAGATCTACCACATTCTAGGTGAGCAGGCTAACCATTACACCACTAGTGTTGTTTGTTATAGATCTACCACATTCTAGACAAGCAAGCTAATCATTACATCACTAGTGTTGTTTGTTATAGATCTACCACATTCTAGGTGAGGATGCTGACCATTACACCACTAGTGTTGTTTGTTATAGATCTACCACATTCTAGGTGAGCATGCGAATCATTACACCATTAGTGTTGTTTGTTATAGATCTACCACATTCTAGGTGAGCAGTCTAATCATTACATCACCAGTGTTGTTTGTTATAGATCTACCACATTCTAGGTGAGCAGGCTAACCATTACAACACAGTGTTGTTTGTTATAGATCTACCACATTATAGGTGAGTAGTCTAACCGTTACACCACTAGTGTTGTTTGTAATAGATCTACCACATTCTAGGTGAGCAGTCTAACCATTGCACGATGCACTAGTGTTGTTTGTTATCGATTTACAACATTCTAAGTGAACAGGTTAATCATTACACCACTATTGTTGTTTGTTATAGATCTACCACATTCTAGGTGAGCAGGCTAACCATTACACCACGCACTAGTGTTGATTGTTATAGATCTACCACATTCTAGACGAGCAGGCTAACCATTACACCACTAGTGTTGTTTGTTATAGATCTACGACATTCTAGGTGAGCAGGCTAACCATTACAACACGCACTAGTGTTGTTTGTAATAGATCTACCACATTCTAGACGAGCAGGCTAACCATTACACCATTAGTGTTGTTTGTTATAGATCTACGACATTCTAGGTGAGCAGGCTAACCATTACACCACGCACTAGTGTTGTTTGTTATATATCTACCATATTTTAGGTGAGAAGGCTAACCATTACACCATGCACTAGTGTTGTTTGTAATAGATCTACCACATTCTAGGCGAGCAGGCTAACCATTACACGACTAGTGTTGTTTGTTATAGATCAACCACTTTCTAGGTGAGCAGGCTAATCATTGCACCACTAGTGTTGGTTGTTATAGATCTACCACATGCTAGGTGAGCATGCTAATCATTACACCACTAGTGTTGTTTGTTATAGATCTACCACATTCTAAGTGAGCAGGCTAATCATTACACCACTAGTTTTGTTTGTTATAGATCTACCACATTCGAGGTGAGGAGGCTAACCATTACACCACGCACTAGTGTTGTTTTTTATAGATCTACCACATTTTAGGTGAGCAGGCTAACCATTACACGACTAGTGTTGTTTGTTATAGATCTACCACATTCTAGGTGAGCAGGTTAACCATTACACCACTAGTGTTGTTTGTTATAGATCTACCACATTCTAGGTAAGCAGGCTAACTATTACACCACTAGTGTTGTTTGTTATAGATCTACCACATTCTAGACAAGCAGGCTAATCATTACACCACTAGTGTTGTTTGTTATAGATCTACCACATTCTAGGTGAGCAGGCTAACCATTACGCCACTAGCGTTGTTTGTTATATATCTACCACATTCTAGGTGAGCAGGCTAACCATTACAACACAGTGTTGTTTGTTATAGATCTACCACATTCTAGGTGAGTAGGCTAACTGTTACACGACTAGTGTTGTTTGTTATAGATCTACCACATTCTAGACAAGCAAGCTAATCATTACACCACTAGTGTTGTTTGTTATAGATCTACCACATTCTAGGTGCGCAGGCTAACTATTACACCACTAGTGTTGTTTGTTATAGATCTACCACATTCTAGACAAGCAGGCTAATCATTACACCACTAGTGTTGTTTGTTATAGATCTACCACATTCTAGGTGAGCAGGCTAACCATTACGCAACTAGCGTTGTTTGTTATAGATCTACCACATTCTAGGTGAGCAGGCTAACCATTCCACCACGCACTAGTGTTGTTTGTTATAGATCTACCACATTCTAGGCGAGCAGGCTAACCATTACACAACTAGTGTTGTTTGTTATAGATCTACCACATTCTAGGTCAGCAGGCTAATCATTACACAACTAGTGTTGTTTGTTATAGATTTACCACATTCTAGGTGAGCATGCTAATCATTACACCACTAGTGTTGTTTGTTATAGATCTACCACATTCTAGGTGAGCAGTCTAACCATTGCACGATGCACTAGTGTTGTTTGTTATCGATCTACCACATTCTAGGTGAACAGGCTAACCATTACGCCACTAGCGTTGTTTGTTATAAATCTACCACATTCTAGGTGAGCAGGCTAACCATTACAACAGTGTTGTTTGCTAAAGTTCTACCACATTCTAGGTGAGTAGGCAAACGGTTACACCACTAGGGTTGTTTGTTATAGATCTACCACATTCTAGACAAGCAAGCTAATCATTACATCACTAGTGTTGTTTGTTATAGATCTACCACATTCTAGGTGAGGATGCTGACCATTACACCACTAGTGTTGTTTG
Source organism: Bathymodiolus brooksi (assembly GCA_963680875.1). NCBI lineage: Eukaryota > Metazoa > Mollusca > Bivalvia > Mytilida > Modiolidae > Bathymodiolus > Bathymodiolus brooksi. The sequence goes on along the minus strand of OY804585.1, from coordinate 63,568,282 downwards.
TTATAGATCTACCACATTCTAGGTGAGCATGCGAATCATTACACCATTAGTGTTGTTTGTTATAGATCTACCATATTCTAGGTGAGCAGTCTAATCATTACATCACCAGTGTTGTTTGTTATAGATCTACCACATTCTAGGTGAGCAGGCTAACCATTACAACACAGTGTTGTTTGTTATAGATCTACCACATTATAAGTGAGTAGGCTAACCGTTACACCACTAGTGTTGTTTGTTATAGATCTACCACATTCTAGGTGAGCAGTCTAACCATTGCACGATGCACTAGTGTTGTTTGTTATCGATTTACCACATTCTAAGTGAACAGGTTAATCATTACACCACTATTGTTGTTTGTTATAGATCTACCATATTCTAGGTGAGCAGGCTAACTATTACACCACGCACTAGTGTTGATTGTTATAGATCTACCACATTCTAGACGAGCAGGCTAATCATTACACCACTAGTGTTGTTTGTTATAGATCTACCACATTCTAGGTGAGCAAGCTAACCATTACACCACGCACTAGTGTTGTTTGTAATAGATCTACCACATTCTAGACGAGCAGGCTAACCATTACACCACTAGTGTTGTTTGTTATAGATCTACGACATTCTAGGTGAGCAGGCTAACCATTACACCACGCACTAGTGTTGTTTGTTATATATCTACCATATTTTAGGTGAGAAGGCTAACCATTACACCATGCACTAGTGTTGTTTGTAATAGATCTACCACATTCTAGGCGAGCAGGCTAACCATTACACGACTAGTGTTGTTTGTTATAGATCTACCACATTCTAGGTGAGCAGGCTAATCATTGCACCACTAGTGTTGGTTGTTATAGATCTACCACATTCTAAGTGAGCAGGCTAATCATTACACCACTAGTGTTGTTTGTTATAGATCTACCACATTCGAGGTGAGGAGGCTAACCATTATACCACGCATTAGTGTTGATTGTTATAGATCTACCACATTTTAGGTGAGCAGGCTAACCATTACACGACTAGTGTTGTTTGTTATAGATCTACCACATTCTAGGTGAGCAGGTTAACCATTACACCATTAGTGTTGGTTGTTATAGATCTACCACATTCTAGGTAAGCAGGCTAACTATTACACCACTAGTGTTGTTTGTTATAGATCTACCACATTCTAGACAAGCAGGCTAATCATTACACCACTAGTGTTGTTTGTTATAGATCTACCACATTCTAGGTGAGCAGGCTAACCATTACGCCACTAGCGTTGTTTGTTATATATCTACCACATTCTAGGTGAGCAGGCTAACCATTACAACACAGTGTTGTTTGTTATAGATCTACCACATTCTAGGTGAGTAGGCTAACTGTTACACCACTAGTGTTGTTTGTTATAGATCTACCACATTCTAGACAAGCAAGCTAATCATTACACCACTAGTGTTGTTTGTTATAGATCTACCACATTCTAGGTGCGCAGGCTAACTATTACACCACTAGTGTTGTTTGTTATAGATCTACCACATTCTAGACAAGCAGGCTAATCATTACACCACTAGTGTTGTTTGTTATAGATCTATCACATTCTAGGTGAGCAGGCTAACCATTACGCAACTAGCGTTGTTTGTTATAGATCTACCACATTCTAGGTGAGCAGGCTAACCATTCCACCACGCACTAGTGTTGTTTGTTATAGATCTACCACATTCTAGGCGAGCAGGCTAACCATTACACAACTAGTGTTGTTTGTTATAGATCTACCACATTCTAGGTCAGCAGGCTAATCATTACACAACTAGTGTTGTTTGTTATAGATTTACCACATTCTAGGTGAGCATGCTAATCATTACACCACTAGTGTTGTTTGTTATAGATCTACCACATTCTAGGTGAGCAGTCTAACCATTGCACGATGCACTAGTGTTGTTTGTTATCGATCTACCACATTCTAGGTGAACAGGCTAACCATTACGCCACTAGCGTTGTTTGTTATAAATCTACCACATTCTAGGTGAGCAGGCTAACCATTACAACAGTGTTGTTTGCTAAAGTTCTACCACATTCTAGGTGAGTAGGCAAACGGTTACACCACTAGGGTTGTTTGTTATAGATCTACCACATTCTAGACAAGCAAGCTAATCATTACATCACTAGTGTTGTTTGTTATAGATCTACCACATTCTAGGTGAGGATGCTGACCATTACACCACTAGTGTTGTTTGTTATAGATCTACCACATTCTAGGTGAGCATGCGAATCATTACACCATTAGTGTTGTTTGTTATAGATCTACCATATTCTAGGTGAGCAGTCTAATCATTACATCACCAGTGTTGTTTGTTATAGATCTACCACATTCTAGGTGAGCAGGCTAACCATTACAACACAGTGTTGTTTGTTATAGATCTACCACATTATAAGTGAGTAGGCTAACCGTTACACCACTAGTGTTGTTTGTTATAGATCTACCACATTCTAGGTGAGCAGTCTAACCATTGCACGATGCACTAGTGTTGTTTGTTATCGATTTACCACATTCTAAGTGAACAGGTTAATCATTACACCACTATTGTTGTTTGTTATAGATCTACCATATTCTAGGTGAGCAGGCTAACTATTACACCACGCACTAGTGTTGATTGTTATAGATCTACCACATTCTAGACGAGCAGGCTAACCATTACACCACTAGTGTTGTTTGTTATAGATCTACCACATTCTAGGTGAGCAAGCTAACCATTACACCACGCACTAGTGTTGTTTGTAATAGATCTACCACATTCTAGACGAGCAGGCTAACCATTACACCACTAGTGTTGTTTGTTATAGATCTACGACATTCTAGGTGAGCAGGCTAACCATTACACCACGCACTAGTGTTGTTTGTTATATATCTACCATATTTTAGGTGAGAAGGCTAACCATTACACCATGCACTAGTGTTGTTTGTAATAGATCTACCACATTCTAGGCGAGCAGGCTAACCATTACACGACTAGTGTTGTTTGTTATAGATCTACCACATTCTAGGTGAGCAGGCTAATCATTGCACCACTAGTGTTGGTTGTTATAGATCTACCACATTCTAAGTGAGCAGGCTAATCATTACACCACTAGTGTTGTTTGTTATAGATCTACCACATTCGAGGTGAGGAGGCTAACCATTATACCACGCATTAGTGTTGTTTGTTATAGATCTACCACATTTTAGGTGAGCAGGCTAACCATTACACGACTAGTGTTGTTTGTTATAGATCTACCACATTCTAGGTGAGCAGGTTAACCATTACACCATTAGTGTTGGTTGTTATAGATCTACCACATTCTAGGTAAGCAGGCTAACTATTACACCACTAGTGTTGTTTGTTATAGATCTACCACATTCTAGACAAGCAGGCTAATCATTACACCACTAGTGTTGTTTGTTATAGATCTACCACATTCTAGGTGAGCAGGCTAACCATTACGCCACTAGCGTTGTTTGTTATATATCTACCACATTCTAGGTGAGCAGGCTAACCATTACAACACAGTGTTGTTTGTTATAGATCTACCACATTCTAGGTGAGTAGGCTAACTGTTACACCACTAGTGTTGTTTGTTATAGATCTACAACATTCTAGACAAGCAAGCTAATCATTACACCACTAGTGTTGTTTGTTATAGATCTACCACATTCTAGGTGAGCATGCGAATCATTACACCACTAGTGTTGTTTGTTATAGAACAACCACATTCTAGGTGAGCAGTCTAATCATTACACCACTACTGTTGTTTGTAATAGATCTACCACATTCTAGGTGAGCAGGCTAACCATTACACGACGCACTAGTGTTGTTTGTTATATATCTACCATATTTTAGGTGAAAAAGCTAACCATTACACCACGCACTAGTGTTGTTTGTAATAGATCTACCACATTCTAGGCGAGCAGGCTAACCATTACACGACTAGTGTTGTTTGTTATAGATCTACCACATTCTAGGTGAGCAGGTTAACCATTACACCACTAGTGTTGTTTGTTATAGATCTACCACATTCTAGGCGAGCAGGCTAACCATTACACGACTAGTGTTGTTTTTTATAGATCTACCACATTCTAGGTGAGCAGGTTAACCATTACGCAACTAGCGTTGTTTGTTATAGATCTACCACATTCTAGGTGAGCAGGCTAACCATTCCACCACGCACTAGTGTTGTTTGTTATAGATCTACCACATTCTAGGCGAGCAGGCTAACCATTACACCACTAGTCTTGTTTGTTATAGATCTACCACATTCTAATTCAGCAGGCTAATCATTACACCACTAGTGTTGTTTGTTATAGATCTACCACATGCTAGGTGAGCAGGCTAATCATTACACCACTAGTGTTGTTTGTTATGGATCTACAACATTCTAGGTGAGCAGGCTAATCATTACACCACTAGTGTTGTTTGTTATAGATCTACCACATTCTAGGTGAGCAGGCTAACAATTACACCACTAGTGTTGTTTGTTATAGATCTACTACATCCTAGGTGAGCATGCTAGCCATTACAGCACTAGTGTTGTTTGTTTTTGATCTAACACTTTCTAGACGAGCAGGCTAATCATTACACCACTAGTGTTGTTTGCAATAGATCTACCACATTCTAGGTGAGCAGTCTAATCATTACACCACTAGTGTTGTTTGTTATAGATCTACCACATTCTAGGTGAGCAGGCTAACCATTCCACCACGCACTAGTGTTGTTTGTTATAGATCTACCACATTCTAGGCGAGCAGGCTAACCATTACACAACTAGTGTTGTTTGTTATAGATCTACCACATTCTAGGTCAGCAGGCTAATCATTACACAACTAGTGTTGTTTGTTATAGATTTACCACATTCTAGGTGAGCATGCTAATCATTACACCACTAGTGTTGTTTGTTATAGATCTACCACATTCTAGGTGAGCAGTCTAACCATTGCACGATGCACTAGTGTTGTTTGTTATCGATCTACCACATTCTAGGTGAACAGGCTAACCATTACGCCACTAGCGTTGTTTGTTATAAATCTACCACATTCTAGGTGAGCAGGCTAACCATTACAACAGTGTTGTTTGCTAAAGTTCTACCACATTCTAGGTGAGTAGGCAAACGGTTACACCACTAGGGTTGTTTGTTATAGATCTACCACATTCTAGACAAGCAAGCTAATCATTACATCACTAGTGTTGTTTGTTATAGATCTACCACATTCTAGGTGAGGATGCTGACCATTACACCACTAGTGTTGTTTGTTATAGATCTACCACATTCTAGGTGAGCATGCGAATCATTACACCATTAGTGTTGTTTGTTATAGATCTACCATATTCTAGGTGAGCAGTCTAATCATTACATCACCAGTGTTGTTTGTTATAGATCTACCACATTCTAGGTGAGCAGGCTAACCATTACAACACAGTGTTGTTTGTTATAGATCTACCACATTATAAGTGAGTAGGCTAACCGTTACACCACTAGTGTTGTTTGTTATAGATCTACCACATTCTAGGTGAGCAGTCTAACCATTGCACGATGCACTAGTGTTGTTTGTTATCGATTTACCACATTCTAAGTGAACAGGTTAATCATTACACCACTATTGTTGTTTGTTATAGATCTACCATATTCTAGGTGAGCAGGCTAACTATTACACCACGCACTAGTGTTGATTGTTATAGATCTACCACATTCTAGACGAGCAGGCTAACCATTACACCACTAGTGTTGTTTGTTATAGATCTACCACATTCTAGGTGAGCAAGCTAACCATTACACCACGCACTAGTGTTGTTTGTAATAGATCTACCACATTCTAGACGAGCAGGCTAACCATTACACCACTAGTGTTGTTTGTTATAGATCTACGACATTCTAGGTGAGCAGGCTAACCATTACACCACGCACTAGTGTTGTTTGTTATATATCTACCATATTTTAGGTGAGAAGGCTAACCATTACACCATGCACTAGTGTTGTTTGTAATAGATCTACCACATTCTAGGCGAGCAGGCTAACCATTACACGACTAGTGTTGTTTGTTATAGATCTACCACATTCTAGGTGAGCAGGCTAATCATTGCACCACTAGTGTTGGTTGTTATAGATCTACCACATTCTAAGTGAGCAGGCTAATCATTACACCACTAGTGTTGTTTGTTATAGATCTACCACATTCGAGGTGAGGAGGCTAACCATTATACCACGCATTAGTGTTGTTTGTTATAGATCTACCACATTTTAGGTGAGCAGGCTAACCATTACACGACTAGTGTTGTTTGTTATAGATCTACCACATTCTAGGTGAGCAGGTTAACCATTACACCATTAGTGTTGGTTGTTATAGATCTACCACATTCTAGGTAAGCAGGCTAACTATTACACCACTAGTGTTGTTTGTTATAGATCTACCACATTCTAGACAAGCAGGCTAATCATTACACCACTAGTGTTGTTTGTTATAGATCTACCACATTCTAGGTGAGCAGGCTAACCATTACGCCACTAGCGTTGTTTGTTATATATCTACCACATTCTAGGTGAGCAGGCTAACCATTACAACACAGTGTTGTTTGTTATAGATCTACCACATTCTAGGTGAGTAGGCTAACTGTTACACCACTAGTGTTGTTTGTTATAGATCTACAACATTCTAGACAAGCAAGCTAATCATTACACCACTAGTGTTGTTTGTTATAGATCTACCACATTCTAGGTGAGCATGCGAATCATTACACCACTAGTGTTGTTTGTTATAGAACAACCACATTCTAGGTGAGCAGTCTAATCATTACACCACTACTGTTGTTTGTAATAGATCTACCACATTCTAGGTGAGCAGGCTAACCATTACACGACGCACTAGTGTTGTTTGTTATATATCTACCATATTTTAGGTGAAAAAGCTAACCATTACACCACGCACTAGTGTTGTTTGTAATAGATCTACCACATTCTAGGCGAGCAGGCTAACCATTACACGACTAGTGTTGTTTGTTATAGATCTACCACATTCTAGGTGAGCAGGTTAACCATTACACCACTAGTGTTGTTTGTTATAGATCTACCACATTCTAGGCGAGCAGGCTAACCATTACACGACTAGTGTTGTTTTTTATAGATCTACCACATTCTAGGTGAGCAGGTTAACCATTACGCAACTAGCGTTGTTTGTTATAGATCTACCACATTCTAGGTGAGCAGGCTAACCATTCCACCACGCACTAGTGTTGTTTGTTATAGATCTACCACATTCTAGGCGAGCAGGCTAACCATTACACCACTAGTCTTGTTTGTTATAGATCTACCACATTCTAATTCAGCAGGCTAATCATTACACCACTAGTGTTGTTTGTTATAGATCTACCACATGCTAGGTGAGCAGGCTAATCATTACACCACTAGTGTTGTTTGTTATGGATCTACAACATTCTAGGTGAGCAGGCTAATCATTACACCACTAGTGTTGTTTGTTATAGATCTACCACATTCTAGGTGAGCAGGCTAACAATTACACCACTAGTGTTGTTTGTTATAGATCTACTACATCCTAGGTGAGCATGCTAGCCATTACAGCACTAGTGTTGTTTGTTTTTGATCTAACACTTTCTAGACGAGCAGGCTAATCATTACACCACTAGTGTTGTTTGCAATAGATCTACCACATTCTAGGTGAGCAGTCTAATCATTACACCACTAGTGTTGTTTGTTATAGATCTACCACATTCTAGGTGAGCAGGTTAACCATTACACCACTAGTGTTGTTTGTTATAGATCTACCACATTCTAGGTGCGCAGGCTAACTATTACACTACTAGTGTTGTTTGTTATAGATTTACCACATTCTAGACAAGCAGGCTAATCATTACACCACTAGTGTTGTTTGTTTTAGATCTACCACATTCTAGATGAGCAGGCTAACCATTACGCAACTAGCGTTGTTTGTTATAGATCTACCACATTCTAGGTGAGCAGGCTAACCATTCCACCACGCACTAGTGTTGTTTGTTATATATCTACCATATTTTAGGTGAAAAAGCTAACCATTACACCACGCACTAGTGTTGTTTGTAATAGATCTACCACATTCTAGGCGAGCAGGCTAACCATTACACGACTAGTGTTGTTTGTTATAGATCTACCACATTCTAGGTGAGCAGGTTAACCATTACACCACTAGTGTTGTTTGTTATAGATCTACCACATTCTAGGTGCGCAGGCTAACTATTACACCACTAGTGTTGTTTGTTATAGATCTACCACATTCTAGACAAGCAGGCTAATCATTACACCACTAGTGTTGTTTGTTATAGATCTACCACATTCTAGGTGAGCAGGCTAACCATTACGCAACTAGCGTTGTTTGTTATAGATCTACCACATTCTAGGTGAGCAGGCTAACCATTCCACCACGCACTAGTGTTGTTTGTTATAGATCTACCACATTCTAGGCGAGCAGGCTAACCATTACACCACTAGTGTTGTTTGTTATAGATCTACCACATTCTAGGTCAGCAGGCTAATCATTACACCACTAGTGTTGTTTGTTATAGATTTACCACATTCTAGGTGAGCAGGCTAATCATTACACCACTAGTGTTGTTTGTTATAGATCTACCACATTCTAGGTGAGCAGTCTAACCATTGCACGATGCACTAGTTTTGTTTGTTATCGATCTACCACATTCTAGGTGAACAGGCTAACCATTTGGCCACTAGCGTTGTTTGTTATAAATCTACCACATTCTAGGTGAGCAGGCTAAGCATTACAACAGTGTTGTTTGCTAAAGTTCTACCATATTCTAGGTGAGTAGGCCAACTGTTACACCACTAGTGTTGTTTGTTATAGATCTACCACATTCTAGACAAGCAAGCTAATCATTACATCACTAGTGTTGTTTGTTATAGATCTACCACATTCTAGGTGAGGATGCTGACCATTACACCACTAGTGTTGTTTGTTATAGATCTACCACATTCTAGGTGAGCATGCGAATCATTACACCATTAGTGTTGTTTGTTATAGATCTACCACATTCTAGGTGAGCAGTCTAATCATTACATCACCAGTGTTGTTTGTTATAGATCTACCACATTCTAGGTGAGCAGGCTAACCATTACAACACAGTGTTGTTTGTTATAGATCTACCACATTCTAGGTGAGCAGTCTAACCATTGCACGATGCACTAGTGTTGTTTGTTATCGATTTGCCACATTCTAAGTGAACAGGTTAATCATTACACCACTATTGTTGTTTGTTATAGATCTACCACATTCTAGGTGAGCAGGTAAACCATTACACCACGCACTAGTGTTGATTGTTATAGATCTACCACATTCTAGACGAGCAGGCTAACCATTACACCACTAGTGTTGTTTGTTATAGATCTACCACATTCTAGGTGAGCAGGCTAACCATTACACCACGGACTAGTGTTGTTTGTAATAGATCTACCACATTCTAGACGAGCAGGCTAACCATTACACCACTAGTGTTGTTTGTTATAGATCTACGACATTCTAGGTGAGAAGGCTAACAATTACACCATGCACTAGTGTTGTTTGTAATAGATCTACCACATTCTAGGCGAGCAGGCTAACCATTACACGACTAGTGTTGTTTGTTATAGATCTACCACATGCTAGGTGAGCATGCTAATCATTACACCACTAGAGTTGTTTGTTATAGATCTACCACATTCTAAGTGAACAGGCTAATCATTACACCACTAGTGTTGTTTGTTATAGATCTACCACATTCTAGGTGAGCAGGTTAACCATTACACCACTAGTGTTGTTTGTTATAGATCTACCACATTCTAGGTAAGCAGGCTAACTATTACACCACTAGTGTTGTTTGTTATAGATCTACCACATTCTAGGTGAGCAGGCTAACCATTACGCCACTAGCGTTGTTTGTTATATATCTACCACATTCTAGGTGAACAGGCTAACCATTACAACACAGTGTTGTTTGTTATAGATCTACCACATTCTAGGTGAGTAGGCTAACTGTTACACCACTAGTGTTGTTTGTTATAGATCTACCACATTCTAGACAAGCAAGCTAATCATTACACCACTAGTGTTGTTTGTTATAGATCTACCACATTCTAGGTGAGCAGTCTAATCATTACACCACTAGTGTTGTTTGTAATAGATCTACCACATTCTAGGTGAGCAGGCTAACAATTACACGACGCACTAGTGTTGTTTGTTATATATCTACAATATTTTAGGTGAAAAAGCTAACCATTACACCACGCACTAGTGTTGTTTGTAATAGATCTACCACATTCTAGGTGAGCAGGCTAATCATTGCACCACTAGTGTTGGTTGTTATAGATCTACCACATGCTAGGTGAGCATGCTAATCATTACACCACTAGTGTTGTTTGTTATAGATCTACCACATTCTAAGTGAGCAGGCTAATCATTACACCACTAGTTTTGTTTGTTATAGATCTACCACATTCGACGTGAGGAGGCTAACCATTACACCACGCACTAGTGTTGTTTGTTATAGATCTACCACATTTTAGGTGAGCAGGCTAACCATTACACGACTAGTGTTGTTTGTTATAGATCTACCACATTCTAGGTGAGCAGGTTAACCATTACACCACTAGTGTTGTTTGTTATAGATCTACCACATTCTAGGTAAGCCGGCTAACTATTACACCACTGTTGTTGTTTGTTATAGATCTACCACATTCTAGACAAGCAGGCTAATCATTACACCACTAGTGTTGTTTGTTATAGATCTACCAAATTCTAGGTGAGCAGGCTAACCATTACGCCACTAGCGTTGTTTGTTATATATCTACAACATTCTAGGTGAGCAGGCTAACCATTACAACACAGTGTTGTTTGTTATAGATCTACCACATTCTAGGTGAGTAGGCTAACTGTTACACCACTAGTGTTGTTTGTTATAGATCTACCACATTCTAGACAAGCAAGCTAATCATTACACCACTAGTGTTGTTTGTTATAGATCTACCACATTCTAGGTGCGCAGGCTAACTATTACACCACTAGTGTTGTTTGTTATAGATCTACCACATTCTAGACAAGCAGGCTAATCATTACACCACTAGTGTTGTTTGTTATAGATCTACCACATTCTAGGTGAGCAGGCTAACCATTACGCAACTAGCGTTGTTTGTTATAGATCTACCACATTCTAGGTGAGCAGGCTAACCATTCCACCACGCACTAGTGTTGTTTGTTATAGATCTACCACATTCTAGGCGAGCAGGCTAACCATTACACAACTAGTGTTGTTTGTTATAGATCTACCACATTCTAGGTCGGCAGGCTAATCATTACACCACTAGTGTTGTTTGTTATAGATTTACCACATTCTAGGTGAGCATGCTAATCATTACACCACTAGTGTTGTTTGTTATAGATCTACCACATTCTAGGTGAGCAGTCTAACCATTGCACGATGCACTAGTGTTGTTTGTTATCGATCTACCACATTCTAGGTGAACAGGCTAACCATTACGCCACTAGCGTTGTTTGTTATAAATCTACCACATTCTAGGTGAGCAGGCTAACCATTACAACAGTGTTGTTTGCTAAAGTTCTACCACATTCTAGGTGAGTAGGCAAACTGTTACACCACTAGGGTTGTTTGTTATAGATCTACCACATTCTAGACAAGCAAGCTAATCATTACATCACTAGTGTTGTTTGTTATAGATCTACCACATTCTAGGTGAGAATGCTGACCATTACACCACTAGTGTTGTTTGTTATAGATCTACCACATTCTAGGTGAGCATGCGAATCATTACACCATTAGTGTTGTTTGTTATAGATCTACCATATTCTAGGTGAGCAGTCTAATCATTACATCACCAGTGTTGTTTGTTATAGATCTACCACATTCTAGGTGAGCAGGCTAACCATTACAACACAGTGTTGTTTGTTATAGATCTACCACATTATAAGTGAGTAGGCTAACCGTTACACCACTAGTGTTGTTTGTTATAGATCTACCACATTCTAGGTGAGCAGTCTAACCATTGCACGATGCACTAGTGTTGTTTGTTATCGATTTACCACATTCTAAGTGAACAGGTTAATCATTACACCACTATTGTTGTTTGTTATAGATCTACCATATTCTAGGTGAGCAGGCTAACTATTACACCACGCACTAGTGTTGATTGTTATAGATCTACCACATTCTAGACGAGCAGGCTAACCATTACACCACTAGTGTTGTTTGTTATAGATCTACCACATTCTAGGTGAGCAAGCTAACCATTACACCACGCACTAGTGTTGTTTGTAATAGATCTACCACATTCTAGACGAGCAGGCTAACCATTACACCACTAGTGTTGTTTGTTATAGATCTACGACATTCTAGGTGAGCAGGCTAACCATTACATCACGCACTAGTGTTGTTTGTTATATATCTACCATATTTTAGGTGAGAAGGCTAACCATTACACCATGCACCAGTGTTGTTTGTAATAGATCTACCACATTCTAGGCGAGCAGGCTGCTAACCATTACACGACTAGTGTTGTTTGTTATAGATCTACCACATTCTAGGTGAGCAGGCTAATCATTGCACCACTAGTGTTGGTTGTTATAGATCTACCACATGCTAGGTGAGCATGCTAATCATTACACCACTAGTGTTGTTTGTTATAGATCTACCACATTCTAAGTGAGCAGGCTAATCATTACACCACTAGTGTTGTTTGTTATAGATCTACCACATTCGAGATGAGGAGGCTAACCATTATACCACGCATTAGTGTTGTTTGTTATAGATCTACCACATTTTAGGTGAGCAGGCTAACCATTACACGACTAGTGTTGTTTGTTATAGATCTACCACATTCTAGGTGAGCAGGTTAACCATTACACCACTAGTGTTGGTTGTTATATATCTACCACATTCTAGGTAAGCAGGCTAACTATTACACCACTAGTGTTGTTTGTTATAGATCTACCACATTCTAGACAAGCAGGCTAATCATTACACCACTAGTGTTGTTTGTTATAGATCTACCACATTCTAGGTGAGCAGGCTAACCATTACGCCACTAGCGTTGTTTGTTATATATCTACCACATTCTAGGTGAGCAGGCTAACCATTACAACACAGTGTTGTTTGTTATAGATCTACCACATTCTAGGTGAGTAGGCTAACTGTTACACCACTAGTGTTGTTTGTTATAGATCTACCACATTCTAGACAAGCAAGCTAATCATTACACCACTAGTGTTGTTTGTTATAGATCTACCACATTCTAGGTGAGCATGCGAATCATTACACCACTAGTGTTGTTTGTTATAGAACTACCACATTCTAGGTGAGCAGTCTAATCATTACACCACTACTGTTGTTTGTAATAGTTCTACCACATTCTAGGTGAGCAGGCTAACCATTACACGACGCACTAGTGTTGTTTGTTATATATCTACCATATTTTAGGTGAAAAAGCTAACCATTACACCACGCACTAGTGTTGTTTGTAATAGATCTACCACATTCTAGGCGAGCAGGCTAACCATTACACGACTAGTGTTGTTTGTTATAGATCTACCACATTTTAGGTGAGCAGGTTAACCATTACACCACTAGTGTTGTTTGTTATAGATCTACCACATTCTAGGCGAGCAGGCTAACCATTACACGACTAGTGTTGTTTGTTATAGATCTACCACATTCTAGGTGAGCAGGCTAACCATTACGCAACTAGCGTTGTTTGTTATAGATCTACCACATTCTAGGTGAGCAGGCTAACCATTCCACCACGCACTAGTGTTGTTTGTTATAGATCTACCACATTCTAGGCGAGCAGGCTAACCATTACACCACTAGTCTTGTTTGTTATAGATCTACCACATTCTAATTCAGCAGGCTAATCATTACACCACTAGTGTTGTTTGTTATAGATCTACCACATGCTAGGTGAGCAGGCTAATCATTACACCACTAGTGTTGTTTGTTATGGATCTACCACATTCTAGGTGAGCAGGCTAATCATTACACCACTAGTGTTGTTTGTTATAGATCTACCACATTCTAGGTGAGCAGGCTAACAATTACACCACTAGTGTTGTTTGTTATAGATCTACTACATCCTAGGTGAGCATGCTAACCATTACAGCACTAGTGTTGTTTGTTTTTGATCTAACACATTCTAGACGAGCAGGCTAATCATTACACCACTAGTGTTGTTTGTTATAGATCTACCACATTCTAGGTGAGCAGGTTAACCATTACACCACTAGTGTTGTTTGTTATAGATCTACCACATTCTAGGTGCGCAGGCTAACTATTACACTACTAGTGTTGTTTGTTATAGATTTACCACATTCTAGACAAGCAGGCTAATCATTACACCACTAGTGTTGTTTGTTTTAGATCTACCACATTCTAGGTGAGCAGGCTAACCATTACGCAACTAGCGTTGTTTGTTATAGATCTACCACATTCTAGGTGAGCAGGCTAACCATTCCACCACGCACTAGTGTTGTTTTTTATATATCTACCATATTTTAGGTGAAAAAGCTAACCATTACACCACGCACTAGTGTTGTTTGTAATAGATCTACCACATTCTAGGTGAGCAGGTTAACTATTACACCACTAGTGTTGTTTGTTATAGATCTACCACATTCTAGGTGCGCAGGCTAACTATTACACCACTAGTGTTGTTTGTTATAGATCTACCACATTCTAGACAAGCAGGCTAATCATTACACCACTAGTGTTGTTTGTTATAGATCTACCACATTCTAGGTGAGCAGGCTAACCATTACGCAACTAGCGTTGTTTGTTATAGATCTACCACATTCTAGGTGAGCAGGCTAACCATTCCACCACGCACTAGTGTTGTTTGTTATAGATCTACCACATTCTAGGCGAGCAGGCTAACCATTACACCACTAGTGTTGTTTGTTATAGATCTACCACATTCTAGGTCAGCAGGCTAATCATTACACCACTAGTGTTGTTTGTTATAGATTTACCACATTCTAGGTGAGCAGGCTAATCATTACACCACTAGTGTTGTTTGTTATCGATCTACCACATTCTAGGTGAACAGGCTAACCATTTGGCCACTAGCGTTGTTTGTTATAAATCTACCACATTCTAGGTGAGCAGGCTAAGCATTACAACAGTGTTGTTTGCTAAAGTTCTACCATATTCTAGGTGAGTAGGCAAACTGTTACACCACTAGTGTTGTTTGTTATAGATCTACCACATTCTAGACAAGCAAGCTAATCATTACATCACTAGTGTTGTTTGTTATAGATCTACCACATTCTAGGTGAGGATGCTGACCATTACACCACTAGTGTTGTTTGTTATAGATCTACCACATTCTAGGTGAGCATGCGAATCATTACACCATTAGTGTTGTTTGTTATAGATCTACCACATTCTAGGTGAGCAGTCTAATCATTACATCACCAGTGTTGTTTGTTATAGATCTACCACATTCTAGGTGAGCAGTCTAACCATTGCACGATGCACTAGTGTTGTTTGTTATCGATTTACCACATTCTAAGTGAACAGGTTAATCATTACACCACTATTGTTGTTTGTTATAGATCTACCACATTCTAGGTGAGCAGGCTAACCATTACACCACGCACTAGTGTTGATTGTTATAGATCTACCACATTCTAGACGAGCAGGCTAACCATTACACCACTAGTGTTGTTTGTTATAGATCTACCACATTCTAGGTGAGCAGGCTAACCATTACACCACGGACTAGTGTTGTTTGTAATAGATCTACCACATTCTAGACGAGCAGGCTAACCATTACACCACTAGTGTTGTTTGTTATAGATCTACGACATTCTAGGTGAGCATGCTAACCATTACACCACGCACTATTGTTGTTTGTTATATATCTACCATATTTTAGGTGAGAAGGCTAACCATTACACCATGCACTAGTGTTGTTTGTAATAGATTTACCACATTCTAGGCGAGCAGGCTAACCATTACACGACTAGTGTTGTTTGTTATAGATCTACCACATGCTAGGTGAGCATGCTAATCATTACACCACTAGAGTTGTTTGTTATAGATCTACCACATTCTAAGTGAACAGGCTAATCATTACACCACTAGTGTTGTTTGTTATAGATCTACCACATTCTAGGTGAGCAGGTTAACCATTACACCACTAGTGTTGTTTGTTATAGATCTACCACATTCTAGGTAAGCAGGCTAACTATTACACCACTAGTGTTGTTTGTTATAGATCTACCACATTCTAGGTGAGCAGGCTAACCATTACGCCACTAGCGTTGTTTGTTATATATCTACCACATTCTAGGTGAGCAAGCTAACCATTACAACACAGTGTTGTTTGTTATAGATCTACCACATTCTAGGTGAGTAGGCTAACTGTTACACCACTAGTGTTGTTTGTTATAGATCTACCACATTCTAGACAAGCAAGCTAATCATTACACCACTAGTGTTGTTTGTTATAGATCTACCACATTCTAGGTGAGCAGTCTAATCATTACACCACTAGTGTTGTTTGTAATAGATCTACCACATTCTAGGTGAGCAGGCTAACAATTACACGACGCACTAGTGTTGTTTGTTATATATCTACCATATTTTAGGTGAAAAAGCTAACCATTACACCACGCACTAGTGTTGTTTGTAATAGATCTACCACATTCTAGGCGAGCAGGCTAACCATTACACGACTAGTGTTGTTTGTTATAGATCTACCACATTCTAGGTGAGCAGGTTAACCATTACACCACTAGTGTTGTTTGTTATAGATCTACCACATTCTAGACAAGCAGGCTAATCATTACACCACTAGTGTTGTTTGTTATAGATCTACCACATTCTAGGTGAGTAGGCTAACCATTCCACCACGCACTAGTGTTGTTTGTTATAGATCTACCACATTCTAGGCGAGCATGCTAACCATTACACCACTAGTCTTGTTTGTTATAGATCTACCACATTCTAGGCGAGCATGCTAACCATTACACCACTAGTCTTGTTTGTTATAGATCTACCACATTCTAGTTCAGCAGGCTAATCATTACACCACTAGTGTTGTTTGTTATAGATCTACCACATGCTAGGTGAGCAGGCTAATCATTACACCACTAGTGTTGTTTGTTATAGATCTACCACATTCTAGGTAAGCAGGCTAACAATTACACCACTAGTGTTGTTTGTTATAAATCTACTACATCCTAGGTGAGCATGCTAACCATTACAGCACTAGTGTTGTTTGTTTTTGATCTAACACATTCTAGACGAGCAGGCTAATCATTACACCACTAGTGTTGATTGTTATAGATCTACCATATTATAGGCGAGCTCGCTAACCATTACAACACTAGTGTTGTTTGTTATTGATCTACCACATTCTAGGTGAGCAGGCTAATCATTACACCACTAGTGTTGTTTGTTATATATCTACCACATTCTAGGTGAGCAGGCTAACCATTACGCAACTAGCGTTGTTTGTTATAGATCTACCACATTCTAGGTGAGCAGGCTAACCATTCCACCACGCACTAGTGTTGTTTGTTATTGATCTACCACATTGTAGGTGAGCAGGCTAACCTTTACACCACGCACTAGTGTTGTTTGTTATAGATCAACCACATTCTAGGCGAGTAGGCTAACCATTACACCACTAGTGTTGTTTGTTATAGATCTACCACATTCTAGATGAGCAGGCTTATCATTACACCACTAGTGTTGTTTGTTATAGATCTACCACATGCTAAGTGAGCAGGCTAATCATTACACCACTAGTGTTGTTTGTTATAGATCTACTACATTCTAGGTGGGCAGGCTAATCATTACACCACTAGTATTGTTTGTTATAGATCTAAAACATTCTAGGTGAGCAGGCTAACAATTACACCACTAGTGTTGTTTGTTATAGATCTACTACATCCTAGATGAGCATGCTAACCATTACAGCAGTAGTGTTGTTTGTTTTTGATCTAACACATTCTAGACGAGCAGGCTAATCATTACACCACTAGTGTTGTTTGTTACAGATCTACCACATTCTAGACGAGCAGGTTAATCATTACACCACTAGTGTTGTTTGTTACAGATCTACCACATTATAGGCGAGCTCGCTAACCATTACACCACTAGTGTTGCTTGTTATAGATCTACCACATTCTAGACGAGCAGGCTAATCATTACACCATTAGTGTTGTTTGTTACAGATCTACCACATTCTAGGTGAGCAGGCTAACCATTACACCACTAGTGTTGTTTGTTATAGATCTACGACAATTCTAGGTGAGCATGCTAACCATTACACCACTAGTGTTGTTTGTTATAGATCTACAACATTCTAGGTGAGCATGCTAATCATTACCCCACTAGTGTTGTTTGTTATAGATCTACCACATTCTGGGCGAGCAGGCTAATCTTACACCACTAGTGTTGTTTGTTATAGATCTACCACATTCTAGGTGAGCAGGCTAACCATTACACCACTAGTGTTTTTTGTTATAGATCTACCACATTCTAGGTGAGCAGTCTAACCATTACACCACTAGTGTTGTTTGTGATAGATCTACCACATTCTAGGTGAGCAGGCTAACCATTACACCACTAGTGTTTTTTGTTATAGATCTACCACATTCTAGGTGAGCAGTGTAACAATTGCACCACTAGTGTTGTTTGTTATAGATCTACCACATTCTAGACGAGCAGGCTAACCATTACACCACTAGTGTTGTTTGTTATAGATCTACCACATTCTAGGTGAGCAGTCTAACCATTGTACCACTAGTGTTGTTTGCTATAGATCTACCACATTCTAGACGAGCAGGCTAACCATTACACCACTAGTGTTGTTTGTTATAGATCTACCACAATCTTGGTGAGCAAGCTAACCATTGCACCACTAGTGTTGTTTGTTATAGATCTACCACATTCTAGGTGAGCAGGCTAACCATTACACCACTAGTGTTGTTTGTTATTGATCTACCACATTCTAGGTGAGCAGTCTAACCATTGCACCACGCACTAGTGTTGTTTGCTATATATCTACCACATTGTAGGTGAGCAGACTAACAATTACACCACTAGTGTTGTTTGGTATAGATCTACCACATTCTAGACGAGCAGGCTAACCATTACACCACTAGTGTTGTTTGTTATAGATCTACCACAATCTTGGTGAGCAAGCTAACCATTGCACCACTAGTGTTGTTTGTTATAGATCTACCACATTCTAGGTGAGCAGGCTAACCATTACACCACTAGTGTTGTTTGTTATAGATCTACCACATTCTAGGTGTGCAGGTTGATCATTACACCACTAGTGTTGTTTGTAATAGATCTACTACATTCTAGGTGAGCAGGTTGATCATTACATCATTAGTGTTGTTTGTTATAGATCTACCACATTCTAGACGAGCAGGTTAATCATTACACCACTAGTGTTGTTTGCTATAGATCTACCACATTCTAGGTGAGCAGACTAACCATTACACCACTAGTGTTGTTTGTTATAGATCTACCACATTCTAGACGAGCAGGCTAACCATTACACCACTAGTGTTGTTTGTTATAGATCTACCACATTCTAGGTGAGTAGGCTAACCATTACACCACGCGCTAGTGTTGTTTGTTATAGATCTACCACATTCTAGACGAGCAAGGTAACCATTACACCACTAGTGTTGTTTGTTATAGATCTACCACATTCTAGGTGAGTAGGCTAATCATTATACCACTAGTGTTGTTTGTTATATATCTACCACATTCTGGTAAGGAGGCTAACCATTACACCAATAGTGTTGTTTGTTATAGAAGTAAATAAGCTTCTGATATTTTATATATACTACTCACCATGTATGATAATGTTTTTAATCATAGCAAAATAGTTACGATAATTTCACTTGTAATCTCATGCTCACAAAAATTTTACATATGCACAAATTGGGCGTATTTTGACAAAATTTCATATAAAATATTCTTTTCGGAAACCACAAAACAAATTTAAAACAATATGAGATGGAATGGCCATTCGGTGGTTCCTCTTTTAAATATGTATTCAATAACATGCCTACTACATGTAATAAAATTTTTACACTTTTGGTATTCAAGAAGAGTTTGAAGATACCAAAGGGGTAATTAGAATCCATCAATCGAAGAATGACAGACAACACAATGACCAAAAGAAAAAGGACAAACAACGATCTACAAAACATACACATAAAACTAAAGAACGAGCAACACAAACCTCACTAAAAACTGGGGATGAACTCAGGTGGTCCAGATAGGTAAGTAATTCCTGCTCCACTGGTGGCACCCGTCATGTTACTCTAGTTACAAACCTAGTGATAAGTAAGTTTCTAGATGATTTTGTTGATTATGTAAATTAGACCATTTTTTGAAGAAGGAAGAAAATCCAAATTTTTGGCGTTCATGAAATTGTCTTCAATATTTTCTGAAGTCGTGTAGCAAATATTTTTTTTTATATTTTAATATATAAAGTTGAAAAATATAGTGATACTTTATTAATAATCACCAGGTATTAGAAATACACTGTAGTTATAAAAATCTAACAAAAAATGTTATTATAAACAAAACCTAATTCTGGAATAATTTTTAAACACACTATATACATATATATCTTTATACTAGTAAACCATTGTTGGACCAGTTGTATACAGAGCATGCAACAAAATAAATATGTAAACATCTGAATACATTTTATATGCTATATACAATAAATATAGATTATTACTTGTCATTTTTCATATCATACCCTTTAACCGCCCTGGGTCATGATATCAGCCTGAGAGCCAATAGGCTCAAGAGATGATATATGAACGAGACCTGACAAAGGGTATAATATGAAAAATGATATGTTATTATATGTTTATCATATACTTCAACAGAGGAAATAACTGATTTGTACCAAAATGTTTAGTCAGTTTTGGCTAGAATCAAATACATAGTTATAGAACAAGAAATGTATTGTTTTAATATGCAAATGCATTCAATGCACTTCTTTCTTTTTTTTAGCACTTTCAATATCATAAGACAGAAAATTGGCAGACCTTTAATAATTTTCTGAGCAAATATTCAATAAAACGGGTGTCCGTCAATGTTTATAAACACAGTTTCCAGAAATTCACGAAGTGAACTTACGAACATTGACGGAAAGACATGTAATTGCATTCCGGAAGCAATCAATAAACTTGCTTTATCAGCCCGCTTAGGCCATTCTTGTGAAACTGTGTGAAATAAAACATGATTCCTCTTATTATTCTAAACAAAACTCAAAGTTTTATCACGGGGTAACATTTTAGCTATATTATCTACAAGTTACATGATAAATATAGATTATTACATGGCATTTTTCATATTATACACTTTATCAGCCCAATAGGCTCGAGGGATGATATATGGATGAGGGCTGATAAAGTGTATGATATGAACAATGACATGTTATGTATGATCTGTTTTATCATACATTTCAACAGAGGAAATAACTGTTTTGTACCAAAACGTTTTTTTGTGATATTCTGCCTGGTTGATTAGAAAATACAAAATACGGAAACACCTGTTTGTATTGTCCGTCATGTAATGTTATCCTATTTATAGACAAAATATGTGGGTCAATGTAAACATTCAATTAATTGATAATAATAAAAAGGTTATAACAATGGACAAAATTCCCAATAATATAAAACAATATATTTACAATACATCATTAAATGTACATGTTAACAAATATACGTGATTGATCAATTGGTGTTTAATGCCAACTTTAGCAATATTTCAGCTATATCGTTGCGTGAACTAATGCGCATACATAGGTGTTGGTTACTGTCCATTACAGTGTAACCATTCATAACTTGCCAAACAAAGTGAAAGTAGAATAAGAATAACCGACAAGCCCAAAAACTTGTCCACAGCCCAATCACTAAATGTTGCAGTATTCCATGAAACATTGCTGTGAAAACTACTTTATAAATAACCAAGTGAGCTTCTAGTTAAAAATATATAAAATTATCAATTAAAAATAGACACTTTTAAAGCTAATTGCCTTATTTTTCATTTTTGTTCTCATATAGGTTCATCTGTGAATAGTTCTGCTGGGTACTGGTGAAGGTTCCCATTACTCAAACCCACAGAGTGGCTCAGTGTGGCCAACGTGGCAGACAGAGGGTACCATCTCGAAGAGGTTGTTGTCAGGCCATAATACAGATAGTCTGACCGTGGACCATTGTGGTTTACATGTTTGGGGAAAGCCATACTCCCTGCACATTAAAGACCTCTTTTGTAGATTCCAAAAAAGAGTAGGTGTATTGTAGCCACTACAAAAAATTTAATTGTTCGTCCCTACCCAACTCTCCACACTTGTCCCTCCCCAACTCTCCACACTTTTCATCCCTCCCCAGCTCCCCACACTTTTCGTTCCTACCCAACTCTCCACATCTTTCGTCCCTCCCCAACTCCCCACACTTTTCGTCCCTCCCCAACTCTCCACACTTTTCCAGTGGCGGTTAAAAACATATGCTTGGCCCATCCCTCCCTTGTATCTATATAGCTTTTGCCATCATTTACCATCCATGCATCATCCGTCATAAACTTTCTTTGGTTGACCTACTTTCAAAATTATTAGTGACCCCCCCCCATTTAGAACTTTGAATGGGAGCCTCTAGTTATATATTGTTGAATTTGTTCACGACCTGAAAATAGCTGAATTACTGCTCGCTGGACGTTAAGCAATAATCAATCAATCAATCAATCAATCAATAGTTATTACAAAGTGGCAAACTGTTTGTATAACTTCCAAAATATTTTAATGGAATTTTGTATTGTCATTATGAAATTCTACCAATATCAACAAATTTATCTCTCGCCTCAAATCATTGAACACAAAAAAGTCCATGATATATGCCAATGGAAATCCATGTCTTGTTTTGGGCAGGCACAAAATGTGGCTGGGTTAAATTGTTTATTTGGATTCCAACTCTCCCCCTAAAATAACTGGACCTCTAACACAATCTACATATATAAACACATTCTCTATCCAGAGTTGTCGTTCCTGCTACGCTAGACTCTATCTCTGTCAACACCCATTTTACAAGATTTTTGTAAAATTTAGAAACAGTAAAAAAATGTACTTAAAATTGTTTTAATTATCGTAAATATCAATAAAGATGAAAATAAATCACTCATTTCAAATCAATTCTCAATGATTTGTGATCGTTTTTAACTTTTTAATTTTTACCTCTGAAAAATAGTTCTCCAAAAAGTGTGTGTGTGGGGGGGGGAGGGTCATTTTTAAGAGAGAATTGATTTGAAATGAGTGATTTATTTTCATCTTTATTGATATTTACAATAATTAAAACAATTTTAAGTACATTTTTTTCTGTTTCTAACTTTGACAAGAATCTTGTAAAATGGGCGTTGAGAGAGATAGAGTCTAGCGACAACTCTGGATAGAGAATGATATAAACATTGTGACATGATTGCATTCTTTTCCTGTGATCTTTTTCTATGGTTTATATATATACCTGAATGTAAGCAACAGCTAAGAACTTTAAAATAATACACGCAGATACAAGATAATACACACTTTAAATCTGGGCTGTAGTTTTATTACTCTCAGAGAGCCGTGCAATAATCAACTACCTTGATTTGATATTGCATGGCTTCATGTTACAAATCAATTATACCACAGCCTTCCGAGTTAAACGGTTAAATAATCTCACTTCGCGGTCGATTATTTAAATGTGTAACTCGGGAAACCGTGTTTTAAATATTACATAGACAACCTTGTACAGATTCGTTTCTACTGAAAAAAGACCACACTGTCACAACAATAAACAACATCAACATGGACAGTACATTTATATAGTGAAGGAGGATCTTTTAGTTGATCATTTCTTACTAATACAAAGTGATAAAACGTTTCTCTATTTTATGTGATACTAATATGTATTTATGAAAAATCTTTTGAAAAGGACAAGCCATGATATTACTCTAATATACAATATCTTTAGAAAAGTACTATCACTAATACTGGATTTCCTGTACCATTTAACGAATGTATTTACCAATTGCCCAATGAATATTGACCAACTGGTATTTAAACTCATAGAAGTCACATTGGTGTTGGTCAGAAAAAGTTTAAAGTTCCTATTCCCCTATTGCTAGGAAATCAAGTTCCTATTGTTAGGCAATCAATGAACAATAGGAACTGTGTTTAAACTTCTTTCCTGATGAAAACGTTCTCTCTGATGAAACTTCTTTGATGTTATTTCATATTGAAAAATTACTTCATTAGAATGATTATCTTTCTTTCATATACCTGATAACAGGCACTGTAATAATGGTATATATATCATATTATAATCTTTTCCTAATTTGAGAAATAACTCCCATTGTTTTTAATTTAGATAGCTGGTAAACATTTTTCTAACATTCATATTTGTCCTTTTTTCTTCTTTTATATTTGGAATTCATGCCGATATGGAAAATAATGTTTTGCGAATTGCTCATTTTCACAATAACAATATCTATATATATCGATATAGTACATGTATGTATACAATATTCAAATTTGCAAAATATTGCAAAATACTGATTTCATGTACCAACAATGACCAAATTCCATATTTTTGCCTGACATTATATATAAGATGCATGAAGGTGAAATTGATAGTCCACACAAGGATCCACTGTATCACATCTTCACAAGTCAAGTGTTTTTTTATCTGCTTGTGTTCACCATCTGTTTGTGGGGAGAACAAGCAGATCGAAAGCTCTTCGACTTGGGAAGATGCAGTATCCATAATGCAGACATTTACATAGTTTATAGTTCATTTGGCGACTCTGAAAATAGGAGAATTTTCTTTTATTAAAAATTGGATTTAATTATATCTTTTTTTCTTTATAGATATTTCATCTTGTATACTATACAAACTCGAGCAAATATTTTCAGATTTTTTGGACTCAAAATAAAAAATTTACCTATTAAACTCCTATATTGAAAAAATATTTATAACATGGGAGGGTAATGGGTAACTTTTTTTTATTTTGAGTCCCAAAATATATAGTATACAAGATGAAATGTCTATAAAAAAAAAATACAAAATTAAACCTGATTTTCATAAATAATTTTCAGGATTATTATCATTATTTTATATTTGACCAAATTACAATTTACAAACCAAACAGTGAATAAATGTAATTGCATATATTCATCAAATTAGAAAAGAATAATTATTTTTCATATGCATAATGCTAAATATACGAAAGAAATGAATTCCAATGAAGAAATTTTTCAACATAAAATAAAATCAAAGAAGTTTCATCAGAGAGGAAGTTTTCATCAGGAAAGAAGTTTAAACACAATTCCTATTGTTCATTGATTGCCCAACAATAGGAACTTGATTTCTCAACAATAGGAACTTTAAACTTTTTCTGACCAACACCAATGTGACTTCTATGAGTTTAAATACCAGTTGGTCAATATTCATTGAGCAATTGGTAAATACATTTGTTAAATGGTACAGGAAATCCGGTATACTTAGCTGGTACGTTGTCACATATAACTGAAATATTGTTGAAAGTGATGTTAAACACCATAACCCTAACCCCCTGATTTTCTGGGTAAAGTATTTCAATAGTTACTGAAGACTACCAGAGGTAACTATAACTTTGTTTCATCTTTGAGCTATTCCAATGCAAATTTTAAGGATTGAATTGCTAAACTATAAAATTGGTCCAGCAATTGCAAAACTGTAATGGCAATTTCAGTGGTATAAATGTTATTTTTTTCTGTCTTATCTGGTAACCTGACTGAGCAATAGAAGCATAGGTGAGTGGATGTATAAAGCCCTAGTTGTGCCACAGTAATTAATTTGTTGAAAGTAATCAAATAAAAAGAATATATTTCAGTATTTGTTCACAAGGAGTTGGTAGGTGAACTACAGTCCAGAGTATTTATAGGGATGGTGCACAGGCATTTTAAATGTCTTCATCATGTATCTTTGCTATCTACACGAATTCGATATAGACAAGTGTCTGTGGGGTTTTGTGATATGTGCATGTAAAAATATGTGAGCCCTGTCAGCCCAGTGGCAGCTCGTCTTGATAAGTTCAAATCAAATATATCTAGGAGTTTTATACCAAACACTGATGCCAACAAAATTACTGTTAAATATTAACTATTAGTACATATAGTTACAAGTTAAAAATAAAATATCAACTATTTACGCTATTAGTATATATAGTTACAAGCTAAAAATAAAATATTAACTATTTAGGCTATTAGTATATATAGTTACAAGTTAAAAATAAAATATCAACTATTCAGGCTATTAGTATATATAGTTACAAGCTAAAAATAAAATATCAACTATTCAGGCTATTAATATATATAGTTACAAGCTAAAAATAAAATATTAACTATTTAGGCTATTAGTATATATAGTTACAAGCTAAAAATAAAATATTAACTATTTAGGCTATTAGTATATATAGTTACATGTTAAAAATAAAATATTAACTATTTAGACTATTAGTACATATAGTTACATGTTAAAAATAAAATATCAACTATTTACGCTATTAGTATATATAGTTACAAGCTAAAAATAAAATATCAACTAGTTAGGCTATTAGTATATATAGTTACATGTTAAAAATAAAATATTAACTATTTAGGCTATTAGTACATATAGTTACATGTTAAAAATAAAATATCAACTATTTACGCTATTAGTATATATAGTTACAAGCTAAAAATAAAATATTAACTATTTAGGGTATTAGTATATATAGTTACATGTTACAAATAAAATATTAACTATTTAGGCTTTCAGTATATATAGTTACAAGCTAAAAATAAAATATTAACTATTTAGGCTATTAGTATATATAGTTACATGTTAAAATAAAATATTAACTATTATTACTCTTCATGTAAGAAACTTTCATTATAATTGACATGATATTATCGAAACATAATTTTACAAAGAATAAATAGAGTCGTTGCACTATGAACTCGCATAGTACTATTGTTGGAGTCATTACTATGCTGATGGGCGGAGCTTAGAACAATGTTACGTCATTTAAATAGGCGGGGTCTAAACGGGATCACCTGAGCGCTTTTAACAGTGTACAATTTACAATATATTATACGTTTTTCTTTAACGTTGATGCTGTCGTCTGTCAAAACAATGGCCAGTTCCAGGTTTGGGAATTATCTATTTGACAGTTCATTCTTGTTGTTGAAATTAAATATTTCTTGAATTTAAATGAATATTATTTGCCAAACTATCAATACATTTTAGACAAATTTCATTTTTTAAAATCACCAAAGACATTCAGAGTAATAATAACAATAATATTGTGATGTCCATGTTATATGCCGAAATATGTCCCAAGGTTAGAAGGTATAATGCACTCACCTTCGGGTCGTGCATTATGCCTTCTTACCTTGGGACATATTTCGGCATATAACATGGACAACACAATATTATTTTATAATTTAGGCCATTAGTATATATAGTTACAAGTTAAAAATGTATCTGATAATATATATATATATATATCATATGTTCTTGCTCTTTTCTTTATCTACAGAATTTTGCTGAAAATAAAAAAAAATATATCAGTTTATAAGAATGAAATAAATTAAATAAACAGTAAGAACCACCGTACATTATTTGATAAATTTTACTTTTATCACGAATACGGCATAATATTAAATAATCATATTCTGGGTACCGTTTATACTTCCCTAGGCTCAAACCCACAGTGCTGCTCAGTGCATCTTCGGATAGCGGGAGCCCTCTCGATGGGGTTATCCATGTTACAATACGGAAAGCCTGATCCTGGTCCATAGTGGGTAACGTGTTTGGAGAGTGCCACGCTAAAGGCCTCTTGTAGATTTCGAGAAAGAGTAGGCACATTTTTATTTTTAACTTCTACAAAAGACTAAATTTTTCGTCTCTACCCAACTCTTCATTCTTTTGCAATGACAGTCAAAAGTTGTTGACCCGGGTGACCCATCCCTTCCCTCATTTCTTTATAGATTGAATATTGTATTGAACTTGTTCTCGTCCTGAATAAGGAGTCGTCGTGTACTTGATATTATGGTAGTTGGATTTACAACTACCTGTGCAATCAGTTCCTATCACCACTAAAGTTGTTAGTTCAAACCCCATTCATGGCAAGGTGTACTCGATGCAACATTATGTGATAAAGTTTGGTAGTGACTTACGACATATCGGTTGTTTTCTCCTGGTACTCCTGTTTCCTCCACCAATAAAACTGATCGCCACGATATAACTGAAATAGTGTTGAAAGTGACGTTAAACACCATAACCCGCTCGTCCTGAATATAACTGAAATATTGCTCACTGGACGTTAAGAAATAATCAACCAATCATCAAAATATTGTCCAAGTTTTCGGACAAACAAAACAAAAAATAAACTAAACGAAACAAACAAAAAAACAGGGAAACAATAACGAAACAGAGACTGTATTTCTACCATTAGTTCCGATAGAGGGCGCAGTATTATGATAAAAGATTACATTTAATTCTTCTCCTCTGAACTTGCTGAACTAAATTAAGCCAATGTTGTCTGGGATGGCCCTTGGTTGGCAACCTTTCAAAATTTTGTGTTTGAATATTTTACCTACCCATGGGATTTCATTGGCTCGGTCGTAAAAGCAGAACGTTAATGCTTTGTACTAACTATTGATAGAAAACAACTGTAAGCCTGGTATTTCAATGGTACCACATGTTTGTACAATAAGATTTATATGGGCCTCTCGACAGAAGCGGGTAGCGTCTTGTTTGAGATTATTACACGCACAAATTGGTACCCAGCTGATGTATGCCAACGTTGTAAAATCTTAGTTTCCAAATAAAACATCTATCTACAGTAACGATTTATTCAAATGACCACGGATATGTTCCACTTGTCGTAAACACTTCCCGGTCCTTTCCTCATTCACGACTTAACACAACGGATTTGTAACTAGATTAACACGACGGGTGTCATTAGCGCAACAGGAGCTGCTTACCCTTCCGGAGCACCTGAGTTCACCCCCGGTTTTTAGTGGGGTTCGTGTAACTCGATCTTTGGTTTTATATGTATGTTTTGTAGATCGTTGTTTGTCCTTTTGTACTTTTTCTTTTGGCCATTGTGCTGTCTGTTCTTTTTCGATATACGGATTCTGATTATCCCCTTTGGTATCTTCAAACTCTTCTTATTGATGAGGGAGGTAGCAGTTATTGAATGTGTGTACCATTTTATCCAGCAGTTGTCCTATTTGAGCAGGCAAACTGCATTGACTAGATAAATTGTTATTTTATACAAATTACTGTCACTGACCGAAATAAAAAAAAACACAATGGCCAAAAGAAAAAAGGACAAAAGAACAAACAACGATCTACAAAACACTGCACAGAAACTAGAGATTGAGCAACACGAACCCCACTAAAACCCAGGGGTGAACTCACATGCTCCGGAAGGATAAGCAGTTCCTGCTCCACTAGTGGCACTCGTCGTATTACTCTAGTTATTCTTTTTAAGTGTTCAAAAATAATTGTTCTTTAAGCAATATCAACTCACCAATCTTTGGAATTGATTTCCTTTCTAACCTCTTCTCGTACATTACTCAACCTTTCCTCATAATTTTCCTTAAGTTCCTTTATTTCTTCACCATCTCCTGTTGTAGCTCGATTTTAAATGTTCTCTCGAAATCTTTTGTTTTTTCTTTATATTTCTTCTCTAACGTTTTCTGAATTTCTTCTTCTCTCTGCTGTACTCTTTCCTCGGCTTTCTTGAACGCATCATCAGTATAAAAGGCACATTGATTTGATATCTTCAAAGTGTCAATCATCACTAGGATACCTGAAACCTGTTCGTAACTATCTTCCTTGTTGAATTTGTTGTTGAAAAGAAAGACACGATTTTTACAAATATCCAGAAATGTATTGAGTTTCTCTGGAATTGTTTCTAAATATTCCGAAAGAGATTTCTCCATTTCCAGAAGTCTGTCGCCATTTGTAAATACAACAATTACTCGATTTTCCATTTCCTTCCCAAAAAAATCCAGGAAAGTGCGCATAGCATGTATGTTTTCCACTGTGACACGACCTATTTCCATTACATAAAGTATGGCATGGAGGCCTGGTGCTCCAAGGTAGATACATCTTTTTATTTCTCTTTCAACATCATCTTGATTAGCTTCTGCATCGAATATACCTGGTGTGTCTATTATAGATATGTCTTTACCAATTCTAATAACTTTCTCTTGTTGACAAATTTGAGTCATGGATTGTGCAGAGACCCCGCTTTTGAAGTAATCTCCTCCACTAATGGTGTTGGCCGTCGCACTTTTTCCCACCCCAGTCTTACCCACTAGAGCAATTCTAATTTCCCTTTCTGCAAAACAATTGATATAAATTTTAAATTTAAATTTGGTCGTCGGTAACCATTGCGCATACTGGTGTTCAACACGTCTTGACTATATGATAAGAAGAAGCAAACATTATTTTTAGTCGTCGGTTTGACCCAATCGGGAATATACTCCAAGGCGCATTCAAAAGGGAAAGTTCACAAAAACAGACAAACCCGATAAGAAGCTCAACCATCTGAGTTTTCAATCAACGGAACAACTGAAAAACAACACATTCCTTACTTGGTACAGGCATTTTCCCAGGAAAATGGTGGGTTCTGATAGCAGATAGGCAGTTGCATCTAGTCTAACCCTAAGACGTTACCAAGTATAAAAACAATCGGTACATGTAAATTATCTAATCCTAAGACATGACCAAATGTGAAACTAGAACACAACTATCATATTCCCGACTTGGTACAGGCATTTCCCAAGAAAATGGTGGGTGAAACCTCCCACTTGTATGACAGTCGTTAATAGTTCCGTCATATTGACAAATGGGGGGTGCATGGGGATTAAACGTGACAAGTCGGGAAAATCCAGTAGTCAACTAGTGCCCAGAATCTGAAACTCAAGACCATCCTGTTTGATTTGCGAATAGGCAAATTTATGTAGAATACAAACGAAAAACGTAATAAAATCAGACGTATAATGAACCCTCAATATCCCAATCTATGAAAATACTCCCATTTTTTTCTATATGCCCACTCCAGAAACTTTATAATTCATAAATACTGACACACACACAAACACAAATAAAAATATGACATTTGAACTTCTGAAAGTTTGTCGGCAAGCAAACCCGGCTTGGATTGAGTTGCGGGTAATGTACGTGAGGAGTACAGACATGCAAGATGGGTTTTTAATTAATAAAAATTATTGTATTTAAAAAATCGGATTATCTTTTTTTTAATTTCTTTATTTCGTTTTGTCTTTTATTTTTTTCCTTCCATTTTCTTCATATCAGTCTATTTGGGTACCTATAAAGTGCGAAGCGAAATAGAAACGAAACGAAACGAAATCAACGAAAACGAAACGAAACGAAACGAAACGAAATCGACGAAATGGAAACGAAATGAAACGAAACCAACGAAAGCAAAACGAAATAGACTGATATGAAGAAAATGAAAGGAAAAAAATAAAAGACAAAACGAAATAAAGAAATAAAAAAAAAAGATAATTCGATTTTTTAATACAATAATTTTGATTAATTATAACCCATCTTGCATGTCTGTCCGTTACAGTACTCCTCACGTACATTACCCGCAACTCAATCCAAGCCGGATTTGCTTGCCGACAAACTTTCAGAAGTTCAAATGTCATATTTTTATTTGTGTTTGTGTGTGTGTCAGTATTTATGAATTATAAAGTTTCTGGAGTGGGCATATAGAACAAAAATGGGAGTATTTTCATAGATTGGGATATTGAGGGTTCATTATTCGTCTGATTTTATTACGTTTTTCGTTTGTATTCTACATAAATTTGCCTATTCGCAAATAAAACAGGATGGTCTTGAGGTTCAGATTCTGGACACTATTTGACTACTGGATTTTCCCGACTTGTCACGTTTAATCCCCATGCACCCCCATGCACCCCCCCCCCCCCCCCCCCATTTGTCAATATGACGGAACTATTAACGACTGTCATACAAGTGGGAGGTTTGACCCACCATTTTCTTGGGAAATGCCTGTACCGAGTCGGGAATATGATAGTTGTTTTCTAGTGTCATGTCTTAGGATTAGAGAATTTACATGTACCGATTGTTTTTATACTTGGTAACGTCTTAGGGTTAGACGAGTGGCATCTGCCTATCTGCTATCAGAACCCACCATTTTCCTGGGAAAATGCCTGTACCAAGTCAGGAATGTGTTGTTTTTCAGTTGTTCCGTTGATTGAAAACTCAGATGGTTGAGCTTCTTATCGGTTTTGTCTGTTTTTGTGGACTTTCCCTTTTGAATGCACCTTGGAGTACGGTACCATTGTTATTACCTTTATTCGGTAGTGTGCCAACAGATCTGGCGTAATATTTTACCATTGTTCTTTCTGAGATATACAGGGGTCAAAAAGACCCAACATTATAAACTTTTTATTTCAAATCCTATTAATCTATTTTGAAGAACTAAAAAAAAAACCAACAGCAACATAACAGGACGTACAGTGAGCGCCCTCCTTACAGAATAACTTCTGGAAACAATAATGCTTGCAAAAACTAAACATAAGAAACTCAGGAAGTTTTATTGAAATCCATTCTGTTGTTTAGGAAGAGTTATGGATAACGCAACAGTATCCTCTCTCTATTGTATAGCCTTGTATGACAATTACATAGCCTTAAATGACAAAGTCCAAAAGTGAAGAAATTTTAGCAAGAACTGTTAAAATGGGAAAACAAAAATAGAAGGTGCACAATGCCCGTTGGTACTAACGAATTCATGAAATTAATGAACCTTGCCATATGGTATTAAAGATTTCCTGTAAGATTCATTCAATTCCATCAAGTTTTTAAGGAGGAATTGCTGGATTGAGGGGGGTATAAAAATATGTGCCTTATCAAATTTTATTAATACCGTAAAAAAAATTGGAGGGGGGGTGATTTGGGTTTTTTTCTTTTATGAAAAGGGATCAAAGGGAAAAAAGCTACTTTTACAAGATATGTAGATTTTTTTTAAATTTCTAAAGTTAATTTTTGATAGGATTTGTATTCCTCCGCCAAAAAAAGATTGGGGTATATAGGACTTCTGCTGTCCGTTCGTTCGTTTGTCCGTCCGGTCGTCACACTTTTTCGTCTCTTTGACACACTTTTAAATTTTGCTCGGACGGGGGTATTTATTAGTGAACTTTAACTACTGCACTTCTGTTATTTTAATTCCTCTCCTCTCAACAGACTTGACGTTGCTCTTATGGTTCCCAAATTTAAAAGAAGCCACTAAGTGAAAAGGACAGACTCCCGCTGAATAAATGCATAGTATTGTTGTTCAATGGTGATCAAATCCTGTCCTCTCCTGATGAAAGACAGACATGTGTGGGAAGTAGTCTAGCATCGTAATTGTGAAAATAGGTTTGATTTCTTTTAGGCCCCTATTATTTTTTCTTCCATTTTCTATTTCGTTTTGCTTTCGTTGGTTTCGTTTTATTTCGTTTTCATTTCGTTGATTTCGTTTCGTTTCGTTTCGTTTTTGTTGATTTCGTTTCGTTTCGTTTTCGTTGATTTCGTTTCGTTTCGTTTCGTTTCGTTTCTATTTCGTTTCGCACTTTATAGGTGCCCCAGTCTATTTCGTTGATTTCGTTTCGTTTCGTTTCGTTTCGTTTTCGTTGATTTCGTTTGGTTTCGTTTCTATTTCGTTTCGCACTTTATAGGTACCCCTATAGAACTGGTAATTTCTGGATCCAAAAAGCTTTCCTTCAATTTTACTTTCGTACGTTTCAAGTATTACTACATGGAAAAATAGTGTTAAATCATAGAATATCGCGTAATTTACTTTAAATTTGTCAAAATAGTTATATTTACGAAATTGTTACTAAATCAAACTCATTAATAATGTTTAATAAAAAAAATATACCAAACATATATTCCTTCTTCCTGTAAAGTTTTATTAAAAACCTTTAATGATTCGACAACAAGCAAATTAACATTATTAGTATTTGTTCCAGAAAGATGCGGTACCCATGACTTGAATTTTAATAAAGAAGACATGTAGCATAAAAAGAAAGTTCATTGTCAGAACTATTTTAAATTATTTTGAGCACTTTTTAGTAGAACTAAGAAAATTGTACGATTTTGATGGCTAAACATACAAAACTACCAGTTGTAGACAGATCCACTGCCTTTCTGCTAATATGTAGAACCACTTAGAAACTATCAGGTGCTAATATTAAATTGATAAAAAGAAAACTTACATTTAACTGGTAAGTAAATATCCATTTATTAGAAAAGAATCGGCGCTTAAATTTATGTGGGATGGGATTAATTGAGGGAAGGGGAGGGGGTAGGTTTGCAAAACGGACGTAAGAGAAACACGCTGTGAATGTAAATATTTTGCTGAAACACAATCGATTCAATAAAATGAATTATCCAGCATGGATAACATATATGAATAGGTTTATTTTTCAAACTCCACAAAATAAGACTTCTACCAAAAGTTACCTCGCGTGGATGATGACGAATAACTCCAAGTAATAACATTTATTATAGATCATTATAATTTACATGCATTAGAAATTGTTCTCTATACGAAAATCATACCCGTTCATATTGTGTGGAGTTATTGGTGACCGATTCATATATTAGATAAAAAATTAATATAAACATACAAACACAGTCCTATACCAATGTTCACCTCATAGGATTTGATTACACAATGATGTAAATGCCAACGGGTTTATTGTTCCAACACTGATTTTACAAAACTTTTGAAATATGCATCATAGCTTCTTGTCACTTGTGATTTTCAATCTGACGGCTTGTTTTTTTGTAAATGCAGACGCGATAGAAGACCCGTTGTTATGGTAACATCAAAGCATAAAAACTGCTTATAAATTAGTGCAGGGAATGTTTTATAGAATATGTTTATTTTTTTAAATATATCTGAGCGTCAGAAACATGTAGAAGTTAGCATCTCTAGATTTTTTTAAATGTCATTCGTTAGTCCTATTTAAAAACTTTCCTTAGTTTGTGTATATTCTCTGATACTGTCTGTGATAAAGGGACAACTTTCGTCTTTTTTAAAACGTTTTCTGAGAAATCATATTTCAGATAATGTTGAAAGCAGTACAAAGACATTGCGCAATGAAAATGAAACTAGGTTGCTAAGGACGATGGTTTATGGTGTTTAACGCCCCTTTCAACAATATTTCAGTTACATCATGTATATCGTGGCGGTCAGTTTTATTGGTAGAGGAAACTGGAGTACCCGGAGAAAACCACCGACCTGTCGCAAGTCACTAACAAACTGTATCACATAATGTTGTATCCAGTACACCTAAGGAAGATTTGTTTTATCGTAGGTGTAATTGTAGTCGTAAGATTAAAATTTGTCGCAAGATAATCTTTATGAAAATGACTTAGGAATTGTCGTACGATAATCTTAAGCGAAAAAGTTACGACTATGCGTACTATTTTTTGTGAAAAGGGCTACTGGTCGTCATGATATAGCTGAAATATTGCTGAAAGTGGCGTTAAACACCAAACATCTAGCAATCAATCAATCATATACTGGTGTCCAATACGATTTCCATATCAGATGATGTTCGTGTCGTTGACCAGTAACACGATGGGTGTCACATGTGGAGCAGGAGCTGTTAACCATTCAGGAGCACCTGAGTTCACCCCCGGTTTTTAGTGGGGTTCGTGTTGCTTGATAATTTGTTTTCTGTGTAGTGTTTTGTAGATCTTTTTTGCCCTTTGGTCCTTTTCATTTGGCCCTTGCATTGTTTGTCCGTCGAATTATGGCTTCTGAATATGCCTTTGGTACTAGTACGTATCTTCAAGCTTTTTTTCTGAACACCTTTAACCGCATCGATGGTGTAATGGTTCACCTCGAGTGCGTTGATCGTGGATACGAGAGCTCCGGTTGGGTCAAACCAAAGACTATAAAATTGGTATTTTTGCTTCTCCACAAAGCACGCAATATTAAGATGAAAGAGCAAAGACTGGTTGGTGTGTCCGAGTGGAGCAGCATGTCTATCTGCGGACTGTTATTTCAGTGAGCTAGCACTATAAAAATCCAACGAAGCGTGTTGGTCTAGTACAAAGTCGAAAGTTAACTGACCCGACGAACATTTTTATAGCTTATCGTCCGCACTCTCTGAACCGAATGTATTCTTAGTTTATTTGGCATCCGCAAATAACATCAATGCCCGACCTCTCTCTTCCAGCGCGTCGGATTACAGCTACGAACTTCAGTTGACGAATTTACATACTAGATCTATTTTTCAGACGAACTCAATGTAAATTTGCTTTTACATATGTGAGTTAATTTACATAACATGTAATTTTACACACTGAGTAAATTGTGGCACGTGGACAGGGCTTTAGTATATTAGTTGTACAATGAGTTAGTGAGAGTATGAAACAAATTGGCCAATGCCATGATAACTGAAAAGTAATTTCACAGCGTTGTACATTGAATGTTCATTTGATTTCTCCTTTTCTCAGTTTTTTTTATTTGGAGGGGGAGCGGAGCTCTGCATTTCAATATATTTGTATATATGCAAACGCTATGGGGATGTTTCATTTTGGCGTCGTTTTACAGAAAAAAAAATTGACCTGAAAGATGCAAAGAATCAATAACGTGCCCTGCAGTTTTCAACGAGATGCTTTGATAAATTGTGAAAAAAATAATGATTTTTCATGCCCAAAAAAGAATCTGGTTTTTGTTCCTATTTTTTTTGTCAGACTCGGTGAGGGGGTGGGGCTGCACCTGAACCTACAACTAAGTTTGGCGGGGTGGAGGGCATAGATAGAAGTGAACAAATAATTCAAACTTACCCACTGCAAAACGACTATTTTGTATTGCCTTTTTTGCTTCAAATGGATCTAACACAACTTGGGCATTATTACACATCTGTTAAGTAAAAAAGCTATATCATTACAATGTTTACATATCTATTTTCAATAAAAATTTCTTTATTATTTCATCTCCTTTTCCTTAATTTAACTTGTTCATGTCCATATTCATACAATATTATGTTAATAACAACTTACATGTGTCGACCCAATATAACACTAATTGTCCAGAGTTATATAAAAATAGGAAAATCGAGAGTGGAGAAATCTCGTAACTGAAGGAGAATTTGTTTCTCCCATTATCACTGTCGTGTACCTGAGAAGGAATGGTCATTTCAAGATGGCGGACGGGCCAGTTTGTTCAAGGTAGGTCTTGTCGTTTGAATGAAATTTTGTCGTTTACTTTGCATTATAGCATCAATTGAATGTATACGGAGACAGATAGAGGAATCGTTCACCTCATGCATAAAAGGGTTGATCCGAAAATTCACCGAAATTCACATACTAACCATTCAAAGTGGAGTAAACAAACGAAATAAAAATCAAGATGAGCACAGCGTCATAAATCATCAATTTTCTATCCATTCTTACATTCCTGTGATAAAAAAGTATCATGGTAATCAAATGTAGGTTGTATACGACCAAACATATTCCACTTTTCCCTTCAAAGCATTACGAGAACCTCACAAATGCGTTGAGAAAGTTTTGTTTATGTGCAGGAATGGTCACTTTGTTTTCTCAAACTTTTTGCCGGTAAAACGTGTTCAGGATTGGTCTTTTGTCCAGATTTACGCTCATTGGGTCAAGGATTGGTCTCCAATTTCTAATGCTTGCGACTAGATAAAATACCAGCGTAATCGATGTCAAAACAACAATCAAGCACTAGAATATCACTGTTCTAATCCATCAAAGGGGATGAAATCGATGCAGTCCTTGCATAGGCTACATAATTGTAATTTTTCCTTTTATTATTTTACAGGCACAAATGCTATAACTGTGAATAAGGGTAATAACAAAATTACCGAACTCTGGGCAATCTTACAAAGGGAAAGTCAAAACTCATAAGTATATAAACAGACAAAATCAGTCAACAACCGGAAAACTGTGAAAACCGTAATGACCCTGACTTGGTACCGGCATTTCTAAAGAAATGGTGGGTTGAATCAGATTTTAAAGCGCCAAACCTACCCCTTTCATTACGGCTCAAAGTTTCCGGCTGTCACTATAACAGTATTTATAACAATACTTGAACAAAACAGATAAAACAGTTGTCAAAGCAGCACCAAACTCAGTGAAGTAAATGTCAAGGACACCTTTACGTCACACATTGATAAAAAAATATTTTTGACATTTTTGTTGACACCTTATCTTTATACATTTTCACTATATGAAAATCCATCGTTTATAATCTTTTCTGCAGAGACGGAATATATTTCGACAAGATCTTGGTATCGGAATATAAACTTTTTAAGAGATCGAATAAGGCGAATCTTTTTATATGAAAGCAAACAAATCCAAAGAGTCATCGACCACAGCTGCAGTTGTCATCCAAATGAAATTTTAAAGATCAGATCCCTTGAATTGAATGCAACATCCGGGAAGCAAGGGTTTCGAACAAAGGACATGCATGTTATCCCAGCAGAAATTTTAAATGGACATAATAAAATATTGATAGATAACA
Source organism: Bathymodiolus brooksi (assembly GCA_963680875.1). Classification (NCBI taxonomy): domain Eukaryota; kingdom Metazoa; phylum Mollusca; class Bivalvia; order Mytilida; family Modiolidae; genus Bathymodiolus; species Bathymodiolus brooksi. Next base: position 63,529,637 of record OY804585.1, on the reverse strand, counting down.
TAACATCTGAATTGATTGTTATTGAAAATACTGTAGACCAAAATGATATCATGATAATGAGGAAATGGAAGATTTACAGGAATCTCTTTTAAACCTGTCAGTAGACATGATATCGATGATAATGAGACAATGGAAGATTTACAGGAATCTCTTTTAAACCTGTCAGTAGAAATGATATCGATGATAATGAGGAAATGGAAGATTTACAGGAATCTCTTTTAAACCTGTCAGTAGAAATGATATCGATGATAATGAGGAAATGGAAGATTTACAGGAATCTCTTTTAAACCTGTCAGTAGACATGATATCGATGATAATGAGACAATGGAAGATTTACAGGAATCTCTTTTAAACCTGTCAGTAGACATGATATCGATGATAATGAGACAATGGAAGATTTACAGGAATCTCTTTTAAACCTGTCAGTAGAAATGATATCGATGATAATGAGGAAATGGAAGATTTACAGGAATCTCTTTTAAACCTGTCAGTAGACATGATATCGATGATAATGAGACAATGGAAGATTTACAGGAATCTCTTTTAAACCTGTCAGTAGAAATGATATCGATGATAATGAGGAAATGGAAGATTTACAGGAATCTCTTTTAAACCTGTCAGTAGAAATGATATCGATGATAATGAGACAATGGAAGATTTACAGGAATCTCTTTTAAACCTGTCAGTAGAAATGATATCGATGATAATGAGGAAATGGAAGATTTACAGGAATATCTTTTAAACCTGTCAGTAGAAATGATATCGATGATAATGAGGAAATGGAAGATTTACAGGAATCTCTTTTAAACCTGTCAGTAGAAATGATATCGATGATAATGAGGAAATGGAAGATTTACAGGAATATCTTTTAAACCTGTCAGTAGAAATGATATCGATGATAATGAGGAAATGGAAGATTTACAGGAATATCTTTTAAACCTGTCAGTAGAAATGATATCGATGATAATGAGGAAATGGAAGATTTACAGGAATCTCTTTTAAACCTGTCAGTAGAAATGATATCGATGATAATGAGGAAATGGAAGATTTACAGGAATCTCTTTTAAACCTGTCAGTAGAAATGATATCGATGATAATGAGACAATGGAAGATTTACAGGAATCTCTTTTAAACCTGTCAGTAGAAATGATATCGATGATAATGAGGAAATGGAAGATTTACAGGAATATCTTTTAAACCTGTCAGTAGAAATGATATCGATGATAATGAGGAAATGGAAGATTTACAGGAATCTCTTTTAAACCTGTCAGTAGAAATGATATCGATGATAATGAGGAAATGGAAGATTTACAGGAATCTCTTTTAAACCTGTCAGTAGAAATGATACAAAATCTTCACGAAAGTCCATGATAGGCAGTATAATTACATGAAAATCACAATATTTACATTAATTGGTATGATTAGATTGATTGGATTTAACATACAAGACATACAAATACATGTAAATATACAATTTTGTAATCAATAATTTTGACAAGCATAGTGATCCCTGTAATAGATTAAGAGACAGTGCATCATCCACAGTTGTATATCTAACTTATTAATTTTGAATTATATCATTTCTCGATGAATGTAACTTTAGTATCATATCAGAAAGTTGATTTATGATGAAATTGTCTTCATTGGACATTAACCATATAAATTGCTCTCTAATATCTAAATGTTTAAAGTTATAATTATGACAATAGCTCACCTGACCCAAAAGGCAATAACTCCAAAATGGGTTATCAGATTTACTTTACAATTGCAGGGTATGTAGATCTTGACATGCTGCACATTTTTGCAATTTAAAGTTAACCTTTATCTCTTATAGTTTTTGAAATATAAGACGAAAAGTATTAAAATTTTAAAAATTTGATGAAAAAAGGCAATAACTCCAAGATGGGTAATCAGATTTACTTCAAAATTGCTGGGTAGGTAGATCTTGCTGTGCTGATCATTTTCTGATTTCTGATATTATTAACGGTTTTTGAGTTATTACCCAAAAACCTGCAATTTTACCATATGTTCTATTTTTAGTAACAGTGGCCATGTTGGTTGGTGCACGGCATCACCGCACATAATTTTGAAACTAGACACCCTAGTGATGATTCAGACCAAGTTTGGTTTCAATTGGTCTAGTAGTTTCAGAGGAGAAGATTTTTGAAAAAGTTTACGACGTACGACGGACGCAAAGTGATGGCAAAAGCTCACATGGCCTTTGGCCAGGTAAGCTAAAAAGGAAAAATTACAATTATGTAGCCTATACAAGAACTGCATCGATTTCATCCCCTTTGATGGATTAGAACAGTGATATTCTAGTGTTTGATTGTTGTTTTGACATCGATTACGCTGGTATTTTATCTAGTCGCAAGCATTAGAAATTGGAGACCAATCCTTGACCCAATGAGCGTAAATCTGGACAAAAGACCAATCCTGAACACCTTTTACCAGCAAAAAGTTTGAGAAAACAAAGTGACCATTCCTGCACATAAACATAACTTTCTCAACGCATTTGTGAGGTTCTCGTAATGCTTTGAAGGGAAAAGTGGAATATGTTTGGTCGTATGCAACCTACATTTGATTACCATGATACTTTTTTATCACAGGAATGTAAGAATGGATAGAAAATTGATGTTTTATGACGCTGTGCTCATCTTGATTTTTATTTCGTTTGTTTACTCCACTTTGAATGGTTAGTATGTGAATGTCGGTGAATTTTCGGATCAACCCTTTTATGCATGAGGTGAACGATTCCTCTATCTGTCTCCGTATATATTCAATTGATGCTATAATGCAAAGTAAACGACAAAATTTCATTCAAACGACAAGACCTACCTTGAACAAACTGGCCCGTCCGCCATCTTGAAATGACCATTCCTTCTCAGGTACACGACAGTGATTATTTAACATGAACTTTATTTCAAAATCCTTCAAAATTACCGATTTGACAACATGCGGGGAAAGGCACGAGACATTTTAATCCTCTAGAGATTTTTCCACCACTGGTTCAGCCGGGTTAAAACGCCGTAATAATGGGAGAACAATATATAATATATACACTATTATAAGTATATCTAAAACAAAACACACATTACATTAATTTAGAATAAAGTAAACATCAACGCTTAAATAAAATTTCATGGCAGATTTTGGCAGTAAAATAACAAAATGGGATCATTACAACACAACAGAAGATTCGCTTAACCTTAAAACAAAAGAAAATCTTAACAAATTCAGTATGGGGTCAAATTATTGTGCAATAGAGAAATATTTATTTCATGTGAAAAATAAACAGTTAACATTCTTGAATAATCATTATTTAGATTGACGTTAAGATTGCAATACATCTCACAGTGAACGTGTAGAACAAGCTTTTTATACTAAATATACTGGAAAATAATTTATATCAATTTCGTTACTTAATCGATATTTTATTGCAATAATTTATATGAGGCTATGGGTGTTTAAACGTCACTTTTCAACAATATTTCAGTTATATATTGACCTTTGAGCTACCTTTCCTGGCGCGAATATGGTGCAAGGTAGAAATACACTAGGGTATTTACGTAACCGGACATTCTACATACCGGAAAGAAAGTACGCTTACAAATATGCATCGATCACAAAATGTTTGACATGTTCACCTCGAGAAATGTAAAAAAAATCTTTAAATATCCACTCTCACGTCGGACTTGGAGAGTGTTGACTCAAATTAAATTTACTTCAATGATTGCAAATGTACCTACAAACAAATAGTAATAAAAAACAACAACATTAAATAGAATTAATTATAATTGTTCTCCCACTGGCACCTGGAAATTTGTGTCGACAAGATGTTCCTTCCATTATTACACCTGTAACCTGAGCTAATTAATTCATATCAAGCTGGCTGTAATACCTAGTCCAATACACATATTGCCGTCACAGATGAACAAGTATAGGGACTTGAAATATTTGTAAACGGAATATTGTGTAACTTTAGCCGGTGATTTTTGCATCCGTTATTTCACCTTTATATGGATATCACACTCCGAAAGAATTATTTCTTATTCATTCATGTACACAGCCGTACCGGCCTCATTGACTGTTTTAAGTGACAACAGATTATTTTTTTTTAAATCGTCAGTGATTTCTCCAAACAAAGTCAAAACGCAAACTTACGTCGAGTTTTTACTCAAATTTAATTTGGTTTGTTAAGAAAACTTTTTACGAGAAATCCAAGCCAGGGCTGGACTCGGCGTATATAATTTTAAAGTTTAGATTTCGGAAAAGTTACAATATTTCTAGCATTCCGATTGTAATCGTAAAATTTAAATGTACTAGAAAGATCTATTAAAATTAAACAGATTAAAGAAACACAAACGGTGTAACTCGAAATTATTGTACAATTCTTTGATTATGAGGTGCTCCTATGCATCGAACGACTGTAGTGTCCGAGCGTGACAAATATTGACCTTGGAGCTACCTTTCCTGGCGCGAATATGGTGCAAGGTAAAAATACAATAGGGTATTTACGTATCCGCACATTCTACACACCGGAAACAAAGTACGCTTACAAATACGCATCGATCACAAAATGTTTGACATATTCACCTCGAGAAATGTAAAAAAAAAATCTTTTAATATCCACTCTCACGTCCGACCAAAATGTCCGACCAAGACCAAAATGTCCGACCAAATAGTCGGACTTAGAGAGTGTTGACTCTCAAATTTGTCGGACATTTGTCGGACATTTTGGGGGGAATATGTCGGACCTGAGAGTTTGATCGTTGATGCACTTGGAGTGTACTGTATATGACTAAAACTCTGAATCAGATTATTTTTTTTTTCCTCCACCAAAATCAGAATATTTTTTTCAGCAACATTGGGAATCAGAATATTTTTTTAGAAAAAAACCATAACCCCCCCCCCCCCTTCAAGTTAAATGGTCGTTCCCTTAGGGAGGTCGTTTATAAAAATTTTAAACAGATTAGGTATCAAAATATCACCCTGTCTAACCCCAATTCTGGAGGTGTCGTTATCTGTGAGAATATTCCCAATTTTAACATGAAGCTTTGATTTGCTATACATGTTTTTAAGAACTTCATAAAATGAAACGCCAATCCCAATTTGTAATAATTTCATGTAAATAGCTTCATGCATGACTGAGTCAGAAGCTTTCTTAAAATCGATAAAGCATGTGTATAACTTTTTCTTTTTACAGATGTATTTATTAATAGCAGTTTTAAGTACGAATAAATGATCTGCAGGTCTTATTTTTTTTTTTAGTAAACCCGATTTGATAAGGGGAGATAATGTTATGCTTCAACAGAAAGTCATGTAACCTATTATTTAATATAGAGTTTAGTAACTTTCCAAGACATCCTGTTATGGCTATGCCTCTGTAATTCTCTGGTTTTGATCGATCTCCAGACTTGAAAATAGGGCTGATAACCAGTTGACCAATGGTCCAGATAAAATCCAGAAGATACAATACTATTAAATAACTTCAAGAGGCTGGGGGCTAAAATATTCTGACCTGCTTTCAGCATATCATTTGTAATAAGCTGAAGACCTCCAGATTTATTTGACTAATTTTTTAATAGCAGAAAAGAAATCTTTTTCAGTAATAGTTTCATCTACCCCAATTAGATTCTTACTATTAGTTTCTAAAGTATTTAATTTAACCTTCATCTTCATTAAAGCAGAATCAAATTGATCTTGAATAGAATTCAAACTATCAAGGTGGTCCTGGAAGTCAACAGGGTCTATTGCAGGTATATCAGTGTTCCTCTCTTTTAGCGAATTGATCAATTACCAAGAATCTTTTGGGTTTTCACTTTTAAGGTTATCTATTTGTCTGATGATGTTTAATTGATAATGTTTTGCTTTATATATTCTGGTCTGGTTGTATATTTTCTAAGCCCTATAAAAGCTATTTGTCAGTTCTCTATTCAAAGGGAAGGTGGACATTAATTTAGCCTTTTGTACTACTTGATTTCGTAGAGTCCTGAGATCCGAGTCATACCAATGTTTATGCCTCAGTTTCTTTTTCTTAGGACAGGGTCGTTTTAAGGATTTATCACATGCATCAAATATATTTTTTTCAAGATTTCTGGCAGCTTCATTTACTGAATTTTCATCTTCAATGTCAATATCCTGAGAGTTAAACATATTTAATTTATTTAAATAGTCAGGGCTCTGTAATTCTGTTTGTAGTTTAATACTATATTTTTCATCCCAAAAATATTGTGAGGGGACAGTATTATAAGAATGTGTACAGCTAGTTCTTTGGAATTTTGAGATCAGGGTCCAAGATAATTTACAGTGAGCATCAGATAAGTTGGGAATGAAAGGGGAAACCTTAAAATAAGGAATCTGTCTGAGCAATTTTTCACTTGCAACAACATATTCAACTGAACTACATCCGTTGGGAGTAAAACGAGTAAATTTTCCAAAAGAGTCTCCAATGATTCTACCATTTAATAGTCTCAGACTGTTACCAACACATATGTCTAATAATTCTGTTCCTCTTGTGTCATTAATGGTATCATATGACACCCTTGGACTCAGATCAGCATCCTGAATATAATCATATCGACGTTTGTTATATTTGTTGTTATCACCATGAATACAATCTCGTAAAGACCCTACTCTGGCGTTAAAATCGCCACAAAGAATCAGACTACCTGTTGTACTGTAGTTAATGATGTCATCAGATAATAATTTTAAAACACTTGAGTCATTTTGCTCTAAAGCTATGGTAATAGGAGAATTTATTGGAGGGTTATACACCACACAGATATAAATATCATCTTCAGTATGGAAAAAAGATTTCTTTAGCATAATCCAATGGTGGTTAAAATTGGATATGGGTAAAATTTTATCCCCAGTTTAAGAGATGGTTTATATAGAATTCCCACTCCCCCAAAATGTCTACCATTTTTTGATTTTTCTCTACAAATGGGAAAATATCGAAAGTTTGGGAAAGATATATTATCTCCATGGCCAACATGTGTCTCTGCTAAGAATACTAAGTCAAAGTCTGTTATCTCATGTAAAAAGTCAGGATCTTGACTTTTGTCCAAAACAAAATTGATTTAATACCTCCTATGTTCCAAAAACATAGCTTTAGATTGTGCACTAGTGTGTTAGACATATTAAATAAGCCTTGTTTGTTATATTAAAAACGTGTGCAATAACTAACAAAAGAGTATATATTGCTCAAGTGTGCACCCGATATATAACAAAATATTATTGCGTAAATATGCACCTAATATACCACAAGGTATAGCGAGTTATAGTAAATGTATATATAGCGAGTAAATCCGGTGGTATAAAGTTATAAATATGAAGCCTGTGGTCAAATATTCAAATTACTTATCTCTGAAGTAACTATTTCAAATGAAATTAAAGATTAGATAAAAAGTGGGGAACAATACAAAATAGGATTAGAAAAACCACAAAAAAGTTGTGAATTATCAAAGAAAAGTTATCAGATTGGTTGGAAGTTAAGTTCCTGATCAAATCTTTATAGAAACCACAAAGGAAAATTTGAGCTAAAATCAGTTAAACTGTTTTTAGGGAACCTATTAATCAGACGGATTTATAAGATTATCACTATTTCACTGAAGAAAAGTTGTTGTAAATATATATACATATATTTATTTTTTTCAAGAGTTTACAAATATTTGATGTCTGTCTGACAACTTTTGACCTTTAAGGCTAACATGAATTGAGAAAAATATTATGCATAGTACAACACTGTCTGACTGAATAAAAGGGGAGACAATTCTGGTTAACAATGGTTATCAAACAAATGTCAATGACCATTCTGAGGTCCTCTGTTTCTCTGACCATTGCGGTAAGGACGACCCGGTTTACGAGGTTCCCTTCGGTTAGGATTTCTCTGTTTTTGTGTTGCAGATCTTTTGAAAGGCAGTGACATCCCTAAACAGGACAGAATACTTGATTTTAAATTTGCTGCAAATTGCTTAACACCAGCTTCGCTTAAATGAACATCATCACCATTTTTGAGAAACTTGGATTGTGGGTATCCACGGTAAGACATATTACTGTGATCACACAAATGAATTCTCTCATCATTGAAATATTTCTCTGGCATTAGCTAAATTTATCTTATTATTGAATTGATCCTTCCTTGGTGTGCCGAGTGAAAGCACAATTTTAACTTCTGGTCACTTTTCATTGCATTTTTGAACTATTTTGTCATATTCAAGAACACATTGATCGACAGGCTTATCTTTGATTTCGTTGGTTAAAGAATGTAGGCATACGATGCGTTTTCAATGCTACTTATAGTCTCTTCAAAATTGTAAGCTATTTTCTTGTCGGTATTTTATTTTGTGGATAATTCGTCTGGATCTATCTTACTGGTATTTGTGGTTCCAATAAGTAAGACAGCAGGAGTTTTTCGCATTTGGGTTTTCTCCTCATCATGTTGATTCTCAAAGTCATGCCGCCGTGAGTTATGCAACTTAAGAGAGAGGATTTTGTTATTCTGGGCGTCTTTATCGCCTTCTAATTGTTTTATATTGACCATGAGTTGGTTGATTTGTTCAGCTTGTGTACACAAATTTGTCGGCTTGAGCTTTGGTATCATTTTCAAACCTTTTTCTAAGCTGAGTTTCCATTTCAAGTTTTCTTTGAAGATCAGACATTTGAATCTTGTGGTTGCTTTCAGTTGTATGAATTTCCAAGTCAGAGTCACTCTTTTGTTTTTTCAATTTGTGATCATACGAGTCTATCTCCAGCTGATGTTGATCTGTTCGTGCTTGTGCTTCAAGTTGGAGAGTTTGGAGTTTATTTCTTAGAGTCCATATCTCATCATTTTGTTTTGTGATTGTTTCTTCAAGAGATTTGATTTTGTTTTCTGATTTTGGATCATATTGCTGAGGTTTGTCTGAATTTCCAGTGTTTTTCATAGATTGCATAAGATTACTCAACTCGGTTGCAACTGTTCTTTGTTGAGATTCACAAAATTTTGCCAGCGAGTCTGCAAACGTTTGTTCCATCTGTTGGAAAGTATCTTTTATCTCTTTAATGATAGAGATAGTTATAGAGGAATTAGATAGTTGTTCTTTTCTAACTGGAATGCGCGAGGGTGTCTGTCCTTCATCATTTGTTGGTGGCAGCCCACCCTGTTCTTTATCTGATCCTTGATATGGTGTTTTAACCAAAGTTTCATCTGACGGGGTTGGGTTGGATTGTGTATCAAATTTTCTTTCTAGCATATCAACTATTGTGCAAAGAGGCTTAAAGTGTTTGTTGACAAATGCCGCTCGATTTGTCCCTTGCACAGTTATTGACCCTGTTTTCATAAAAACAGTGAATTTGTACATCATGCCAGCATTAGAAGTTGTTGATTTAGAGTGCACCTCGATGAAGATATGTTGTGTATTTGTTCCGTTGGGATCATCAACCCATGTCACCTCATACATTCTTTTGTCCCCTATGAAGTCATACAAGTAGACCCACGGTGCCCGAATCCAGAAGGGAAGATGTTGGGCAGTAATTCGGAAGGCAACATTGTTAGCTTCTTCCTCATAATCATCTAATATACGTTCATAGTCATTTATTTTATTGAGTTTTGACTTTGCTGACGATGGCTTAAGCGTGTCGGGAAAGTTGGACTTTGGGTATGTTTGGTATAAAATGTCATTGCTTAGAGACTCGTAACTCGGAACGCCATCTTGGTTCATGTGCGCATCCATATTTGCAGGTTTATCGTGGAAATTTTGTGAGGGTTGGTATAAATTGTTAGTCAATTCAATTCATATAGCAGGTTCGAGTTGGCAGACAGGCTAGATCAGTCACCAGGTCTTCATAGTAAGCTTAATATGATGTAGTTGATGACTGACAAAAACAAGTCCGCCATACCAGATAACCGGAAGTAATGTGACCTCCTATTTCAATGTTTACAAATATCAAAAATAAAATTGGTACACGCTGATTGTAAACAGCTGTAATAAATTTATTGTCAGATTTTAACTTTCTATATGACAAATTTCTAACCAATTGTTCACTAATAACATTTATGTCAGCACCAGAATCCAGTATCGCATTATGGCGTAAATGTCCTACCATTATAGGAATATAATTTCCTAATAAATTTACACTTGTAAGTTTGTCAGTAGGGTTTTGCACAGTTCCAACGCGCCCAGCCTTAGCCTCGACACAACTATGCTTAGCTAGTTTTTTTCGCTTAGAACGGCACTGTGTTTGTTTGTGTCCTTCACGTCCGCAGTTGAAACAACGTATGGGCTCCTTCGCTCTATCACGAATTCGTAAGCACTGCTTTGACGTATGTCCCGATTTTTCTCAAAACTGGCATGTAACTTTTGCAGAATTTTCACTGGTTACGCACACTTGCGGATCACTGGTCTCTTTCTTCATGGTCGCCATCATCTCCGTTAGTCGGTCATTCATGGATTGCTGTTCTTCCATGCAAGCTTTCACCTCGTTGGAAATAGAATTAGCGGGTGAACTTCCGATCATCAAGGCTTCTTGCGAAAGTCGCGCTCATCTTGTTGCCTCCTCAAATGATTTCGCATCGTTCTGGACAATAGGCATCCGAAGGTGTGGAGGAAGTCCTCGGACGAATGCTGTGGTTTTTTCTTGGTCACTTTTATAAAGTCTGTTTGCTAAACTTTGGATTGTTGAGATGTATTGTTCAAGATCGTCTCCGTTTTGCATGGTTTTGTTCCACAAAATTTGCTTAATAATACATGTTGGCTGTTTGGTTTGATAATATTGCACAAAAGCATCAAACATGTCCTTTTGGTTATTGATGGTTAGATTGTCAAACCAGGGTAGATCTACTTCCGGCAACAGGAGACGAAGTTTTCTTCAGACTTAAGTAATTAAAAAAAAACATTCATGTATTGTCTTCAGACTTAAGTAAATGGAAAAACATCCATGTGATGTCTTCAGGCTTAAGTAAATGGAAAAAGGGACATCCATGTGTTGTCTTCAGACTTAAGTAAATGGAAAAAACATCCATGTGTTGTCTGCAGACTTAAGTAAATGGAAAAAGAGACATCCATGTGTTGTCTGCAGACTTAAGTAAATGGAAAGAAAACATTCATGTGTCGTCTAGAGGCTTAAGTAAATGGGAAAAAAAACATCCATGTGTTGTCTTCAGACTTAAGTAAATGGAAAGAAGAAAAAACATCAATGTGTTGTCTTCAGACTTAAGTAAATGGTAAAAACACCCGTTGGTAGTCTTCAGACTTAATTAAATGGAAAGAAAACATTCATGTGTTGTCTTTAGACTTAATTAAATGGAAAAAACATCCATGTGTTGTCTTCAGACTTAAGTAAATGGAAAAAAAACATCCATGTGTTGTCTTCAGACCTAAGTAAATGGAAAGAAAAAAAGATCCATGTGTTGTCTTCAGGCTTAAGTAAATGGAAAGAAAGCAAACATCCGTGTGTTGTCTCCAGACTTAAGAAAATGGAAAGGAAAAAACATCCGTGTGTTGTCTGTAAACTTAAGTAAATGGTAAAAACATCCGTGTGCTGTCTTCTGACTTAAGTAAATGGAAAAAAAACATCCATGTGTTGTCTTCAGACTTAAGTAAATGAAAAGAAAAAAAATCCATGTGTTGTCTTCAGGCTTAAGTAAATGAAAACAACATCGATGTGTTGTCTTTAGACTTAAGTAGATGGAAAGAAAAAAAACATCCGTGTGTTGTATTCAGACTTAAGTAAATGAAAAGAAAAATAAACATCCATGTGTTGTCTTCAGACTTGAGTAAATGGAAAGAAAAAACATCCATGTGTTGTCTTCAGACTTAAATAAATGGAAAGGAAAAACAACATTCGTGTGTTGTCTTCAGACTTAAGTAAATAGAAAGACAAATACATCCATGTGTTTTCTTCAGACTTACGTAAATGGGAAACACATCCATGTGTTGTCTTCAGACTTAAGTAAATGGAAAGAAAAAAAGATCCATGTGTTGTCTTCAGGCTTAAGTAAATGGAAAAAACATCCGTGTGTTGTCTTCAGACTTAAGTAAATGGAAAGAAAAAAAAAGCACCCATGTGTTGTCTTCAGACTTAAATAAATGGAAAGGAAAAAATATCCATATGTTATCTTCAGGATTAAGTAAATAGAAAGAATAAGCATCCATGTGTTGTCTTCAGACTTAAGAAAATGGAAAGAAAAAACATCCATGTGTTGTCTTCAGACTTAAGTAAATGGAAAAAAACATCCATGTGTTGTCTGCAGACTTAAGTAAATGGAAAAAGAGACATCCATGTGTTGTCTGCAGACTTAAGTAAATGGAAAGAAAACATTCATGTGTCGTCTATAGGCTTAAGTAAATGGGAAAAAAAACATCCATGTGTTGTCTTCAGACTTAAGTAAATGGAAAGAAGAAAAAACATCAATGTGTTGTCTTCAGACTTAAGTAAATGGTAAAAACACCCGTTGGTAGTCTTCAGACTTAATTAAATGGAAAGAAAACATTCATGTGTTGTCTTTAGACTTAATTAAATGGAAAAAACATCCATGTGTTGTCTTCAGACTTAATTAAATGGAAAAAAAACATCCATGTGTTGTCTTCAGACCTAAGTAAATGGAAAGAAAAAAAGATCCATGTGTTGTCTTCAGGCTTAAGTAAATGGAAAGAAGGCAAACATCCGTGTGTTGTCTCCAGACTTAAGAAAATGGAAAGGAAAAAACATCCGTGTGTTGTCTGTAAACTTAAGTAAATGGTAAAAACATCCGTGTGCTGTCTTTTGACTTAAGTAAATGGAAAAAAAACATCCATGTGTTGTCTTCAGACTTAAGTAAATGAAAAGAAAAAAAATCCATGTGTTGTCTTCAGGCTTAAGTAAATGAAAACAACATCGATGTGTTGTCTTTAGACTTAAGTAGATGGAAAGAAAAAAAACATCCGTGTGTTGTATTCAGACTTAAGTAAATGAAAAGAAAAATAAACATCCATGTGTTGTCTTCAGACTTGAGTAAATGGAAAGAAAAAACATCCATGTGTTGTCTTCAGACTTAAATAAATGGAAAGGAAAAACAACATTCGTGTGTTGTCTTCAGACTTAAGTAAATAGAAAGACAAATACATCCATGTGTTTTCTTCAGACTTACGTAAATGGGAAACACATCCATGTGTTGTCTTCAGACTTAAGTAAATGGAAAGAAAAAAAGATCCATGTGTTGTCTTCAGGCTTAAGTAAATGGAAAGAAAAAAAAAGCACCCATGTGTTGTCTTCAGACTTAAATAAATGGAAAGGAAAAAATATCCATATGTTATCTTCAGGATTAAGTAAATAGAAAGAATAAGCATCCATGTGTTGTCTTCAGACTTAAGAAAATGGAAAGAAAAAACATCCATGTGTTGTCTTCAGGCTTAAGAAAATGGAGAAAAAAACATCCATATGCTGTCTTCATGCTTAAGTAAATGGAAAGAAAAAAAACATCCGTGTGTTGTCTTCAGACTAAAGTAAATAGAAAGAAAAATACATCCATGTGTTTTCTTCAGACTTATGTTAATAGAAAGAATAAAACATCCATATGTTATCTTCAGGCTTAAGTAAATAGAAAGAATAAGCATCGATGTGTTGTCTTCAGACTTAAGTAAATAGAAAGAAAAAACATCCATGTGTTGTCTTCAGACTTAAGAAAATGGAGAAAAAAAAAAGATCCATGTGTTGTCATCAGATTTAAGTAAATGGAAAGAAAACAAAACATCCGTGTGTTGTCTTCAGACTAAAGTAAATAGAAAGAAAAATACATCCATATGTTATCTTCAGACTTAAGTAAATAGAAAGAAAAAACATCCATATGTTATCTTCAGGCTTAAGTAAATATAAAGAATAAGCATCGATGTGTTGTCTTCAGACTTAAGTAAATAGAAAGAAAAAACATCCATGTGTTGTCTTCAGATTTAAATAAATAGAAAGAAAAAACATCCATGTGTTGTCTTCAGGCTTAAGAAAAGGGGAAAAAAACCATCCATATGCTGTCTTCATGCTTAAGTAAATGGAAAAAAACCATCCATGTGTTGTCTTCAGGCTTAAGTAAATGGAAAAAACATCCGTGTGTTGTCTTCAGACTTAATTAAATGGAAAAAACATCCATGTGTTGTCTTCAGACTTAAGTAAATGGAAAAAACATCTGTGTGCTGTCTTCAGACTTAAGTAAATGGAAAAAAACATCCATGTGTTGTCTTCAGACTTAAGTAAATGGAAAGAAAGCAAACATCCGTGTGTTGTCTTCAGACTTAAGTAAATGAAAAAAAAAACCATCCATGTGTTGTCTTCAGACTTATGTAAATGGAAAGGAAAAAACATCCATGTGTTGTCTTCAGACTTAAGTAAATGGAAAAAAAACATCCGTGTGCTGTTTTCTGACTTAAGTAAATGGAAAAAAAAACATCCATGTGTTGTCTTCAGACTTAAGTAAATGAAAAGAAAAAAAAATTCATGTGTTGTCTTCAGGCTTAAGTAAATGAAAACAACATCGATGTGTTGTCTTCAGACTTAAGTAAATAGAAAGAAAAAACATCCATGTGTTGTCTTCAGACTTAAGTCAATAGAAAGAAAAAACATCCATGCGTTATCTTCAGATTTAAGTAAATAGAAAGAAAAAACATCCATGTGTTGTCTTCAGGTTTAAGTAAATAGAAAGAAAAAACATCCATGTGTTATCTTCAGACTTAAGTAAATAGAAAGAAAAAAACATCCATATGTTATCTTCAGGCTTAAGTAAATAGAGAGAATAAGCATCGATGTGTTGTCTTCAGGCTTAAGAAAAGGGGAAAAAAACCATCCATATGCTGTCTTCAGACTTAAGTAAATAGAAAGAAAAAACATCCATATGTTGTCTTCAGGCTTAAGTAAATGGAAAGAAAAACATCCATGTGTTGTCTTCAGACTTAAGTAAATTGAAAGAAAAAACATCCATGTGTTGTCTTCAGACTTAAGTAAATTGAAAGAAAAAACATCCATATGCTATCTTCAGGCTTAAGTAAATAGAAAGAAAAAACATCCATGTGTTGTCTTCAAGCTTAAGAAAATGAAAAAAAACCCATCCATATGCTGTCTTCATGCTTAAGTAAATGGAAAGAAAAATAAACATCCGTGTGTTGTCTTCAGACTAAAGTAAATAGAAATAAAAATACATCCATGTGTTTTTTTCCAGACTTAAGTAAATATAAAGAATAAAACATCCATATGTTATCTTCAGGCTTAAGTAAATAGAAAAAACATCCGTGTGCTGTTTTCTGACTTAAGTAAATGGAAAAAAAACCATCCATGTGTTGTCTTCAGGCTTAAGTAAATGAAAACAACATCGATGTGTTGTCTTCAGACTTAAGTAAATGGAAAGAAAAAAACCATCCGTGTGTTGTATTCAGACTTAAGTAAATGAAAAGAAAAAAAACATCCGTGTGTTGTCTTCAGACTTAGGTAAATAGAAAGAAAAATACATCCATGTGTTGTCTTCAGACTTAAGTAAATGAAAAGAAAAAAACCATCCGTGTGTTGTATTCAGACTTAAGTAAATGAAAAGAAAAAAACCATCCATGTGTTGTCTTCAGACTTAAGTAAATGGAAAGAAAAAAACATCCATGTGTTGTCTTCAGACTTAAGTAAATGGAAAGAAAAAAACATCCATGTGTTGTCTTCAGATTTAAATAATTGGAGAGGAAAAAAAAACATCCGTGTGTTGTCTTCAGACTTAGGTAAATAGAAAGAAAAATACATCCATGTGTTGTCTTCAGGCTTAAGTAAGTGAAAACAACATCGATGTGTTGTCTTCAGATCTAAGTAATTTGGAAAGTAAAAAACATCCGTGTGTTGTCTTCAGACTTAAGTAAATGGAAAGAAAATAAACATCCGTGTGCTGTATTCAGACTTAAGTAAATGGAAAGAAAAAAAAGCATCCATGTGTTGTCTTCAGACTTAAATAAATAGAAAGGAAAAAACATCCATATGTTATCTTCAGGCTTAAGTAGCATCCATGTGTTGTCTTCAGACTTAAGAAAATGGAAAGAAAAACATCCATGTGTTGTCTTCAGGCTTAAGTAAATAGAAAGAAAAAACATCCATGTGTTTTCTTCAGGCTTAAGAAAATAGAAAGAAAAAACATCCATGTGTTGTCTTCAGACTTAAGAAAATGGAAAGAAAAACATCCATGTGTTGTCTTCAGACTTAAGTAAATAGAAAGAAAAAACATCCATGTGTTGTCTTCAGACTTAAGTAAATAGAAAGAAAAAACATCCATGTGTTGTCTTCAGGCTTAAGAAAATAGAAAGAAAAAACATCCATGTGTTGTCTTCAGACTTAAGAAAATGGAAAGAAAAACATCCATGTGTTGTCTTCAGACTTAAGTAAATAGAAAGAAAAAACATCCGTGTGCTGTCTTCTGGCTTAAGTAAATGAAAACAACATCGATGTGTTGTCTTCAGACTTAAGTAAATGGAAAGAAAATAAACATCCGTGTGCTGTATTCAGACTTAAGTAAATGGAAAGAAAAAAAAGCATCCATGTGTTGTCTTCAGACTTAAATAAATAGAAAGGAAAAAACATCCATATGTTATCTTCAGGCTTAAGTAGCATCCATGTGTTGTCTTCAGACTTAAGAAAATGGAAAGAAAAACATCCATGTGTTGTCTTCAGGCTTAAGTAAATAGAAAGAAAAAACATCCATGTGTTTTCTTCAGGCTTAAGAAAATAGAAAGAAAAAACATCCATGTGTTGTCTTCAGACTTAAGAAAATGGAAAGAAAAACATCCATGTGTTGTCTTCAGACTTAAGTAAATAGAAAGAAAAAACATCCATGTGTTGTCTTCAGACTTAAGTAAATTGAAAGAAAAAACATCCATATGCTATCTTCAGGCTTAAGTAGCATCCATGTGTTGTCTTCAGACTTAAGAAAATGGAAAGAAAAACATCCATGTGTTGTCTTCAGGCTTAAGTAAATTGAAAGAAAAAACATCCATGTGTTGACTTCAGACTTAAGTAAATAGAAAGAAAAAACATCCATGTGTTGTCTTCAGACTTAAGTAAATTGAAAGAAAAAACATCCATATGCTATCTTCAGGCTTAAGTAGCATCCATGTGTTGTCTTCAGACTTAAGAAAATGGAAAGAAAAACATCCATGTGTTGTCTTCAGGCTTAAGTAAATTGAAAGAAAAAACATCCATGTGTTGACTTCAGACTTAAGTAAATAGAAAGAAAAAACATCCATGTGTTGTCTTCAGACTTAAGTAAATTGAAAGAAAAAACATCCATATGCTATCTTCAGGCTTAAGTAGCATCCATGTGTTGTCTTCAGACTTAAGAAAATGGAAAGAAAAACATCCATGTGTTGTCTTCAGGCTTAAGTAAATAGAAAGAAAAAACATCCATGTGTTTTCTTCAGGCTTAAGTAAATAGAAAGAAAAAACATCCATGTGTTTTCTTCAGACTTAAGAAAATGGAAAGAAAAACATCCATGTGTTGTCTTCAGACTTAAGTAAATTGAAAGAAAAAACATCCATATGCTATCTTCAGGCTTAAGTAGCATCCATGTGTTGTCTTCAGACTTAAGAAAATGGAAAGAAAAACATCCATGTGTTGTCTTCAGACTTAAGTAAATTGAAAGAAAAAACATCCATGTGTTGTCTTCAGACTTAAGTAAATAGAAAGAAAAAACATCCATGTGTTATCTTCAGACTTAAGTAAATTGAAAGAAAAAACATCCATATGCTATCTTCAGGCTTAAGTAGCATCCATGTGTTGTCTTCAGACTTAAGAAAATGGAAAGAAAAACATCCATGTGTTGTCTTCAGGCTTAAGTAAATAGAAAGAAAAAACATCCATGTGTTTTCTTCAGGCTTAAGTAAATAGAAAGAAAAAACATCCATGTGTTGTCTTCAGACTTAAGAAAATGGAAAGAAAAACATCCATGTGTTGTCTTCAGACTTAAGTAAATTGAAAGAAAAAACATCCATATGCTATCTTCAGGCTTAAGTAGCATCCATGTGTTGTCTTCAGACTTAAGAAAATGGAAAGAAAAACATCCATGTGTTGTCTGCAGACTTAAGTAAATAGAAAGAAAAAACATCCATGTGTTGTCTTCAGACTTAAGTAAATGGAAAGAAAATAAACATCCGTGTGCTGTATTCAGACTTAAGTAAATGGAAAGAAAAAAAAGCATCCATGTGTTGTCTTCAGACTTAAATAAATAGAAAGGAAAAAACATCCATATGTTATCTTCAGGCTTAAGTAGCATCCATGTGTTGTCTTCAGACTTAAGAAAATGGAAAGAAAAACATCCATGTGTTGTCTTCAGACTTAAGTAAATAGAAAGAAAAAACATCCATGTGTTTTCTTCAGACTTAAGTAAATTGAAAGAAAAAACATCCATGTGTTGTCTTCAGACTTAGGTAAATTGAAAGAAAAAACAACCATGTGTTGTCTTCAGACTTAAGTAAATAGAAAGAAAAAACATCCATGTGTTTTCTTCAGGCTTAAGAAAATGGAAAGAAAAACATCCATGTGTTGTCTTCAGACTTAAGTAAATTGAAAGAAAAAACATCCATGTGTTGTCTTCAGACTTAAGTAAATAGAAAGAAAAAACATCCATGTGTTTTCTTCAGACTTAAGTAAATTGAAAGAAAAAACATCCATGTGTTGTCTTCAGACTTAAGTAAATAGAAAGAAAAAACATCCATGTGTTGTCTTCAGACTTAAGTAAATAGAAAGAAAAAACATCCATGTGTTGTCTTCAGACTTAAGAAAATGGAAAGAAAAAACATCCATGTGTTTTCTTCAGGCTTAAGAAAATAGAAAGAAAAAACATCCATGTGTTGTCTTCAGACTTAAGAAAATGGAAAGAAAAACATCCATGTGTTGTCTTCAGACTTAAGTAAATTGAAAGAAAAAACATCCATGTGTTGTCTTCAGGCTTAAGTAAATAGAAAGAAAAAACATCCATGTGTTTTCTTCAGGCTTAAGAAAATAGAAAGAAAAAACATCCATGTGTTGTCTTCAGACTTAAGAAAATGGAAAGAAAAACATCCATGTGTTGTCTTCAGACTTAAGTAAATTGAAAGAAAAAACATCCATGTGTTGTCTTCAGACTTAAGTAAATAGAAAGAAAAAACATCCATGTGTTGTCTTCAGACTTAAGTAAATTGAAAGAAAAAACATCCATATGCTATCTTCAGGCTTAAGTAGCATCCATGTGTTGTCTTCAGACTTAAGAAAATGGAAAGAAAAACATCCATGTTTTGTCTTCAGGCTTAAGTAAATAGAAAGAAAAAACATCCATGTGTTTTCTTCAGGCTTAAGTAAATAGAAAGAAAAAACATCCATGTGTTGTCTTCAGACTTAAGAAAATGGAAAGAAAAACATCCATGTGTTGTCTTCAGACTTAAGTAAATTGAAAGAAAAAACATCCATATGCTATCTTCAGGCTTAAGTAGCATCCATGTGTTGTCTTCAGACTTAAGAAAATGGAAAGAAAAACATCCATGTGTTGTCTGCAGACTTAAGTAAATAGAAAGAAAAAACATCCATGTGTTGTCTTCAGACTTAAGTAAATGGAAAGAAAATAAACATCCGTGTGCTGTATTCAGACTTAAGTAAATGGAAAGAAAAAAAAGCATCCATGTGTTGTCTTCAGACTTAAATAAATAGAAAGGAAAAAACATCCATATGTTATCTTCAGGCTTAAGTAGCATCCATGTGTTGTCTTCAGACTTAAGAAAATGGAAAGAAAAACATCCATGTGTTGTCTTCAGACTTAAGTAAATAGAAAGAAAAAACATCCATGTGTTTTCTTCAGACTTAAGTAAATTGAAAGAAAAAACATCCATGTGTTGTCTTCAGACTTAGATAAATTGAAAGAAAAAACAACCATGTGTTGTCTTCAGACTTAAGTAAATAGAAAGAAAAAACATCCATGTGTTTTCTTCAGGCTTAAGAAAATGGAAAGAAAAACATCCATGTGTTGTCTTCAGACTTAATTAAATTGAAAGAAAAAACATCCATGTGTTGTCTTCAGACTTAAGTAAATAGAAAGAAAAAACATCCATGTGTTTTCTTCAGACTTAAGTAAATTGAAAGAAAAAACATCCATGTGTTGTCTTCAGACTTAAGTAAATAGAAAGAAAAAACATCCATGTGTTGTCTTCAGACTTAAGTAAATAGAAAGAAAAAACATCCATGTGTTGTCTTCAGACTTAAGAAAATGGAAAGAAAAAACATCCATGTGTTTTCTTCAGGCTTAAGAAAATAGAAAGAAAAAACATCCATGTGTTGTCTTCAGACTTAAGAAAATGGAAAGAAAAACATCCATGTGTTGTCTTCAGACTTAAGTAAATTGAAAGAAAAAACATCCATGTGTTGTCTTCAGACTTAAGTAAATAGAAAGAAAAAACATCCATGTGTTGTCTTCAGACTTAAGTAAATTGAAAGAAAAAACATCCATATGCTATCTTCAGGCTTAAGTAGCATCCATGTGTTGTCTTCAGACTTAAGAAAATGGAAAGAAAAACATCCATGTGTTGTCTTCAGGCTTAAGTAAATTGAAAGAAAAAACATCCATGTGTTGACTTCAGACTTAAGTAAATAGAAAGAAAAAACATCCATGTGTTGTCTTCAGACTTAAGTAAATTGAAAGAAAAAACATCCATATGCTATCTTCAGGCTTAAGTAGCATCCATATGCTGTCTTCAGACTTAAGAAAATGGAAAGAAAAACATCCATGTGTTGTCTTCAGACTTAAGTAAATTGAAAGAAAAAACATCCATGTGTTGTCTTCAGACTTAAGTAAATAGAAAGAAAAAACATCCATGTGTTGTCTTCAGACTTAAGTAAATTGAAAGAAAAAACATCCATATGCTATCTTCAGGCTTAAGTAGCATCCATGTGTTGTCTTCAGACTTAAGAAAATGGAAAGAAAAACATCCATGTGTTGTCTTCAGGCTTAAGTAAATAGAAAGAAAAAACATCCATGTGTTTTCTTCAGGCTTAAGAAAATAGAAAGAAAAAACATCCATGTGTTGTCTTCAGACTTAAGAAAATGGAAAGAAAAACATCCATGTGTTGTCTTCAGACTTAAGTAAATTGAAAGAAAAAACATCCATATGCTATCTTCAGGCTTAAGTAGCATCCATGTGTTGTCTTCAGACTTAAGAAAATGGAAAGAAAAACATCCATGTGTTGTCTTCAGACTTAAGTAAATTGAAAGAAAAAACATCCATGTGTTGTTTTCAGACTTAAGTAAATAGAAAGAAAAAACATCCATGTGTTGTCTTCAGACTTAAGTAAATTGAAAGAAAAAACATCCATATGCTATCTTCAGGCTTAAGTAGCATCCATGTGTTGTCTTCAGACTTAAGAAAATGGAAAGAAAAACATCCATGTGTTGTCTTCAGGCTTAAGTAAATAGAAAGAAAAAACATCCATGTGTTTTCTTCAGGCTTAAGTAAATAGAAAGAAAAAACATCCATGTGTTGTCTTCAGACTTAAGAAAATGGAAAGAAAAACATCCATGTGTTGTCTTCAGACTTAAGTAAATTGAAAGAAAAAACATCCATATGCTATCTTCAGGCTTAAGTAGCATCCATGTGTTGTCTTCAGACTTAAGAAAATGGAAAGAAAAACATCCATGTGTTGTCTGCAGACTTAAGTAAATAGAAAGAAAAAACATCCATGTGTTGTCTTCAGACTTAAGTAAATGGAAAGAAAATAAACATCTGTGTGCTGTATTCAGACTTAAGTAAATGGAAAGAAAAAAAAGCATCCATGTGTTGTCTTCAGACTTAAATAAATAGAAAGGAAAAAACATCCATATGTTATCTTCAGGCTTAAGTAGCATCCATGTGTTGTCTTCAGACTTAAGAAAATGGAAAGAAAAAACATCCATGTGTTGTCTTCAGGCTTAAGTAAATAGAAAGAAAAAACATCCATGTGTTGTCTTCAAGCTTAAGAAAATGGAAAAAAAACCATCCATATGCTGTCTTCATGCTTAAGTAAATGGAAAGAAAAAAAAAACATCCGTGTGTTGTCTTCAGAATAGAAAGAAAAATACATCCATGTGTTTTTTTCAGACTTAAGTAAATATAAAGAATAAAACATCCATATGTTATCTTCAGGCTTAAGTAAATAGAAAGAATAAGCATCCATGTGTTGTCTTCAGACTTAAGTAAATAGAAAGAAAAAACATCCATGTGTTTTCTTCAGGCTTAAGAAAATAGAAAGAAAAAACATCCATGTGTTGTCTTCAGACTTAAGAAAATGGAAAGAAAAACATCCATGTGTTGTCTTCAGACTTAAGTAAATTGAAAGAAAAAACATCCATATGCTATCTTCAGGCTTAAGTAGCATCCATGTGTTGTCTTCAGACTTAAGAAAATGGAAAGAAAAACATCCATGTGTTGTCTTCAGACTTAAGTAAATTGAAAGAAAAAACATCCATGTGTTGTTTTCAGACTTAAGTAAATAGAAAGAAAAAACATCCATGTGTTGTCTTCAGACTTAAGTAAATTGAAAGAAAAAACATCCATATGCTATCTTCAGGCATAAGTAGCATCCATGTGTTGTCTTCAGACTTAAGAAAATGGAAAGAAAAACATCCATGTGTTGTCTTCAGGCTTAAGTAAATAGAAAGAAAAAACATCCATGTGTTTTCTTCAGGCTTAAGTAAATAGAAAGAAAAAACATCCATGTGTTGTCTTCAGACTTAAGAAAATGGAAAGAAAAAACATCCATATGCTATCTTCAGGCTTAAGTAGCATCCATGTGTTGTCTTCAGACTTAAGAAAATGGAAAGAAAAACATCCATGTGTTGTCTGCAGACTTAAGTAAATAGAAAGAAAAAACATCCATGTGTTGTCTTCAGACTTAAGTAAATGGAAAGAAAATAAACATCTGTGTGCTGTATTCAGACTTAAGTAAATGGAAAGAAAAAAAAGCATCCATGTGTTGTCTTCAGACTTAAATAAATAGAAAGGAAAAAACATCCATATGTTATCTTCAGGCTTAAGTAGCATCCATGTGTTGTCTTCAGACTTAAGAAAATGGAAAGAAAAAACATCCATGTGTTGTCTTCAGGCTTAAGTAAATAGAAAGAAAAAACATCCATGTGTTGTCTTCAAGCTTAAGAAAATGGAAAAAAAACCATCCATATGCTGTCTTCATGCTTAAGTAAATGGAAAGAAAAAAAAAACATCCGTGTGTTGTCTTCAGAATAGAAAGAAAAATACATCCATGTGTTTTTTTCAGACTTAAGTAAATATAAAGAATAAAACATCCATATGTTATCTTCAGGCTTAAGTAAATAGAAAGAATAAGCATCCATGTGTTGTCTTCAGACTTAAGAAAATGGAAAGAAAAAAAACCAGCCATGTGTTGTCATCAGACTTAAGTAAATGGAAAGAAAAAAAAACCATCCGTGTGTTGTCTTCAGACTAAAGTAAATAGAAAGAAAAATACATCCATATGTTATCTTCAGACTTAAGTAAATAGAAAGAAAAAAACATCCATATGTTATCTTCAGGCTTAAGTAAATAGAGAGAATAAGCATCGATGTGTTGTCTTCGGACTTAAGAAAATGGAAAGAAAAAACATCCATGTGTTGTCTTCAGACTTAAGTAAATGGGGAAAAACATCCATATGTTATCTTCAGGCTTAAATAAACAGAAAGAAAAAACATCCATGTGTTGTCTTCAGGCTTAAGAAAAGAAGAAAAAACCATCCATATGCTGTCTTCATGCTTAAGTAAATGGAAAAAAAACACCCGTGCGTTGTCTTCAGGCTTAAGAAAATGGAGAAAAAAAACCACCCGTGCGTTGTCTTCATGCTTAAGTAAATAGAAAGAAAAAACATCCATGTGTTGTCTTCAGACTTAAGTAAATAGAAAGAAAAAACATACATGTGCGTCTTCAGATTTAAGTAAATAGAAAGAAAAAACATCCATGTGTTGTCTTCAGGCTTAAAAAAAGGGGAAAAAACCATCCATATGCTGTCTTCATGCTTAAGTAAATAGAAAGAAAAAACATCCATGTGTTGTCTTCAGGCTTACGAAAAGGGGAAAAACCCATCCATATGCTGTCTTCATGCTTAAGTAAATGGAAAAAAAAACACCCGTGCGTTGTCTTCAGGCTTAAGAAAATGGAGAAAAAAAACCACCCGTGCATTGTCTTCATGCTTAAGTAAATAGAAAGAAAATAAACATCTGTGTGCTGTATTCAGACTTAAGTAAATGGAAAGAAAAAAAAGCATCCATGTGTTGTCTTCAGACTTAAGTAAATGGGGAAAAACATCGATGTGTTGTCTTCAGACTTAAGTAAATAGAAAGAAAAAACATCGATGTGTTGTCTTCAGACTTAAGTAAATAGAAAGAAAAACATCCATGTGTTGTCTTCAGACTTAAGTAAATAGAAAGAAAAAACATCGATGTGTTGTCTTCAGACTTAAGTAAATAGAAAGAAAAAACATCCATGTGTTGTCTTCAGACTTAAGTAAATGGGGAAAAACATCGATGTGTTGTCTTCAGACTTAAGTAAATAGAAAGAAAAAACATCCATGTGTTGTCTTCAGACTTAAGTAAATAGAAAGAAAAAACATCCATGTGTTGTCTTCAGATTTAAGTAAATAGAAAGAAAAAACATCCATGTGTTGTCTTTAGGCTTAAGAAAAGGGGGAAAAAAACCATCCATATGCTGTCTTCATGCTTAAGTAAATGGAAAAAAAACATCCATGTGTTGTCTTCAGGCTTAAGAAAATGGAGAAAAAAAACCACCCGTGCGTTGTCTTCATGCTTAAGTAAATAGAAAGAAAAAACATCCATGTGTTGTCTTCAGACTTAAGAAAATGGAAAGAAAAAAACAAAGAAAGCAGTTTTTTATATTAACAAAATTTAATAGGGTAATTTTAGGGTAATAATGTGCCTAACTGGATTATCTTGATCTACAAACAGGGTAGATAACCCACTCTCTGGTAGACAACATAACTAGTTCTGTATCACTACATGTACACTCTAGTCATAACCTCTGTCACATGAGGAAAACTAGGCTCTTCCCCTTTACTGTGAGACTACACATTTATGTCTTTTGACTGAACTACTTTCTTCTCTGCCTGTGATGTTTGTAAACAAAAACAGAGTATGAAGGCATGTATTATCCATTATGAGAGATATATCATGGTGTCAACCAATGGTGTGACAGGAGTGACAGTGATTGACATAGGATACACAGAATAATTTGAGGGGAGATTGAGTTATATACCAGGATTCCTCACCAAAATTCAGGAAAACTAGACATATTTCCTGCTACTTTAGTGTTTCAGCATCTATATTTATATATCAAGTTTACCAACATTTGCTGGACCCTTTGTATTAATGAGCTTGAGAGTTTCATCAGTTAATGCGACGTTGGCAATAGTGTAGGAACCTGCTAAAAATATATTCTGCTATATAGATAAATAATTTGGTTTGAAAATATGAAAAACAAACATAGATCAGAAAATCTCTAAAATCCAATCTGAAAATTATAGAAACACAGGCAAAATATATAAAATACAATTATATTTAAAATGAAAAAAAAATCAAAAGCATCCGTATGTCCTAACACAAATATACAGTGAAACGTATCTAAAACAAATCCTAAATAAAACAGAATCCTGTATAAATCATAATTATTAATACAATCACTGTAGGAAATATTTGTTCATTTCATTTAACCTGCTTAAACCGAACACCTGTCTATTACGAAAAGCTGGTCTCAATGAGGCTCGGTGCAAACAGGTATAACTGTACATGACTGTCCATTTTCAATGGAAACAATGTTTGTAAGCATATCAAAATTAATTATTTGTTCAACTGAATGCTAGGTATTTTTTTTTAATATGTGACCTTATCTTTAAGCCACTGGTGTAATTCTTGATGTTGTGCTCAAATATGACTTTTATCGCATTCCATATCTTAGGCTTTGGCTTATGTGTGCTGTAAAATACAATTATATCTACCATTGAGAACTTATAGTCTGGCCAGCTGTCCATTCAAGTTATATGTGACCTTAGCCGATTTTGGCTATCCTGTTTAGGTCTTTTGAATTTAATGCTCCAAAACACCTTTAAGTTATTTGGCTTTTCAATTTCTCTATTTGGAGCATTTCCAATAAAGGTTATTTGTGTGCACTAAATTTGATATTTACGTTTTTATCATAACCTTACCTGCCTGGCCTGTTCAACGTCTTCTATCTGTTTCTTGTTATCTTCAACAGTTTTTGAAGCTGTCACTACAGATGGCTGAAAAAAGGAAATAGAACAGTAGTATATTTATTATTCTAAAATCTTTTTTTTTAAGGATCTATTTTCATCCAAAGCTTCTACAAATATTCGATTGTATCCTGTTTTAGGCCCTTTGCTTTTATTGCTCCCAAAACTTTAAATTTTTTGACTTTCCATTACTTCGATTTTGAGCGTACCTGGTGAAGGTTATTCTAGAAACGTGTCATGCACACTAAATTTGATATCTGCGTTTTTAATTGAAGACTATTTCACAGCATGCTAGTCAAATAGTATTATAGTACCAGAAGCTCCATATGGTCTGCAAACACTTACTTGGTTAATATATGTGTTATATGGAGAACCTATCAGGGGTAAACACCTAACAAATAAATATTCACTACATCTTAAAGTTATTTTTATTTAACATTTTCCAATTGCTACTTATGTTAAATTTTGGACCCAAATGGCACAGACCCCCATTAACACCCCGAGGTTTTCATTTGCACAAGCTTGAATCTGCATATCAAAATGATGATCTTGGCTTGGTTTGGTTTTATAGTGTTTAAAACCACTATCAACAATATTTCAGTTATATCTGGTGTTCAGTTTTATTGATGGAGAAAAGCAGAGTACTCAGAGAAAACAAACGACCTGTCGCAAGTCACTGACAAACTTTATCACATAATGTTGTATCGAGTACACCTCGCCATGAACGGGATTCGAACTCACACTTTTAGTGGTGATAGGCACTGATTGCACAGGCAGTTGTAAATCCAACTACCTGACGACTACGACCATGACGGCCTATGATCATTTCTCAAAAGTTTCTTATACTTCAGATAAGAAATGAATGCTTCTAGTTAGACGTTCTCATTTTATCTATGATCTATTAAGATACCTTCGTATCCATAATTTTCTTGCACTGATGGTTTTCTTGTAGATATTTTTCAAACAAATAGTTTTGCCTGGCTCTTTTGATTATCTGAAATAAATATTACAATTTTAAATGATTTACCATACAAATGGATGAGTATACAATGAAAAATATTTAATCTTTAAAACGGATTGTACTCTACAATCTTGACAAATGACACCACCAGTTTAAACCTAAATAGAAATGAATGCTGTAGTTAGGCAACAAGATCCATCTCTCAACATCCACATATTTTCAGATGAAAAAAATCAAAACATTCTTCAAAGATACTTCTTGAAAATGGCTGTAATCTTGATCTAAACTCGATCTAAGTATTTGTAATAAATTGTATGTAAAAAGCTTCCATGATTTTTTGTCCACTAGAAAAACCTGAAATTCATCTTATTGTATTTTCCCCCTCAACACATGAAAGAGAATCCATCAGGAAACATTTAAAATACAACCATCAAAGAGAGACAACTCCAAACAATATATTTCTCAAAATTCTTATTTTTCAGATATTCCCCCCCCCCCCCTCCCTCCCCCAACATACCGTTTGAAAATGGCTGCTATTGGAACATGAAACTGAGTATTGGTAATAGAATGTGTCTATCAAAAAATTAAGAAAACGGACAGACAGGTATATTGGCATTCAATTTTATTGCAGAAGGAAACTAGATTACTCTGAGAATCTTCCAGGAGTCAGCACAAACTTCATAAATAAGGTACTTCGCACTCAGGCATATGGCTTGCTTTGTACTAGACCAACACGCTTACAACGTAGTTGGATTTTCGTAGTGTTAACTAACTGAAACACCAATCCATTGATAGACATGTCACTCCTCTCTGACACATTATCCTGATTACGAGCCATCCAGTCTTTGCTCTTACCCCTTAATGCCGCGTGTTTAGCGGATATACAGCATATGAGCGTACCTGGTGAAGGTTATTCCACAAATGGGCGAAAGGTTGTATACTTAGGCAGAGAAGTTGATGACAATTGTATGCAAATTGAAAGGAGCTACGTTAAAGTCATTGAGGACTGTTTCAGTAACATCCAAACAGATTGAACAATATCTTGGATTCACTAACTATCATCGTGCGTTCATTAAAAATTATGTGAATATTGCACACCTTCTGTATAGTATTACCGGCAAAATGGCGATTGTGTGCGGTCTGGAACAACAAATATCCTTCGATCAATTCAAGCAAGCACTCTGTACAATGCCAGTCCTTGCTTTCCCCAATTCTGCGGACACTTTCATACTAGACACTGTCGCTTTGAACTTTGCGATATGTGGAGAACTATTACAAGTCCAGAATGGGGATAGACCCGTCATTATTTACCAGGGCGTAAAATTTTTGTTCGACGTAGTTTGACGTGGTTACTTAATTTTAAGGAACCACAGGGGCAACTCGCCCTTTTCACAAAAATTCTTACGATAAAAAATGATTGTAAGTGTAAATATTGAGACATTACATTTATCTTTTTTGAAAAGAGTATTGAATGTGAGAAAGAGTACCTCAAATTATATGGTCTATTTTGAACTTGGGATATTCCCGTTGTATATAAACAGGTACTGTAGAATGTTAAAATATTGGTTTAAAATTTTAAAAACAGAAAATTGTATACTTCAAAATTGTTATGAAGATATGTTTGAGTCTAGTGCTTTTAAGTCAAATGATAAACTAAACTGGGGATGTAAAATACGAGATATATTGTGTTATGAGTTATAGATACATTTTTAAATGAGACAATTTCTGTTTTTTGAAGAATCGCCAAAATGTCATTTCTATAAGTATATATATGATGACCATAACCTGCAATTTTATTTAAGTCGACCAGTTAATTATATGTTTAAGCCACTTATTAGTAGATTTCGCTTACATGCACATAGTTTAAATATTGAAACTGGTAGATACTATAATATAGATAGACATGATAGAATTTGTAACATGTGTAACAATAATGATATAGAAGATGAGTATCACTTTATTTTAGAGTATAGTAAGTATGTGGAAATTCGTAGAAAATATATAAAACCCTATTATTGTATCAATCCATCTGCTTTTAAACTAACACATCTGTTCAAAATATTAAAGAACTTAACAATCTTGGAAAGTATTTATATGTGGCTGAAAAAATTCGTAATTCCTAAATTGATATCATGCTCCGCTATAATTATGTATTGTGTATAATATATCATGTATTGTTTGTAATTTGTATTTATATGATACCTATAAGTTGTATTGCTTTTGGAATAAAGTATTATTATTATTAATACAAGAAATATACTTAACATATTCCTGTAAAGTTTAATTAATTTTTTTGAATTTTTAGACAACAAGCAGATAAATATTATTAATACCTGTTTCAGAAAGATGCGGTACCCATGACTTGAATTTTAATAAAGATGGCATGTTACATAAAAAGTTCCTTGTCAGACCTATTTTAAGCTATTTTTAGCACTTTCTAGTTGAATTAAGAAAATTGTACGATTTTGATGGCTAATCATATAAAACTTTCAGTTGTATACAGAGCCACTGCCTTTCTGCTAATATGTAGAACCAATTAGAAACTATCAGGTTCTAATATTAAAATTAATAAAAACAACTTTCATTTAATTGGTAAGTAACTAAAGAATCAGCGTTTAATTTTATGGGGGCGGGGGGGACGTAAAAGAAACACGATATGAATGTAAATATTTTGTTGAAACACAACCGATGAAATGATTTATCCAGAATGGATAATATATACAAATGTATGAATAGGTTTTTTTCAAACTCCAGATGCACTCCCTTAAAAAATGCTTCTACCAAAGGTAACCACGCGTGGATGATGACGAATAACTCCAAGTAATGATAATTATTATAGATCATTTTAATTTACATGCATTGACCGATTTATACTTTAGATAAAAATTAAATATAAACATACAAACACATCATAACATAAAAACTGCTTATAAATTAGTGCCGGGGATGTTTTGTAGAATAATTTTATTTAAAAAAAAAATGCTTTGAATAAGCATCAGAAACATGTTGAATTTCGGATTTCTAGATTTTTTTTTAATGTTATTCGTTCGTCCGATTTAATAACTTTCCTTAGTTTGTGTATATTCTCTGAGACTGTCTGTGATAAAGGGACCTCTTTGGTCTTTAGTTTTTCTGAGAAATCGTAGTTCAGATAATATTGAAAGCAATACAAAGACATTGTGCACTGAAAATGAAACTAGGTTGTTAAGGAAGATGATTTATGGTATTTAACGCCCCTTTCAAAAATATATCGGTCAGTTTTATTGGTGGAGAGAACGGGGGTCAGGTCGTAATTCCGACAGCCCATTATTCCGACAGCCCCCAATTTCCGACAGCCCATTGCTCCGACGGCCCATTATTCCGACAGCCCATTACTCCGATATCCCATTTTTTCCGACAACCCATTATTCCGTCAAAAATGGTCAAAAGTAGTATTATTATCTTAAAACCTGTTGTTTTTCTTCTATGCCTAACGGAAGACTGACTTTAATCTTTATACTCACTGGGCGGATTGTTTCTGTATTAAACTAAAGGGTAAATATGGGGTCAAAGTCAAATGTCATGGTGCTAGCAGATTGCTTACAACATGAGGAATCTCAGTACCAATTTCGGATGGTCTAAGTCTTCTACATTTTGGATTTAATCATGAACCGTTTACACCGTCGCCGTTACGCGAGGCGAGACAAAAATTAATAGAGGGAGCAGGGAATTTGCAATTTAACTTAGATATTGTTGATTGATACTTAAGGCACAGATCACTTGATTTTCGAGGGGGGGGTTTGAAAAACATTTCCTTGCCCTGATCTTTACTGATTAATATAATCTGACCTGGTAACACCTTGGAAAAAATAATATGGCCCACCAATTTACCTTATTGAAAAATAGAATTTTGCCAATAAAATTTACCTGTATAAAGAATATTAGAAAAAAAAATTCTGGTCCGCAAAGCGTGTGAAAAAAATAATGTCCGGACTGGCCATTTTAACTTGAAGGGGGCTATGGTTTTTACCCAGATTTTTTTTTCGCGCTTTGCTTGAAACATTTTATTTTTTGTCGCTTCATGACTAAATATTGTTTTCGAAATTTACCATAATTTGCTGTAGGAAAATCTTGAATCAGAATATTTTTTTCTTGCACTTTTTCTTGCTAAAATATATTTTTTCTTGAAAATTCAGCATCAAAATATTTTTTTAAGGAAAAAAAACCATAGCCATGCCCCCACCTTCAAGTTAAATGGTCGGTCCCTTAATCCGAACCAATGTCACTACAATAAGAGCGAATCCCATTAAACATTTCTACAAAGTTTATCCAAATTCAGTTCAGAGGTTTTTAATAGCAAATTATTATTTACCATAAATGTAAACCTTTACTGCTACCGAGTGACCATTTTGAATATCTGTTTACCACCAATGCAGTAAAGGACATTCATGTACTGGAAGATATATGTCACTGACCTGTCGCAAGTCACTGACAAACTTTATCACATAATGTTGCATCGAGTACACCTAAGGAAGAATGTTTATCGTAAGTGTAGTTTTAGTCGTAAGATTAAAATTAGTCGTAAGATAGTCTTTGTGAAAAGGGCTTAGGAATTGTGGTACGATAATCTTAAGTGAAAAAGTTAGGACTATGCTTACGATTTTTTGTGAAAAGGGCTACAGGCCTGTAAAAACATCTGCCAGTGTATTACAATACACATTTAAGTATGCATACATGAAATTCAGAGCTAAGTTAACATGATGAACCAGTAGAGACCCGGGTTCTTAGAAATGGAAAATACAATTAAAACAGCATAGTGCACTTATGTTACTTCAAAAGAATGTGTTACCATTTAATTAATTTAAGGGGTTATTTCTGGTATTAAACATCAATTTTATGTAGATTATATTCGCAAGTAACTGGTTAACTCTTTCATACATGTATATTCTACACTGTAACTCAAACTCACTGAAAAGTTTCCTTATACAAAAATATTAAGCTTAAAATTAACTAACCTTGAAATATCTTCAAAATTCAAAATATAAAATCTCACTGAAAAATTTAAAATGAAAAAGTGAACGTTTGCTATCTGCCAAGTTCAAACATTATAAAAATCAAAAACGTATGTCATACGAAATACATCACACCAAAGCTAAAGTCTAATTATAAACACATTGCCAATGTTATTATTAACTGACTTAACCATTAATTGTCTTGGGTGGGTACTTTAAGACAGTCTCTTTTGCCTGATCATTTAGTTGGTCAAATGATAGCCACATCGCGTTGTGCGCTGGTTCGCCTTTGAAATGTACTAATTATTCTGTTTTCCCGTTAGTTGTGCGTTGCCCTAAAATGCTTGACTTTATAATACATAGAAGAGTCGGACGGTGAATAAGTATCACCAGTATCCGAATCACATTCATTGATTTCACGAAATCTTACTGGTCGATTGCGGATACGGCTTGAACGCCTGATGTTGATGTTTGGATATTCATTTGCATCATCGGAATATTTGCTCTCCACATTTGTATCAACTGGTGTTTCATTTTTATCTCTCAATTCCTGAGATTGATTGTCGCTCGAATTTTCATCGGGCGAATCTTGTTTTTCGCCTGTTACAACTTTTGGAACAAAGTAATTGATTGGATTCGGTTGGCGTACATACACAACCTTTAGTCTATCAATATGGACAGGTTTCATGAGTTTGTCAGCAGTCGGGTCTTTCAATGTTATCATATGAGGTGAAGTTATTTACTTCTATAATGTTCTCATCAAAAAGTTTCAGACTGAGTTCCTTGTTCTTTTCGTTGACTTGCAATATTTCAGTCTTCTTGCTATTGATTTTAACTTTATCATTTGAGGTACAGTGCTCAATTATTCTTAATTGAGTAAAGGCATCATGTTCGGATCCTGTACATAGCATTATGTCATCGGCACACGTGGGGCAGCCTATGTAATTGGTACCGATCTTGTATCCTATGTTTGTATTTTCAAGGGTATCTAGTATACCTTTGTTGTATGCTTTATAGAAGTTGGCAGAAAGGATACCTCCTTGTTTGACTCCTTGGTGGTTTACAAAGTGATCAGAAATCTGTCCCTGACATTTAACTTGAGTTGTTGTTTTATTGTACAGGTCTTTTATTAATAACCAGGTGGATCCTGTAATCCCTTGATGGTATAATTTCCAAAACAGATGTATGTGGTCAACAACGTCGAAAGCCTTTTCTGCATCCAAGGTTAGGGATGGACCATTTAATTTGAAGGGGAGGTTATGGTTTTTTCTAAGAAAATATTCTGATTCCCAATGTTGCTGAAAAAAATATTCTGATTTTGGTGGAGGAAAAAAAAAATAATCTGATTCAAAGTTTTTGTCATATAACCTAATGTTAAATTCTGGTAAAAAAAATTCGCGCTTTCGCGCCAAAAAAAATAAATATTCTAACTCTCGTGTTGTTCGAAAAAAAAATTCTGAGCGAAACAAAAAACTATAACCCCCCACCCCTGCAAGTTATATGGTCTGTCCCTTATTAAAATAAGATTTTCGTTATTGTCCTTGGCTTCATTTATTGCTTCAGTGATTAAAAGGACAATATTAATGGATGATACACCTTTGGTGAATCCTTTCTGGAATTTATTTTTATGTTTGTTTAGGGTGCTTTCAATTCTGAATCTAATAGAGAGTTCTAGAACTTTACATATAATGGATATTACTGTTATACCTCTATAATTTGATGGTATAGTCGGATCTTTATCCTTGTTGTGAACTGGAGTCAGTAGGTCTTTTTTGATAATATCAGAAACATGCTTTGTATATGTTGTTAATTAGTGTTGTCAAATAATCAACAGTTGCAGCACCTCCATATAACAAGTGTTCTGTCGTTAATTGGTCCGCATCGCCAGATTTTCTTCTTTTCAAAGAAGAAATACTTGTTGCAATTTCTACAGATGTGACTGGTTGAATAGTTACTTCATCATTTTCACAAATATTGACTATTGTTTCAGCATCTAAATTCACTAACTTATCATGGTCTTCGTTAAAAGGTGGATGGTTACTTTGTTTGGCTAGTATTGGTCCTTGAAAACCACATTTATATCTTCCGGTGTAGCGGCCTCCTTATCGTTTGCCCGAAGTATCTGAGTGCATTGGGAGGATGTGGATCGCTGGTTTTTTATAAGTCGAAAAAGTACGTTTTTGTCCCTCTCTTGATGCAACTCAATTCATTCATCCGCGCTTTGTTGGCTTTGAACTGATCTTACAGCCCCTCTAGCATCATTCCGTTTTATATTGTAGATGTTGTTTTTTGAAAGTGGTGAACCAGCTTTTTTCCATAGATAGAACGCTTTTTTGAATCAGTTACAGCTTTAGCTAGTTTTGGTGACCAGCGTACCCTTTTCTAACGTCTGAATTTTGATTTTCTATGAGCTGAGCATGTTTCAGCTGCTCTGTTGAGACCTGTATGAATTGGTTAGCTGCTTGATCAATTTCGTATGGTGTTCTCATATTTAAATATTTGTGATCTTCAAGTTCTTCTGTGACAGTTTGTTTGCAGTTGTCTTTGTCAGCTTTTTCCCATTTAATTTTTGACAAAACATTGCTCTTTTGAGAAAAGTTACATAACATACAAATCAGACTCCGGATTACAACCGACTGGAGTTCACAATTTATCATTTTACGCCAAAAGAAAGATAACTCTAACTATGAAATGACCAAACGTCTTGACCATACCAAATATGGAACATTACACTGGGAAAAAACGCGAGAATGTCGATGGCCTTATCCGAATTCCACAGGAAGAAAATTCTTGCATTGATCTCCCATGTGGTGGATGCAATTATTGTGTATGGGCACATAGAAATTGAAGTAAGTTACAAGAGACTGTTAATGATGCTGTTCCCTTGGCAACCAATCAGAAATTAGGGCGTATGGTTGCGCAAATTGAATCACAATTAGACACCGATGAGGTTCTGCATGCATCCATTGAGTTTACTCACATACATGGAGAATTGTTCATTAACTCTTCACATACCGACAACAAATGTAGAGCAGTTGTGACTGATTCCATTTCTTACCGGGATCGGCTATTCTATGAGTAACGTAAAGAATCACTGATCAAGGTCGTAACTTCGAGAGTAAATCTGTTCAAGGCAATCTGTGATCTTCTCCACATACATAAAACACGTACTACTCCATACAGGCCTGGCGTAAATGGGCAAGTAGAGCGATTTAATCGGACGTTGAGGAATGCGGCCCGTTGCTTTGTTTCAAACAGCAGGACAATTGGGATGGGAATATACACCAGGGGCAATTCGCTCATCAGTAAATAGAAGCACCGGATTATCACCCAATCAGATGATGCTCGGGAGAAAGGTGAATAGTTCTGTTGATCTTGTTTTCCCGCCTGTTCAGGAAGACAAGGTGAATACGGCTACTGACTACTAGTATGTGGCAAGGTCGAAGGAGTCAATTTAGATCTCCCACGAAATTGTTCATGTCGTATTCATACAATATTATGTTAATAACAACTTACATGTGTCGACCCTATTTAACTCTAATTGTCCAGAGTTATATAAAAATATGATTTCATATACATACACCTTTATATAGCAGTAAATGCACTGGTTGTGGTATAAAATAATTATTATTACTTTTTATTTACGAGTACGGTGTGCCACTATGAAATTACATACGCAAGACAAGTCGTTAATTGAATGGGATCATTACAACTTCAACTAGCACCAACGACAATCTTCATGGACTTCGAGACTGCTGCCCAGAACGCTGCTAGGACGGTCTTCACAGGAATTACCGTCAATGGTTGTTTCTTTCATTACACTTCATTCCATATGAAGAAAAACCACACTGGTCTACAAGTCACCTACAGAAACAACGACGACATTCGACAACTTGTAAGAAGAGCAGCTGTTCTACCACTCGTACCGATGGGTTTAATAGAAGACCTCTGGTTCAATGCACTAAATGACCTAGAAGATATTGACATTCCAGCAAACACAACTACATTCACGGACTATCTTACAACCCAATGGATCGACGGTGACCGAAAAGTATGGAACCACTTCAACACAGATGGACCCCGTACCACAAATCACATCGAGGGTTGGCACAACAAACTGAAGAAGAAAGTCTCCCATGCGCACCCAAACATCTACACATTGATCAGCACATTCAAAGACATCCATGCAGCAAATAGTTGTCCTATATATGATATATTGTGTTTAATGTTGATCGTAAAACTTATAAGCATGTATTTCTGTTGAAAATTATTTTAGTATGCATGCCATGCTTCGCTATATTAATAATAAAAAATGTATTGTAAAATCCTATAAGTTGTATTTGCGTATGGAATAAAGAATTATTACAATATTACGTTAGTGTTTTTTTTTATGGCACAGGCTACGAATACGACGGAAACGTATTCGTAGCCTGGGTTCTACAAGTACGACGGGCGGAAGTTGTGACTAAATGATCAACCGGTTTCCGGACATGGACATCTATTTTACGGAAATTAATCACGTATTGCTAGCATCTAGAGGCTACGAATACGACAGATTTTTGTTTTCTTAAATATATTGTTTTTAGACATTTATTACTGTGATACTATAAAGTTTAAAGAAAAAAAAAGTATTTTAACTCCGTTCTCCGAACTCTTACCAAATTTGTATTATTCTCCAATCAAAAAGTTAGAAAATATTTTCATCTTTAAAATTGCTAGGCAACAGCATCCATAACAAAAGTAGGTAAAAAACAATCGTATACGACTTCGTCGAAAAAAATAAACCCTATTAGATACTGCAAATACTGAATGTCAGCA
This sequence comes from Bathymodiolus brooksi, assembly GCA_963680875.1. Classification (NCBI taxonomy): domain Eukaryota; kingdom Metazoa; phylum Mollusca; class Bivalvia; order Mytilida; family Modiolidae; genus Bathymodiolus; species Bathymodiolus brooksi. Next base: position 63,492,631 of record OY804585.1, on the reverse strand, counting down.
GAAACCTACAGATTTTATGATAACTCTAAGCCCATATTTGATGACCTTGTGGTTTTAAATTAAAAAAATGATTGCATTGGAAGGAAACCACCTGAATTCGTGTTAAATCGAAAGTGAAAGTAAGATTTTTGAGGGCAGACAACTTCGGACTGACTTTTATGTTATGCAATGTATGTTATTTTTCTGTGGTAAGCTTCCAATAAGGTACCCCTTACATGAGATATGAGTGTCACTTATATTAATCTTCAGGTGAAACCTGTATGAAAGCTCAAAAAGATTTTATTTAACATAGAATACCATGGTCATGGAGAATTATTTAGTGGTATTGCTCCTTCTAAATAAGCGTTAGAGAATACCGAAGTGGCAATCAAAAATGGACAATCCAGAGAAACTGGCAACATAGAGTACACAAGAGGAAGCCTTGAAAAACAAAACAAAAACACAACACAATATCTGTTGGACACCACTATGCGCAAACAAACACAAATAACGTAAATAAGACAAACAACTGGTGGTAAAGACGAACCGAACATCGTTTTTATGCGGAAATCGTAACGGACATCACAATACAGAACTCAGAACGTAAAGACACATAATAGGATAACGTAAATAAGACAAACGACTGGATGTAAAAACTAACCGAACATCGCTTTTATGCAGAAATCGTAACGGACATCACAACACAGAACTCAGAACGTAAAGACACATATACAATAGGACAGCACAAAAATCTAAAAAAGATGAGCAACACGGACCCCACCAAAATACCGGGGGTGAATTCAGGTGTTCGCAAAGTGTAAGCAGTTCCTGCTTCTTCTACGACACCCGCCGTGTTATCCATATATAAAGTCAAGTCCGGTAAATTGCTTGGCAGTGATAGAGGAAAGAAAACATCTACTTAAAAAGTAAAAGATCCATTGTCACTTGAGATATGGATAGTTCGCAACGGTAAACCAGATTGTGATGACGACCGTAAAATGTTTGTAGCAATGACTTCAACCTTGGAGTAGAAAAACTGTAGATCTCCTTTGGTCAAGGACAAAACTCGAAGTGGATTTCCATACATGATATAAGTTCTTCAATTGGCCCAGAAAAGTCAAAGGGCCTTCTATTTTTTCACGCTTTTACTGGCTGTGGTGTTGTATCTGCATTCTGTGGTTAAGGGAAAAAGAGTGCATGGCAAACATGGAATGCATGCCCGGAGGTGTCTACTCTTTAAAGAAAACTCAATCAATACCCACCAGTAATTTGCGAAGACGATCAAAGTAGTCTTGAGAAGTTTGTAGTCACTATGCATGACATGACATGCCACTGACAGTATTGATATAGCAAGACGGAAACTGTTTGCCCAAAACCAGAGGTCATATGACTCAATCCCCCAACACAAGCAGCTCTTAATCAACATAAAAAGCGTGTTGCATACCAAGCAGGTTGCATATGGGGCCAAGCAACGATATGTCAAATGGAAACCAACAGCCCTGCGGACTGGAGTTGGAAGAAGCAAGATGGTATGTGACAAATCTTTTGGACAGTACTTCCGCCAATTGCTCAGAGTTGCCAACAGCTTACGAAGTGTGGCTGCAAGACTGAATGCCGTGGCAGGGGCAAGTGCTATCGTTTTAGTCTTCCTTGCACAGCTTTGTGTAGCTGCAACTGCGACAGTTAAAAAGGTAATGAGAAGGAATTGTTCGGTTAAACTGCATTTCAAATGGTAAATTTTAAGCATAAAACAGCGAGCATTTTTTTATAGATACAAAAAAAAATAAAAAAATATTAAATCATTAAAACTCATAATATATTACTAGGTATAGCAAAAAAAGTTTTGTTTATGCTTTGCAAATATATATACAACAAATATGTATAATTTCTGACCAAAATCCGTGTAGTTATATAACAAAAACAGTTATGATTTCCTGGAATGGCGGCCATCTTGAAAAATATGGCCGTCATTTTGAATTTCACATGGCTAACGGGGTTTTCCGAATAAGTTGTCCCTAAGGATTCTTCATGTCAATTTTGGTGCTTGTACCACAATGTGAACGATTGTTTCACTAATCTGCTGGGCTAAATGCACTGTTGAAGTAAAAAAGATACGACTGTCGAACCACTATAATGAAAACAGAGAAGTTTTATGCTATTATAATCTAAAATAGCATAACTTAATGGTAATATATATATACAACCGTTTCATGACTCGGTTTGGTTCGGTTTGGTTTATAGTGTTTAATGACATTTTCAACAATATTTCAGTTATATCGTGGCGGTCAGATTTAATGGTGGAGGAAACCGGAGTACCCGAAGAAAACCACCGACCTGTCGCAAGTTACTGACAAACTTCATCACATAATGTTGTACATATTCGAACTCACAACGTTAGTGGTGGTAGGCTCTGATTACATAGGTTGCATAACGTTTCAACTTAAACATAGTGGCGTAGCCATGACAAAAATGGATGTTTTCTATTGCAAAAGGGTGTATTTTTTGCTTAGAAAACCATAGCAAATTTGTCCGTATGCATGCACTTAGTAGCAACGCTATTAGATATTAAATGATTCCGAATTTCAATTACTTACAAAATATTAGTAAATAAAAGAATAAATAAAATTAACAGAAGCAATATATGCTTAAATGAAATTGTAGCTTGATCCGATATACATTTGAAACTGTCACCACCTTGGTAAAACAAATTCGCTATTGTAGCTAAACTGGGTTCATTTTTAATCTACTGTACTACCGTGAACTTAGATATCAATTTTCTAACAAAGGGAATCCATCTTTTATCAACCTTGATATTCAAAGACGATTCACTGAAAATGCTTAAAAACGGAGTGTAAATCGTCTGTCGGTATGAACAAATTAAATGTTCTTTTTGTACTTCGGACTACGGTATCAAAGCTTCGGACAATCGGACTTTCGGACTATTAAACCTTTGAACTATCGGACTATTGGACTATCGGACTATTGGACCTTCGGACTATCAGATCTTCGGACTATTGGACCTTCGGACTATCGGACCGTCACCAAGCACATACACAAACATAGATAATATTTAACACAATATAATGTCATTACAACACAGAAGAGTCGCTTGATCTTATAGTTCAGTCAATTTACGAAATTTTATTAATTATTTTATTATTTATTTTTCTAATTTATCAGAACAAAACAAAATCGTCTGCTAAATCTAAAATATTCAGCATGGGGTCAAATCATCGAGCCGGTGTCAATGTACACAACAAAAACTCCAATCGATATGTGCCGTTTTAGCGTTCGATACTCAACTTAAAAAAATCTTAATATTTTCTGTAAAAGACAGATATCAATTAAATTGTTTTATTTGTATCAAAGACTTCAATGCAGAGACAATTACTTGAAAGAAAAACGATCTGCCTTTAATATATTTCTGATATCAGACAGATAGTGGGGTATCGAACACCAGTTTTAATTCAGCCGTTTCATTGGCGTCTCCATATTACAATTAATAGTCCTGAATACAATACAAGAAATGCAGAAATGTAATGAAGTGAAGCATATTACAATTAATTGCATTAACAGTAGATGACTGTTAATGAACAACCATTATAGAGTTACAATTAATAGTCCTGAATATAATACAAGAAATTCAGAAATGGTGAGCGATAAGGACGGGGTATCTGTAATGTCGTGACATGATGTGAGAGCAGAACTCAGCGGGAACGTCCCCTTTCGAAAATATCCTATGTCTGTAAGGGAGCACCACGGTATTTTTTTTTTAACTTGGTTACCATTTTTCACGAGACCGCAACACTGATATTTTGCAAAGGTAAATTGACGATAGCTGTTTTTTTCTTTGGTGGAGAGTGCAGATCCATCGACTTTTAGAATTTGTCGTTTTACATACAAACGACTCTTTCTTAGATCTATGTAATCGCTACCTGCACCAGATACGACGATTTCAAACAGAGTAGAATCATTTAACAGATTCGAAATGGGTCTTTCTTCCGTGTAATTGATTTTATCAATTGCAACCTGATTGGTAGCAGATGCAAGCATCGATAGTTCCATTGGTTGATTAACTTCTTTATTGTCTTCACTTAAAAACGACACCGTTATTTGTTTCGTTCCTTGACCACAGGAAGATCCCAAACACTATGTTGAAAATGTAGTTTCCTCTTTTGTGGTTTTCATTTCCTTTTCCTTTTCGAGGAAGCTTTATTTGATGTTGTCGTCTTGCTGGTTTTTTTCGTACTGACCTTTTTCTTCTGTGTCCTTTTTATTTTTGATGAAACTTTATTTGATGCTGTCGTCTTATTGTTGTTTTTTTATATTGAACTTTTTACTCTTTTTCTGTTTTTTATGCTCTTTATTAATTTCACACGCGGTTTTCCTAATTTGACTTCTTCTTTCATTTGTGATTCTACCCTTTGTTCTGTATTAGCTGTAGGAGTAGAATCCGAAGCTGTGCTTTGATTAACGGGCATCATGTATGATCCTCTGTAAGTAGTATATGGGTACGGACAAAGTCGTATTTGAGGGGGTGCTACCGGAAGTCACGTGACCGGAAGTGACCGAAGTGACGTGACTGGAAGTGACGTCAGTCACATGACCGGAAGAGACGTCAGTCACGTGTCCGGAAGTATGTTATGCGCATGTGCAACCGGAAATTGCGCAATATCCGCCTTAATGTGGCCTTTTGACCGGAAGTGACGTCAGTCACGTGACCGGAAGAGGACCTGTCCGGAAGGGGACCTGAACGGCAGTAGGTTCTGCGCATGCCCGGCTGTTCCCCCGGCTTTTTTCTTAGTAGTAGTAACATAGCTACCGGATGTAACCGAAGGTCACTTGACCCCTTTCGGGGTTCTCTTGGGTGTATGCATGCACAACCGTAAATTGTGCAACACCCGCAGTGACCGAAGGTCATGTGACCCCTTCGGAAGTGTCCTTGGGGTGTTCTCTAGGACGTCCGCGTCCTATAACCATAGGAAACCCCGCATCCTATATTTAGCATGGTGACTGGAACTAGCCCTGGTTATCTGCCCCTTTTATTTTCATATAGTGTCTAGGTTGTGTAGTACTTTGCTAAAAAACTATTCCAGGATGATTCTTCTCAATTCTGAAAAACAATGCATAGAGGAGGAGGATGGTGGGTAAGAGGGAGGTAGGGAGGAGGAGGAGGAGGAGGAGGAGGAGGAGGAGGTCTCTTTGGGTGTAATTATGACTAACACAGAAATCTTCCATATTTGCCATATCATTTTACCATACAACTTGCCTTTTTTCCATATTTTCCATATCTTTTCACTTTTCAACTTACTTTTCTTCCATATTTTCCATATCATTTCACATTTCATCCATATTTTTCCTATCTTTTCACAATTTTCTTCTGTATTTTCCAAATCTTTTCACTATTCAACTTACTTTCCATATTTTCCCCATCATTTCACAATTTTCTTCTGTATTTTCCAAATCTTTTCACAATGTTCTTCCATATTTTCCATATCATTTCACATTTCAACTTACCTTTCTTCCATATTTTTCATATCTTTTCACTCTTCAACTTGGCTTTCTTCCATATTTTTCATATCATTTCACTTTTCATCTTACTTTTCTTCCATATTTTCCATATCATTTCACTATATTCAACCTACTTTTCTTCCATATTTTTCATATCTTTTCACAATTTTCTTCTGTATTTTCCAAATCTTTTCACTTTTCAATTTACTTTTCTTCCATATTTTTCGTATCTTTTCACTTTTCATCTTACTTTTCTTCCGTATTTTTCATATCTTTTCACTATTCAACTTGCATTTCTTCCATATTTTCCATATCATTTCACAATTCAACCTACTTTTCTTCCGCATTTTCCATATCTTTTCGCTATTCAGCTGGCCTTTCTTCTGTATTTTCCATATCTTTTCACTATTCAACTTATTTTTCTTCCATATTTTCCCTATCTTTTCACTATTCAACTTACGTTTCTTCCATATGTTCCATCTCTTTTTTTCATTGCTTCTAACGATTCTTTCAAATCTTCTTCTCTCCATGTTTGCTGATTTTCCAAGATTAATTCTGTTTTGCTATTTCTGGAAATATAAAAGAATGATTAAAATCCTAACTTCATACGCCATGACTATGATATTGCGGTGTTTACTCTCAGAACAGTGATTTTTTTTCCATTGTACTGTCTGTCCTACTTCGATAACCTCTTTGGCATCTTCAAACTTTTCTTACATAAATAGATCCAGAATTCCATTCATGATAATATTGAAAAACGAGATATCTTAATCTGCAAACGACCAAGTGTGAATTGGCATTATAAAATACAATCGTAAGTGCATGACACAATTCAATACCAGACATTGACGTCATAAGACATTTCATTTTACAATACTTTTTCAAACCGCAACGTTTGAAATGCAACGTTACTTGTTTTCCGCGTACGTGACTGCATTTTCCGCGTATCATTTTCCCGTACTTTTTCAAAAAAAAAAAAGAAATTCATTTTCGTCACAGAATCTATTTTTTACAAGTTTTATTATTTTCCTAAATTTTCATTTTCGGCCCAGAATCTATTTTTACTATCAATACTACAGCATGTTATATCTTCTAAAGGCAACCACATTAATACAATGTTGCCCAATGAGATGGTCTTAGCTCCTTTACAAAAGCTGAAGATTAAATATGAATTGTCTTACCAATCTACTACCAGGCTGAAATATATTGATAAATTTGACCAATTGCTGATCATCCACCAGTGAACATCTACGGTTGATAACACTGTACGATCGTTGATACATTTCACCATTTTTATCTGATACTATGTAGTAAAACATTTCCCATCATTTATAAAAATCATCATTAAATAACTGGTGTCCAATTAAAATGTTTATAATATTACATGTGTGGATCCTGTTTACGTGACACAGACAACAACAGCAGTGACTATATTACATAAAATACATTACAGTATAGAGGTTCCCAAAACAAAACAAAAACGGATTATTGGTTTTCAAAATATAATAGGGTTCTTCATCATTACTCTGTGAGTATTGCGGCAGCCGCATGTTAGGGGTTTGATCAGTACTTCGACTGGTTTGAGGACCTGTAGACCATCATAATTTGGGGAAAGGTGTGCTACCGGAAGTGATGTCACCGGAAATGACGTCACCAGAAGTCACGTGATCGGAAGTGACGTCAGTCACGTGACCGGAAGTGACGCCATAACCGGAAGTGACGTCGTTTTCCCCCGCGCTTTTTTCTTACTAGAGTAGTAGTACAAAATGTCTCATTGCTGTTTTTCATTCGATTTACGGTTTCTGACGGTATCTTTTGGTCATTGTGTTGTTTGTCTTTTGTACTACTACTCTAGTAAGAAAAAAGCGCGGGGAAAATGACGTCACTTCCAGTTATGACGTCACTTCCGGTCACGTGACTGACGTCACTTCCGGTCATGTCACTTCCGATCACGTGACTTCTGGTGACGTCATTTCCGATAGCACACCTTTCCCCAAATTATGATGGTCTACAGGTCCTCAAACCAGTCGAAGTACTGATCAAACCCCTAACATGCGGCTGCCGCAATACTCACAGAGATTCTGTGACGAAAATGAATTTCTTTTTTTTGAAAAAGTACGGGAAAATGATACGCGGAAAATGACGTCACGTACGCGGAAAACAAGTAACGTTGCATTTCAAACGTTGCGGTTTGAAAAAGTATAGTAAAATGAAATGTCTTATGACGCTAATGTCTGGTATTGAATTGTGTCATGCACTTACGATTGTATTTTATAATGCCAATTCACACTTGGTCGTTTGCAGATTAAGATATCTCGTTTTTCAATATTATCATGAATGGAATTCTGGATCTATTTATGTAAGAAAAGTTTGAAGATGCCAAAGAGGTTATCGAAGTAGGACAGACAGTACAATGGGAAAAAAATCACTGTTCTGAGAGTAAACACCGCAATATCATAGTCATGGCGTATGAAGTTAGGATTTTAATCATTCTTTTATATTTGCAGAATTAGCAAAACAGAATTAATCTTGGAAAATCAGCAAACATGGAGAGAAGAAAATTCTGATTTGAAAGAATCGTTAGAAGCAATGAAAAAAAAGGAGATGGAACATATGGAAGAAACGTAAGTTGAATATTGAAAAGATAGGGAAAATATGGAAGAAAAGTAAGTTGAATAGTGAAAAGATATGGAAAATACAGAAGAAAGGCCAGCTGAATAGCGAAAAGATATGGAAAATGCGGAAGAAAAGTAGGTTGAATTGTGAAATGATATGGAAAATATGGAAGAAAGGCAAGTTGAATAGTGAAAAGATATGAAAAATACGGAAGAAAAGTAAGATGAAAAGTGAAAAGATACGAAAAATATGGAAGAAAAGTAAATTGAAAAGTGAAAAGATTTGGAAAATACAGAAGAAAATTGTGAAAAGATATGAAAAATATGGAAGAAAAGTAGGTTGAATAGTGAAATGATATGGAAAATATGGAAAAAAAGTAAGATGAAAAGTGAAATGATATGAAAAATATGGAAGAAAGCCAAGTTGAATAGTGAAAAGATATGGAAAATATGGAAGAAACGTAAGTTGAATATTGAAAAGATAGGGAAAATATGGAAGAAAAGTAAGTTGAATAGTGAAAAGATATGGAAAATACAGAAGAAAGGCAAGCTGAATAGCGAAAAGATATGGAAAATGCGGAAGAAAAGAAGGTTGAATTGTGAAATGATATGGAAAATATGGAAGAAAGGCAAGTTGAAAAGTGAAAAGATTTGGAAAATACAGAAGAAAATTGTGAAAAGATATGAAAAATATGGAAGAAAAGTAGGTTGAATAGTGAAATGATATGGAAAATATGGAAGAAAAGTAAGATGAAAAGTGAAATGATATGAAAAATATGGAAGAAAGCCAAGTTGAAGAGTGAAAAGATATGAAAAATATGGAAGAAAGGTAAGTTGAAATGTGAAATGATATGGAAAATATGGAAGAAAATTGTGAAAAGATTTGGAAAATACAGAAGAAAATTGTGAAATGATGGGGAAAATATGGAAAGTAAGTTGAATAGTGAAAAGATTTGGAAAATACAGAAGAAAATTGTGAAAAGATAGGAAAAATATGGATGAAATGTGAAATGATATGGAAAATATGGAAGAAAAGTAAGTTGAAAAGTGAAAAGATATGGAAAATATGGAAAAAAGGCAAGTTGTATGGTAAAATGATATGGCAAATATGGAAGATTTCTCTGTTAGTCATAATTACACCCAAAGAGACCTCCTCCTCCTCCTCCGCTCTCCCTCCGTCTTTCCCACCATCATCCTCTACTCCTCTCTCTATACATTGTTTTTCAGAATTGAGAAGAATCATTCTGGAATAGTTTTTTGTTAGAGACTATGCAAGTAGGGATCAAATTTACCATTTGACTCTTAGAAATACCAGTGAGAATGCAGACACCCTTGGAGTACTACACAAACTATATATATATATACACTATATGAAAATAAAAGGGGCAGATAACCAGGGCTAGTTCCAGTAACCATACTAAATATAGGACGTGGGTGGTTAGTTTCATATGGTTATAGGACGCATATTATGTAATATGGGAGCGGAGCCCCCATAGCAGGAAGATCACTAGGCCAACAGGGGTTAGGGTCCACTACGAAGTTAGGCGAGCTCCAATGGCGTGAGAGTTCGTACTAAAAACAAGTGTTTGGGTGAGGGTCTATTCTTAACAGTTAATTCTAATACTATCAATGAGGAAGATCGATTGACGTCACCCAGCTTCCTTATGACGTCACTGAGAGGTTTGACAGTACCATAGATCGATAGATAAATGAAAGGGCTACAAGTTATGAAAAAGGTACTAAAAAGGTACTAAGTTACAAAAAGGTACGAAGTTACGAAAACGGTACGAAGTTGCGAAAAAGGAACGAAGTTACGAACATGGTACGAAGTTACGAAAAAGATACGAAGTTACGAAAAAGGTACGAAGATGTTACGAAATAAGTTACGAAAGGCCTTGGTCATGCAGTTACCAAGTTACGAGATAGTAACGCCACCTATCGGGATAATTTATTATAACGTATAGTGATGCATTATGGGGAAATGTCTCGGGCGACGTTGGGGTCAAGTGACCTTCGGTCACAGGTAGCCATCTTTGGCGAATGAAATATTTACGGGACTCGAAAAAAAAATCTTTGTTAAATTTCAGACCAGTAACGCGTATTTGAAAAAAACGTTCAGCTGACAAAAAGTTGAAAAACAATAAAAAAAAACACCAAATAGAGTAGGGAGACTACATTTCGTGCATGACGTCACGTTATTTTGTCGTTCATTTACCAACGTCAGGCTAGTATGTTTTGTCTCGCATTCCAATGATATGACGTCATGACTAAGTAATTTAGCAGAGAACGTCTCGTGCAACGTTGTGACATCATGTTTACAGTGACGTCATCGATTTATGCGGTTTTACACAAAGCTTATAAATTGGACGTTGGCACTCGAGGGGTGGTTTGAAAAGCCTAAAAATAGGCTTTTTGTAAAAATTTAGGCTTTTTGGACATGTAAGGGTTAAATAAGTAATTCATTAATATATACATGTCACAATACAAGTATTTCAAATCTGGTATATCATTTAATTAAAATAGATCCTCACAATACATACAACAACAAAAAACTTACCGCAAGTAATTACAAATCGACCATGGAATTTATCGTTTTATTTTTGTTAATTGTTGTCTTATTTCTTTAGAAATGCCTGTACCAAGTCAGGGTCATTGCGGTTTTCATAGTTTTCCGGTTGTTGACTGATTTTGTCTGTTTATATAATTATGAGTTTTGACTTTCCCTTTGTAAGATTGTTCGGAGTTCGGTAATTTTGTTATTACACTTATTTTAAACATTAAAAGTGTAAAAATATTTTAAAAAAAACATTCTTGCAGATGTAATAATATAAAAAAAACATTTTTGTAGGTGGAAATTTTCAAATGTACTCTTAGCAAAGTACTATACAACCTAGACACTATATGAAAATAAAAGGGGCAGATAACCAGGGCTAGTTCCAGTCACCATGCTAAATATAGGATGCGGGGTTTCCTATGGCTATAGGACGCGGACGTCCTAGAGAACACCCAAGGACACTTCCGAAGGGGTCACATGACCTTCGGTCACTGCGGATTTTGCACAACTTCCGGTTGCGCATGTGTACACCCAAGAGAACCCCGAAAGGGCTCAAGTGACCTTCGGTTACATCCGGTAGCCATGTTACTACTACTAAGAAAAAAGCGCGGGAAAAAGCCGGGATTGCGCAGAACCTACTACCGGTCATGTCCCCTTCCGGTCATGAGACTGACGTCACTTCCGATCAAAAGGCCACACTAAGGCGGATATTGCGCAACTTCCGATTGCACATGCGCAGAACATACGTCCGGACACGTGACTGACGTCACTTCCGGTCATGCGACTGACGTCACTTCCGGTCATGTGACTGACGTTACTTCCGGTCACGTCACTTCAATCACTTCCGGTCACGTGACTTCCGGTAGCACCCCCTCACAGCACCCCTCAAATACGACTTTGTCCGTACCCATATACTGCTTCTGTATCTTCCATACAAGCCCCGACCGGTCTGATTTTTTTTCTTCCTATATTTGTATGGATTAAATTTATTCTCCGACATATTTTTGTAGAATTTTTGCCATATTGTAGCATCAGACACGTATTATTGACTGTACATCTTCATGATACAAAGGGGAATTTTTTTTAAATGAAGTGCTACCGTCACTTTCTTTTTCAAGAATGACGCTTCATTCCCGTTCTCGTCTTTAATATAGATATGGATTTGTTGAATATCTTTCAGATTAACCGGAACGTAATATGGATTGACATATATAATATGTTTATCATACGTCTTCGTAAAAGTTTCTTCTCAATAAAGGTTGCTCTGATGACCCAACGAAACTGTCTTGGCATATATCCGAATACACGACAAATTCGTCTTTTTGAGCCCTTTCGGAAGTACCGATCTCCGTTAAAGCTACCACCCAATAACCGTCAAACTGTAATGCTCTGTTTAACTTGACAAACAAATTGTGGGATGTATTGTTTGGAAAGAAATCCTTTTCATCATAGGAAGAAAGTACCATTATCAAGCTCATCTTGACATCAAATAAATAAATAATACTAGCATAGTGCGGTTATATACCTTCCACATCTTTCTCTGGAATCCATGAGTTGAACTTGCTGGGCCATCCTAACCATTTCACCAAAACATCTTTTGTACCATTTATTTTCTTTCTTTTGATTATTTTGTTCTATCTTGAAGCTATCGGTTTCAGATTTATCGATTTTCTGTAATTCGTACCTGTAGAAGGTACCCTGAATCATGACCCCATTAATGTCAGATATTTTGTAAACATCTTGCTTACCCCTCCTAACCCTCTTCGCTATTTTAAAATATTCAACAGTCCATTTTTCTTGGTACCCCTTTTCGAATGGTCTCTTTAGATGGGATACCCTAACATTGTCTCCTATCTTAAATTTATAAACTTGTTTTTTCTTCTTTTTCGATTTAACATTAAGCTTCATTATTGTGCTAGGCGGTTTTCTTTTCATCTTTTTATTTCTTACGAGATATTGTACATATCGCATTTCTTCTTCGTTGGATTTATTTACCGATGCTGGAGTAGATCCTCCTAAAGTTTGGTGAGGAGTCTGGATATAACTATAAACGATCTTTTGCAAAACGTCTATATACCTATATGTTTGCTTTTCCATGAAACATGCATATATTTTTTCTTTCAATGTGCGAATGACTCGTTCGGCATAATTGCTTTTGATTCTTGAATTTTGTGTATAAAACACTTTAATATTCTGTTTTGTTAAGAATCGTTTTACTTCTGATTTGAATTCACCTCCTTGATCAAAACGAATAACGCGAATAACGAATAATTGCTATGTTCTTCCAGTACAGATTTTATTGCGTTAGCAACTATAGAACTTTTCTTATCTTTTAAAGGTTTAACAATCAAAAACCTAGAATAAATGTCTATTAGTACCAGCAAGAAGTTTACGTCGTCATTGACACGAGCGACGTTTTGCATGGAGCATAAATCTCCGTCCCATTGCGCATTAAGGCCACTGACTATCACCCTACTTCTAGGGAAGTTTGTCTCGCTGGTTTCTGCACAGTATAAGTCTCTTTATTTGATAACATTTTCTTAATAGTTCCTAATCCGATGTTGTACCTTCCTTCCTTTCGGATGATTTGGTAGACCTTTTCAGGTCCTCAAAAGGATGCAGGATGTGCAGGGTCGGTCCATATTTTCTGAACATAATCACGTTTCTCTTTGTCCGTCGTCAGTACTAATCATTTGCACCAATGAACACGTGAAATTAGATACACGAATCTTTTCTTTTCAGCAATTTTTATCGTTGATTAATATTGGATTGGTTTTTTGGTCTTTTTCTTTTTTTAATGTAGTGTTAACTCCTTGCCTATGGGACGATCGAATGGTATACCTCCCGATTCGCACGGAATTTTATAATCATTCTGTTTTATAATATGATATATAATAACAAAGACACAATAGAGAGTATAAATAATTTTATTAAGCAAACTATAGGGTACATACATCTATGAATAAACAATTCAGTTATAAAATGTCCTGTAGAAATACTGATTTTGCGATGTCAAATTCACCCTCTTCCTTTGGGGATACTACTTTCCATCCTTCTTCTTCTTCTTCAAATGGCGAACATTCTTTGCAGGATATTGATTCTAATTCGTTCTGATGGGAATAGTAGCAGAAACATGCTTGATCAAGTTCGGGAACGAATTCTCTCATTACTTGCATTGTGTCACACAGACGATCCCATTTGTGTTTGCTAAGGGCAACTCCTTTCCCCGTTGCTACTGGTTTATCTGAATCCAACGGTTTCCAAAAGTGACGTATGTCCATCGTTGGGTACTTTGGATTGATTGTGATGTATACACCTCCACCTAAATGCATGGTGTATATTTCGTCCTCTTTCCCTGCTAACGACCTCTTGAAAATATCGTTCAGTCCATCCTTGTTCATCTCTAACAACAACCATCTAGACAGATTGAGTGTGACTCCTTTTTTGGTAGGAATTTTGTTCTGCTCTGTTTCGTCATAATGTCTTGTGTATGTACATGTTGTTCTTGAATTCTGTGGCTACATACACATCTTCGTGTAGTTGAATGAAACATCTACTTTCGTAGGATGTTGTTATATTGTCATTCATTTCAGTGTTTACTTTTTCTTCCATCTGTTCGGATTTTATGTTTCTGGTGATTGTGTATCCAAGCTAAACATATTTCAAGAGATCAGAATGACCCGCTTTTATCAACACATTCCTTAATGGTAGGAGAACAGGTCTGTTGGATTTGGCAAGCAGAGACAAAACTTCTCTAGCCTTGGCTGTGTTCCCTTGTAGTTGTAAAAGGTCTAATAGGTTCTTACATACGTTCTTGGGAAAGACCGGGTGATCTTCCACGAGTGATAGAAATTTTATGTCTTTTCGCGAGTGGAGCGCAGCGAAACGAGCGAAAAGAAACAAAAATGTCTATCACGAGTGGAAGATCACCCGGGATTTCCCAACAACGCATGTATGTACCTATTTCTTCCGTAAACCAACAACTTTCACTATCACGAACTCCTAGAGACCCTCGCCACGCCATTGTTCAGTAACTAATTTGCATAAATTATCAGATCGATATCATAAAATTGAGCGTTATGAAATACACATCACATAAAATTGACTTTTGTGACACCGATTGATAACTAAGTAGTTTTCTACTGATATTTGAGCTTTTCTCACTAATATTTTATTGAAAGTACAGTATTTTCCTTCATGAGACACCCCATATAATACATGAAATATGACGTGACACATATTTCGACGTTATTGAAGAATGACGTCAAAGGTACGAAAAAATGAAAATAAAAGACACAAATATATTTAATACGGTTGGAGTCTGTATTTAAAAAAAAAACAATGGTTAAATCCGTAATATATCTGTTATTCAGCTATCAGACAGGGTATATAATGTGACATTCCCGTCTTGGGGTATATATTTAAACGATTTTTGTTCTTGTTAGAGACGTTCTGATTGGATGTCACAACGAATAAAGACGAGTGCACGTAGCATCGTCTTACCTCGGTCGTCTTCACCCGAAAACGACCATTTACGGAAGAAACTCTCTTCTTTCTTTGAAATGGTATGCTTTGACTTTAAATTATGTATTACTTTATTGGCGTCAAATTTTTTTTACTAGGATGTCAGTTGCTTCTGCTATAATCTGTTTTTCTCTTTGGTTTTGATCTTCCATCGCCGTAGTTTGATTCAAATGCTTACCACAAACGTTAATGAATTGATGATCCTTGGTATAATTGAATGAATCGTGTGAAAAATAATGGTAATAACAACCGCAGCTGTAGTGTGTAATAGTTACCGACTGAGAACGAGGTGTTCAAGCTAGATGAACACCTGAGCCCGTGCAAATTGTGCGCCGAGACCGCGTAGTGGTCGAAGTACTCAAAGCACGGGCGAGGGTGTTTATCTAGCTTGAACCCGAGATCGAAGTCGGTAACTGACTTACACTCTAGTGATATTGTTTATAAAAAATATATAATTTTATTTTGTTCTACTTGTTGGGTGAAGGTGGCCAGAGTCGTAAGTACATGTACATTTATATTGTAGTATTTGAGAAAAAAAACATACATTTTACTAACAGATGGATATTTTACATAGTATTCTGGAATAAACTATTGTTTTAAATCTATAACGGTAGTGTTGTTACATAAACATTTAAAATGCAATTCAACCACCTCTCCCGGGCCACATAAACAAACCAGTCATACCAACATAACATCGTTCTCTCATTTTTGCTATCTACCGGTTTGTATTGGAAATTTAATATCACAAGTCCGCAACTTGCACGATAACTGCACTTTATCCTCAGTAAGTACGATTCCTGTGTAAATTAAATTCGTTTTAAAAATTATTCATATTCGCAAATCATTTTTGGATGAAGACGGTCTTTGACACTATATTTTAAAAAGTTTGAATTAACATTCAAATTCCAATGAAGCCACAGATTTTACAGGTTTTTAAAAAAAAATATTGTTTTTTTTTGTGTGTAAGGTAACATGATCTCATTTTGTGGTGTATATTTTCATAATTTTACTCTTTGTCATTTTTACGCACTTGTTATATTATTTATTGGTATGTGTTAGGCCCAGACCACATAGTCGTCACTTGAACACCTCGGCACTTAGATACGATAACGTAACCCTCATTCCGCTTGTGCTCCAGTTAGGGTTACGAATCGGTCCCATTCAACGTATGGAATTTTCGTTAAATGAATATTTCAACTTTCTTTTTGCATATCTGGTCATAACTTATTATTCCCTACAATTTTCAAGTAATGGCGATACGAAATAAGTGTTACAATACCTGTTTCTACCTTCACGATCGATTTAGTATTCGAAAATTGTTTCTTGTCCGCCATGGCACCTTACGTATACTCTCGTGATGGGCGGAGCCTATCCATATATGGATCTGAATGCCAAATATGAAAAACTTTACTATGAATAAGTCAATCGTAACTACTCGGCCATGCTCGCTACCTGATTGATCCAAATAAGGATATCTCCAAAACGAGGCATGTGCACATGAAATAGCAACTTGTAAACAAAATGTCGGACAGAAAGAAGATTTCATTCATTCAAATTCTCAGATGGATATAAGTCTACCATGGATTGATGCAGCGTTTACTTAACACCTCAGGGTTTACCTAAATATATTTATCTTTCACCCCCGTTAATTTTTCCAACCACTTACAACGGAATTAGGACAAAAAACCTCCCGGTGTGAATCACTCCGGACGCTGCTCAAATACGTTGAATGGGACCGATTCGTAACCCTCACTGGGAGCAAAAGCGGACTGAGGGTTCGTTATTGTATCTACTCGGCACCGTGCCAGGTTTTCAAGCTTGAACCACCTCGGCACTGTGCCAGGTGACGTCACTATTTGTCCTGGGCTTAAGACACGTGCGAATTCTTTTGACAAATAGGTATTTCCAAAATTTGAATACCTATCGATAACAATAGAACTAGTGTGTAAGTACGTGTTACTTCCCACAGGCACTTGAAGTCCGGACCCCCCTTTTCCTCATTTGGTCCCTCCCGCGATTATGGTATGGATCTTTGTCTGGAAGTATATCTTTGAACCATTTATCCATATGTTACAACATTTCATGTTACAACTCTCTCGTTCTAATAACTTTAGTTTTTAAGTCCAGCTGCCGTATTACTTATATATACATAAAGGTATGAAACAATCGTCAAAATACAAAGAGGGAATCCTCGCTTCGGCTCGATATTTTACAATAACGCGCCAGTTTTAAAAAGGACCTTCGCTTGTCCTCGTCTCAAAAATGATTTCCCTTCATTCCTATCTAGTTTATACGTACGAACAACAAATATTTATTGACGAAATTCAAGATTATTCTCGACGACACATCCAACTTTCCTCCACTCGTGCCCATTCAGGAGGTCAGCCGAACATATTTTGCTTCGCGCTATTTCATTGGTCGGAAAGATTTTCGGAACTTTTTTAGCTTGTTCTTCGCTATGCACGGCCAATCCATTTCGTATCGAGAGGCCTATTAAGCGGGAGTTTTAAATAAGAATAAAAGAATACAAGTTTCAACAAAAATACTGTTATTTTGGCAAAACTTTCAAAGAACAAGCACGAGATGTACACGGCAGATTAAATCTAGGACTCTGTTGATGACCATTTTTTTCTTCTTTTTTTTTGGAAAAGGGGGGGGGGAGAGAGAATAGATGATGTTGTTAGGTATAGATTGGTTTGTTGTTGAAGATTCAAGCAGAAAAGCGAAGCTGGTTGTTTCCTTGTATGTTGTTGGATTTTGTTTTATGTACAATATACATGATGTACATTTACCTATATCCATTCTTTTTTTCAGGTAAATAACATAATTAGAACTGTTCATGAGTACTAGTATCACAATAAAGTTTAATCTTTAATTCTTTCTGTAGCTGAAAGAAATATTATAAAAATTCTGGTTTGAACAATACACACCTAAAATTGTGGATGTAAAAAAAAAGGGGGGTGGGGGTAATTACTCACAAAAATGTTTTTGTACCTAGACACGTATTATTTTTGGGTCTAATGTACTCTTTTTTTGGGGGGGGGGGGGGGGGACACAATTTGTGTTGTATTTTTTTATTGGTTTAATGAAACATGAAGTACTAAAAATGCACACCTTCATGTTTTACTTATTTTGACTGTTTAAATCAAAACTGGGCATCAGAAATTGCATTAAGAGGGGTTTTTTTCTTGTTTTTTTATTATTATTTTTTTTTGGGGGGGGGGCATTAATTATTTGTGATGAGCCTAGGTACAAAAATGTTGACCCCCCCCCCCCCCCCCCCCCCCATGTAAATTAAAGAATATTTTGATCTTTCCTATGTTTTTTGCAAAGGCCATTACAGTTGGAATTTTACACGTATGTCCCTAAACAGAAAAGAAATACAAAGAGTAGTTATAATCCCTTTAATGCCTAAAATTTCTTTTGAGGCATATTTACATATACCTGTTTCTAAGGCAGAAGAGGGGAATTATGAAAGCTACAATTTACAAGGGGTTTACTTATGTATACTGTCTTTGTGTTGTTGCTGGGATAGGGGTTGAGGAGCGTTAACTCATTTTTATTTTTTGACAAGCCTAAAAAGGAGATTTTTTTGCTTTATGATAACTAGTGTCCCTTTCTCTCTGATCTTTTCAGTGATCAAATGGTCATCCGTCAAAATTTATGTTTGAAGTGCATTTTTCCATTTCAGACAATATTCTTACCATGTCACTAGGTTCGTCATTTTTTTTTCTGGTGCCTACATAACACATTGGCCGAAAAGGTTTACTTTCCACTTTTATTCTTATTTAAAACTCCCGCTTAATAGGCCTCTCGATACGAAATGGAG
This sequence comes from Bathymodiolus brooksi, assembly GCA_963680875.1. NCBI lineage: Eukaryota > Metazoa > Mollusca > Bivalvia > Mytilida > Modiolidae > Bathymodiolus > Bathymodiolus brooksi. The sequence continues at coordinate 63,473,619 of OY804585.1, read as the reverse complement.
TGGCCGTGCATAGCGAAGAACAAGCTAAAAAAGTTCCGAAAATCTTTCCGACCAATGAAATAGCGCGAAACAAAATATGTTCGGCTGAACTCCTGAATGGGCACGAGTGGAGGAAAGTTGGATGTGTCGTCGAGAATAAACTTGAATTTCGTCAATAAATATTTGTTGTTCGTACGTATAAACTAGATAGGAATGAAGGGAAATCATTTTTGAGACGAGGACAAGCGAAGGTCCTTTTTAAAACTGGCGCGTTATTGTAAAATATCGAGTCGAAGCGAGGATTCCCTCTTTGTATTTTGACGATTGTTTCATACCTTTATGTATATATATATAAGTAATACGGCAGCTGGACCTAAAAACTAAAGTTATTAGAACGAGAGAGTTGTAACATGAAATGTAACATATGGATAAATGGTTCAAATATATACTTCCAGACAAAGATCCATACCATAATCGCGGGAGGGACCAAATGAGGAAAAAGGGGGGTCCGGACTTCAAGTGCCTGTGTTACTTCCCTGTCGAAACCCATGTAATGACATTTCTGTCGGAAAGAGATTTATATCTTCGTAATACCACGGATAAAGAATTCATCGAGGATACTATACTTAGTCTTATAGATTATAATATGTTTTGATACCTTCAACCTTGTTAATATATTACAAATATGATGTTCTGTCCTTTTTAAAATGTATACTCCCTTCCTATGGTACCGCACGTTCTATGATACCGCGGTATTTATTTTGTTCCTATGCACTGCAGCGCCACCTGCCGGTTTTTCTATTTATATATTCATAAACACAACAGTCACATTTATCGGATCGTCTGGTCATTCTGTCCAAATGTCTTGAATTTTTGTAAATACACGTATTTTTATCTTTTCCTTAGAAATAGCGGACATTTTTATTTTACCCTGATACCATGCTTTGTAAAATGTCCAATAATTAAACCATGGTTGTCATAATTCGTCTGCTATTTTTTAGAAATGTCGTCCGTTTGTTTACGTTTCATTTCAACCCGATTTGGGATTTTTGGTGCTATTTTTAGTTACTTTCTAGACCGACAAAATTGATGGAAAAATTAAGCTATGCAAACATATTAACCAACATAACGTTACATCAAATTGACTCAACTTCGTTACATTTGTTATTTCAAAGAAATTTTACTTTATTAAATGTGATAAATTATCAAGATTTTCTTTATGGTATAAGTTTGCCAGATATTCACCTTGATTTACTGTAGTATTTATAAACGATGTCTTGATTTGTCAAACATTGTGTCCCATAACATTAATTTTGCAATTACCGCGATATCATAGGAAACCATTTCTGGGAGGTACATCGGCGTTGTCATAGGGAAAAGTGGCGACGTATTTTTAAACAAATTCAAAGAATAAAATGAATTGTGGGGGAAAATTGGTTTCTACACCGGGGAATAAAATATAACATTTTTGGATTAATTCCGAAAACTAGTTACGTTACACAGACGTTAAACATTAAGTACCGCGGTACCATAGAACCCCAGGCTATTATAGATTATTTATTCATTGGTAATACAATATGATGGGATTCGATATCCCCTTATTACGGTATTGTGTTAATTGTGGAATCCATTTAACTGTCACTAAAAAGGTCAACACATCATAATGAGTAGAATTTAAAAAGCCAACAGGTAAAATGTAAATTTTTATTAAATTACAGCTTTCAATATTGACAAACGAAAAAATTCCTCATTTGAACATGTCTGGTCGTCTTCATGAAAATATTCGACATTCCTCGTTGGGAAAATTCAGGCTGTCTACCGTTCTATGATAGATACACCACAATCTCTTGTGTATAATCAGGATACTTCTTACAAAGTTTCCTTATAGCCACGAAGAGTGTTAATATTCTCACGAAATTTACAACACCGTCATTGAATAAAGTAGAAACTATGCGATCATACATTTGAAAAGTAGTTTCATCCATTTTCCTTCTCTTTTTTTTTCTGTATAAAATTAATATAAATCTGTTTATGGAGTAAAAAATCAAATTATTGCTCATCTTTTTTTATAGTCTTTTTCTTCACATCAGTGATTATACTGTAGGGGTACCTTAACTGTTTCATGAAACGATTTAAATCTGTTCTTTTCTTACAGTTCGTGATGACAGATACTTTCCAGTGTACTTAATATCAGGTATAAATATAACGGTATCCCTTCATATAGAGGTACCATAGTTCATGGGACCCTCCATTAAAATAAGTTATAATTAAAAGGGTCTAATATTAGAACGGTATCTATAAAAAGGGGGTATCATAGCTCATGGAACCCTCCTTAATATTAGCTATAAAATAGAATTGTCTAAAATTAAAACAGTATCTATAACAAAGGGGGTACCATAACTCATGCCAGGGTGGGGGGAGGGTCCCTGTCTACTCCATATGTAGTTAGGGAATCAGACAATATGGGCCAAGTTCCTTATAATTTCGACCCATAATATTTTGGTAGATGAACTTAAAAGTCGTCAACATTTAATCACCGAAACAACGGCGCAACGATTCCTTTTGAAGTTTTCTGTACAACTCTTACCATTTTTCAGAACGCTAACAACCCATATAAAATATTCACTAAATCTAACTTTGCTGGAGTAATATCAAATATAAAATTATTTTTATTACAGTAAAATATTTAATTTAAATCCTAGATTTACTTGTACTCACCTCTATTCCGGAATGAAATTTTCTTCCTGTTTCTTCCGGGAGCCAGTCGAAAAGTAGTACGTAAATACAAAATGAATTCCTGCATTGTTAGATAAAAAATAAACCCTATTAGATACTGTAAAATACTGAATGTCAGCAGAAACCTACAGATTTTATGATAATTTTTAAGCCCATATTTGATGACCTTGTGGTTTTAAATAAAAAAAATGATTGTATTGGAAAGAATTTGTGTTCAATCGAAAGTGAAAGTAAAAACCGGCATGATTTTCCTAAACATTATATTTGTTTAATTTTTTTTTTCACTTTATTTCTTTGTACAACATCAGAATAATTTTTATAAATTTGAATTTAACTGCCTTTCTAAAACCAGGATATGGGTTCATATTTATAGGCTGGAAGGCATATTTTTTTTTGGAAAATTTACATTTTATGAAAAAAGTGACCCATCTTTTTCTTCACCTTTTCTTTTTATCAAATATTCAAAAACAACATACTAAAAGCATACTATTCATGTTAACATTAAGAATATGAAGAGAATGGGGCATATTTTCAAAAAGAAAAAAATATGGGGCTTAAATAGAGGTACCCTCATACGTTTTTTTATGAAAAATACACTAAAATGTAAGAACAATAATTTTTTTCACAATTTTCAAAGTTTTGCCGTCTCTGAAATATAAATACATAGTTAATGTGCAAACAGCAATTACCTCAATAATTATAATAATGGATGCTCATTACATTCGGTTTACATCTTTATGAAAAATGTATTTCTTATTTGTCTGGTAAATTTTCAAAAATGTGCAGCAATAAAAAAAGGCACTATGATTTCAAAGCATACCCTTTTCCAGATATCCTTATACCCTTAGCATACTGGACAATATATGCTTCCATTTTAAATTAAATGCCAAAAAGGGGGGATTAGTTTTGCCACCCTCAACTTTTCAAAGTGGGGAGGGCTATTGCCCCCAGCTTCTCGCCCATGAAGTGGTATTAGTGAAGTTCGAACTGCAGACTCATACGGAACACCTGGGTTCATGTCGGTCCGGATTTTTAGTGGTGTTTGTGTTGCTAAACTTCACGTTTCTGTGTATTCGTAATTTTTTGTTAGCCATTAAATATTTGTATTTTTGCTATGTTATATCTGTATATTTATATCATATATGTTATTGAAGTAATATGTTGACCCTTTAAGAATATTTAACAATAAAGGTATAGCTCTCAGTCTGTCGGGTAAACAATTGAAGATTCTCAAATCGGAAGTTGGATTATGTATTTTTTTTCCGCGAAATTCTCTCCCTTTGATGTCTACACACCTTTATTTATTTTTTTAAATAAATTATGTCAACGCGGATAAATAATAGAAGTAACTTGTAATTTATGTTAAAATGATGTGGAATTTGCTAAAAATAAAAACAAAAACAAACGCTCAAAAAATAATAACAACAATAACAAACACGTTATATAATCGGCCCTAAGCAATAAAGCACGGTTACTCGGGGACATGATACCCCTTTTTTCAACTACATAAAAATGTATCGTATCCTTCAGGTCTTATTTTCAGTTAAATCAAACCTTAATCTGACATATTTCCTAAGAAAATGACAAACTGTAGTTTTAACAGATAGATATATAAATCGTAAATTGATTTTTTAAACGACAGTTTTTTGGCATTATTAAACCGGCGTTTTACGTTTGCGCTTTTTGGCATATCATTTCCGCTTTTTTATTTTTACGTTTGCGCTTTTTTTTATATATCATTTGCGCTTATTTATTTTGACTCATTTGCGCGTACCTCTTCCGTCCGCCAAATGTATTGTTACATCTGTTGCCCCCTGCTCACCAACGGGTAGGTGGAAGTAGGATTTTGAGCAGGATAAAATCCGAGTTAACACTACTAAGATATATACAGCACTAAAAATGTTCAATAGAAACTCTACTAAGTTCTGTACAGCACTAAAAATGTCCAATAAAAATCACTAAAAACTGGCACTATATCGATAACCAAGTGACCGTACATACTCTGATCTGTCTATTTCACCAGACAGCAGCTTATTATACTGTCTCATCAGAAACTGATGCTTCTCCCGCTCTGTGCGTCTTGTAAGAAACTGTGTATCACTTCCTCTTATTTTTACATAGCTAACAGACTGAAGTTTCTGCACAACATCCCTGGAAACAAAAATTGTTGGATGGGGAGAATAAAATTGTTCGTTCAGATTTGCATGGTAGGATTCAGCGGCATTGTTCGTCCTTTTTTCATCGGAGGGAATCTCTGCCCACAAAGAAGGTGGAAACTTCGAATCATTAGATACGTAGTTTTCCACAAGATAATCTGCGAATGTAATGCACTTTTCACCATCTGGTGCTACAGACATCAGGTCTACGAAAATATCTTCTACTTCTACCGCATCGACAAAGTGTAGTCCAAAAAAACATTTCAACCACTTCCCTAATTGGCTTTCTGCATTTTTATACTCATTACTTAATCCTACAGATTGTATTTTGCCCCACCACGCTTGTGCTAAATGAAAGCGGCAACATTTAAGCTGTGCATCCGGAAAAATTTCTTTAAGCACATTATAGTTGAAAAAAGAACTTTGGACAATACACATGTACTTGAATGTCCCATCAACAAACATTTCTTGAAATGCACATATAATTAATTTACACTTAAGGTTTAATTGAGACTTAAATTGAATTGAGGTTTGTGCAACCCAGTCCAGAAATATAAATATATTCATTGTGGTAAATAAGTATTAAGATACAGAAACTTGAGAAAAAGAAAAATACTTTTCCCATAGTCGGTAACCAACTCCGATATCACGCCACGAAATAGCTGAAATACTGCTAATGTTGGCGTATCAATCAATCAATCAATCAATCAATCACACTCCGATATCGTCGACTAAAGAGGAGTGAAGAGTATCAGAATGTGATTAGCAGTGCGTTACCAACAACACTTGGGCTTTTCCATATTCGAACTACAATTTGTTTTTTGTTGGGTTTTTTTTGTCGTTGTTTTTTTTTTTTGGGGGGGGGGCTTTTTTGTTGTTGTTTTTGTTTTAAGGAAGACAAAGACAAGAAGGGCTACTTTCTATGTGTTATGTATTTTGCAGCATGACACGTAGTTCTTTTATCCTCAAGTAGAGAGTATCCGTGAATCATGTTTGCTTCCATGCAGGAAAAAAAGACTAATATTAGTACATTATTCATATATAATTTATTATTAAACAATAACAAGACACAATAACAAACAACAAGAGTAATATATGCACCAAACTTGAAAACACATAAATAAACATACAATACACAAATGTTCAAGGTTCATCAATGTAGCACAATATGAGAATGAAATGAGAGTCATTACTGTCTGTTTAGATGTACCGCATACGGTGAAAGTCCGTTGTAGAACTGCTGGCTATAATTAGGATACACAACATGTGGCATAGAGCCAAACCCATATATGTATGGTGATACAGGGCTGAACACTGGTGAAGCTGGTTTCTTTGGGTAGTTGATATATCCATGCTGGTGTGAAAGATGGTTTCCGCCACTGGTAGATGAACTTGGGCACGGCTTCCCGATGCCCATGAACTGTGTCATATCGATTTCGCCGAATTTGTTCATATTCTTTAACTGACGTTTTTCCTTCATTCTGCGATTCTGAAACCACCACTTGATTTGGTGCTGGCTGAGTTTTAGTCTCTTGACGAGTAAATGTCGTTCCTCAATGGGAAGATATTTGTTGTTGTTATAGTAAATCTCAAGCTCTCTCACTTGTGTGTTGGTGAATGTGGTCCTGGATTTCTTTGCTGGAAGATCATTGCTGATTTCGGAGTCATCGGAGGACGAGCTATGTGATGTACAATCGCTAGATCTTGAGTATGAAGAGCTCAAGCTGCTGTCTTCTGAAGTGGGATCGTCTGGTCGCTTTCTCTTCTGTGACATCTGGTGATTACCGTTATGTTTGGCGATCGGTCGTGTAACTGGAGTGCTAGTCATCGTCATCATAGATAGCTCTGTTGCAGATGTAAATGAGCCACTTGTGTTGTATATACTCGTACTGGTCGACTGGTTATAATTATAGATTACTGCGTTCTTTTGGTACAAGTTTTCATTAGGTCTGCTACTCTTTGCAAGTTCTTCAATGCTGAAGGACATCTTAACGGGTTCATCTGTATACTCCATTAAATTACAATATGGAATTATATAAACATAGAACTTTTCGTTGTAGAATCAAATTCACTATATAAGAACACGCTGTCACAGTCATCTTATATACCTTCTATACTGAACACTTCTCAAACGTCATAATTATGACTAGCAAAACATAATTGTATAACTGATTAATAATGAGTATGTCAGTTACTTAGATGATCAACGCTGTCAATCATTAAAGATGTCAGTATGATTATGTACTAACAATACTGAAGCAAATTGTTTAATTAAGTCCGATTTCTTTACAATTAGTTCAGCTTACGGTTGTTTTAAATTAATTACAAACTGGTTTAATTAATTGTCAACAAATTAAGCGTTTTCATAAATTTGATGTCGATGTCACACAAGCTCACCAATCGGCAAACCTCGTGTGAATTCGTTGCTCTTCTTCGACGAAGGAACGGAATCTGCCGAATTGCGACAAGTGGCAAGCTCACGTTTCGTATACGATGTGAGTCACGATGAGACAAGACAATACAATTGTTTATTCTATAAAAATCATAGTAAGTACATTGGTACAAGGAATGAAAATACAAAACATTATATATACATATAAATGTGTGTACATGACAAGATTGCAAAATAATATACACAATTGTATTACAGACTAACCTGAAAGACCTGTTAGTGAATTTAATACATTAAATTTTTTTTATAAATATTCTTTTTAATTTATCTATATGTTTTTTGTGTAATAATTTTAAAATTATAAGGGAACATTAACTCTATTCCAGTAAAATGTATCCAACTTTTTATTCGTTTGATTTGATCATCTAATGATTTGCAACTCAGAAGAAAAAGGAATTTATCTACTAATGCCTGTCACTGGCATGTATTACAATTTCTGCTTTGTCTCTCTACACCGATCTATCTACCTGTTCCTATTGGTAAATCTGTGAAGTTACCAGTTCCAAATCTGCAAAATATAATCCTTAAGAAAGGGTATAAAAATTGTACACAAAAAATACCGCGAAATATTGTCAATGACGTTATGGAAATCGTGATCGGAATACATTTGCAGCTATTCAGTATGTAAGTGCATATTGTTTTACTCCCTGTGAAAAAAAATCCCCATCTGCCCAATAATTCTCATAACATAAATAGTGAGTGGTTGTTGTTTAACGCCAACCCAGGAATTTTCCCGCTATATCATGGCGAGAACAAGTTAATTTTCAGTGAGATAATGACGATGTCCGCTTTGTTTTCATTTCAAATATTTTATTGATAAATCAATAGGATTGGATAACAGGCTATGCCTATACAAATCCTCTCCAACAACAAGATGGAACAATTTGAACACAATTTACATAAGACATAGAGCAATCTACCCATCATGTATACATGCAATTCATTTTAATTACCAAGCATAAACACATGTATATTAATAGCAGAATCATACAAACAAAACAAAAAAGATTTTTCCCTTTCTTTTCTTTTTTGTTTGTTAATAGGTATGATATAATATGTATATTAATAGCTTTGTACTAGACCAACACGCTTAGTTTGATTTTTGTAGTGCTAGCTCACTGAAACAACAGTCCGCGGGTACACATTTCGTTCCAATTGGGCACATTATTCTGATTCCAAGCAAACCAGTCGTTGCTCCTTCTCCTTACGGGAGAAGCAACAAATACCAATTTTATAGTTTTTTGTTTGACCTGATCAGGGCTCGAACCAGCGATCTCCCACACTCGCTAACCATTACACCACCGATGTGGTTTCATAACATAAATAAAATAAAGACATGACACCAAATAAGATAAATGTTATCATGTTTGACTGGGCGCACTACGTTTGAGCGCATTTTACCTGTGGTTTACCTGGGGAATTTAATATCTAAAAATGTGAAAAATAGAAATAAAAATATATACACTTTATTATAAAAGATTACAGCACTAAAAAACACATCATAAAAACATCATAGGATTTATTTTAAATGTTTTATGAAATAGATTTAAGAATGTTTAAAAATGTCTATAAAAGTAGCACTAAAATCTTACAAATCGGTTCTTTCGGAAAATTTCAACCCCATTGACTTCATGTAAGTTGCTCTAGAAATTTCTCCTGTCTCTAACCTACGGTATTATTCTAAGGAAAACGCAAGTTTTTCCTTCTCGGTGCGCCTGACTGTAGCGGGGTTGTCAAGACCTCGAATTTTAATGTATGTAGTTGTCTGTATTTGTTTTAACACATCAATGAATACATATATACATGGATGCGCAGAATACAACTGATCGTTGAAGCGACTGTGAAAGGACTCCGGGCCATTGTTAATGCGCTTAGCTGTACTGCAAGGTTTTGAAGCCCACATTGTAGGAGGATATTTTGAGTTTTCGTCCACATAGGTTTCTAATAAATAGTCAGAGAACTTAGAACATCGTTCATTTGTGGGTGCCTCTGGTATCATCTCCTCTACAAAACTGTCTTCGGTTTCATCAGGAGGCAGAAAGGGAAGTCCAAAAAATTGGGATAGCCATTTACCAATTTCACTAGATTTATCTTTGTATTCCTGTGCAAGACCAAGAGACTGAATTTTTCTATACCACGCTTGACCAAGATGAAACCTACAACCTTTAATTTCGACTTCCCTGAATTCTTCTCTTAGAAGGTTAACCATTCCAAGTTCAAAATCAAGATTTATTGTCTTCGGCTCAAATTTTTATAACAATTTCTTTTTTTCTCTCAGGTAAATAGCTAAAGTAAAATGCGCTCAATCGTGGATTTTTTTGCGCTCAAACGTAGGATTTTTTGCGCTCAAATGTAGGACCAATGCGCTCAAACGTCGTACAACGGTTTAACTGTCTGTATTAATGTACTTAAATCACAGAATCCTTTCGATAGCAAATTCCAATACGCACGTAATGATGGAAAATGTTAAAAAAAAAAACTAATCACTAAGGTTGATATTAATTGCTTAAAACATATATGATTCTATATATAATAAAGTAAATGTTAGATGCTTTGACACCAGTCGCGCTGATTAATGAAATCTTCTCCAAAGTATGATATGAATACTTTAACTTCATATTTTACCTAACAAGAAGGTATATAACTAGACATTTAGCATGTAACAAATTACCCTATGATCAACCAGAGAGAAGACTAGACTTTAATATCAAGATTTGTAGAAAATACTTTATTGGTTTCATTAGGTGATTGTTCTAATTATCACTTATACTATTTTCATTTGTTTAAATTTATAATAAAATATTCAATTATGTTTCTTGAATTTCATTATTTTAAAAACAACATGAAAAAGTACTATATTCATGGAGTTAAAAAGACATCTTTCAAACATGAGTCTGTCCCCTTTAAGTAAAGTTTGAAAATACGAAAGGGGAAATCAGAAACCGGTAACCGAAGAACAGACAATACAATTACCAAACGAAAAGATACAAAATGACAAACAACAATCTACAAAATATTACACAGAATCTACTGTCTTGAGGCGTATAAAAATGACAAACAATAATCTACAAAATATTACACAGAATCTACTGTCTTGAGGTGTATAAAAATGACAAACAATAATCTACAAAATATTACACAGAATCTACTGTCTTGAGGTGTATAAAAATGACAAACAATAATCTACAAAATATTACACAGAATCTACTGTCTTGAGGTGTATAAAAATGACAAACAATAATCTACAAAATATTACACAGAATCGACTGTCTTGAGGTGTATAAAAATGACAAACAATAATCTACAAAATATTACACAGAATCTACTGTCTTGAGGCGTATAAAAATGACAAACAATAATCTACAAAATATTACACAGAATCTACTGTCTTGAGGTGTATAAAAATGACAAACAATAATCTACAAAATATTACACAGAATCTACTGTCTTGAGGCGTATAAAAATGACAAACAATAATCTACAAAATATTACACAGAATCTACTGTGTTGAGGTGTATAAAAATGACAAACAATAATCTACAAAATATTACACAGAATCTACTGTCTTGAGGTGTATAAAAATGACAAACAATAATCTACAAAATATTACACAGAATCTACTGTGTTGAGGTGTATAAAAATGACAAACAATAATCTACAAAATATTACACAGAATCTACTGTCTTGAGGTGTATAAAAATGACAAACAATAATCTACAAAATATTACACAGAATCTACTGTGTTGAGGTGTATAAAAATGACAAACAATAATCTACAAAATATTACACAGAATCTACTGTCTTGAGGCGTATAAAAATAACAAACAATAATCTACAAAATATTACACAGAATCTACTGTCTTGAGGCGTATAAAAATGACAAACAATAATCTACAAAATATTACACAGAATCTACTGTCTTGAGGCGTATAAAAATAACAAACAATAATCTACAAAATATTACACAGAATCTACTGTCTTGAGGCGTATAAAAATGACAAACAATAATCTACAAAATATTACACAGAATCTACTGTCTTGAGGCGTATAAAAATAACAAACAATAATCTACAAAATATTACACAGAATCTACTGTCTTGAGGTGTATAAAAATGACAAACAATAATCTACAAAATATTACACAGAATCTACTGTCTTGAGGCGTATAAAAATGACAAACAATAATCTACAAAATATCACACAGAATCTACTGTCTTGAGGCGTATAAAAATGACAAACAATAATCTACAAAATATTACACAGAATCTACTGTCTTGAGGCGTATAAAAATTCCACCCAAATGAAATCTAAATTTCCGCCCAAATGAAAACAAACCCCAACAATTTTGGACAGCCGCCAAGATGCAATGCGGCTAGTTTGTTAATACACCCATTATATTATGCTGACTAAAATAATGTGACTTTTATAAATATGTATGATAAGCTTTTGAGGAAAATAGCGCAAAAAAAAATCTCCCTCTTAAGGTGTAATACCACTAATTAATTTCTTTAACATTTTCTACCAAATTTGTGGTTTTTTTCAAACCTACCTCGCCATTTTATCTTAAGTTTAACCTTTCCAAGACCATATATTTTCTGAAACGTACAAGATTCCTCTACGTTCTGTCAAAATATCAGGACATGTTTATAATCTTGCAGTGAAATGCCAGGCTACGGAAAACACCCACTCGGTAATCCTCCATAGAGGTATTAAAATACAACTAAATCCATCAAATTTTGGCTCAAAATAATCCCTATATATTTAACTTCAATGATCCATTTTAATTGTTCGATTCCATTCAGTAGTTTTCACAATACTACAAGGTGAAAGGAACTGATTTTATTGTCAATATCGATACAATTGGATTAGGAACAAGTTTTTACAATTTACTAGTCTCTCTCCATACAAATACATTAATAACATAAACAAAACAAATGACAGCAAATGTACAGGTTATATCAATTATAATTAGTAAATTAAGCAAAATTATGTCAAACTAAGTGTACATATTAAATATTGTTTTAATATTTAACAGCAGAAGAAAATAAAGGGAAAAAAAGGGATGTGTAAAACTAATAAATTGTGTTGAGATGATATCACGGTTGGGGATAATTAATTATTAAATCTACAAATTTGTCGAATAAATTTATGCACTAATTTGAACAATAAAGTATTCAATTCCTCGCTAATTTCGTTACATCCAAAGAGTATATAGTCTATAGAGATGGGAACAATGCTATAAACAGAGAAGTTCTATCGTGTTGATAAAGTGGACATTCAAGAAAAAATGAATAGCATCCTCAAATAAATGACCACATATACAACATGGATCATTCTTCAAATTTACTCTATATAAATCGGCATTAAGGCCACTACATCTATGTCTTAGCTTAGTATGTATTATGTTAGTTTTCCTATCGCCAATATTGTAAAATGAAGTCACAGTAATTTTGACAGGCTGAATGCTTTTATTAAATTTGGAAAAAGTGGGTAGAGATTTTACACTATCAAGTAAGAAATTCCACAACTTTATAGTGGAAGGAAAGAAAGACTTGGAGTTAGCTTTTTTCTTTAAAGGGGACTACTTTTGTATATGTTCTCAGCTCTGATTGGTGAATTAGTGGTTTGACACCTAAAGAGGTTCAATCTCCCTCTTAAATTTTCTAGATCTCCATCTCGTTCACTTTTAAAAGATCAGATGTATGGCAATCTGTTATATATTGCCACAGCATACACACCAAGTTCTCCTGTATATCATGAAATAGGGGTTACTTAATGATTTGCAAAATTTTAGAGGCACTCTCAATAATATTTATATCACTCCACATGCACTTGTGGCACGGAATTACCACATCTTTTTCTAACTTTCCATTTCATTTCCAATACAAATTTTATTATTTCATCTCTTTTTCCTTTATTTAATATGTTCGTGTCCCGATATATCCTTACGATTTTATGGCAACAGCAATTTATATGTGTCGACCTTCTATATACTCTTATCCAGGGGCGGCGCACCCAGCGCGCGCCCCCCTAAAATTGGAAAAAATATGATTTTTTGGCGTAAAATCGTGATTTTCCACACGAAATACCCCAAAAAATATTGCGCCTCCCTCCGCAATTGGAAAAAATATGATTTTTTGGCGTAAAATCGTGATTTTTCACACGAAATACCCCAACAATTTTCGCTTAAGTGCGCCCCCCCCCCCCCCCCCCTAACTTGAAATCCTGGATCCGCTCCTGCTGATCATCCATATACATGTGGATTCCAAGTGTCATAGTGACATAATGACTGTAAATGCGTGGTGTTGTGGTGTGTAGGAGTGCGCCAATTACGGTCCAGCACCTCCGACTTCGGCACTCAGGGTTTCTGTTAGGGTTACCTCTCCCTTAGCTTCTGGTATAAGACCTTTCCTGGAAGCACAAGAGGAACTTTACAGGTCCCAAACTGGATTTATCATCGGGGTTTTCTCCTGAAGCCTTTCCCATAAATGGGTATGCCGCAAGGCAGCGGAGGTTTGATAATGGAGTTTCCCTCTACATCCACAAAACAGTGGAACTATTTATCTCATAGCTGGGAACTAGGTTTGCAGACACCAGGTCATATCCACACACCGGTGGGCCATGCATGACGTGAATCTAGGGGCCTAGTTTCCTCCGAGACCTTGTGGTTCTACCTGGAGCCGCCCATCCAGTTACCATCTACCACCTCGAGGAGGTTCCCATATCTGGGCCACATTATTCATAGGTCTCACTGTATGAGAGGCTATAATTGGCGAGGAATATTTACGCATTCGGCTCCCCTTTTCACAGCAAGCTGCTAGCCAATGGAGAATGTGACAAGCACACACACACACACACACACACACTGTGCGCATCAATACAGTCATGTTGGTAGACATACATGTGGATGAATAAGAGTTAAGAAAATAAATATGTAAACAGAAAGTTAGATAAAAAGAGGAGATACTTCCCCAGTCTGCAAAGTGACGTTGGTCCAACGTCGGTTAACGGTCGTCTCTGACGTTGGCTTGACGTCGAATGCCAACTTTGGTCCGTCGTCATTTTGCTCATCGTGTCGACGTTAGCGCGACTAATTGGCTCGACGTTGGCCCGACGTTGCAATGTCTTATTTTCAATGGTTTCCCGACCAATATCCAACGTTCAAATACTGTGCATTGGTCGGCAAGACGTCTGCCCCAACGGTATGTTTGATCGTTGGGCCGACGTCAAATCAGTATAATCCAACATCTTTCTTGTATAACCACAAAGCAAACCATCACCTTATTTGTAACATTTAGTGTACACACAAACGTTAGGATGTATTAGTCTTGTATGCCTTTCTGATTCGTGTAGTACTTAGCTTGTTCAATACTTATTGAATAACGGTACACTGCCGTCACTTTACTCCAAAAATGAGAACAATTTTTATGTCGTTTGTCTTACTTAATCTTTTTAGGAGGTTAATACTCCTTTTACTCATTTATAAACGTTAAATTATTACTAGGGGGCCCGGGTGGCTCAATGAGTTAGGTCGTTGGATCTAACAACTCATACAAGCCTATCACCAATACGGAGTAGGTTCGCGCCCGGCTTTGTAAATTACAAAAAGGGTGCACTCGACTCGCAGCCGCAAGTGATAAAGTTTACCAGTTGCTTGCCCATGGTCGGTGGTTCTCTCTGGGTACTCCGGCTTCCTCCACCACTAAATTTGGTCGCCATGATATAGCTGAAATATTGTTCAAAGTGGCGTTAAAACACCAAAAATCAAATCAAATCATAAATTGTTAATATCAATTCGGAAACCCTTTATAATTAATGTGCCATTAAATGAGAAGAAAGCACAGTTATGCATTTTTATTTACATGTTCTTGCCTTCCGGCCGCCGTTTCAGCCAGTTTTTTATTACACCTTCAATGCTGTCATCCGTTTCGTTTTAAGTCGTGTTGTTCTTTCGTACTGCAGCTGTAAAATAAGAAAATAGGATTTAGAAAAGATATCAAATGTATCTGTTAAACTAGCGATGGTTAAACTCGATAAATTAATGTAAAATGAAATGAAACATGATTTAACAAAAAGAGGTTAGGGATTTTTAACTTTGAACACTGCTCTTGGAAGGCAAATTCAAGCAGATTTAGTTTTTTAAATCAGCAAGGCTTCCATTGACGAAAACATTCTTTAAATAGCGCAGGTTTTATTAGATTTTTGACACTTCTAGCTATTGTCTCCACGCTGATCAAATCAACCTTGCATGTTTTGTAAAGGTGTAAAGATTCAAAAAGTAACAAACTGGTTAGGGAATTATTTTTACCTTTTACGATGCTGCATACATTTAGTGCCTCGAATGATTTTTTAACCCCTTTCCCTTTCCAGTTCAGGGTGATGGCAACATCTGTGGTCATCAGGGCGTTCAGAATCCGTCTCCCACAATCTCTTACATTGTCTCCACCAATTCTACCCAAATAGCTTATCTACAAAGTACCATAATTGTTACTAGGATATTATCAGAAAATGATTTAAAAAGATACAGTTGCAGTATTGATACAAATTTGTTCTGATTTGTTTTCTAAAAATGTTCAATGACATTGAATGTTCAAATAAACTAAACATTAGCTACGATTTTGACCCAAAAAAAATAAATGTTTTGGAAATTGGTAAATAGCTTTACAATGATGAAATAAAGGTAACTATTTCACATTAAGCAGCTTATCGTACCACTTTTCGCCTTTTGAGAACGAAAATTACCATCGATTTATTCCTTGCAAGCAAATAATTTGAAGTCGCTTTCTCTGTATGCAACTGACCTTACTAGTGACAGGTCAAAACGAATAATTTGTATTTTGTCGCTTATTATAAAATATAAGACATTCATCTACGAGAATAAAAATAAATTTGAGTTAAAATATCATAACTATTATGTGTGCAGCCTCACTACATGGCCAGTGCTTTTAAACCGTTTACCACGAATTACGTTTACATGAGTAATCATTAATCACTTTAAAATATTCTCACAGGTATATTTTATATTTGATACACAACATCTGGGGATTTCGTGTAAAGCAAGATCAACATCTGTTCGGTTTGGGATAAAGTTACACATACAAATATATACACAACATACACATTGACTATAATATAAATGCTTAGACAGCATCCAATTGACCTCTTAAATATTAAATTGCATTAATTCCCCGAGATTCCTTCATAAATATGGTTGCTATGGCAACCTTTTATGTATCTGACCTCTTCCCTTAGTATTAAACAATATATTCTATCAGCTAAACTATCTTGATCATTACACACACGCAATAAAACTCTGAAGCATTAAATTTCATGTTTGACCTTTGAGACGGTTACATTTATATAGCAATAAACTTTGAAGAATGTGACCCACCAGATTTATATTTTAGTAAATTGTAACTGCATAATCGCTCTCTGAATAATTTCAATTTCATAAACAAATTTGAAAAATAACGTATCAAATTCAAAATATCCCTAAAAGTTTTATAAAAACTCTCGATTTAAATTTCTATTTAAAGTTGTATTCAGAAGGGGGAAGTGTTGCAAATTAACTTCGCCTTTCTTAATATATTACTTAAATTTTGACAAAAATAGGCTATAATTAACCCATTTTTAGCTCACCTGGCCATAGGCCATGTGAGCTTTTGTCATGGGTAAGCGTCCGTCGTCCGTCCGTCCGTTAGCTTTTCACATTTAAATCTTCTTCTCTGAAACCGCTGAACAGAAATAAGCCAAACTTGCCAGAAATGTTCACTGGATGGTCCTCTACCAGATTTGTGTTTTTGGTGCTGATTTGAAATCCAACATGGCTGCCAGGGTCCATAATGTGTTCTCATTGGCTGAAATTTTAAAAATCTTCTTGTCAGAAACCACTAAGTCAATTGATTTGTGACTTTGCAGGAATGATCATTGGGTGGTCCTGTACTAAAATTGTGAATCGTTTGCCGATCGGAAATTCAAGATGGCCGCCATGACTCGACTTAGTTTAACATTGGACCCTATGGGAATTTCACATTTTCATCTTTTTTTCTGAAACCACAAAACAGATTCGAACCAAACTTGGCAGAAATGTTCATTGGATGGTCATATACAAGATTTTTGTTTTTGGCGCTGATCGGAAATCCAACATGGCTGCCAGGGCCCATAATGTGTTCTGATTGGTCGAAATTTAAAAAATCTTCTTGTTAGAAACCACTAAGCCAATTGAATTGTGACTTTGCAGGAATGATCATTGGGTGGTCCTGTACCCTTGTGAATCGTTTGCCGATCGGAAATTCAAGATGGCCGCCATGACTCGACTTAGTTTAACATAGGACCCTATGGGAATTTCACATTTTCATCTTTTTTTCTGAAACCACAAAACAGATTTGAATCAAACTTGGCAGAAATGTTCATTGGATGGTCATATACAAGATGTTTGTTTTTGGCGCTGATCGGAAATCCAAAATGGCTGCCAGGGCCCATAATGTCTTCTGATTGGTTGAAATTTTAAAAATCTTCTTGTTAGAAACCACTAAGCCAATTGAATTGTGACTTTGCAGGAATGATCATTGGGTGGTCCTGTACTAAACTTGTGAATCGTTTGCCGATCGGAAATTCAAGATGGCCGCCATGACTCGACTTAGTTTAACATTGGACCCTATGGGAATTTCACATTTTCATCTTTTTTTCTGAAACCACAAAACAGATTTGAACCAAACTTGGCAGAAATGTTCATTGGATGGTCATATACAAGATTTGTGTTTTTGGTGCTGATCGGAAACCCAACATGGCTGCCAGGGCCTATAATGTGTTCTGATTGGTCGAAATTTTAAAAATCTTCTTGTTAGAAACCACTAAGCCAATTGAATTGTGGCTTTGCAGGAATGATCATTGGGTGGTCCTGTACTAAACTTGTGAATCGTTTGCTGATCGGAAATTCAAGATGGCCGCCATGACTCGACTTAATTTTAACATAGGACCCTATGGAAAAAATGTTTAAAAGTCTTCTCCTCTGAAACCAGTAAGTCAGTTTAAAGCAAACATGGGATGAATGGTCCTTAGGTGGTCAACTTTCAAAATTATGTCCTGTGACCCCGATCTCCATCCAAGATGGCAACCATCAGCGAACATAGTTTTAACATAGGACCCTATGGGAAATATATTTAAAAATCTTCTTCTCTGAAACCAGTAAGCCAATTTAAAGCAAACATGGCATGGATGGTCCTTAAGTGGTCAATTTTCAAAATTGTGTCCAGTGACCCTGACCTCCATCCAAGATGGCCACCTTCAGCAGACATACTGTAGTTTTAACATAGGACCCTATGGGAAAAAATGTTTTAAAATCTTCTCCTCTGAAACTAGTAAGCCAATATAGCAAACATGTCATCGATGGTCCTTAGGTGGTCAACTTCCAAAATTGTGTTCGGTGATCCCGATCTCGGTTCAAAATGGCCGCCGTCAGCAGACATAGTTTTAACATAGGACCCTATGGGAAAATTGTTTAAAAGTCTTCTCTTCTGAAACCAGTCAGCCAATTTAAAGCAAACATGGGATGAATGGTCCTTAGGTGGTCAACTTTCAAAATTATGTCCTGTGACCCCGATCTCCATCCAAGATGGCAACCATCAGCGAACATAGTTTTAACATAGGACCCTATGGGAAATATATTTAAAAATCTTCTTCTCTGAAACCAGTAAGCCAATTTAAAGCAAACATGGCATGGATGGTCCTTAAGTGGTCAATTTTCAAAATTGTGTCCAGTGACCCTGACCTCCATCCAAGATGGCCACCTTCAGCAGACATACTGTAGTTTTAACATAGGACCCTATGGGAAAAAATGTTTTAAAATCTTCTCCTCTGAAACTAGTAAGCCAATATAGCAAACATGTCATCGATGGTCCTTAGGTGGTCAACTTCCAAAATTGTGTTCGGTGATCCCGATCTCGGTTCAAAATGGCCGCCGTCAGCAGACATAGTTTTAACATAGGACCCTATGGGAAAATTGTTTAAAAGTCTTCTCTTCTGAAACCAGTCAGCCAATTTAAAGCAAACATGGCATGGATGGTCCTTGGGTAGTATACTTTCAAAATTGTGTCCGGTGACCACGACCTCCATCCAAGATGGCTGCCATGAGCAGACATAGTTTTAACATAGAATCCTATGGCAGTATGGGATTTGAATAGTAACTTAGACTCGCCTGAGCCTCTAGTTTTCAGTCACTACTTGCAGGATCTATCATCACTCCTATATTTAAAATAGCTGGATCACCACAAGCTAAATAAATCAAAAGCCATTTTGGTTATATAAAAATCTTACTCAGCCTTTTGTTTAAAAAAAAGTAGTCTTAATAAATCGTTGCTAACAAAATTCCATATAAATCAGTTACACGTATGACTTAAAGCATAAATAAAATTAAGAGATAACTTACATGAGTTTCTGCTAGCCGCGAGTCTCAAAATGAAAATCATAGTGGCGTATGCGGTTTAATTGGTCGCGCGGGAAAACCACAGGAATCAGTATCGATGTTGTTAATGATGATAAATGAAATCCCCACGTACTAGATTTCATTTCATGGCCGTAACGCAATGGAGGCAAATGAGGCAAATGCCTCACTTTTGAAACGGCAAGTGTAACCTATTGAAAGCAAATAAAATCTTTTTTTTTCTTCAAAATTTGTCTAAATTCACCCC
The DNA here is from genome assembly GCA_963680875.1 of Bathymodiolus brooksi. NCBI lineage: Eukaryota > Metazoa > Mollusca > Bivalvia > Mytilida > Modiolidae > Bathymodiolus > Bathymodiolus brooksi. The sequence continues at coordinate 63,453,607 of OY804585.1, read as the reverse complement.
TTTTGCCTCACTTTATTCAGACCCGGCCTACGGCCGTGCATTTACAATCATTGTTTTGTGTGTGTGTGTGTTTTAAATACGGGTTTTAAATCTAGAATTAAGATATAAACAATCATACGTCAAATATTCAAACCAAGCGTCGGCAAATAACCTAATGCCGACCGTTGTTTTGTCAAAGTTAACCCAACGTTGGTGAAAAGACGAGAACCCAACCGTTGGTCTGTCAAATATAACCCGACGTTGACGAGGAACCGAGAACCCGACCGTCGTTATGCCATATCTAGCCCAACGTCGGCTGAAGAACGGAAACTCGACTGTCGCTTTGCCTACGCTAATACTACGTTGGTTCAACGTCGTCAAGCCGACGCCGACCTACAGCCGACCATTACGACCTTTTATCGACGTTGGTTCGACGTCACCCTGTAGACTGGGTCCGTGTCACAGCTGCATGCGGACAAAACCGGCGGATGTTTGATCAGTGTATTTGTTTACGCTATTCTAGCTGTTCGTTTCTGTGTTTGCTCCCACGGTTTTTATCTTTTGATTTGTTGGGTCCCAAAGACAAGTTTTTTTTGTGGACATGAAAAATAGGTAACTTTTCTTCAAACTAACTTTAACCAAAATCAGATTATTTATGAATGCATCTTTCGGGTCAAATACATTTATATAAATTTCAGCGACGGAAATACATAGCTCTTCCTTTTTAATGTCAAATGTAATAAAACAGTTGTGGTTGGGGTTTATGGTGTTTAACGCCATTTTCAAAAATATTTCAGTTATATCAGTCGTGGCGGTTAAATCAGTAGTGTCAGTGAAAATATATACAATATGCTCTGAAACAGTTCATTTAAAAAATAAATAAACAGATAAAAAAAACCAGCATGAGCACACAAAACAGCAGAAAAAATTCTACATGCAAAACGTCAATAGTTTGAACCATCCCAGAACTATTCTAAAACTTTCTTAAGCCACTGCTCTCATTCTTCTCACATGCAAGAAAGGCATTACAACATTTTGTAACAGGTCTTCATATGTAATATTCGGCCTCTCAAAATGTTTTATATTAGCCCAGACGAAACGGCGAAGTGCTCTTTATTGCCCTTTTTTCTAACTTTAACAAAAATCACACTTCTGTACTTAAATATGTTTGTAAAATATTTTAGTTGGTAACAAAAAACAAAGAAAAATCTCAAGGTGCAAACAAAATCTTGACCGGAGCAAGGATTTATAAATCCTTGACCGGAGTATGAAATAATTCTGAAATAAGAGTTCAAAGTTGAAAAGTTAGATTTAGAAATATCCAACGAGTGTCACTTCCTATCAAATTTTCTCTATTTTCTATAATGAATTTAAGATGATAACAATTCCGAATTTCGTATATAATTGCCTCTAAGCAACAGTAAATTCATTATGACAAGACCATTAAAAATTCTGTTATAAGACGTACACGTGACTTCAAAGTTGAAATTTCGGTACCTGGTCAAATTTCTGGTCCAAAATTACCACTTTTAGCTACATGTATTAAACAAAATTGTTCTTTTTCTTTTTTTTAAACATTACCAATTAGATATTTTACGCAAGTTTAATAAGCTCGCTTCGTTAAGCGAGCTATTTATGACTGAAACATGGTAAAATTAAATCAATAAAGGAATAATGACGAATACCATTTACTTTGACTAAAACAGAAATCCTTATCATCCATACACTATGCCTATGAAAAAGTTTCACCACATCCGGGTTATCCATACCACTATGTCTATGAAAAAGCTTCAACACATCCGGGACATTCCGGGTAACTGCTTTTCGCGACACCCTCTAGACCGTATGAAAGATACGGTGTACGAAAGGTATCGAATACCGGAATCGCTGTTGCCTATATTGTTTCCTTGTGAAATAAACATAAAATTTAATTCAATATTCTTCTTCTTTGACGAAAATATACAAATTATTTGTTTGAAATGAATATTTAAAGAATTTTGTCTGTAAATTGAAACCGATAATTATCGAATCCTACACGGAAAGTAACGAGTCGCTAAAAATAACACGATTGCGCAACCCGATCGTCTGCTCTGGATTATTGCTAAAGCAAACGCAAGCTTATATTTATATTCGCTTAATCGCATCAGGTATTGATACAATACACAATTGCCCAAAATGTCTCAAAGAAAAACACTTTCAAAAGTTCCGTTGACCCCCCAATTTACAACAAATGGTCCAAAGTCCAATCGGAATAAAATCCAGGTGTTAAGCGGCCTTCCTGTTTGGATTATTTCATGGCGTCTCATTGACATTGGCGATACCACTTCATTTTTAACCTTTTCGAAGTTCTATTCAACTATATAATTTTATTCTACATTTACACATGGATCCTGGTGGTAAAATCTACACTATTGATGAGTTTAGATGTTGGAAAGTCGAGAATCTTGACGATCAGAGGTCTGACGAAAACAAGAACGAAGGGGGAGGGTACCGGGTCGTTTCGCCCCAGAAAGTGAGTCGATTCGCCCCACTTAATCGCTATTATATAATAATAGATGAAGTCTTTTTCGACAATTTGTTGGTAATTATTTATTTATTAGTTGTATACAAGAAATAATAATAACAACTGATATGTGTCATATGTCAACAACTAATTTGAAGCCATGCAGTACAAACAATACATATAAATTTATTACTGAATACTGTATTGTTCAAAGAAATTTTACAAATTTAAGCAGGTGTCAAACAATTTACTATATAATGATTTTATTGTCAATATATATATACAATTGGATTGGAAACAAGTTTTTACAACTTACTAGTCCCTCTCCATACAAATACAGTAATAGCATAAACAAATCAAATCATGACAGCAAATGTGCAGGCTATATCAATAATTAGTAAATTAAGCAAAATCATGTCAAACTAAGCATACATATAAATATTGTTTTAATATTTAACAGAAAAAAAGGAGAGGGGTGGTAAAACTAATAAATTGTGTTGAGTAACTTGAGATAATATCACGGTTGGGGATAATTAACACAGGCACTTGTTTCATTAAAAAAATATATGCCCCGGCCTCTTCCTTACTTCAAGGTAAACATCTGCACTTTACCCCTTCCCCACTTCGCCTCAATATTTTGTGATCCTTTCGCTGACCCAATTATATCGTTACAATCCCGAGATATTTCTCTTTTCGACTGCCACATTTAAATATAAATACCTCAGCGAAAGTCGCATTTTCTATTTTTCAGTCACTGAAACGGATACAGTCACTTCCGGTCCGTTCTAAATTGATTTAGAAACTAAAAAAAAAAGTGTTTTAAAAATCAAATGTCGGTAATTTGGAGTTGAACATATTTTTATAATCTGCATTGGAACAATTATCTGTATTTTAAAGGCTTACTTTACATTTGAGAGATGATCATGATGGCATTGTTACACATGGCCGGTCTAGAGAATTCCGAATGCATATGAAAAATCCAGTGCAAACCAGAAGTGGTTGTATCCGTTTCAATGTCTTAAATTTTCACCAAGCCACTTTCGCTGAATACTCTTGTCCAATTCGTCTGAGGGGGTCCCGGTAGGTATATTTAAATGTGGCAGTCGAAAAGAGAAATATCTCAGGAGTGTAACGATATAATTGGGTCAGCGAAAGGATCACAAATATGCGAAAAATATTGAGGCGAAGTGGGGAAGGGGTAAAGGGCAGATGTTTACCTTGAAGTAATGAAGAGGAGGGGGCATATATTTTTTGAATGAAACAAGTGCCTGTGATAATTAATTATTAAATCTACAAGTTTGTCGAATAAATTTTTGCACTGATTTGAACAATAAAGTATTCAATTCTTCACTAATTTCATTACATCCAAAGAGTATATATTCTATAGAGATGGGAACAATGTTATTAAAATAGTTAAACAGAGAAGTTCTATCGTGTTGATAAAGTGGACATTCAAGAAAAAAATGAATAGCATCCTCAAATAAATGACCACATACACAAATTTACTCTATAAATCGGCATTAAGGCCACTACATCTATGTCTTAGCTTAGTATGTATTATGTTAATTTTCCTATTGCCAATATTGTCAAATGAAGCCACCGGAATTTGGACAGCCTGAATTGTCAAACAATGAAAGTGAAGCCATACATAATATTAAACACGTCAAGAAAGCATGTTAATTATGAGGAAGACAAAAATAAAGTACCCATGAACAAGCCTTACAACATTCAAAATACCAATATTTGCAATGCTATTTTCCGTATTTCATTTTTTAAAGCACTATTACAATGGTATTTTCCATATTTCATTTTTTAAAGCACTATTACAATGGTATTTTCCATATTTCATTTTTTAAAGCACTCTTAATAAATGAAGGCGAAACGACCCGGGGCAAACGGGAATAGGGGAAAAACGACTCACGGGGCGAAACGACCCGGATTCAGGGAGAGCTGACACCAACGGCATTCAGGCTTGTGTTGTCGGCAGGTAAGTTAAACTTGCCTTTGGTGCCATCACAAGATTATGTTTTACAAGATAACAAGAGGTGCTACGACAAAATTTTGAGTGACTGGAATTTCAGACTCCGTTCATTGGGCTTCAAATGTATTCTGGTAGGCTTGATGAACATGATTGATGGTATGCAATTTTGGACACCAATTGTTTTTTACAGACATAAAACAGTTCTGGTTAGCCCATGGTTATGTTGCATTGACAAATGACATGCTGAAAGCCTATAAGGTTGCCCAGGTCTGAATATTTTTAAGTGGGTGGTTGCAGGAGGCATATTTCCTAAAGACGAAGTCGAACAACAACAACTTATGTATTTTAAGAACAAAGTGTTCATCATCACAGACACTGGATGACGACCCCCACAATGTATAGATATTGCACCAAAGAAGATGATGGTTTAACAGAAGGAGCTTATTGTTCTTGCACTGCAGGGTATGAAATTTATGCATATTTTTTTTTATTCTCTATATCGTGTCTATGTAGTGTCAATTCAGGACCATTAGATAATAACACTTAACAGAAGGGATTGCAACCAATCTTGGCTGAAATGTTCCTAACAAATTCATGACAAAATGTTGTAGTTACTATGGTGTCAATGAATCAGTACATTTCAATAATGTTTGAGAGATGTCAGTTCAAATCTCTCTGGAAGCTAATGATCTGCATACATATTAGGTTTGTCAACTACTAACAATTACAATACATGTATATACAATGTAGCTTCTATAGTACAAGGTAGTACGTTTCAATAATGTTGAAAAGATGTCAGTTCAAATCTGACTGGAAGCTAATCTATCATAGTATGGGTTTATTTTAATATATGCCTGATCATGTTGACTGCATTAACTAACTTGGACACAAGTCCCTAGCTTAATGAAAGTTTTGAAGAACTACTCCTTTTTCAATGCGACCGCAAAAATGTTGTGTAATAGTTAGCATGCTCACCTAGAATGTGGTAGATCCATGGGTTCTAGCCCCTGTCTAGTCAAACCAAAGATTATAATATTGGTAAGAATGCAGCATTAAGGAGTAAGAACAAAAACTGGTCGAGTCAGAATAATGTTTCAGAGTGGAACGACATATCTGTTGTTTCAATGAACTACATTTTGTAGCACTCTAAATATCCAACTAAGGGTGTTGGTCTTTTCATTTTTTGTATCTAAATGTGTTTCCTGTTGCTCATGCTTAAATAGTTTACACATCACATGTTATAGTTTATGTTTCTTGTTTAAAAATTCTATGAATAGAATGTTTTTGTCCCCCATATGAGTGTTGTTTTTCATGTATCATTATTGAATATTTTGGGCTTTGTTCATTTACCTGAGAAAGTCTTAGACAAATATTTTTAAATTAAAGGAGTTTTGAACCTTATTACATGTAGTATGGGGGTTTTTTGGGAGGGGGGGGGGTGGAACTTTTGTCAGATTTTATAACTTCTCAATTCAATAACTAAAGGATAGAGAAATTTGCATAGTGTCCTCCAATATTAACTTTTTGATGTTAAAAGCAATATAATTTTCATTCAATCATTAACTTAAGACTTAATCAGGGTGAGGGGAATGTTTTATTACCCATTCTTCAATGTTCCAGTTCATAGTTTTGTTATTTTACAACATTGTTATTATACATGTAGCTGACCTTTTAATAATGTTTTGTTTTTGCAATAAATATTTTCTTGTTATTATATTTGTTTAATTTTTGTGCTCTATAATTTACAAAAGTTATCCAGTTGAATCTTTTACAAAGTACATGTGCATGTACATATTTTGCCCAACCAAGACTGACTTGTTCCTGAATTTAACACTTTTTCCATACTAATCCTTATATGTTATTATTGGTCTCCTGACATTGGCATAAACAAGAAAGGATGGAGTGCCTCATGAACAGAAACCACACCATAATAATGTGCTTAACATACATGTAAGAATGGAACATGACTTAATGTATAGCCATGTATCAGGGCATACTATTTAACCCCTGTCTGTCCCTCCCTATAGTTTTGAGCTAGAGTTTTTGTAATATTTTGCAGTGTGTTTAATGTACAAATACTAAAGGTGTGCATTCTTACAGGATTTTGACTTCTAAAAAATCACAAAATGATATATAGTTGAACTAAGTCATTTTTAAGTTAGTAGTATAATAATAGTACATCTAAAGTGTCTTACACACACAGACTTTATACATTCTCTAACAAAAGGGGCACACCTGTTTTAAGTTGGGCCTTTTAAAAAGTTTTATTTGATGCTCCATAATATGATAATTTACAAATTGCATGTTTAATGTGATATAAATATGATAAACTATAAAACCATGCAGAAGTCTAACATAATGCCAACTTTAAAGCATTAATATTACAAAGCTGGTTTTTGTACGAATACCTGCCAGTCGCTTAGGGGGAAAAAAGACTTCTTTGATTTCCCTTTTTTATAAGGACCCCCCTTTTATAGGATAGTCGGACAACAAAATATACAAGATTTAGATTAATTTTCTTCAAGTTAATCGATAAGTACCCTCTAGGATGATATATTTTTATTTATTCTTGCAGGTCTAGGATGTTTTGTAAACAGTACTATTTGCGAGGTTGTGTCACAATATCCTTGGAAGTTGGAACTACTACATGTATTCTACTATGGCTGAATATTCACACGATCTCTCATTATTTTCAAGATCTATGGGATACATTACATGTAGTCATAAATTATTTTCCTAACCAACAAATTCACGAAAACTTCCTTACGACAGGGACGATATGTGCATAACTGCCACGATGAATAAACTGCGTCACTGTGTTTACAAATGCAATGACGTCTTGTTTACGTTTTTTTACTCCGATTGACCTTTGAACCATAATGGCGGCGGTAACGTGAAATTGCAATCGTAACTACTCGGCCATTCTCGCTACCCTGCAAATAACCTCGTACGTACATAGTAGAAATTCTCCTTAAATTGTTTGCCGGAAGTTAAGTTAAGTTAAGCCGCACAAAAATATAGTTCACGAAAATCCAATATGGAAGACATACCAAGTAAAATCTAATCATGCAAAACTAATTAAAACTTTAATTGAAATATAGAAATTGCTTAGAATATAACTTTATCAAACTTTCATGTAACTGACATGTGAAAAGTAGTGTGATTTATACGCCTAATGCATACAAGGTTATTTGCAGGGTAGCGAGAATGGCCGAGTAGTTACGATTGCGTGAAATTGGTAACCGATAATTATCGAATCCTACACGGAAAGTAACGAGTCGCTAAAAATAACACGATTGCGCAATCCGATCGTCTGCTCTGGATTATTCCTAGAGCAAACTCAAGCTTATATTTATATTCTCTTAATTGCATCAGGTATTGATAAAATACACAATTGCCCAAAATGTCTCAAAGAAAAACACTCAAAACCTTATGCATATGTCAGAAACCCAGTATGGATAGAAACTGCTCTTTGATTGTTTTTTTTTGTATATATGTCATACAGTGATACATAGAAAGTTGCAAAATGTTGTGTACATGAAAAAAAAGGAGGGATGGGCAATCAGAGGCACCATAGGGTCCTGTCCACAAGTACCTGTGATCTTGAAGAGTGTCTGAGACCCTATGTTATGTGCAACATTTACAAAAAGATTCGCCTTATTCGATCTCTTAAATAGTTTATATTCCGATACCAAGATCTTGTCAAAATATATTCCGTCTCTGCAGAAAAGATTATAAACGATGGATGTATAAAGATAAGGTGTCAACAAAAATGTCAAAATATTTTTTTATCAATGTGTGACGTAAAAGTGTCTTTGACATTTACTTCACTGAGTTTGGTGCTGCTTTTACAGCTGTTTTACCTGTTTTGTTCAAGTATAAATACTGTTATAGTGACAGCCGGAAACTTTGAGCCGTAATGAAAGCGGGAGGTTTGGCACTTTAAAATCTGATTCAACCCACCATTTCTTTAGAAATGCCTGTACCAAGTTACGGTTTTCACAGTTTTCCGGTTGTTGACTGATTTTGTCTGTTTATATACTTATGAGTTTTGACTTTCCCTTTGTAAGATTGTTCGGAGTTCGGTAATTTTGTTATTACCCTTACCCTAGATGCTATGTGCAACATTTACATACTCTATTATGTCTACTGGTGGTCACTAGTAAACCAAATTTCTATTTTCAGGCAAAGTTGGTAAATAATTATATGTACATAAGCATAAAGTTTTGCATATGTTTGCTCATCCAAGACCAAGGATATCTAATTAGTGATTAGCTTCGCGAGCTTTCCAGGCAGTGCCTGTTTCATATTAAGCTCGCTTCGTTAAGCGAGCTATTTATGACTGAAACATGGTAAAATTAAATCAATAAAGGAATAATGACGAATACCATTTACTTTGACTAAAACAGAAATCCTTATCATCCATACACTATGCCTATGAAAAAGTTTCAACACATCCGGGTTATCCATACCACTATGCCTATGAAAAAGCTTCAACACATCCGGGACATTCCGGGTCACTGCTTTTCGCGACACCCTCGGGAACTTATGAAAGATGCGGTGTACGAAAGGTATCGAAGAGCGAAATACCGGTATTTCGTTGTTGCCTAATATTGTTTGCTTGTGAAATAAACATTAAATTTAATTCAATATTCTTCTTTTTTGACGAAAATATACAAATTATTTGTTTGAAATGAATATTTAAAGAATTTTGTCTGTAAATTGAAACCGGTAATTATCGAATCCTACACGGAAAGTAACGAGTCGCTAAAAATAACACGATTGCGCAACCCGATCGTCTGCTCTGGATTATTCGTTTATTGCTAAAGCAAACGCAAGCTTATATTTATATTCGCTTAATCGCATCAGGTATTGATACAATACACAATTGCCCAAAATATCTCAAAGAAAAACACTTTCAAAAGTTCCGTTGACCCCCCAATTTACAACAAATGGTCCAAAGTCCAATCAGAATAAAATCCAGGTGTTAAGCGGCCTTCCTGTTTGGATTATTTCATGGCGTCTCATTGACATTGGCGATACCACTTCATTTTTAACCTTTTCGAAGTTCTATTCAACTATATAATTTTATTCTACATTTACACATGGATCCTGGTGGTAAAATCTACACTATTGATGAGTTTAGATGTTGGAAAGTCGAGAATCTTGACGATGAGGGGTCGAACGAAAAGGAAGGATACCGGGTCGTTTCGCCCCAGAAAGTGAGTCGATTCGCCCCACTTAATCGCATACATGCCAACCCTCGAGAGACTAAAAGCGGTAGAGGGTCTAGGGTTTGCCACGCACCCCCCCCAGAAAATTATTTTTCAAAAGGACGCAATATTCACCTAAACTTTGGCATTTTGTAATATGTAAATATTTATATTATTCCGCGCATGCGCAAACACAAAAGTATTGAGTACTCTGATATACTATAAGGAAGAAGATGGTGCATTCTGTTGCATTTTGGATATAAAATCTGTTCAGTCAAATCTTTAAATATAGTATGAAAAAACCATGAAAAAATGGAAATTAGCATTTTACATATATACAAGTCAAACCTCGAACTCGGATGGGTCGAATACCATGGATGGCTCGAACTTATTTGAAAGTCCCCCAATTTTCCATATATTTTTAAGCTAAAAAAAATCTTTCGCTCGAACACTGATACCTCGAACAGTCGAACTTAATATTATGGTCCCATCAATAATAGAGAATCATAATAAAATCACGAGTTTTATCATATCAAACTCGAACATCGCAATTTAATTGACAGATGTACGTTGAATGTGCTTACATACAAATGTATATATATATATGATTAATCAATCTACTGGCTTGATAAATACACTTCAATATAAAATAGCGGGGTTATGTTACTTAAAATCATTTAATCCACGTCATCTCTTGTGACTTGTGTGTGTTACAATAAGATATCATCAATTATGAGTGCCTATTGTCGAGTATGTTTTACTATTAAAGTGGAAAAAACATTTCCTGGTTTATTGTTAAAAACAAGGAAGATTTACTAATATATTTGAGACTTAAATCACTTATTTTTCACAATTTTTTCACATTCACAGCTAAGTTGATAAAAAAAACATGCTAATATTCACATATGAATTTGTAAAGATGCGCTTCAACCTGGAAACGGAGAACCTCATATGCGCTTTCCCCCTCCTAGAAACCCGCACAACCACTATCAATAGGACAAGCAAGCAAGAGAAGCGACTGATGAAAATGCCCCAAGGTCTAAAAAACAGAAACTTAATTTTTCAGAAATAAAATGTTTGTGGTATCAAGTCAAAACTTTTATTACTTAAATTTATACAGTTAATTACAACACATGTTACTGTTACAGTGACAGCCGGAACCTTTGAACCATAATGAGAGCGGGAGGTTTGGCGCCTTAAAATCTGATTCAACCCACCATTTCTTTAGAAATGCCTGTACCAAGTCAGGGTCATTACGGTTTTCACAGTTTTCCGGTTGTTGACTGATTTTGTCTGTTTATATAATTATGAGTTTTGACTTTCCCTTTGTAAGATTGTTCGGTAATTTTGTTATTACCTTTAATTATGATATACAGTATGTATTTTTATAGAGACAAAAACCGACAAATATGACATTTTAAATATCCCAGATGGTTTTAGCTATGTTGCAAAAAATAGAAAAATATTTAAGCATAAATCTGGAGGTATTGTTGTTGTATATAAAAAATCTTATTAAATTTATTAATATTAAATTTAAATTTAAGTATTTAATAATTACCTTTTATTGGGATGTGTATACACCCTACCTGAAAACTCTCTATATTCGTCAATAAATGCATTTTTAGATATTGAAAATGAATTAGTAAATTTTATAGAAAAAGACATGAAATGTGCACTTGTTGGAGATTTTAATGCTAAAACTGGTTTTTTTTGAAGATTTTTTCAGAACCAGATGAAACTTTTTTGAATGTTATGGATGTAAATGTAGAAGATGGCCTATTTAGATATCATATTGCTGACTACCAAGTTTTACTTGATAATAATATTTCCTTAAAAAGATATACTCAGTGTGAATGCAGACCAAATAATTTTGGACGAAAACTTTTAGAAATGTGTAAGTCTGCTTTGGCTATATTTGAAAAGTATTGTCATCATTGGAAATTGAAGGTTAACTTGCAAAAGACTAAAGTAATAATATTTTGTAAAAGAAAATACAAAAATCAACCTATTTTTAAGCTATGTGGAGAGAATTTACAAATTGAAGACTCTTATTCATATCTAGGTGTTATATTTAATTATAAAGGCTCTTTTGTGAAGGCAAGAGATAAATTGATGGATCAAGCTCGCAAAGCTTTATATTGTTTGTATAGAAAATTGAGAAATATATCGATTCCAATAGATTTACAATTTAAATTGTTTGATACACTTATGCTTCCAATACTTACTTATGGCTCTGAAATATGGGGTTATGAGAACACTAAGCAACTAGAAAAACTTCATCTTCAGTTCTGTAGAAATATTTTAGGTGTTAGAACCACTACTCCAAACTTTATGACATACAGAGAACTTGGTAGAACACCTATAGAACCTATAGATATATTATGTATAAAATTAAGGATTGTAAATTTTTGGAATAGACTTATTTCAAACAAGAAGAAACTTAGTTGTATTTTATATAAGATTATGTTTAATTTGAGTATTATTGATAATGTTCAATTTAAGTGGCTAAATTTTATCAAATCAATTTTTGAGAAAACTGGGCTTAATTATCTATGGAACCAACCACAGCCAGTTCATTCAGTGCAACTAAAATTTATTGTTAAGCAAAATCTGACTGATCAATATATTCAAAACTGGTTTAACCAAATTGAGAACTCCTCTAGGGGAGAATTTTATGGCATATTTAAAAATGAATTTAATTTAAATAAATACTTATTAAAATTATTACCACATGAGAGAAACATGATAACAAAGCTTAGATGCAATAACATTAAGCTTCCAATAGAAACTGGAAGATGGCCGAATACTCCCAGAGAAGAACGTATTTGTCATCTGTGTAATGTTGGTTTAGGTACTGAATTTCATTTTTAGCTCACCTGACCCAAAGGGTCATGTGAGCTATTCTCATCACTTGGCGTCCGTCGTCGTCGTACGTCGTAAACTTTTTCAAAAATCTTCTCCTCTGAAAGTACTAGACCAATGGAAACCAAACTTGGTCTGAATCATTACTAGGGTATCTAGTTTCAAAATTGTGTCCGGTGATGCCGTGCACCAACCAACATGGCCGCTGTTACTAAAAATAGAACATATGGTAAAATTGCAGGTTTTTGGTAATAACTCAAAAACCGTTAGTAATATCAAAAATCTGACATGGGGTAAAAATGATCAGCACATCAAGATCTACCTACCCTGCAATTTTGAAGTAAATCTGATTACCCATCTTGGAGTTATTGCCCTTTTTTCATCAAATTTGTAAAATTTTAATGCTTTTCGTCTTATATTTCAAAAACTATAAGAGATAAAGGTTAACTTTAAATTGCAAAAATGTGCGGCATATCAAGATCTACCTACCCTGCAATTTTGAAGTAAATCCCATTACTCATTTTGGAGTTATTTCCCTTTTTTCATTAAATTTTCAAAATTTTAATACTTTTCGTCCTTTATTTCAAAAACTATAACAGACAGATGGTAAGTTGAAACTGCAAACATGCTCAGCATGTCAATAAAGGTAATAACAAAATTACCGAACTCCGAACAATCTTACAAAGGGAAAGTCAAAACTCATAATTATATAAACAGACAAAATCAGTCAACAACCGGAAACCTGTGAAAACCGTAATGACTCTGACTTGGTACAGGCATTTCTAAAGAAATGGTGGGTTGAATCAGATTTTAAGGCGCCAAACCTCCCACTCTCATTACGGTTCAAAGGTTCCGGCTGTCACTGTAACAGTATTTAAATACAGGAACAAAATAGGTAAAATAGTTGTCAAAGCAGTACCATATTTGGTGACGTAAATGTCAAAAATACCTTTACGTCACACATTGACAAAAAAAATTCTTGACATATTTGACTCTTTATCTTTATACATTTTCACTATATGATCTACCTACCCTGCAATTTTGAAGTAAATTTGATTACCCATCTTGGAGTTATTGCCCTTTTTTCATCAATTTTTTTTTTTTCATTTTAATACTTTTCGTCTTATATTTCAAAAACTATTTAGAGATAGATGTTAAGTTTATTGCAAAAATGTGCAGCATATCAAGATCTACCTACCCTGCAATTTTGAAGTAAATCCCATTACCCATTTTGACCGATTATGCAAATTAGAAAAAAGGGGGGATGAAATAAAAAAAAAATCTTCTCCTCTGAAACTACTGAACCAATCTCAACCAAACTTTGCTGAAATGATCCTTAGGTGGTCCCCTTTCAAAATTGTGTCCGTTAGCGCCGTCCTGTATCCAAGATGGCCGCCATTACTAAAAATAGAAATTTCTTCAAATGATCAAAACTGCTCTATTTTAAGCCAGAAAGTGCCCAAATTTGAACTGTATAACCATAATGATGAGCTTTTTAACATATATTACGGGATTTTTTATGAACTTTGAACTTTTACCGAGTTTGACCGATTATGAAATTAAAAAAGGGGGGATGAAATTTAAAAAAAATCTTCTCCTCTGAAACTACTGAGCCAATCTCAACCAAACTTTGCTGAAATGATCCTTAGGTGGTCCCCTTTCAAAATTGTGTCCGTCAGCGCCGTCCTGTATCCAAGATGGCCACCATTACTAAAAATAGAAATTTCTTCAAATGGCCAAAACTGCTCTATTTTAAGCCAGAAAGTGCCCAAATTTGAACTGTATAAGCATAATGATGAGCTTTTTAACATATATTACGGGATTTTTTATGAACTTTGAACTTTTACCGATTTTGACCGATTATGAAATTTAAAAAAAGGGGGGATGAAATTTAAAAAAAATCTTCTCCTCTGAAACTACTGAGCCAATTTCAACCAAACTTTGCTGAAATGATCCTTAGGTGGTCCCCTTTTAAAATTGTGTCCGTCAGCGCCGTCCTGTATCCAAGATGGCCGCCATTACTAAAAATAGAAATTTCTTCAAATGGCCAAAACTGCTCTATTTTAAGCCAGAAAGTGCCCAAATTTGAACTGTATAAGCATAATGATGAGCTTTTTAACATATATTACGGGATTTTTTATGAACTTTGAACTTTTACCGATTTTGACCGATTATGAAATTTAAAAAAAGGGGGGATGAAATTAAAAAAAAATCTTCTCCTCTGAAACTACTGAGCCAATTTCAACCAAACTTTGCTGAAATGATCCTTAGGTGGTCCCCTTTTAAAATTGTGTCCGTCAGCGCCGTCCTGTATCCAAGATGGCCGCCATTACTAAAAATAGAAATTTCTTCAAATGGCCAAAACTGCTCTATTTTAAGCCAGAAAGTGCCAAAATTTGAACTGTATAAGCATAATGATGAGCTTTTTAACATGTATTACTGGATTTTTTATGAACTTTGAACTTTTACCGATTTTGACCGATTATGAAATTAAAACCAGAGGCTCTCAAGAGCCAGTATCGTTCACCTGGTAATAAAAAAACCCAATTGGTCCTATGTAAAAACTATGTCCTGCGTCATCTTGGAATTACGATCAACATAAAAAACACAAAGTTTGTAAAGGACCTTCCAATGATTGATGCACAGTTTAGGTTCAATCAGTGCAATAGCTTCAGAGAAGAATATATTTCTGTATTTTCCCCATATGGTTCTGTGTTAATACTATGACCTGTGGTGGCAGCCATCTTGGATTTCCGATCGGCATAAAAAACAGGACCTTCCAATGATCATTCCTGGGCAGTTTGGTTTCAACTGTCCAAGTGGTTTCAGAGAAGAAGCATTTTGAAACATTTTTCCCATAGGGTCCAATGTTAAACTAAGTCCTGCCGTAGCCGCCATTTTGAATTTCATATCAGAATGAAAAACGTATATTTTGTAGAGGACCATTCAATGAACATTCATGTACAGTTTGGCTTTAATCATATTTGTAGTTTCTGAGAAGAAGGCATTTGAACATTTTCCCATAGGGTCCAATGTTAATCTATGTCCTGCGGTGGTGGCCATCTTGGATTTCCGATCGGCATAAAAAAACAGAAACTTTGTAGAGGACCTTCCAATGATCATTCCTGGGCAGTTTGGATTCAATTGTCCAAGTGGTTTCAGAGAAGAAGCGTTTTGAAACATTTTTCCCATAGGGTCCAATGTTAAACTAAGTCCTGCCGTAGCCGCCATTTTGAATTTCATATCGGAACAAAAAACCTAAAGTTTGTAGAGAACCATCCAATGAACATTCATGTACAGTTTGGCTTTAATAATATTTGTAGTTTCTGAGAAGAAGGCATTTGAACATTTTCCCATAGGGTCCAATGTTAATCTATGTATTGTGGTGGCGGCCATCTTGGATTTCCGATCGGCATAAAAAACATAAAATTTGTAGAGGACCTTCCAATGATCATTCCTGGGCAGTTTGGTTTCAACTGTTCTAGTGGTTTCAGAGAAGAAGCGTTTTCAAACATTTCCACCATAGGGTCCAATGTTAAACTAAGTCCTGCCGTAGCCGCCATTTTGAATTTCATATCGGAACAAAAAACGTAAAGTTTGTAGAGGACCATCCAATGAACATTCATGTACAGTTTGGCTTTAATCATATTTGTAGTTTCTGAGAAGAAGGCATTTGAACATTTTCCCATAGGGTCCAATGTTAATCTATGTCCTGCGGTGGTGGCCATCTTGGATTTCCGATCGGCATAAAAAACACACACCTTGTAGAGGACCTTCCAATGATCATTCCTGGGCAGTTTGGTTTCAATTATCCAAGTGGTTTCAGAGAAGAAGCGTTTTGAAACATTTTTCCCATAGGGTCCAATGTTAAACTAAGTCCTGCCGTAGCCGCCATTTTGAATTTTATATCGGAACAAAAAACGCAAAGTTTGTAGAGGACCATCTAATGAACATTCATGTACAGTTTGGCTTTAATCATATTTGTAGTTTCTGAGAAGAAGGCATTTGAACATTTTCCCATAGGGTCCAATGTTAATCTATGTCCTGCGGTGGTGGCCATCTTGGATTTCCGACCGGCATAAAAAACAGAAACTTTGTAGAGGACCTTCCAATGATCATTCCTGGGCAGTTTGGTTTCAACTGTCCAAGTGGTTTCAGAGAAGAAGCATTTTGAAACATTTTTCCCATAGGGTCCAATGTTAAACTAAGTCCTGCCGTAGCCGCCATTTTGAATTTCATATCGGAACAAAAAACGTAAAGTTTGTAGAGGACCATCCAATGAACATTCTTGTACAGTTTGGCTTTAATCATATTTGTAGTTTCTGAGAAGAAGGCATTTGAACATTTTCCCATAGGGTCCAATGTTAATCTATGTCCTGCGGTGGTGGCCATCTTGGATTTCCGATCGGCATAAAAAACACACACCTTCCAATGATCATTCCTGGGCAGTTTGGTTTCAATTATCCAAGTGGTTTCAGAGAAGAAGCGTTTTGAAACATTTTTCCCATAGGGTCCAATGTTAAACTAAGTCCTGCCGTAGCCGCCATTTTGAATTTTATATCGGAACAAAAAACGCAAAGTTTGTAGAGGACCATCCAATGAACATTCATGTACAGTTTGGCTTTAATCATATTTGTAGTTTCTGAGAAGAAGGCATTTGAACATTTTCCCATAGGGTCCAATGTTAATCTATGTCCTGCGGTGGTGGCCATCTTGGATTTCCGACCGGCATAAAAAACAAAAACTTTGTAGAGGACCTTCCAATGATCATTCCTGGGCAGTTTGGTTTCAACTGTCCAAGTGGTTTCAGAGAAGAAGCATTTTGAAACATTTTTCCCATAGGGTCCAATGTTAAACTAAGTCCTGCCGTAGCCGCCATTTTGAATTTCATATCGGAACAAAAAACGTATTGTTTGTAGAGAATCAACCAATGAACATTCATGTACAGTTTGGCTTTAATCATATTTGTAGTTTCTGAGAAGAAGGCATTTGAACATTTTCCCATAGGGTCCAATGTTAATCTATGTCCTGCGATGGCGGCCATCTTGAATTTCCGATCGGCAAAAAAACCCAGAAACTTTGTAGAGGACCTTCCAATGATCATTCCTGGGCAGTTTGGTTTCAATTATCCAAGTGGTTTCAGAGAAGAAGCGTTTTGAAACATTTTTCCCATAGGGTCCTATGTTAAACTAAGTCCTGCCGTAGCCGCCATTTTGAATTTCATACCAGAACAAAAAACGTAAAGTTTGTAGAGAACCATCTAATGAACATTCATGTACAGTTTGGCTTTAATCATATTTGTAGTTTCTGAGTAGAAGGCATTTGAATATTTCCCCATAGGGTCCAATGTTAATCTATGTCCTGCGGTGGCGGCCATCTTGGATTTCCGACCGGCATAAAAAACAAAAAATTTGTAGAGGACCTTCCAATGATCATTCCTGGGCAGTTTAGTTTCAACTGTCCAAGTGGTTTCAGAGAAGAAGCATTTTGAAACATTTTTCCCATAGGGTCCAATGTTAAACTAAGTCCTGCCGTAGCCGCCATTTTGAATTTCAAACCAGAACAAAAAACGTAAAGTTTGTAGAGGACCATCTAATCAACATTCATGTACAGTTTGGCTTTAATCATATTTGTAGTTTCTGAGTAGAAGGCATTTGAACATTTTCCCATAGGGTCCAATGTTAATCTATGTATTGCGGTGGTGGCCATCTTGGATTTCCGATCGGCATAAAAAACATAAAATTTGTAGAGGACCTTCCAATGATCATTCCTGGGCAGTTTGGTTTCAATTATCCAAGTGGTTTCAGAGAAGAAGCGTTTTGAAACATTTTTCCCATAGGGTCCAATGTTAAACTAAGTCCTGCCGTAGCCGCCATTTTGAATTTCATACCAGAACAAAAAACGTAAAGTTTGTAGAGGACCATCTAATGAACATTCATGTACAGTTTGGCTTTAATAATATTTGTAGTTTCTGAGTAGAAGGCATTTGAATATTTTCCCATAGGGTCCAATGTTAATTTATGTCCTGCGGTGGCGGCCATCTTGGATTTCCGACCGGCATAAAAAACCTTAAATTTGTAGAGGACCTTCCAATGATCATTCCTGGGCAGTTTGGTTTCAACTGTCCAAGTGGTTTCAGAGAAGAAGCATTTTGAAACATTTTTCCCATAGGGTCCAATGTTAAACTAAGTCCTGCCATAGCCGCCATTTTGAATTTCATACCAGAACAAAAACGTAAAGTTTGTAGAGGACCATCTAATGAACATTCATGTACAGTTTGGCTTTAATCATATTTGTAGTTTCTGAGTAGAAGGCATTTGAATATTTTCCCATAGGGTCCAATGTTAATCTATGTCCTGCGGTGGCGGCCATCTTGGATTTCTGATCGGCATAAAAAACGGAAAATTTGTAGAGGACCTTCCAATGATCATTCCTGGGCAGTTTGGTTTCAACTGTCCAAGTGGTTTCAGAGAAGAAGCATTTTGAAACATTTTTCCCATAGGGTCCAATGTTAAACTAAGTTCTGCCGTAGCCGCCATTTTGAATTTCATATCGGAACAAAAATCCTTAAGATTGTAGAGGACCATCCAATGAACATTCATGTACAGTTTGGCTTTAATCATATTTGTAGTTTCTGAGAAGAAGGCATTTGAACATTTTCCCATAGGGTCCAATGTTAATCTATGTCCTGCGGTGGCGGCCATCTTGGATTTCCGACCGGCATAAAAAACACACACCTTGTAGAGGACCTTCCAATGATCATTCCTGGGCAGTTTGGTTTCAACTGTCCAAGTGGTTTCAGAGAAGAAGCATTTTGAAACATTTTCCCATAGGGTCCAATGTTAAACTAAGTCCTGCCGTAGCCGCCATTTTAAATTTCATATCGGAACAAAAAACCTTAAGATTGTAGAGGACCATCCAATGAACATTCATGTACAGTTTGGCTTTAATAATATTTGTAGTTTCTGAGAAGAAGGCATTTGAACATTTTCCCATAGGGTCCAATGTTAATCTATGTCCTGCGGTGGCAGCCATCTTGGATTTCCGACCGGCATAAAAAACATAAAATTTGTAGAGGACCTTCCAATGATCATTCCTGGGCAGTTTGGTTTCAACTGTCCCAGTGGTTTCAGAGAAGAAGCATTTTGAAACATTTTTCCCATAGGGTCCAATGTTAAACTAAGTCCTGCCGTAGCCGCCATTTTGAATTTCATATCGGAACAAAAAACCTTAAGATTGTAGAGGACCATCCAATGAACATTCATGTACAGTTTGGCTTTAATAATATTTGTAGTTTCTGAGAAGAAGGCATTTGAATATTTTCCCATAGGGTCCAATGTTAATCTATGTCCTGCGGTGGCGGCCATCTTGGATTTCCGACCGGCATAAAAAACAGAAAATTTGTAGAGGACCTTCCAATGATCATTCCTGGGCAGTTTGGTTTCAACTGTCCTAGTGGTTTCAGAGAAGAAGCATTTTGAAACATTTTTCCCATAGGGTCCAATGTTAAACTAAGTCCTGCCGTAGCCGCCATTTTGAATTTCATATCGGAACAAAAAACCTTAAGATTGTAGAGGACCATCCAATGAACATTCATGTACAGTTTGGCTTTAATCATATTTGTAGTTTCTGAGAAGAAGGCATTTGAACATTTCCCCATAGGGTCCAATGTTAATCTATGTCCTGCGATGGCGGCCATCTTGGATTTCCGATCGGCATAAAAAACAGTAACTTGGTAAAGGACATTCCAATGATCATTCCTTTACAGTTTGGGTTCAGTCAGTTCATTAGTTTCGGAGAAGAAGATCTTTGAAATTTCAGCCAATCAGAGCATATTATTGGCCCTGGCAGCCATATTGAATATCCGACTGGAACGAAAAACAGTAACTTTGTAGAGGACCATCCAAGGAACATTCCTGCTAAGTTCGGTTCCAATCGGCCAAGTGGTTTCGGAGAAGAAGCTTGAAATGTGAAAAGTTTACAGACGACAGACGACGGACGCCAAGTGATGGCAATAGTTCACATGGACCTTTGGTCCAGGTGAACTAAAAAGGGGGGATGAAATTTAAAAAAAATCTTCTCCTCTGAAACTACTGAGCCAATCTCAACCAAACTTTGCTGAAATGATCCTTAGGTGGTCCCCTTTCAAAATTGTGTCCGTCAGCACCGTCCTGTATCCAAGATGGCCACCATTACTAAAAATAGAAATTTCTTCAAATGGCCAAAACTGCTCTATTTTAAGCCAAAAAGTGCCCAAATTTGAACTGTATAAGTATAATGATGAGCTTTTTAACATATATTACGGGATTTTTTATGAACTTTGAACTTTTACCGATTTTGACCGATTATGAAATTTAAAAAAAGGGGGGATGAAATTAAAAAAAATCTTCTCCTCTGAAACTACTGAGCCAATTTCAACCAAACTTTGCTGAAATGATCCTTAGGTGGTCCCCTTTTAAAATTGTGTCCGTCAGCGCCGTCCTGTATCCAAGATGGCCGCCATTACTAAAAATAAAAATTTCTTCAAATGGCCAAAACTGCTCTATTTTAAGCCAGAAAGTGCTCAAATTTGAACTGTATAAGCATAATGATGAGCTTTTTAACATATATTACGGGATTTTTTATGAACTTTGAACTTTTACCGATTTTGACCGATTATGCAAATTAGAAAAAAAGGGGGATGAAATTAAAAAAATCTTCCCCTCTGAAACTACTGAGCCAATCTCAACAAAACTTTGCTGAAATGATCCTTAGGTGGTCCCCTTTCAAAATTGTGTCCGTCAGCACCGTCCTGTATCCAAGATGGCCACCATTACTAAAAATAGAAATTTCTTCAAATGGCCAAAACTGCTCTATTTCAAGCCAGAAAGTGCCCAAATTTGAACTGTATAAGCATAATGATGAGCTTTTTAACATATATTACGGGATTTTTTATGAACTTAAAACTTTTACCGAGTTTGACCGATTATGCAAATTAGAAAAAAAGGGGGGATGAAATTAAAAAAATCTTCCTCTCTGAAACTACAGAGCCAATCTCAACCAAACTTTGCTGAAATGATTCTTGGGTGGTCCTCTTCCAAAATTGTGTCCAGCATTTCAGAACACCGACCAAGATGGCCGCCACAGCCGAACTTAATTTAACATAGGACCCTATGGGAAATTCCCATAAAAATCTTTTTGTCTGAAACCATTTGCTCAATAAGAACAAAATTTTGATGAAATAGTCATTGGATGGTTCTCTTCCAAAAATGTGTCTGGCGGTTCGACCTTTCGATCAATTTTTTTTTTTACCTGCAATTTTGAAGTAAATCTGATTACCCATCTTGGAGTTCTTGCCCTTTTTTCATCAAATTTATAAAAATGACAAAGGCTACAATTGTTAATTTTTTTTACCGAAGTTATCAAGTTTTATTGACTGATGTTGTTATTATACCCAGGTGAGCTATACAGGCTCCTGGGAGCCTCTAGTTTATTTGAATGTACCTCTGCTGATGTACAAAGGCTTAGATGTAAATTTATTCCAATTTATTATACTAGATATGCAAACATGTACAAAATGAAAGGCCTGTTATCTTTGTGTAATATTAAGGTTCTGAAAAAATTGTCTTATTTATATCTAAATTGCAAAATGTTTTGTAATTATATTCTGAGGCTGTATTATTTTAGGTTAGTTATATCCGTCATTATGTAAAATATTTTGTATAATATTCCTCTTGTTACACTTGTATATATATGTGTCCGAGTGAATAAAGAACTTGAACTTGATCTTAAATGATTAAATATTTTTTACGAGAAAGGCCAGTTTTACTGTGCATCAGTTATCATATATAGGTAATGAAACTGTCCCGGGTCAGAACAAGATTTTTTTCTGTCTAAAATTACGGGACCTCGGTGGCTCGAACTTCCGATAGCTCGAACATATTTTGACAGTACCTTCGAGTTCGAGCGAGCGAAGTTTTACTGTATATATATGTTTAGGAGTCATAAGTTCAAAATGTAGTGCTTCAAAACTTTATTTTAAATACAGTTTCTGATTGGTTTAATGATAAAGAATTGACCAATGGAAGTTTCTGGTACAAATTTAAGAGGGAAACGATTACGGAAAGGGCCTAAATAATTTGGATTTGTACACATTTATACGTCTTAGAAATCTACAAGAATAATCAACATGTGAACAATTCACGATAAAAAAAAATTTACATTTT
Organism: Bathymodiolus brooksi; assembly: GCA_963680875.1. Taxonomy (NCBI): domain Eukaryota; kingdom Metazoa; phylum Mollusca; class Bivalvia; order Mytilida; family Modiolidae; genus Bathymodiolus; species Bathymodiolus brooksi. The sequence goes on along the minus strand of OY804585.1, from coordinate 63,430,864 downwards.
TTTTTAAAATCGGTAGGAAAACATCTAAAATCGGTAGGCGGTAGAAGACTTAAAAAATCGGTAGACTACTACCGCATAAATCAGTAGAGTTGGCATGTATGTAATCGCTATTATATAATAATAGATGAAGCCTTTTTCGACAATTTTTTGGTAATTATTTATTTATTAGTTGTATACAAAAAAAAATAATAACAACTAATTTGAAGCCATGCAGAACAAACAATACATAGGATACATATAAATTTATTACTGTATCGTATTGTTCAAAGACATTTTACAAATTTAAGCAGGTGTCAAACAATTTACTTTATAATGATTTTATTGTCAATATATATAATATATACAATTGGATTTATTACTAGTCCCTCTCCATACAAATACAGTAATAGCATAAACAAAACAAATCAAATGACAGCAAATGTACAGCCACAGGCTATATCAATAATTAGTAAATTACTGCAGTAAGCAAAATCATGTCAAATTAAGCATACATATTAAATATTGTTTTAATATTTAACAGAAAAAATGGAGGGGGGTGGTAAAACTAATAAATTGTGTTGAGATAATATCAGGGTTGGGGATAATTAATTATTAAATCTACAAGTTTGTCGAATAAATTTTTGCACTGATTTGAACAATAAAGTATTCAATTCTTCACTAATTTCATTACATCCAAAGAGTATATATTCTATAGAGATGGGAACAATGTTATTAAAATAGTTAAAACAGAGAAGTTCTATCGTGTTGATAAAGTGGACATTCAAGAAAAAAATGAATAGCATCCTCAAATAAATGACCACATACACAAATTTACTCTATAAATCGGCATTAAGGCCACTACATCTATGTCTTAGCTTAGTATGTATTATGTTAATTTTCCTATCGCCAATATTGTCAAATGAAGCCACCGGAATTTGGACAGCCTGAATTGTCAAACAATGAAAGTGAAGCCATACATAATATTAAACACGTCAAGAAAGCATGTTAATTATGAGGAAGACAAAAATAAAGTACCCATGAACAAGCCTTACAACATCCAAAATACCAATATTTGCAATGCTATTTTCCGTATTTCATTTTTTAAAGCACTATTACAATGGTATTTTCCATATTTCATTTTTTAAAGCACTATTACAATGGTATTTTCCATATTTCATTTTTTAAAGCACTCTTAATAAATGAAGGCGAAACGACCCGGGGCAAACGGGAATAGGGGAAAAACGACTCACGGGGCGAAACGACCCGGATTCAGGGAGAGCTGACACCAACGGCATTCAGGCTTGTGTTGTCGGCAGGTAAGTTAAACTTGCCTTTGGTGCCATCACAAGATTATGTTTTACAAGATAACAAGAGGTGCTACGACAAAATTTTGAGTGACTGGAATTTCAGACTCCGTTCATTGGGCTTCAAATGTATTCTGGTAGGCTTGATGAACATGATTGATGGTATGCAATTTTGGACACCAATTGTTTTTTACAGACATAAAACAGTTCTGGTTAGCTCATGGTTATGTTGCATTGACAAATGACATGCTGAAAGCCTATAAGGTTGCCCAGGTCTGAATATTTTTAAGTGGGTGGTTGCAGGAAGCATATTTCCTAAAGACGAAGTCGAACAACAACAACTTATGTATTTTAAGAACAAAGTGTTCATCATCACAGACACTGGATGACGACCCCCACAATGTATAGATATTGCACCAAAGAAGATGATGGTTTAACAGAAGGAGCTTATTGTTCTTGCACTGCAGGGTATGAAATTTATGCATATTTTTTGTTATTCTCTATATCGTGTCTATGTAGTGTCAATTCAGGACCATTAGATAATAACACTTAACAGAAGGGATTGCAACCAATCTTGGCTGAAATGTTCCTAACAAATTCATGACAAAATGTTGTAGTTACTATGGTGTCAATGAATCAGTACATTTCAATAATGTTTGAGAGATGTCAGTTCAAATCTCTCTGGAAGCTAATGATCTGCATACATATTAGGTTTGTCAACTACTAACAATTACAATACATGTATATACAATGTAGCTTCTATAGTACAAGGTAGTACGTTTCAATAATGTTGAAAAGATGTCAGTTCAAATCTGACTGGAAGCTAATCTATCATAGTATGGGTTTATTTTAATATATGCCTGATCATGTTGACTGCATTAACTAACTTGGACACAAGTCCCTAGCTTAATGAAAGTTTTGAAGAACTACTCCTTTTTCAATGCGACCGCAAAAATGTTGTGTAATAGTTAGCATGCTCACCTAGAATGTGGTAGATCCATGGGTTCTAGCCCCCGTCTAGTCAAACCAAAGATTATAATATTGGTAAGAATGCAGCATTAAGGAGTAAGAACAAAAACTGGTCGAGTCAGAATAATGTTTCAGAGTGGAACGACATATCTGTTGTTTCAATGAACTACATTTTGTAGCACTCTAAAAATCCAACTAAGGGTGTTGGTCTTTTCATTTTTTGTATCTAAATGTGTTTCCTGTTGCTCATGCTTAAATAGTTTACACATCACATGTTATAGTTTATGTTTCTTGTTTAAAAATTCTATGAATAGAATGTTTTTGTCCCCCATATGAGTGTTGTTTTTCATGTAACATTATTGAATATTTTGGGCTTTGTTCATTTACCTGAGAAAGTCTTAGACAAATATTTTTAAATTAAAGGAGTTTTGAACCTTATTACATGTAGTATGGGGGTTTTTTGGGAGGGGGGGGGGGGTGGAACTTTTGTCAGATTTTATAACTTCTCAATTCAATAACTAAAGGATAGAGAAATTTGCATAGTGTCCTCCAATATTAACTTTTTGATGTTAAAAGCAATATAATTTTCATTCAATCATTAACTTAAGACTTAATCAGGGTGAGGGGAATGTTTTATTACCCATTCTTCAATGTTCCAGTTCATAGTTTTGTTATTTTACAACATTGTTATTATACATGTAGCTGACCTTTTAATAATGTTTTGTTTTTGCAATAAATATTTTCTTGTTATTATATTTGTTTAATTTTTGTGCTCTATAATTTACAAAAGTTATCCAGTTGAATCTTTTACAAAGTACATGTGCATGTACATATTTTGCCCAACCAAGACTGACTTGTTCCTGAATTTAACACTTTTTCCATACTAATCCTTATATGTTATTATTGGTCTCCTGACATTGGCATAAACAAGAAAGGATGGAGTGCCTCATGAACAGAAACCACACCATAATAATGTGCTTAACATACATGTAAGAATGGAACATGACTTAATGTATAGCCATGTATCAGGGCATACTATTTAACCCCTGTCTGTCCCTCCCTATAGTTTTGAGCTAGAGTTTTTGTAATATTTTGCAGTGTGTTTAATGTACAAATACTAAAGGTGTGCATTCTTACAGGATTTTGACTTCTAAAAAATCACAAAATGATATATAGTTGAACTAAGTCATTTTTAAGTTAGTAGTATAATAATAGTACATCTAAAGTGTCTTACACACACAGACTTTATACATTCTCTAACAAAAGGGGCACACCAGTTTTAAGTTGGGCCTTTTAAAAAGTTTTATTTGATGCTCCATAATATGATAATTTACAAATTGCATGTTTAATGTGATATAAATATGATAAACTATAAAACCATGCAGAAGTCTAACATAATGCCAACTTTAAAGCATTAACATTACAAAGCTGGTTTTTGTACGAATACCTGCCAGTCGCTTAGGGGGAAAAAAGACTTCTTTGATTTCCCTTTTTTATAAGGACCCCCCTTTTATAGGATAGTCGGACAACAAAATATACAAGATTTAGATTAATTTTCTTCAAGTTAATCGATAAGTACCCTCTAGGATGATATATTTTTATTTATTCTTGCAGGTCTAGGATGTTTTGTAAACAGTACTATTTGCGAGGTTGTGTCACAATATCCTTGGAAGTTGGAACTACTACATGTATTCTACTATGGCTGAATATTCACACGATCTCTCATTATTTTCAAGATCTACGGGATACATTACATGTAGTCATAAATTATTTTCCTAACCAACAAATTCACGAAAACTTTCTTACGACAGGGACGATATGTGCATAACTGCCACGATGAATAAACTGCGTCACCATGTTTACAAATGCAATGACGTCTTGTTTATGTTTTTTTACTCCGATTGACCTTTGAACCATAATGGCGGCGGTAACGTGAAATTGCAATCGTAACTACTCGGCCATTCTCGCTACCCTGCAAATAACCTCGTACGTACATAGTAGAAATTCTTCTTAAATTGTTTGCCGGAAGTTAAGTTAAGTTAAGCCGCACAAAAATATAGTTCACGAAAATCCAATATGGAAGACATACCAAGTAAAATCTAATCATGCAAAACTAATTAAAACTTTAATTGAAATATAGAAAATTGCTTAAAATATAACTTTATCAAACTTTCATGTAACTGACATGTGAAAAGTAGTGTGATTTATACGCCTAATGCATACAAGGTTATTTGCAGGGTGGCGAGAATGGCCGAGTAGTTACGATTGCGTGAAATTGGTAACCGATAATTATCGAATCCTACACGGAAAGTAACGAGTCGCTAAAAATAACACGATTGCGCAATCCGATCGTCTGCTCTGGATTATTCCTAGAGCAAACTCAAGCTTATATTTATATTCTCTCAATTGCATCAGGTATTGATAAAATACACAATTGCCCAAAATGTCTCAAAGAAAAACACTCAAAACCTTATGCATATGTCAGAAACCCAGTATGGATAGAAACTGCTCTTTGATTGTTTTTTTTTGTATATATGTCATACAGTGATACATAGAAAGTTGCAAAATGTTGTGTACATGAAAAAAAAGGAGGGATGGGCAATCAGAGGCACCATAGGGTCCTGTCCACAAGTACCTGTGATCTCGAAGAGTGTCTCAGACCCTATGTTATGTGCAACATTTACAAAAAGATTCGCCTTATTCGATCTCTTAAAAAGTTTATATTCCGATACCAAGATCTTGTCAAAATATATTCCGTCTCTGCAGAAAAGATTATAAACGATGGATGTATAAAGATAAGGTGTCAACAAAAATGTCAAAATATTTTTTTATCAATGTGTGACATTTACTTCACTGAGTTTGGTGCTGCTTTTACAGCTGTTTTACCTGTTTTGTTCAAGTATAAATACTGTTATAGTGACAGCCGGAAAATTTGAGCCGTAATGAAAGCGGGAGGTTTGGCACTTTAAAATCTGATTCAACCCACCATTTCTTTAGAAATGCCTGTACCAAGTCAGGGTCATTACGGTTTTCACAGTTTTCCGGTTGTTGACTGATTTTGTCTGTTTATATACTTATGAGTTTTGACTTTCCCTTTGTAAGATTGTTCGGAGTTCGGTAATTTTGTTATTACCCTTACCCTAGATGCTATGTGCAACATTTACATACTCTATTATGTCTACTGGTGGTCACTAGTACACCAAATTTCTATTTTCAGGCAAAGTTGGTAAATAATTATATGTACATAACTTCATAAGCATAAAGTTTTGCATATGTTTGCTCATCCAAGACCAAGGATATCTAATTAGTGATTAGCTTCGCGAGCTTTCCAGGCAGTGCCTGTTTCATATTAATCAGTTTTAAGCCAATACCAATGCAAGTAGTCAGTAAAAACACACATTCGGCAGACCAGGGACTTTCTTATTTTGGTAATTAGACAGACCTTAATTATTTCGTATCTCTTTGATAATATTAACAAATCAGAAATGTCCCAAACTACCGGAAATGCAGCAGTGGTGAAAGAAATATTGAACTGAATAAAGAATTGAATTGATTATTTACAACTTTAAGGCTATACTGGTTTCATGTGTTGAAAGATAGCAATAAGTAAGAAATTCGTTCTTGAATCAAGTACATTTGTGAAGTTGGTTTGTTGAGACATTGCGTCATTGGACAATTTTCGACGGTCACCTGTTTTGACGGTTTGTTTTGAACACGTTATTAAATCTCATTATTTTATTCAGTTCATATATCACAGGTTTTGGTATGATAATGATGATGAAATAATACATAGTGATCGCAAGAAATCAGGGGAGATAGATAGGGGATTTTAACGTGTACTCGATAGACACAGAAAAGATAGATGGTGAAGTTCAATCTCGTTGAGATTAGGGTTCCGAAGAAATTTTTTGTCTGTATCTTCATCCTAATCTCGTTTCAAGGCCTATCAAAGGTATTCTAGAAATATAAAAATTAATAAAATTTTACTCCCCGGTGCATTCCGATGGATATTAATTTTGGCATGAACGGATGTGTCAGATCAAGTGCAGTGTAGTAGCCCTGCTACCTGGGACTGGGAATACCTCGACAAATACGTTGGCCTCCAGCCAGCGCTCTAACCTTCTGAGCCAAAGAAGTACTTCACTGGCTCAGCCGATTAAGGCTGGCTTTATATCTTCGCCACTTCCGGTCCCACAACACTCTCCCCCCTTTTCTTCTAGGAGGGTGTTTCATCTCGTGGGTCTGCCACAGGAGGTCAAATCTCATCGAATTCTCATCTAAACTCTTCCCCTGCCTGTAGCGGTCACCCGCAGTACCATTGTAGTAGCCCTGCTACCTGGGACTGGGAATACCTCGACAAATACGTTGGCCTCCAGCCAGCGCTCTAACCTTCTGAGCCAAAGAAGTACTTCACTGGCTCAGCCGATTAAGGCTGGCTTTATATCTTCGCCACTTACGGTCCCACAACAGCAGGTAAGATTTCACATATAGAAATATTTTCTAGTTCAAATCTGCAAAAATATTGATATTTCCTTACCTTTTACAGCGTCTACGAGATGAAATAATCCAACATTCCACTTCGAACTGTCCGCCATTTTAGTGAACTCATGAACTACACCATGTGATCAAAATCGTCACATATTTTGTACTGGGGGGTCAAATTTTATTAATTTTTATATTTCTAGAATACCTGTGATAGGCCTTGAAACGAGATTAGGATGAAGATACAGACAGAAAATTTCTTCGGAATCCTAATCTCAAAGATTTAGGTGATGAGATTAGGTGAAGTTCGCTTGAATGATGTAAACAACACATCTATTAATTCCTTTTTTTATGTTCATTATTCTTAACACATTATATATATTCTATTGTATTTAAAAATAGTATAAACAATGGTACATTTCTAATTATATTAGAATATTAATTGTGCATCATAGTGCAAATAATACAAAATACCAATTGTGGACTTTTTGACGTGTAAATTTTGATTTAGTGCGATCACACAAAATATCGGAAAGTAGTTTAAATGCTAGACCAATAATCGTCCATATATTGACTTACATTTTGTAACTGTCAAGATAATTCATTGCTAAATAAGATTATGTAATCTCAATATATTTACAAACCTTCATTTTTGATAAATCTGATTGTTTCCTTCGATCTCAACTTGACAGACATATTTCACATCTTTAATCACAACTGCAACATATCTGAGCTTGAAATGTCATCTTTAAAGGTAAAAACTGCAATATCCATTGACTTTATCCTTAGACAAGCTTTTTTTTTAAAACACACTTGTGGAGTCCAATTTTTGTTTCATTGAATTGTCTGCATTCATACATATACCATTGTCTGTAATAATGTAAATATAGATGCCAAACTCACTGAGAAACAAGTGCTTCATGTTTTATTTACCATGACTGTAGAAACTGGTGATGTACATGTAGTACACATGAATTAGGTATAAGCACATGTTGTTTTTCATGCCACCGTTTTGAAACAGAAATAAAATTGACTTGGTTTTTAATTTAGTAAATCAAACACAAATGACCAATTTTTCATGTTATATATGGTAAGCTTTGATTCTGGTTGCTCTATTGAGATAGTGTACTAACAAGGTATTTCAGTTGAAAAAGGTGGTGATCGTTGGTCAGTTTTCATGGTGAAAGTCAGTTTTTTAAGTAGAAACAATGTTAGAAACAATGACAGCAACACCAAAAAAACACTGTGTCACATGATGTAACAGTAAGTGACATACTAAGTGTGGGGAATTACTTAATACCTGTATAAGCTGCTATTTTCGTCTAACAATATTATTGATCTGGAGGCTATATTAAACTGCCAAAAAACTGTATAGAAATGCCTACTCAAAAAGGGACATATAACTCTTATAGAACTTGAATTCTGCAAAGACAGAATGATTAGACTTGCCAGTAATCTCAGAACTTTTTCAGTGAATCACAAAACTCGTCTGTATCTATCTAAAAAAAGATTCTGATGATTTTTAGACAACACATGATAACATGTCAAGCAACCAAATCTTCCATTAAAAAAAACAAAAAAAAAGAAACAAAAACAAAAGGATGATAAATACCCAACAGGAAGAAAAAAATGATACCTGTTGAATTTTCATTTTAATTACACCTTATATCAGAATGCTGTCTTCTGATTGGTTGATGAAAGGGGTATTTTTTTTTACTAATTCTTCGTTTTTTCAGCTTTTCCGCCATTGCCGGGGTATTTGCCTAATAATTACCCTTCACCGAGACGCTTGTAACAAAATTTGTAAAATGTTATCAGTTGTGCGTTTTATGTAGCATCATTCGGTAGAATTAAACAGATACATCATGTTAGGTCCTGAAAACGACAAACAAAAGGTATTATTTATTTAGCCAGTGTTCTAAATAATATTCGGTGTAATTAAACAGATACAGGTATATTATGTTTGGGAGGGGTATTTGCGAAAAATACCAGTCTTGAGACTAAATTTCCGTCGCCATTCAGCTTGGGAAATTTTTTGTCTCTCGACTGGTATTTTTCACAAATACCCCTCCCAAACATGATATACCGTATCTGTATAAAATCATTCTAGTTCATTACTTTTTTTTTTTTTTCAGGTTGAAATTTGAACATTGCTATGGCTACTAGACGATCAAGGCTACAAATAAAACCCAATATAAGTGGTAAAGCAAGCTCAGATCCAAAACAAAGACAAAATAATGATGAAAAAAATACTACAGTTCCAATAAGTGCAGAGTTAGCAGCGGGAGCTGCCACAGCTGTCAATGTAAAAAGTGGCCCTGGTTCTCTTAAGGAACCATCAATTTCCACCACAGGGTCAACCCAAGGATTAGTGTCTTTGCAATACAAAAAAGGCAATAATTCAAAGGATGGACCCGATAAAACTGTTGAGCTTACAAATACAATTGTTAGTGACGTTAGTTCTAGTAACTCCATAAAAGATGCAGTTCCATATACCAGGTTGAAGAGGTTTGGACTAAATTTAGGATCGAAAAGTACTGCTATATCAAGAATTGATGTGAAATCGGACAGTCAGAGTCCTCCACACGGGTCTGTTAATCTGCCGAGTAGCCCAAAGAAAAGTACGACTAGAATTAGTATTAGTCCTCCAGGTAGTCCAGTGAAGAGTCATAAAAATAATATGGAAATATCACGATATGACAGTGGTTTAAATGAGAATAAACCGTTAAAGAGTAACTCAAAGCACGTGACGAGTGCTGTACCAAATGTACCGGTAAAGCTTAATGTTTCTAGTCACAATTTAAAAATGCCTCCAAATATTCAAAGTAAAGATCGGGGTCAATCTCCGTTAAAATCAAAACTTGTTAGTTTGGAAGATTCTGCTAAAGCCGTACAAGAGGAAAACATGAAAAACATAGATTCTCCTAAACCAGAACCTGAAAAATCAAATACCAAGCCAACGACAAAACCTCCATCAGTGGTACAGCGACTGCCATTTAGATCAAGACTGCCAAAAGCCAGACCTAATATTGATGTTCTTAGATTTCGGAAGTAAGTTTGAATAAGAAATATAGTCAGTGAAGTCTATATTATGTATCCTTTCAGTAGATGGCTGGTTTATGGTGTTTAATGCCACTTTCAACAATATTCCAGTTATATCGTGGAGGAGGAAACAGGGGTAACTGGAGAAAACCACCGACCTGTCACTAGTCACTGATAAACTTTATCACATAATGTTGTATCCAGTACACACCTCACCGTGAACAGGGTTCAAACTCACAACTTTAGTAGTGATAGGCACTGATTGCACAGGTAGTTGTAAATCCAACTTCCATACGATCACGACCATGACAGCCTTTTCTTTCAGTGGAACATTGAAAAATAGTCAAATAAGACATGTGGCCGCTAAGCACACGTTGACTTCATATGAAATCCACTATAAAGGAAATAAAAATTAAGGTCATACTTGCATGACAATTATTTCTTGAAAGAGATGGTCGCTGAGCCAAGTCTGTATTGTAATTAAATATAAACAAACTAGTTGCAAGCAGTTCATTTTACACAAGAACTAGACTTCTTTTTTATTCTGAAACTCTAAAATGTGGCAGCGATAAACCAGTTTGTTGTGCAGATATATTCTCTATTTTCTATGATTTGTTTTTAAATATGTATAAATCAAAATAATATCTTCTCAAAATCTTTCTTATTGGTTTGATTAGTCCATGGTCATAATATTGAAAAATTGACCGTTCATCGAAATGAAGGATTATCACTTTTATTGCACAAGATAATATATAAATTCTCATATAAAACAATTTCTTTATTATATTTCTGATATTCAAAATTGACTTTCATAATAATACCTGCTCGATATAGATGAAATATTGTTGAAAGTGGCATTAAACACCATAACCCTAACCCTTATACCTGTTCATACTTTCTGTTTGTAGTAAAAACTTAACACCAGGAAGTAAAGAGGATAATACACCAAGACCCTCATCACCCTTAAAATTACCAAGAGCAGCAAAATTGTAAGTTTTTACTATTTTTGCTATGGGATAAACAAACAAAAAATAGATGACCATTATGAACTAATATAAAACAAAAACAACAATTTATATTTTAATATTGTAATAAAAATGTAGCTATCAAATTTAGTGCTCACGACACGTTTCTGGAATGACCCTTCATCAGGTACGCTCAAAGCCAAATAAAAAGAGAATATCCAAAATCGTAACCTAGCGAACTATTTTTTTTCATTATTTAGTCCAAAATTGATGAGAATTAACTGTTTCAAAGGAAATCAAGATATTATTGATTTGCAAATGCTCTTACTGAAAAATAACCACATCAGTTGTGTAATGGTTAGCATGCTTGCCTCAAGTGTGATATATTGTGGGTTAGAGTCCCATTTGGGTCAATTCAAAGGCTCTAAAATTGATATTTGCTGCTTTTCCTCTTAGCACTTGGCATTAAGGAGTTACAGCAAAGATTGGTTGACTCTGAGTCAGGATAATGTTTCATTAAGGAGTTACAGCAAAGATTGGTTGACTCGGGAGTCGGGATAATGTTTACTAGTGGAGCAACATACCTACCCAAGGACGTTTGTTTCAGTCAGCTAGCATTAGAAAATTCCAACTAGTCGTATTGGTCTAGTACAAAATGGACTTCATCAACATCTCATTGAAATCTAACTTGTTATCGCCATAATAAAGCTGAAAAATTGCTCACTTGCCTTGGTATTAAACAACAATCACTCACTCACTCGCTCTTTCTGAAAAAAACCCAGTTTTCTTGGTTTTTGACCCAGTTATACTGAATTGATTGACATTATGTTTTCAGTTTCTCTCCACTGAGATCCGCACAACCTGTCTATACATCAACAAGTACCGAAGAAGTGGAAAAATCACAGAAACCAGAAGAAGATTGTGACAGTCCTGTTACCAATGTCAACAAAGAAGTCATTCTAGAGAGTAGAAAACGTCATTTCAGCAACAGTTCTATAAGTACTGTTAACAGTGATACTCAGGTGAATTGTTCATTTATCAGCATTTTTTATGGGTAGTTTTACATCATGATGAAATATCTTTTATTCTGCATATACAGTGAAACATGTCTAACCCTCTGTAAACCAAAAACCTGTCTAAACCAGACAGACTTTACAGTCCCATCTACTAAATGTCTATGTAATTTGAACCTGTGTAAGCCAAATACCTGTCTATACCGAACAAATTCTTCAGTCCCAAAGGGGTTTGGTTTAGACAGGTCTTACTGTATATATATGGATTTATCAACATGTGGCACTTGAGAAAAATGAAAATTCTTCCCTTTTTTCTGTTTTTTTTTATATTATTGAATTTAATTGTTTACTTGTTTTTAAATAGTAAATTTCCGATTTTTGATATTCTTTTTGAATAAGCAAGGTATTTTTTCTTATAAAGAAAGTGCATATATACATAATGTAGGAAAAAGGGGAGACAACTTATAAAAAAAATCAATTTACTTCAAAGTACAGTCAAACTTGATTTAAGCAGCCACTGAAGGGAAATTCAAAAGTGGCTGCTTAGGAAAGTTAGCCATTACAATTTTCATTACCTATTAGCATGTGCAACTATTAAGGATATAGAAAAATATAATGTTTCTAGCTCTTGCCACGTGGAGGCCTTCCTCTTAAGAGCCATTTAACATTTAATCGGTAAAATGGTAAAAGCAGCACTAAAAGTTCAACTGTTCGTATTTACAATAAAAGTCGGTAATATGTCATTAAACTGGTTTAAGAAAGTCTGATTATGTGATATTATTGTTTGTTTTGTTTCAACAGTCTTCATTTCTAAGAGTTCATCGTCCATGTCCATCACCTTATTCAGCAATGACGTTCTGCCCATTTTAATCACCATTATTTGTGCAATTTCTCTCAAACTTTTACCGTTTTCCAAATGTTTTACAACTTCAAGTCGCTGTTCAAGCGTCAACTCTTTTCGAGACATTTTGACAGATTAACGCAATTTTTTAAACAGACATGGATATAAAGCCATAAAATTTACTCACCTGTTCACTTACCTGTAAATTTTCACACCTCAAACTGTCAAAAATTAGGTTGAAGTCCAAAATCAATACCAATCGACTGCTAATTAACACAATTACCTTCAGGACATTTTAGCATTTACTAGCAAAATGTGTATTGGCACAAGGGAGATAACTGTGATCACATGACATGACCGCTAAATTAAGGAAAAATATAATTTTGGGATAAAAATGGCTGATCGCGTTCCGGAGGTGACCGCTTATTTCAGTTAAATTTCTTCAGGAAAACCATCGAGTGGATCTGAAAGTGGCTGGATAAGGAAGGTGACCTTAGGGCAGGTTTGACTGTACAGTCTAACCTGTATAAAGAGGTCACCGTTGGGACAAAGAGAAAGTGACCTTATAAGACAAGTGACCTCTTAAAAGAGGTTCAATTCATGTGAAATTTTCTAAGACAAGATAAGAAAAAGGTGACCTTTTAATGCAGGTGACTGCTTAATAGAGGTGACCACATGAGCAGGTTCCACTGTATACATTAAAAAAATTTCCACACATGTCTGCAACTCAGTTTTGTTTGATCGACCTGATTATAAAACTTCATGGTTTATTACCATATACCACCAGATCTTCATATTGTAGATCATGGATTTGATTGTAATGCGGTCAAACCACAGCTTATTAAATTGGTATCGGCTGCTTCTCGGTATTAAGGAATAAGAGCAAAGATTTGTTGACTTGTAACCAGGATAACGTGTCCAAGTGGAGTGACATGTCTACTCACTGATAGTTGTTTTAGTGATTTAACAGTTATATGTCTTATCTATATTTACAGGGATCTTTTAAGCATAACAAACAGCAATCTCAGAAGACGGAGCAACTTCTGGATGAACCATTAGATAGAAACTGTATGAAAATGGGTGATCTGATACACTGGAACCCTGTCAAAAATCCCATGGTGTAAGTTTAAATGCTTTGATGGTTGGTTAGTTTATGATGTTTAACACCACTTTCAACAATATTTCAGTTATATCGCAGCAGTCAGTTTTATTGGTGGATGAAACCGAAGTATCCTGAGAAAACCACCAACCTGACGCTAGTCACTGACAAACTTTATCAAATAAAGTTGTATCGAGTACACCTCACCTGAGCAGGGTTCGAACTCACAACATTAGTGGTGATATGCACTGATTGCATAGGTAGTTATAAATCCAAATATCATACGATCACAACCACAACGACCCCTAAATGCTTTGAATTCTATAATTATCTCATTTGATGTCTATTCAAAACTAAAATTTCTTTATATGGACTGGCTAGAGAGGAATATAGAGCATATTTGCAACTTTCTTAATCACAATAGACCATTTCTGACTTTATTCTAATATTAGATGGTTTTTTTTTTAATTTTCATTGGAGTTACTTCCCTTTAATGCAGACAAAAGTGTCCATTTCATGCAGAGTTCAGCAAATATTTTGCCCATACTCTAGTCTCTGTATAAAATTTTAATGTTGTAACAACTTGTGAATGTTTTAATGACTATATAATTATCCTCTGATTTTTTTTACAAGGTTCAAACATCTATAATTTTTAAGAAAATTATGCTCAAATTCTTTGTCCTGTCCATTGCTCTTGCTTGGAACAGGAACCATTTTGAACTAATTCTAATGGAAAAATGTTCAAAAGAACAGTTTTAGTATCAAATTTGAAATTTGTAAGTGGTCTATTAATAGATAGGAATTTCACTGAAATGAGTTACAACTTATGCTTGAAAGAGGTAAGACTGAGGTGACGTGAAGAATATATTGTGTATGAAAAGTCATGATGGTGTAATGGATAGCATGGAGAGTTAAGTAGGGATGAAAAATTTAGACTTTATAGAGGCCACAATGTGCCTACTATTTTTTGAAATCTACAAAAGATGTCTTTTAATGTGCAGTGATTGTGCCATTCTCTAAACATGTCACCCACTATTGTCCACAGTCAGGCTTTCAGTATGATAACCTGACAACCCCTATCCGCAACCCAGGGACATGCTCAGCAGCCCTGTAGGTTGAGCTATGGGAACCTCCATCAGTACCAAGTTAAATGCACTTTGAATTGAAATTAAGATTAAGGTCACGTAATACAAGTTATTGCTCAATAGAAATGGTCACTACAGCAGACTTGACTGTGTACTTATATATAATGTAAGTTTGTGTACGAAAAAGATATATCAAAGAATATGCGGTAGTTATTTGTCTTTAAAATCAAAATATTTCTTCATGACACATTTCAGAACTACTGTTACTCCTAAGAAAAAAGTTAAAGTAGACAAAGAAAAGGAAAATATGTCTATTAAAGAAAAGGAAGAAGATACTCCTGAAGAAAAAGTTGTCACGGGAGAAAAAGAAGAAGAAATAGAAAAAGATATGCCTGTACCCCAGGTTAAAATAGGTCCAGATGGTAGCATTATCCTGAATGAAGAAAGGTAAAAAAAAAAAAAAGAGTGATCTTGAACCATTTTAATTTTCAATTTTACTTTTGTATACATTTTTATGACAATAGAATATACAAAATTAAAAAAAATGCATTATATATTTGTGTTGTTTTAAATGTTTATAAATGTTTTCAAAAGAGGTTAAAATCTTTATAGGAGTGATATACTGTGGCTCTTAATATTTTATATTTAAAAAGAAAGGAATAAGAAACAAACAAAAATGTTAAAAAAAAATATCATAAGAATAGCACTTTCACCATGTATTCCTATGTCATCAGATTGTTCATTTCACTTTTGTTATAGTTTGGTTATCCAGAAAGAGGACGCAGAACTGGCTCCAGAAATTATAGAAGAAAATGAAAACACAGCCACTTATGCTAGTTTTAGAAAACCATTAAGTAGAATTGGTTGGTCAGAGTGGGGTAGGTAAATTTTAATATTAATGTAATTGTATCATGAAATTATGGTCAGATATTGTTTTGTGATAATCGTAGGAACATATAGTTCGTGTGTTGCCACTCTGTAAAGTGCCATTTAATGCCTATACTTGTATTATAATACAATCACAGTAGTCCTTTCTTATGACCGACTCTAGAACTGCTGCAATGAAAATGTGGTCTTTATAAGAAGAGTGGCCTCTTTTGAGGGGAGACAACTCAGTAATATTTTGCTATCTCAGTGCATCTGAGATATCTGGACCTATAATAGGGGGTGGCCTTAAAAGAGATGGACTATTGTATAATATTTTCCTATAATCAAACCCCATGTCTAACTGATATTAATTCAAATGCATTCGAGTGTACATAAGTTTCATAGTTAGTTTGTAAAATGGTACTGTAATATTCAGCTGATAAACATGGTCATGTGATGAATAGCTATTGTTTTCATGCCCCTGCGACTACTATTGGTCGGGGGGCATATTGTTTTACCCCTGTCCGTCCGTTCGTCACACTTAGTATGCATAGTTTGTCCAGCTAACTCCTCCTACAGTTTTTGATCTACAGCTTTAATATTTTGTAGGATGTTTATACACATAATGGAGGTGTGCATGTCCACAGGATTTTGATTTTCTTCAAATATTCTCAAAATGACAGATAGTTGGACTTAATAGTCATTTTTTTCGTACTAGCTGCATAAAAGGAACATGGTTTGTCTGGCTAACTCCTCCTACAGTTTTAGAGCTACAGCTTTAATATTTTGCAGGATATTTATACACATAATGGAGGTGTGCATGTCCACAGGAATTTGATTTTCATCAAATATTCTCAAAATGACAGGTAGTTGGACTTAGTCATTTTGTTCATCCGTCTGGATATAGATACATGGTTTGTCCGGCTATCTCCTCCTACAGTTTTTGAGCTACAGCCTTAATATTTTGTAGGATGTTTATATACATAATGGAGGTGTGCATGTCCACAGGATTTTAATTTTCTTCGAATATTCTCAAAATGACAGGTAGTTGGACTTAATAGTCATTTTTTTCGTACTAACTGCATAAAAGGAACATGGTTTGTCTGGCTAACTCCTCCTACAGTTTTAGAGCTACAGCTTTAATATTTTGCAGGATGTTTATACACATAATGGAGGTGTGCCTGTCCACAGGAATTTGATTTTCATCAAATATTCTCAAAATGACAGGTACATGTAGTTGGACTTGGTCATTTTGTTCGTCCGTCCGGATATAGATACATGGTTTGTCCGGCTATCTGCTCCTACAGTTTTGGAGCTACAGCTTTATTATTTTGTAGGATGTTTATACACATAATGGAGGTGTGCATGTCCACAGGATTTTGATGGTCAGGCGGGGGCATCATTTGTGTCTTACAGACACACTTCATATTTAAAAAATCACTCCTAACAAAAACAACTTTGTCCATAATTATCAAGTGCGGAGGCATACTTCTTTTCTAGTTTTAAATTTATTTTATTGAATTGTAATCTGTACATTTGTTTGTTGAAAAAAACATCAAAAAGTTATTTTTAATTTGATAATTACCTTCATTAAGGTTTATTTAGGCTATGCATAATGCATGTTTAATGTCACTTTCAACAATTATGGTGGATATTTTTATTGTCAATTGAAACCAGAGAAAATGACAATGCTGTCAAAGGTCACGGATAAACTTTAGAACATAAGGTTGTATCAAGTACACCTCACCATGGGCAGAAAAATCTAACTCACAACATAAGTGATTAAGGCATTGATTGAGTCAGTAGAAATACATCTAACTACCATACAATCACAGCCATGATGGTCCCGATTTATAAAGGTTACGATTGTTAACTTGTTTGTTGTCATAGTTATATTGATATACAGTCAAACTTGTATATAAAGGTCACCTAAGGTCACCTGAAAATATGCCCTTTATGAGCAGTTGTCCTTTATATAGAGGTTAAATATATATAATAGAGGTACCCATTAAGGGAGGTTTGACTGTATTAAAGAATATCCAGAGCGTTGTAAAGGTATTTTTTAAAAAGCCAGTAATTGTGATAAACATAATGTGACTTTTTTGGTGAATTTTCAAAATAATTGTATTTATTTTTCAGAAACAGAGAAATTTTACAGAGCTTTGAGTTATTTAGGGACAGACTTTTCTTTAATGATAAAACTCTTCCCAAACCGGGCTAGATGTGACATTAAGGTATAGTTTATAAACACTTTAATATTTTCATTATTGTTAAAAGTTAAAAGAAGCACATTATTTACAACAAGGCAAAGCTTAGAGCTATCTTAGTTTGGATACTTCTGCGGGTGGATAGTTTCTAAGACAATGCCAAAATTACATCGATGGCTGTCGTTTTTGTTGATGGAGGAAGTGACAGTATCTAGACAAAACCCTTGAACATTTTATCAAACACTGACAATTATTGTACAAGGTTGTACACCTTACTTGTGGTCTTATAAGAGGAGTGGCATCTCTTGATGGGGACAATTTAGTAGTATCTCAGTGGTGTGATAAGAGGTGTGGCCTTATAAGAGGGGGACGACTGTAGCTTTATTGTACAGCAAATATAAGGATTGCAGGATAAGCTAGTATCCTTCACCAGTAAAACTGACCACCACGATATCACTGAAATATTGACCAAAAAGGGGACCAACCAAAAAGGCAAAAAAAAAAATGTGTAAGCATAAACCTAGAGCTAAATAGGGGGTTAGGGTTATGGAGTTTAATGCCACTTTCAACAATATTTCAGTTATACCGTGGTGGTCAGTTTTATTGGAGGAAACGGGAGTACCCTGAGAAAACCACAGACCTGCTGCAAGTCACTGTCAAACTTTATCACATAATGTTGAATCGAGTACACCTCGCCTGAGCGGGATTCGAACTCACAACGTTAATGGTAATAGGCACTGATTTCATAGGTAGTTATAAATCCAACTACCATGCGATCACGACCATGATGACCCCTATATAATGGATGGTAATTACACTTGCCAATTAGTAAATCTATGTAAATCTATATAAAAAGACTTTGTTTTGTTCAAAGCATAATATCTTTAGCAGGAAATTTGACCTATGAAAATTATATATGGACACCACATCATTGATACTATTTGGATTGTATTTTATCCATATTTTTTTTTCCATTTTAGACCAAATTTAAGAGAGAAGATAAATTAAACAAAAATAAAGTGGACTTGGCACTTAGTAAGTACTAAAAATAAATACTGCAGTAAAACTCAAATATAGCGAACACAGTTACAACGAATTTACACTTATAGTGAATAATTTTCATTTCCCCAACAAAAGTTAAACAAACCTATTTAGAAAAGTGTAGTTATAGCGAATTCTGTTACAACAAATTTACACTTATAGTGAAAAATTTCATTTCCCTAAAAATAGCTTTAAGCAAACCTATTAAGAAAAGTGAGGTTATAGTGAATTCGGTTAGTATGAATTTACAGATATAACAAACAATTCTTTATTCCCCTAAACTTCCTAGAATGGATTATTTGATTGATGTCAGAGCTAATCAATCAATTTTTTTTAAATATATACATGTCACTTTCAAATATAAATTAATATACAGGTATTAATCAAATGGTGTTAATTATATTGTGACTTTTATCATTTGTAGTTCGGTTATTTGAAATATGGTTCCCCCTTAGTTTGAAAAGAAAACCCATTTCTTTGGTAATCAAAATGTGTACATTGTAGATGATATAAAAACACAAAAAAGTGGTTTATGATTTATGGTGTTTAACGCCACTTTCAACAATATTTCAGTTATATCGTGTCGGTCAGTATTATTGGTGGAGGAAACGGGGTACCCGGAGAAAACCACTGACCCGACGAACTTTATCACACCAAAAAAGGATATTGTAGCCAAATTTGACATTTTTACCAAATACTTGAAGCGAAAATGTTGACAAACTATGATGATATTTTGGAATCATACTAGAAATTGACACATTCACTCTACCAAATGGACTGACCTTCATGGATTGCATCGGCAAGCTTCAAAATTCCAGATGATTCAAAGGATGCCTCAACTGATTTTCTTCAAACTTTACAAGATAATTAGGAATATCTAATGGCTGATTATCTTTGGATACATGTTGTATTATTTTTGTTCTTGTATTTTAAATTGCTTGTATGAAAACAAAATATCTTTTATATATATATTATTTTGTGTATTTATCATTTATAGTGTATGTATTGAAATTCATCTGTATCTAACACGTTTCTATTTTTAAAATTAACAATTACAAAAAAAGAATTAGAAATAGCTATCTAAGGATCTGCATACTTTTTGATGATTTAATTTTTGATAATCTAGAGTTATGGGACTTGTCGTGAATGTGTTGCATGCTTATTCTAGATTTCTAGTATTCAAACCTTACCAGATTACAGTAAAACCTGTCTAAACCGAACCACTTTGGGACTGAATAATTTGTTCAGTTTAAACCGGTATTTGGTTTACACAGGTTCAAATTACATAGAAATTTAGTAGATGGGACTGTAAAGTCTGTCTAGTTAAGGTAGGTTTTCGGTTTACTCAGGGTTCGTTTTAGACAGGTTTTACTGTATTAGGAATTGTGGACTTAGGATCAGTATACATTTTGACGTGTTTCACTTTTGTTGTTTCAGAGTTACGGTACTTTTTACAGAAGTATCATGTGCAGATGGCACAACTGTTTAATTTGATTTATGTTAACAATCACTTTATTTCTTTCAAAATTATACAGTGAAACCCGTCTGATACTCTTGGGACAAACTTTTGTGTTTGGTAAAAGACAGGTTTTCGGGCTATACATGTTAAATTAACAAATATTTCCTACATTGGTACTTTATTTAAAGTTCTGTTTATACAAGATTCTGATTTATTCAGGCTTTGATTTAGACCGGTTTCACTGTATATGATTTTTTGTTTTACAGAAAACAAGAAGCCGTTTGACATGACTTTCTTTAAGCAAGAGGAAGAGCTGGACAAACTAGAAACAGAGAGAAAGATGAAGGAATTTCAAGAAAAAGTAAAGAGAACAAAGCAGACAAGGGCAGAAAAATCAAAAGAAAAGAAGAAATTAAAAGAAACAGATAAGCAAGGTACAGTTTAATCATTGTGTGTTTTTGGTGTTTCACGCCACTTTTAACAATATTTCAGTTATATCGTTGTGGTCAGTTTTATATGTGGAGGAAACAGGAGTACCTGGAGAAAACCACCAACATATCGCAAGTAACTGACGAACTTTAACACTTAATGTTGTATTGAGAACACCTCACCATGAACGGGGTTCGAACTCACAACTTGAGTGGTGATAGGCACTGATTGCACCATGTGCATCTTAAATTAGATATTTATGTTTTTTTATTATTATAGCTAAAATTAAACAATTGATATTCTGTAATTTAAAAGGACTTTTCATGAGTCATAATTCATAATTATGCCATTTTATTATTCAGTGTTATTGATATCTTTTAATGATATTACAGATGCACGTTTAACAGGAGAAAATTACAGATCATGTCGTGATCGACAGAAGATATCTTATGATGAAGATAGCTGTGACAGTGAAATAACAGACATAGAACTCACCCCTGACACACCTGTGAAAACACCTATACGGTTAGTATACGACTGGTGCAAATTTTAAAAAAATTGTAGAATTAATTTGTTTATTCAACCTTCAAAAATAGAAATGGGAGAAAAAAAAGAAGAATATGCTTCATTTAAGTGATTTTGAAAAAATGGTTATGATGTCCAACCCATTTTTATATCATTACTCAGAGATACTTGCAACTCGTCTTGGCGAGTCCTTGACTCATCACTCATGCTTGAGACCAACCATTATATACAATAAATAACAAAAAATGCACTAGGGAATCATTACTTTTTGGTTGGGACTCATCAAAATTTTATCCTACAAGGATCTCTGATGACTTTAAAAAAAGTTGTGATATAGTCGTGTCATTTCTTTGTTATGTGTCTCTTGTGTTCCCGATAAGCAAACCTCTGACTTCACCACTTTTTTCGTTATGTAGCTATGCTGCTAAATGCGTTACCTGGATGTGGGAGTATCATTGTTCTATGTATATATTCTTCCATTTTACTGAAATTTATCTGTAATGTCTATTATTATACAAAAAACTTAAAACTTTGGATAGAGACACTCTTAATCTTATTGAGTTTTTAAAAAAATAGGAAAGGCGACAAAATTCATTGATTGCCTTGTTCATTCAAGTTTGACCTACTGTAATACTTGTTATTAGGCGATTTCATTAAAAAGAGGTCAAGGTAAGTAGTTAGAAGCATGTTGGGAGAATTTGGAAAGTTACCATAACATTAATGTTACATCCTGTTAATACTCTGACATCTTGACCCTTGACCTTTGCCACTGAAACGTTTTGTTACTATTTTTAGTTGCACATCCAAAGCTATGGTTATTTTAAAATATTATTGTCATCCATTAAAAAATTAGAATACATGCTCTGACTTTTTGTATTTGTATGGTAATTTTTCACATATTTTGTGTGCAGTCAAACCTGTCTTATGTGACCTTTCAAGTGAACATTGAAATAAGGTCTCATAAGAGAGATTGTAGCTTCATACAGGTTTAATTGATATAAAATGCACTGCAAAGGGAGGGAACTTAAGGACACACAATACAAGCTGTTGATTAATAGATGTGTTTACTGAAGCAGGTTTGACAGTACATGTATTTAAGTAAAGATATACAAAATGTACAAGTGACACAAATTGATCATTAGTACCTGAAACTTGATTTCTCTAAAGTCTAAGAGGGGCCATCATGGTTATGATCGTATGGTAGTTGGATTTATAACTACCTATGCAATCAGTGCATATCACCACTAACGTTGTGAGTTCGAATCCCGCACAGGTGAGGTGTACTCTGTAAAACATTATGTGATAAAGTTTGTCAGTGACTTGCGGCAGATCGGTGGTTTTCTCCTGGTACTCTGGTTTCCTCCAACAAGAAAACTGACCACCACTATATAGCAGAAATATTATTGAAAATGGTGTTAGACACCTTAACCCTAACCCATAGATCACTCAATGGGAGCCAATCAAATTTGTACCATTTCTATTACAGATACAATGTACTGAAATGTGCACCTGCTATTTTATTATTATTATTATTTCTTTATCAAAATGATTTCTGGGGATTCCCAGAGGCAAACAGGGAATTTCAATGTACAGAGGAAGGCACACATCTCTCCTCTGCAGTTCTTCATAGAGCACATCTTTCTAGATGAATGTAATACATGTATTTTTGAGTTAAGAATTAAAGATTTTCATACTGTTCACGGAAACAACATTCAGCGGGTAGACATGTCTCTTCACTCAGCAGATAAGTCTTTACTCTTGCTCCTAATGCTGCATGCTTAGTGGAGAAGAAACAAATACCAATTATATAGTCTTTGGTTTTGACCGGAACTTTAGCCCATAATCTACAGCATTCGAAGGGAACATACTTGCCATTACACCACCATTGCGATGTGGTATTGTTTTTTGAAAATAGCAAAATATATAACATACCAAAACAACATATACATATTTAGTATACAAATAAAACTTCATTTCATTTATGGTTTATTATTGTGAAATTTGTTGCAGATAAATAGTTGACATAATTAAGATATTATTCATCTAATTAACGATCTTATTGCTTTTTTTCAGCTTTCCATTCAGAAAACAAGATGGACTTCCTTTTGTTCCGCCATATTGCTTACGACGCCATGAAGATAGCGATGAAGACACTTTGGAAACACAAGTCAATATGAGTGATTCTGAAATCTTGTCACCACAGAAAGCCTCCACATCAGAAGTCTCACAAGTAACAGAGAGTCCAGTTTCTCTCAATAATACACATTTTCCGCCTAATTCTAATGTACAGATTGCACATTTGAACGATGCAAACAATTCACCGCTTGTTCTTGTGTATCATACTCCCGAGGACGGGAAAGGAGAAACGGTTATTCATGTGTATCAACTACAAAATCACCAACTTGGCAATATGAGTCACGTTCAAATTCCATTAAACGATGGATCCAGTATTATTGAGCTTCCTAATCTACAGTCGTCTGCTGCTAGCGAAAGCATGACAACCAGTACACAAGATCAGTTCATCGTTCGGGAACAATCAGAAATACCGTTGTCAGGGCAGAATACAGTGGATCAGGAAAATTTGCCCTTTCTAATTGCAACCGGAAAAGATAACCAACCTCGATTAGTTGTTCCGTCGATCGGTGAAGATGTTACAGAAAATCAGTTATCGCAATTACAAACAGGAACGGGAAGTGAAGACTTTATAAACATCATTGATATCAATGCTAGTAAAATATCAACTCCCAAGAAAAACACAAAGGGAGATAATTCAAATAATGAACATGAACAAATTTCTAAGGGAGATCATTCATTTTATGAAGTTGTTAGGGTAAATCCTGACAATGACCATGAATCTAATAGTTCAAGGACATCTTCCCCATCTCTAGTTATTGACAATGAATGTGTGGTTCATGATGTTGACATAAAGTACAATGATAATTTAACGGAACATTTGAATGCAACGCGGGAAATGAAAAAGAAAAAACTTGGGAGGAAGCAAAAAAGATAATATTTGTTTTGTTCAAGAAATTTATGTATATACGGTCAAACCTGTCTTATTTCACCTTTCCAAAGGAACATTGAAAAAGGGTCACATAAGCAAGATGGTTCGCTAAATACAAATTTGATTAATATGAAATGCTCTGTGAAAGGGAATAATATAAAGGTCACATAATATACAATTATGGCCTTCATGAGAAGTTAATATCCATAATTATTAAATTGAGAAAGGTTATTTTCCCGAGGTCTGAAGGACATACAGGTAACTGTATTATTATACTGAACTAATTGGTTCGACGTGCTGAGGGAAATAACTTGTTATTGGTTCGACGTGCAAAAGCGCACCAATTTCAAACACTTGTTTTGTGCTACGTGCAGATTCCCTCACAGTTATTTGACCTACGTGCAGTTTGCCACGGGAATAATGAGTTATTTCTTGTTCCATGGAGTAAAACTTTAAAATATCTTAATTATTTCTTGCTTGGTTTCCATAGTAAAGTATAATAATACAAGTTATTGCTTAATAGAGGTGGTCACTAAAGCAGGTTTAACTGTATACGAAGGGATTTTCAAGTGAATTAAATTATTGTGCGATGTATGAATTAGCATTTTATTGGAAACATTGAGGGCTGTTTCATTAAAGCATACATGTGATTTCAGCTATTTTCCTTTGAATTTTTTTTTTCTGAAAGTTGCTGGACACGGTCAGAACAGGTAAAAAATTACCATTTTGAAACGGGGGTGTAGATGGTTTCAGCTATTTCTCATTGATTTCAATTATTTTATTTTCTAACCAGAATCATCCCTGGTTTAAAACATTTTAATATTTCTGAAATGTGTTGTGCCCACTATATTAGATGTCCTCTTTACTTCTTTGTTATTTTTACCAAGTGAATATGAAGTAGAAAATGTAAAATTGCTATTTTCAAAGTGCCTCCCTTGAGTATCATGTATGTTTAGGCCAAGGAAATAAATACACATGTTTCTTCTAACATTCTTAAAAAAAAAACAGGGTACGTAAGTAGGTAAATCTTTAAAGGGTCATGTGAGGTATTGCCATCAATTTGCATCCATTGTCATAGGTAAATAAATGTTTACATTTTAATCTTCTTCTTTTCTGAAACCACTGGCCCAATTAGAACCGAACTTGGTAGATATGTTCACTTGATGGTCCTCTAATTAAAGTTTATGTTTTTTTGATGGATTGAAAGTACACAAAAGAAACAAGAGGCCCAAAGGTGTCAAAAAGGGTGCTGTCTGTTTTTGTATGTGGAGCATTTATTAGCTCACCTTGCCAAAGGCAATGTGAGCTTTTGCCATCACTTGGGGTCAGTCGTCCGTTAACTTTTCACATTTTAAACTTCTCCTCGGAAACCCCTCAGCCAAATGAATTGAAACTTGGTAGGAAGCATCTATGGAAGGTCCTCTATAATGATTGCTCATTTCGTCCCGATCCATTAACAAACATGGCCACCACAGGCAATTCTTGTTTCTGATTGGCCTATTTTTAAAAATCTTCTCCTCTGAAACTACTGATCCAAATGAATTGAAACTTGGTTAGAAGCATCTATGGAAGGTCCTTTATAAATATTGCTCATTTCGTCCCGATCCATTAACAAACATGGCCGCCACAGGCAATTCATGTTTATGATTGTATGCTTTCTAAAAAAATCAATTTTTCTGTGGAAAGAGAGATAACTCTAATTTAAATATTGACATTTACTTTAATATAATACAGTTAAAATGAATCTGTGTTTTTCTGTGGAAAGAGAGATAACTCTAATTTAAATATTGACATTTACTTTAGTATAATACAGTTAAAATGAATCTGTATAAACAAATGTGACCGAGATACCCACCCTAAACCATATATATATATGATCAAGGTGACTAAGCAAATTAAATGCATTATAGCTCAGGCCCCGGGGTCATATCCCACCCACTACCTGAAGTGAACTTTTTAATGGTTGAGATCCCCTCCCCTAAGCCATATATATTTATGATCAGGGTGAATAGACAAATGAAATGCCCCAAGAGTTGAGGCCTGAGGTCATCCCCATCCCCTACCGGAAGTTTTTTTTATAGCCAAGTATAAAACAAGACAAAATGATTTTGACTTGCAACTTGTTTTAGTTAGTTGTCCGAAGGGACAAGTTAAAAAAAATGTTAATGTAGAGGCCTGTGGGAAGCACCTATAGGCTATGGAATGTTCTGTATTTAAGTTTCTTCAGAGCAGAATGCAAGGTGAGCGACACAGGCTCAGCTCAGTGCTGAGCCTCTAGTTTTTCAATCAATCTTGGTGGTTTTTTTTCTTTATGATCTTTATATAGTATGCAAACAGATTTTTTTTTATTTCCAGTATGGTGTTTAACGCCACTTTCAACAATATTTCAGTTATATTGTGGCAGTCAGTTTTATTTGTGGAGGAAACCAGAGTACCCGAAGAAAACCAAGTCACTGACAAACTTTATCACATAATGTTGTATCAAGTACACCTCGCCCGAGTGGGATTCAAATTCACAACGTTAGTGGTGATAGGCACTGATTGCATAGGTAGTTATAAATCCAACTACCATATGATCATGATGGCCCCATACCATTTTCAAGATGTAAGGTGATCAAAATGGGGCCAACACCCAAAATTTAGAATTTTCATTTCAAGTCTGATTTTTTTCTTTAGATTCCTTATGTAATTTCCTGCTTGCATTTTTTCAACCAGATTTGACTTACCGGTAGATCTTGTAGTTTCTAATGTTAAATGGAGCCAGAAGTGACCAACACACAAAACGATTACTTTTTTACTCAAGTCGGATTTGTGTGCAGTTTTTCCTGTTGAATTCCTTTGAAAACTTACTTTCTGGAGTATGGCAACAGATTTGTTGTAGCTTTCACTGTAGCAGAGATATGAGTGTATCAAATGTACTATTTTATTAGATTAAAGATTTAAACATAGGGCCATATGTGAAATGAATAAAATGTTTTTGAAAATCTAGACTTGATTGAACATGAATTGTATGAATGAACAGGTGATCGATACAGGCTCAGGTGAGCCTCTGGTTATTTAAGGATCTTACTTTAACACTGCTTGTCAAAAATAGGAATAAAAACTTCAGGGTAGGCACTGAAAATTAGGGTTGGTAGGGTTAGTGGAACAGCCCTAAATTACCTTGGTCAATTTTATATTGTTATTTCCTTATTTTATGCAAGTACAAACATTATAAGGTTACATAATGATTTGAACGTTTTGTTTTTATCTATCTGTCACATGATAAAATAAATTATTTTAATGGTGTGTCACATGATAGAATACATTATTTCAGTGGTGTGTCACATGATAGAATACATTATTTCAGTGGTGTGTTACATGATGGAATAAATTATTTCAGTGGTGTGTCACATGATAAAATAAATTATTTCAGTGGTGTGTCACATGATAAAATAAATTATTTCAGTGGTGTGTCACATGATAAAATAAATTATTTCAGTGATGTGTCACATGATAAAATAGATTATTTCAGTGGTGCGTTACATGATAAAAATATATTATTTCAACAGTGTTCAATAATTTTAATAAAAATATTATTTAAATGAAATTAAATTAATACAAATTTGACAGATTCATTATCCATGTAAATAGGAAAGGATATGGATGCAAATGAACATGGGAGACTATCCAACATTACACTTGGACACAAATTAAAGTAAAGAAACATCTTGTAGTAAGAAAGGATATGGATGAAAATGAACATGAGAGACTATCCAACATTACACTTAGACACAAATTAAAGTAAAGGAACATCTTGTAGTAAGAAAGAATATGGATGTAAATGAACATGAGAGACTATCCAACAGTATCCTTAGACACAAATTAAAGTAAAGGAACATCTTGTAGTAAGAAAGAATATGGATGTAAATGAACATGAGAGACTATCCAACAGTATCCTTAGACACAAATTAAAGTAAAGGAACATCTTGTAGTAAGAAAGAATATGGATGTAAATGACCGTGAGAGACTATCCAACATTACACTTAAGACACAAATTAAAGTAAAGGAACATCTTGTAGTAAGAAAGAATATGGATGTAAATGACCATGAGAGACTATCCAACCGTATCCTTAGACACAAATTAAAGTAAAGGAACAGAGCTTTTATTGCTGTTCTACATTTCAGTCACAGTAGGGTCTTCAATAATGAGCATAGCTCATTACTCATACCCAAAAAATAAGTGTGAAACGGCCCCTAGCCTGCAGTTGAGAGGTACATGTGTATTCTTGACTTCTGTCAATGAACGCTATATCTGGGCACCTTGAACATTTAAATGTTATTTGGTGTTGAGAATTTTATTTGCCAGATGCCTGCCATATATAGATACAAAAAAGTAATTGTATAATTTGTAGTCAATAGTGTATCTATAAATTACTGAGCATTATTTTTTTTATAAGAAAATCAAAGATAAAAAGGGGCTGAAACTTTTTTTTGATATAAAACTAAAAACTAAAAAATATAAGAATATTTCATGTAGTAAGCTTTATCATTATTTTTGTATACAGTAGTCCGCCTCTTATAAGGCCCCTCCCACCAAAGTCCACTCCTCTTATAAGGCCCCTCACACCAAATTCCACTCCTCTTATAAGGTGCCTCCCACCAAAGTCCACTCCTCTTATAAGGCCCCTCCCACCAAAGTCCACTCCTCTTATAAGGCCCCTCACACCAAATTCCACTCCTCTTATAAGGTGCCTCCCACCAAAGTCCACGCCTCTTATAAGGCCCCTCCCACCAAAGTCCACTCCTCTTATAAGGCCCCTCACACCAAATTCCACTCCTCTTATAAGGCCCCTCCCACCAAAGTCCACTCCTCTTATAAGGCCCCTCCCACCAAAGCCCACTCCTCTTACAAGGCCCCTCCCACCAAAGTCCACTCCTCTTATAAGGCCCCTCCCACCAAAGTCCACTCCTCTTATAAGGCCCCTTCCACCAAAGTCCTCTCATCTTATAAGGCCCCTCCCACCAAAGTCCACACCTCTTACAAGGCCCCTCCCACCAAAGTCCACTCCTCTTATAAGGCCCCTCCCACCAATGTCCACTCCTCTTATAAGGCCACTCCCACCAAAGTCCACTCCTCTTATAAGGCCCCTCCCACCAAAGTCAACTCCTTTTATAAGGCCTCTCCCACCAAAGTCCACTTCTCTTATAGGGCCTCTCCCACCAAATTCCACTCCTCTTATAAGGCCCCTCCCACCAAAGTCCACTCCTCTTATAAGGCCCCTCCCACCAAAGTCCACTCCTCTTATCAGGCCAGATTTCAGATATACTTGAGATAGTAAAATACTACTGAATTTGTCACCCCTCTTATTTTTCCAGGATTAAAGGGGGCTATAGTAAAGGCTTGAAACAGGAAAACGAGACAAATGCCAAAATTACAATGCGTACAGCAAATTACTGTTTCCAACACATTGTGTCAAGCAAAATACTGTGTTTGTATTTGTTTTTTTATACACACTTATAACTTTCTTTTGTTGACATGCTGTGGTCGTATCATGCTTGGTTTGGTGTAGCACTTTAGTTATACCATGAGAACAAGTTACATTTAAATGAGATCATGATGATGTCCGCTTTGGTTTGACCAGACCAGGGCTCAAAGCCACGATCCCTCATAAGCATGCTAAGCATTAAACCACCAATGAGGTTTCCTGAGCAACAAGCTCAAGTGCCAAGTGATTTGAAATGCTGAACATCACTGTTTAAACTTTCTTTTCAAAAGAGTTGAGAGGACTTGGATCACAGTATACATTTTTGTGACTCCGATGAGTAGATATCCATCAGCTTTTAATTTTCAGTTGACTGTCATTTAAGACATTGGCTGGTTTACATGTCTCCATTTTGGTTGGTTTTATGTTGTTTAATGCCACTTTCAACAATATTTCAGCTATTTCATGGCAGTCAGTTTTATTTGTGGAGGACCCGGATAAAACCACCGACCTGACCTGTCGCAAGTCACTGACAAACTTGATCACATAATGTTGTAAACCCCACCCCCAGCAGGATTCGAACTTGCAACATCAGTGGTGATAGGCATTGATTGCCTAGGTAGTTGTAAATCCAACTACCATACGACCACGACGTCCCCTTTACATGTCTCCTGGACAATTGTGTCGACAAATAAAGTACTGAGAAGTGACCTAGTATGTGAGCGAGGGATAATTGCTTAATGCCAAATGAGCAATTTTTTTTAGCAATATTATGGTGAGAACAAGTTAATATTCAATGAAATGATGATGATCTCCGCTTTGTACTAGACCAACATTCTTAGTTGGATCTTTATAATGCCAGCTCACTGAAATGACAAACAGTCAGCAAGTAGACTCAAACTCAAACACATAATCCAGATTCTGAGCCAACCAGTCTTTGATCTTCTCCTTAATGCTGCATTCTTATTAGAAAAGCAGCAAATACCAACTTTAAAGTCTTAGGTTTGACCTGATACAGGCTCGAACCCATAATCTACCATAACTTTAAAGTCTTAGGTTTGACCTGACACAGGCTCGAACCCATAATCTACCATAACTTTAAAGTTTTAGGTTTGACCTGACACAGGCTCAAACCCATAATCTACCATAACTTTAAAGTTTTAGGTTTGACCTGACACTACCATAACATATTTATCACATATATCAATAGTAAACAATTTTGAACGCTGCAAAATACCCCTTTTCTCATCTTTTATATTCTAAAAAAAAAACACTTTTCTCATCTTTTATATTCTAAAAAAAAAAACAACCTCCACTGCAATATACATGTGATTATATCTTGGAAAAGATTGTAAGAAGATTTAATTGTACTTTACTATATAGATTTTATGATGTTTTATATGTTATTATATTATTGTACTCTATTTTGTATTGATGTATTTTGCAGTTGAGAAAAAAAATAATAATAATCTACCATAACTTTAAAGTCTTAGGTTTGACCCGACACAGGCTCGAACCCATAATCTACCATAACTTTAAAGTCTTAGGTTTGACCTGACACAGGCTCGAACCCATAATCTACCATAACGTTAAAGTCTTAGGTTTGACCCAACAGACTCGAACCCATAATCTACCATAACTTTAAAGTCTTAGGTTTGACCTGACACAGACTCGAACCCATAATCTACCATAACTTTAAAGTCTTAGGTTTGACCCGACACCGACTCGAACCCATAATCTACCATACTTGAGGTGAGCACACATTAGACCACTGATGCTGTTTCTTGTTGTGCATTTGCAGAGAAATATGAAAATGATGTGGTCAGATCACATACAGCTGTTTAATACCAAGTGAGTAATTTTTTAGGCTACATCATGACCAGAACAAGTAACTTATTTACTCTTCTGGACCAAATGTCTGTGTGAGGTAGTCGTCAATTTGCATCTGGTAGCTTTCCACATTCAATCTTTTTATCACAAACTGCTATACCGATTCAAGAAACCAAACTTGGCAGAAATGTTACTTTGCTTGTCCTCAACATAATATACTGGTATGATTTTGTTTCATTAGGAAATTCAAGGTGGCTGCTAGGCCAATGATCCTTTCTGATTGGATAAATTAACTAGAGGCTCAGCACACTGAGCCTGTATCGCTCACCTGACAATAGAATGATACTGAAGCAAATTTCAAAGGGAGATAATCATTACCTTAAAAAACAGCAGCCATCTTGAATGGAGGGTGGGGCTGTCGGACACAATTTTAAAAGGGACACACCCAGGGACCATCTATGCCAAGTTTGGCTCCATTTGGCCAAGCTGTTTCAGAGGAGAAGATTTTTTTAACATTAGCCAATCAGAAAAAAGAATTATTCTTGGCGGCCATGTTTATAGGCCAAATGGAACGAAATGGAGAAACTTTATAGAGGACCTTACATAGATGCTTACTGCTAAGTTTGGTTCCATTTGGCCAAGTTGTTTCAGAGGAGAAGATTAAAATATGAAAAAGTTAACGGACGGACGACGGACGCCAAGTGATGGCAATACCTCACATGGCCCTTTGGGTCAGGTGAGCTAAAAAATGATGAAAAAAGGGGAATAACTCCTAGACGGGTAATCAGATTTACTTCAAAATTGCAGGGCATGTAGATCTTGACAAGCTGAACATGTTTTCAGTTTACACTCAACATCTATCTCTCATAGTTTTTGAAATAAAGGATGAAAAGTATTAACATTTTTAAAATTTGATGAAAAAAGGGCAATAACTTCAAGATGGGTAATCAGATTTACTTTAAAATTGTAGGCTAGGTTGATCTTGACATGCTGAACATGTTTGCTGTTTAAACTTAACATCTATCTCTTATAGTTTTTGAAATAAAGGACAAAAGGTATTAACATTTTGAAAATTTGATGAAAAAAAGGGCAATAACTCCAAATTGGGTACTCAAATTAACTTCAAAATTACAGGGTAGGTAGATCTTAATATGCTGCACATGTTTGCAATTTAAACTTAACCTTTATCTCTAATAGTTTTTGAAATATCAGACAAAAATGTTTAAATAAAAAAAATAAAAAAGGGCAATAACTCCTAGACGGGTAATCAGATTTACTTCAAAATTGCAGGGCATGTAGATCTTGAAATGCTGCACATGTTTGCTGTTTAAACTTAACGTCTATCTCTTATAGTTTTTGAAATAAAAAACGAAAAGTATTAAAATTTTGAAAATTTGACGAAAAAAGGGCAACAACTCCAAGATAGGTAATCAGATTTTCTTCAAAATTTCAGGGTAGTTAGATCTTCCTGTGCTGATCATTTTTACCCATGTCAGATTTCTGATATTATAAACGGTTTTTGAGTTGTTACCAAAAACGTGCAATTTTACCCTATGTTCTATTTTTAGTAACAGCGGCCATGTTTGTTGGCCGAATGGAATTAAATGAAGAAGTTTTATAGAGGATCTTACATAGATGCTTCCTGCCAAGTTTGGCTCCATTTGGCCAAGCAGTTTCAGAGGAGAAGATTTTTTTAACATTAGCCAATCAGAAACAAGAATTGCCCTTGGCGGCCATATTTGTTGGCGGAATGGGACGAAATGAAGAAACTTTATAGAGGACCTTATATAGATGCTTTCTGCAAAGTTTGGTTCAATTTGGTCCAGTTGTTTCAGAGGAGTAGATTAAAATATGAAAAGTTAACGGACGGACGATGGACGCCAAGTGATGGCAATACCTCACATGACCCTTTGGGTCAGGTGAGCTAAAAAAAATTTACTCTGACACAGCATGTTTGTTTAATAGGATATTTACATAGTAGGAAAGAAATGTTTCTCCTATGACCATCTCAAAAAGTTTGTTATTGGTCATTTAAAAATCCAAGATGGTCACCACCGCAGGACAAAATTTTATCATGATAGGATCCTATTGAAAAAAAATTCAGTTTCAGAAGAATTTTCTTTCATATTCATTTACATCCATATTCTTCTTTGTAAAAAAAAATAGTACAAAGAATTCAAATTATGTTAAAAAAAACCCTTAGTATTTAGTAACCTAAATCACTGTGTTTGTAACTAGAGTAACACGACAGATGCCAATAGTGGAGCATGAACGGCTTACCTTTCAGGAGCACCTGAGTTCACCCCCAGTTTTAAGTCGGGTTCGCATTACTTGATCTTTAGTTTTATGTGTAATGTTTGTAGATCATTTTGTCCTGTTTCTTTTGGCCATTGTGTTGTCTTGTCCTTCGATTTACGGATTCTGATTACCCCTTTGATATCTTCAAACTCTTCTTGACACAGTTTTTTTCACTATTTAATTGAATGCAAAAACAAAGAGGCATTAAGTTTCATCTTATTTTTATCCATAATAAGTGTTGACAACAATCTCATCTTTCAACTTTGCCAATAATGTTTTTTCTTCCTGTTATTCTGTTATACTTTGATGATATTCACAAAATGTCAATTTTTTTCCTTTATTGAGCAGCATGTAGCATATCCAGTTGCTTCAGACTGTTATGTACCAGATCCAAGTTGTCTTTCCACTGTACCAAACTTTGTTGTATCATCTGCCAATGTTGCCGACCAAATTGTCGGTGAATTGAAGAATGAATGACAACTTTTTTCTGCATCTGATCAATTTTCACTCTAACCGATTTGGTTCGTAACACTGTAAAAGAAATCAAAAAACATTTGAAGGTTGTAGAAACATGTAATTTGTAACTCCAGGGAAAAAGATCAACAGTCGCCAATGCGACCAAAATTTCCATTGGGCAACTTATTTTATGCGTAGCAATCACCCAGCTGGCGACCTACAAAATTTATTTGGCACCAGTGATTTTCTGACTGCGTTTTGTGAAAAAAGCTCTTTTTGGTGATAAAATTATTCGTAAAAATCATTAATGAAAGCTTTTTCAAATGAAATTAAAAGTCGAACATTTTATAGTTAATGATCTGGTTACTGTTTGTTTTGATTATGCAAACGGAATACTACGAACAAGATACCAGGAACCAGTGCAGTATATTGGGTCGCTTGATTTGCTGTACCGCACTGCGATAAAACCTCAGAAAAACGAAAGCGGAAAGTGTAGTATTTGGAATAAATTTTATATTAGATGTTTATTGATATAATTTTAATATAAAAATAGCAAATATGTCCTGTGTTTTACGTTGCTTGATATTTTGTTAATTCATTGGGAATTAAAAACGGAAAACAGTTGGTGAAGCGGAATATGCAAATTATTTTCAATTGAGTTTTAAAGTTAAAAATAAAAATGTCACGATGTTGCATAATTCTAAATAATATGCAATTTGTTTTTACCAGTAATGATGGAAGCAAGTACATGTACAAAAATGTAACTTGAATCCTCTGGATTAAAAAAAAAGCTTTTACTGCCCGAGAGCAATGAGGTTGATGACGTTATTAAAACTAGTGAAACTGTTTGTGCTTCAAGTAAGTTCGACCCACTACCAGTCACCGACACTAGTAGTACTACTGATACACCATGTCCCCCAGAAGTTGAACGCCTTGTTACCACTGTCAGTGTCATTTCAGAAACAACAAATTCAAATTCTTTATTACCTAGTACAGCTTCAAATGACATCCAACAACATGTAAATAGTGCAATTAGTGGCAGGGCAGTCTTAACAGCATTATAGGCCCCGGGAAAAACAGTGCACTGGGCCCCTAACCACACAATCACAAACAGGAATAACAAGGTAAATGGTCGATAAAATAAAACATATATTTATTGTATTGGTACATCCAACAAAATCAGTGTTTAAACATTAAAAAACATATTGTACACAACAGACATAGATAAGCATTTCTAACCTCGTCAATCCAAACCACTCAACAAGCTAAAGAAAAATTGGGACCGGGTTGGGGTGTTTAAAGCCACTTTCAACAATATTTCAGTTACATCGTGGCGGTCAGTTTTATTGTTGTCACAAATCAATGACAAACTTTATTGCATAATGTTGTATCTAGTACACCTTGCCATGAGCGGGATTAAAACTTACAACTTTAGTGCAAAGGTAGTTGTAAATCCAACTACCATAAAATCATGACCACGATGGCCGTGTTAATAGGAGGGATATCACTTGTATACAACAAATACTATACATATCCATTTATGGTACAAGACAAAGGCACATGTATTGTATATAATATGTACAGTACACAACTATTTACAGCATAAAGGCTCTAACCACTATCGTCTTACCTCAAACTTGCAGGACTAACCCATAATCCACAGACAGTGAAGTGAATTAAAGATAAAACAAAAACCCAATTGTTTCAGTTCTGAAGAACAACAGCACTTACCATCAATGATAAAATCTTCAATATCTGATTCATGCAAGTTTAATTCTTGTTGGATGATACCATAGTCTATTTCTTTTTTGTTTTCTGACAACTGCATAAATGTTAACATTCTCATCTTCCTTAAATTCTGGTCATGTGACAGACCTTAAAATAAACACAATCAAATTTTAATGTGCTAAAACTACCAATCAAATTAAACATTCTAAAAAAACAACCCAGAGGGTCATAAAGATAAAGGCATTACAACGATAAAATAAGATTACTGAAAAACTAGAGGCTCAGCACTGAGTTGAGCCTGCATCGCTCACCTTTCATTCTGCTTTGAGGAAACTTAATACAGAATCTTCCATAGGTGCTTCCCACCAAATATCAGTTCATTTTGACAAAGCAGTTTCAGAGAAGAAGATTTTTAGAAATCAACCAATCTAAAACAAGAATTGCCTGTGGCAGCCATGTTTGTTAATGGATCAAAACCAAGTTTCATATCATTTGGCCAAGCGGTTTCAGAGGAAAAGCTGTTTTAGAAATCGACCAATAAGAAACAAGAATGGCCTATGACCGCCATGTTTGTTAACGGAAACGGATCAAAACGGAATGAGCAATGCCCATAGATGCTTACTACCACGTTTCGGTCCATTTGGCCAAGCTGTTTCAGAGTAGAAGATTTTTAGAAATCGACCAATCAGAAACAAGAATTGCCTGTGGTGGCCATGTTTGTCAATGGATCGGGACAAAATGAGCAATCTTTATAGAGAACCTTCCATAGATGCTTCCTACCAAGTTTCGGTTCATTTGGCAAAGTGGTTTCAGAGGACAAGATTTTTAGAAATCGACCAATTAGAAACAAACATTGCCTATGGCAGCCATATTTGTTAATGGATCGGGACAAAATTATCAATCGTAACAGAGGACTTTCCATAGATGCTTCCTACCAAGTTTCGGTTCATTTGGCCAAACGGTTTCAGAGGAGAAGAATCTAAAAATCAGCCAATCAGAAACAAGAATCGCCTGTGGCGACCATGTTTGTTAACGGATCGGGACGGAATGAGTAATCTTTAGAGGACCTTCCATAGATGCTTCCTACTAAGTTTCGGATCATTTGGACAAGCGGTTTCAAAGGAGAAAATTTTTAGAAATCGACCAATCAGAAACAAGAATTGCCTGTGGCGGCCATGTTTGTCAATGGATTGGGACAAAATGAGCACTCTTTATAGAGGACTGCCCATAGATGCTTCCTACCAAGTTTCGGTTCATTTAGCCAAGCAGTTTCGGAGGAGAAGAATTTAAAAAATCAGCCAATCAGAAACAAGAGTCGCCTGTGGTGGCCATGTTTGTTAATGGATCGGGACGAAATGAGCAATTTTAACAGAGGACCTTCCATAGATGCTTCCTACCAAGTTTCGGTTCATTTCACCAAGCGGTTTCAGAGGAGAAGATTTTTAAAAATCAGCAATATCTGTCAAACAAGAGTTATCTTTCTTTTAACAGAGATTTTTTAGAAATCAACCAATCAGAAACAAGAATTGCCTGTGGCGGCCATGTTTGTTAACCGATCGGGACAAAATGAGCAATCTTTATACAATACCTTCCATAGATGCTTCCTACCAAGTTTCGGTTCATTTGGCCAAGCGGTTTCAGAGGAGAAGATTCTTAGAAATTGACCAATCAGAAACAAGAATTGCCTGTGGCAGCTATGTTTTTTAATGAATCGGGACGAAATGAGCAATCTTTATAGAGGACCTTCCAAGGATTCTCCCTACCAAGTTTTGATTCATTTGGCCAAGCGGTTTCAGAGGAGAAGATTTTTTAGAAATCAATCAATCAGAAATAAGAATGGCCTGTGGCGTCCATGTTTGTTAACGGATCAGGACGAAATTAGCAATCTTTATAGAAGACCTGCCATAGATGCTTCCTACCAAGTTTCGGTTCATTTGGCCAAGCCGTTTCAGAGGAGAAGATTTTAAAAAATTGGCCAATCAGAAACAAGAATTAACTATGACGGCCATGTTTGTTGATGGATCGGGACAAAATTAGCAATCTTTAAAGAAGACCTTCCATAGATGCTTCCTACCAAGTTTCACTTCATTTGGCTGAGTGGTTTCAGAGGAGAAGATTAAAATGTGAAAAGTTAACGGACGACAGACGACGAACACCAAGTGATGGCAAAAGCTCACATTGTGAGCTAAAAAAATAATAATTTGAAACGTGTCGTGCACACTAAATTTTATATCTATGTTTATAATTACTATCACTGGGTCAATACCTCTGCTGGTGGACTATTAGTTCCAGATGGTATCACCCTCCCAGTAGTCAGAGCTTCAGCAATGACATGGTTTATTAGATATATTAATCACTGAAATTTAGTTTCTAAATATTGTAATTATTAATGAAACAAAGGTTCTCCTCCCTCAGGCATAGGTGACCTTAGCCGATTTTGGCTATCCTGTTTAAGCTCTTTGGTTTTATTGCTCCCAAAATTTTTAATTATCTTGAGTGTATCCGATGAAGATTATTCCTGAAACGTGTCGTGCGCACTACATTTGATATCTACGTTTTTAATTTGTGACCAAGATGTTTAATTTTAACTGGATGTACATTTTCAGCTGGGTTTAACTGAGGGAATGATTGTTGTTTAATGCCAGATTGTTCAGCTATATCACGACGAGAACAAGTTACATTTCTATGAGGTGATGTCCCCTTAGTACTAGACCATGTCACTCCAATCGGACACATTATCCTGATCCCGATCCAACCAAACTTTATTACTCTTTAACTCGTCATATCTAGCCGAAAAACAGCAAATACTAATATGACACTCTCTGGTTTGATCCAACCAGGGCTCGAAACCAGGATCTGCCGTACCCAAGGCACACTTTCCATTACACCACTGATGCAGTTCTTATTCACTGAGCTTGGCTGTTGGTTTCCATGGCTGTTGGTTTCCAAACTAAATAAACATATCACATCTTACAGGATAACAAAATCTTACCTATGGATTTGACAAAGTCTGTGTTTGTTTTATAAAACTGAAGATATTGGGATATAGACCCTGATACAAAGATGGACAGTAACTGAAAAAGAAAATTTCAACATTAAAATGGTTTTTAGACATTTCTAATCAGGTACTACGTTTAAAATAGAGAGAAATCTAAGTATATTCTCCTCACAAGAAACATATCCCACAATAATTTTATAAACAGGAATACCTTATTCATGACTTATCACCGGGTTTGTAACTAGATTAACACAATGGGTGCCACAAGTGGAGCAGTAACTGCTCACCCTTCCGGAGCACCTGAGTTCACCCCCAGTTTTTTGTAGGGTTTGTGTTACTTGATCTTTAGTTTTATGTGTATGTTTTGTAGATCATTGTTTGTCATTTTTCTTTTGGCCATTGTGTTGTATGTCCTTCTTCGATTTACAGATTCTGATTATCCCTTTCGGTATCTTCAACATCTTCTTATCCATTCAAATACTATACCACCCCCAACTACCGCTTACTCCTAAAAAAAATACTAGTACTAGTATATGAGAATAAATTCATCATTCAGACATTTCTTTACACTCTTGAAATTTCATTATAAGAATTATGTAACTGTTTCATAGTTCAGAGTTTATTACATTGGTTTAAGAAAAGTTGTTCATATAAGCCTTTAATTGTATCTTGCTTACAATTCCTGTGACTTACAAACCACACTCATCCGATACTTTTCTCAATATCTTATAAAATGTTATGTTTCAATCAAGATTTATCTATATAATAGCTGGGTCTCTATTTATTTCTCATAAATGTGATCAAATAGATTCGGCCATATTTGAAAATTATGGCAAAGAAACATTTGTATAAACAATATTTCGATTACTCTAAAGTTTTAACTCTGCCATATCTTTGTGTCTGTCCTAAGCCAGCACCTGTATTTTCAGCGGGATATGTAGTGGTCTTTTTTTGTATTCAATGATTGGAGGAGATAAGTAGCTGTTTGAGTTGTTCATATTGATTGGTTGGTTGGTTTATGGTGTTTAACAATTTCAACAATATTTCAATTATATCGTGGTGGTCAGTTTTATTGGTGGAGGAAACCAGAGTACCCAGAAAAAACCACTGACCTGTCGTAATTCACGGACAAACTTTATCACATAATGTTGTATCGCCTGAGTGGAAATCAAACTCACAACGTTAGTGGTGATAGGTACTGATTGCATAGGTAGTTGTAAATCCAACTACCATACGATAATGACCACGACAGCCCCTGTTCATATT
The DNA here is from genome assembly GCA_963680875.1 of Bathymodiolus brooksi. Lineage (NCBI taxonomy): Eukaryota > Metazoa > Mollusca > Bivalvia > Mytilida > Modiolidae > Bathymodiolus > Bathymodiolus brooksi. Next base: position 63,390,512 of record OY804585.1, on the reverse strand, counting down.
GAAGGAATTATTGACCATCACATTTTTAAACTTTCTTTTTATAAATGTTATACAAAAGATGGCCTATACTTACATCATGTATAAGTTCTCCTTCCAAAAATTTGACAGGTTTCAGTAACAACAGATGGTCCATCAAAAATGTGTTTGGGTCTGCTAAATGTGTTACAATACACCTGTAATAAGATGGTAATGCAAAGTTACAATTTATAAACAATTTGTGGCTGGGTACTGGTGAAGGTTCCCACTGCTCAAACCCCCAGGCGGTGCTCAGCGTGCCCCTGGGTGGCGGAGTCCTCCTGATAGTGGATTGCCAGGTTATAGTACGGAAAGCCTGCCCATGGACCATAGCGGGTGACATGTTTGGAGAGTGTCACGCTCCCTGCACACCAACGAACTCTTAAGTAGATTTTGAACAAGAGTAGGTGCATTGTAGCCCCTACAAAAGACTCCATTTTGTTTGTTCATATCTAACTCTCCGTTCTTTTCAGTGGCAGCCAAAAGTCATTGATCCATTCCTTCCCTCATTTCTATATAGTTTTTATATATCATTGAATTAGTAATATATACATGTAGTTGAAATACTGCTCACTTGGATGTTTAGTAATCATCAATCAATTACAATTTGTGGTGCCTTCAATTTCCAATCAGGATAATTTGGTCTAAAAATGACATTGAAGGTCCACCTTACACAAAACTGTGACATGATATTTACCTGTGAGCATCATCCCTTGCCTGTGAAGCATTATCTTCTGTGTATGTCCCTAATAAATCTATCATTACTTTTGTAGCTGCCTCACTGTAAATATAAACAGACCAGGTACAATGAGGGTACCAGAAAATGTCTTAATTGATAAATAAATCAAGTTTTGTTATAGTGTATGAGCTATGCTCAGTATTGAAGATCTTACTGTGACTGTGAAATATAGAGCATCAATAATAAAGCTGTTCCTTTACTTTAATTTGTGTCTAAGTACAAAGTTGGATAGTCTCCAGCCCTCATGTATTACAACCATATTCTTGTTTACTCAAACCTTTGGGTTATTTCTATTGTGAAATGAAAATCAATAATAGATGTTCATGTTTTCAGAGAAGGTAAATACTGATACTATATATATATTATATTCTGTTTGATTGTTTGTTTGATGGTGTTTAATGCCACTTTCAACAATATTTCAGTTATATCGTGGCGGTCAGTTTTATTGGTGGAGGAAACCGGTGGACCCAGAGAAAACCACTGACCTGTCGTAAGTCACTGACAAACTTTATCACATAATGTTGTACACCTCGCCCTGACCGAGATTTGAACTCACAATATCAGTGGTGATAGGCACTGATTGCGACAGCCCCTATTCTGTTTGAATATAATGTATTAACTCCATATAATATCTTGCTTGAAAATATTCTAAAAACTTCATGTCATGCATATAATATTAGTATTCTGAATATATAAAAAAAAAATTATGTAAAGCACTACCTATATCTGATTTGTTGTGATTTCTGATTTTATTCCTATTTCAATTATTGAAGTAAGTAGGTTATGATTGATATAAAAAAAATAGTCATGTGAAATCAGTAATAATTATGAAATAAAAGTCTTTGGGAGCAAGAATAACAAAGCACCTAAAAAGGGCAGCCAAAATATGCAAAGGTTACCTATGACTATGCCTGAGGGAGATTAGTCTTAGTTTGAACAAGGGCAACGCAAAGTGTGGCATATCCCCTCGCCTAAAAATTAGACCCTGTGACCTTGACCTTTGACCTTGATTCTCTTAAGGTCTAAGTATGTACCAAGTTTGGTCAAAATCCATTGAAGGATCTTGATTCTAGAGTGTTCACAAGGATGTTACGCTGTACAAATTTGACCCCTTGACCTTTGACCTTGAAAATCAATAGGGTTTCAGACTTTCCTAAGGACTATGTATGTACCAAGTTTGGTCAAAATCCATTGAAGTAAAAAATTTGACCCGGTGACCTTGACCTTTGACCTTGAAAATCAATACGGTTCCAGACTCTCCTAAGGATTAAGTATGTACCAAGTTTGGTCAAAATCCATTGAAGGATGTTGATTCTAGAGTGTTCCCAAGGATGTTACACAGTAAAAAAATTACCCAGTGACCTTGACCTTTGACCTTGAAAATCAATAGGGTTCCAGACTCTCCTATGGACTAAGTATGTACCAAGTTTAGTCAAAATCCATTGAAGGATGTTGATTCTAGAGTGTTCACAAGGATGTTATGAGGTAAAAATTTGACCCAGTGACCTTGACCTTTGACATATGACCTTGAAAATCAATAGGGTTCCAGATTCTCTTAAGGACTAAATATGTACCAAGTTTGGTCAAAATCCATTGAAGGATCTTGATCCTAGAGTGTTCACAAGGATGTTACGGAAGGAAGGAAGCACGGATGGACGGTAGAGTTACTATATCCCTTCGCAACTTCGTTGGTGAGGGGATAATAAAGTACATTAATTAGGGACTGTAAATTTCAAATAAGAAAATAATTACCTTGTTTTTGCATCTAATAAAGCATCATGTAAGGTTCTCAATAAGTTCTGTAATTTGGTAGTAGATATATCCCACTGTGATATCCATTTCTTTACCTAAAAGGAATAATTAAATGTCAATGACTCTATATGGAAGTTTAATTGTGAATTCAATAGATACATTTTCAGAACACAATTGTCAAACAAGAGCAGCTCTATCCTAATAAATATTAATGCCGCGCACTTAAATCCTGTGATTTTTCTAAGATATCTTAATTTCCAATTATTTAGGCCATTCTCAAAGGACACTAAATGAAACATTCCCAAAACATGTAAACTTGTATCTTAAATTTCTATTCCCAATAGCCCAATCATTTTCCCAAAATGGATTTTAAAAAGGGCCATTCTCTCGGTAACAATTCCTGAATTAATTTATTTCTATCAAATTGGTGATATTTTTACAGTTTTTGAGAGAAAAAAAAAACAAGTTTTATTGCAAATCTGTAGAATATTTTTGTGGTTATTTTTTTGCAAAGGGAGGTAATTAACTGTTAAAAAAATATGTCATCTACAAAGTTAGTGGTAACAGTTTACATTTTTCATAAACCGCTTCACGGTTTATTAAGCGTAAACTGCACTGCAAGGTTATATCGTAAAACCTGCTAAAAAAAACCATATTCCTTAAATAGTGAAAATTTCAAATAGTCTAACTCAAGTCCTGTAAAGACTATCTCTTTTCCTTACATTCTTCAAATCTGTTATAACAAGATGTAACAGATCTGACTGATGACCTAGTTTAAGTAATGCTAGATAAACATCAGCTCTGGATGTACTTTTCTCATCTAAACCAGAGAATAAGTTGGTTAATCTGTAATAGAGAAATATGTAAATAAAACATCCAGATCAAACAATGGGTTGGGATCACATAAATCGACTCTACACATTCATATTATTTAATATAAAATGAAGCACCAAGACAACCTAGTTTTTGGTATGACGTGATACAAACTTTAATTCACATCGTCTTGCTCTCTAGACAAGCATGATTCCAATTAAATCATTGAGGTGTCTTATAATATAACCATTTTATTTGTTTGATAATACAGCACAAGGCATAATAAACAGAACTTTGTTGTACAAATATATATATTGTCAAACATAGAATCTCAAATAAAAAATATGGTTCACTTGTAGTAGTTGAAAGTGGAATGTATCAGAGATAACTTAAACTTGGCTATTTGGAGTAAATGAGTGATTGTTGTTTAACGCCAATTCAGCAAATTTTCAGCTATATTATGACGAGAACAAGTTAATTTTCAATGAGATGATGATGAGGTCCGCTTTGTTCTAGACCAACACGCTGAGTTGGATATTTATTGTGCTAGCTCACTGAAACAACAGTCCACGGGTAGACATGTCGCTCCACTCACACACATTATTCTGATTCCGAGCCAACCAGTTTTTGTTCTTTCTCCTTAATGCTATGTGCCTAGCGGAGAAGCAACAAATACCAATTTTATAGTCTTTGGTTTGTCCCGACTGGGGCTCGAACCCATGATCTACCACACTCAAGGTGAGCATGCTGACCATTACGCCACCAATGCAGCTAATTGGATGTTAAATGTTATTCTGTTGAACTCTTACATAACAAGGTTTGACTATACCATCAAAAAAAGTATGATGAGTAGAAAGATCATGTACCAAATACATATGTAAGTATAATGTAATAATAAATGTATTAAATTCTAAATTATAGTTTTCTTCACTAGCTGTGTGAGACACTTTCCCTTAATTCAGCAATGTATTGAGCAATTTTTCAGTTATCATGACAAGAATCTGAATTTGAATTTTGGTGTTTAATGCCACTTTCAGCAATATTTCAGCTATATCATGGCGACCAGTTTTAGTGGTGAAGGAAGACAGAGTACCCGGAGAGAACCACCGACCCTGGGCAAGCAACTGGTAAACTTTATCACTTGCGGCTGCGAGTCGAGTGCACCCTTTTTTGTAATTTACAAAGCTGGGCGTGAACCCACGCCATATTGGTGATAGGCTTGACAAGAACAAGCCACTTTTTGTTGAGATGATGATGATGATGCCTGCTTTTTACTAGACAAACATGCTGCATTTAGTTTTCATAGTGTGAGTTCACTGAAACAATTGTCCCTAGGTAGATATATCGCTCCACTCAGAATCATTATCCAGATTTTCAGCCTACCTGTCTCTGCTTTTACTCCTTAATGCTGAATGATTAATGTAGAAATAGTAGATATGAATTTTGTAGTCCACAATCTTCCTCAGTCACAGCAAGCACACTAGCATTACACCACATAAGTACTTTTTCTGAATTCTACTCCTTTACTTTATCTTATCCCTCAGGCATAGATGACCTTAGCCAATTATTTGGCTATCTTGTTTATGCCCTTTGGTGTTTTTGCTCCAAAAGACTTTTAAAATTATTAAGCTTTTCAATCTTTTGACTTGGAGCCTACCTAATGAAAGTTATTCTAGAAATGTGTCATACCCACAAAACTAGATGTTTACATTTTTATCATAACACACTTAAACTTACAGTTTTATTCTAGTATTAGCTCGTTTATCACCAGTGTACGACTTGGCTACTGCTTCACAAAACTGTAGTACTGGTTCCTGGATCTGTTCAGAGGGAAGTACCAAAATAAGGGAGATAATACTGTTTAATGTCATCTCCAAATCTGAAAAATATAATAGAGATTTAAAAAAAAGACACATCGACTGGTTCCTGGACATGTTCAGATGGTAGAATCTGAGCAATAATTAATAAATTGTTTCTTGCCCAAATGCATTCACTCATGCCCTATCAGGAAAAAAGTGCCTTCTTAAATTCTTTTTTTCTTCAATTTTTTTTTTTTAATTCTAGATATTTCCATGTTCCTTAATGACAAAATACCTTTTTCCAAATTTTAACATATTTAAAAAGAAACAAAATAGAATTTCCCTACCTACCTACTCATGTCCAATACCCATGGGTCAGGGTTGGGCAAATTAACAATTGTTAAGGGTAGCTGGATAAGAAATATAATGGTATTCTACATGTCTAAGTTGTTACTGGGTATGTAACTAGAGTAACACAACATCCAGTGGAGCAGCCACTACTTACCCTTCCAGAGCACCTGAGTTCACCCCCCGGTTTTTGGTGGGGTTCATGTTGCTCGATCTTTAGTTTTCTGTGTAATGTTTTGTAGATCATTGTTTGTCCTTTTGTCCGTTTTCTTTTGACCATTGTGTTGTCTTTCCTTCTTTGATTTACTGATTCTGATTACCCCTTTGGTATCTTCAAACTCTTCTTGTTAAATATCACCATCTAATTTAATGTTGAAAGAGTAATAGCATACCAGAAACATGCAATAATTGCATCAATAAGTTTGCATGTTTCTCAGAAACGCAAATTGAAAAATGGATATTCAAGGAAGAATCCTGAAAAGTTTGGTTTCACATTGCTCATGGTACTGTAGAATAAGATGTAAATGAGAAAAGTTTACAAGAGCCGGCAACAGACATGCGACAACAAACGAAAAATATTTATATGGTAAGTATCCAAGAAGTCAAATGTATGTATTTGGCGATTACATACATCGAAATACTTGCCTAAAACATTTTAGAATGTGATATATGTAAATTACCAGTACATTTGTAATCTGTTTTTAGTTATTTGATATCTATACTCTAATTCTGATTCCTTTTAAACTTCAACACAATATGCAGATAAAAGGCAAATAATAAAAATAAAAATAATGTTTTCATCAGTTGAATCAGAAAACTGATTACGGTAACAAACCTGATTCATTATTGAGATTTTCCCACAGGAACTTGCTGGCTTCTATGATCTGACGTAAATCACCCAAACTGTTTCCTTCTAATGCCTCTGAAGATATATCAGCTCCTACTCCTTTCAGATAGGCCCTCAACTCAAGGACCTAAAATACAATGAAAGGACTAAATAAAAATATTCAAATCAGAGAACACTGTAACTTATCTACCATAAACTTCATCATTGATAATTGTAATATGTTCCTCCTCTTAGGCCAAGAAAAAAAATATGTGTGTTTACGGTCACCCGACCCACCCTATTTTTCAGCCGCCAACCCTAACCTTTTTAATCGGCAATTATTCCACACTAATTTTTGCTAACGACCCTATCAATTTTTACACAGAATTCGAATAACCATTTTTGTTGTTTAATCAGCAGCAATGTTTTATTTATTCAACCGCTAGCTTTTTGTCGAAATAGGGATTATTCACCAAATTTCTTTCGACAGACGTCGCTGTTGTTCCATAAGTGGTTAGCGGAACGTTTTAATCTCGATGACGCTTGAATTGTTAACGTTGGGTACAAGAACATGTCAATATCTAATGCCCTTATAACATGAATAGGAAAATTCTGTAAATTCGTTCACAAACAAATCTGTTCTCACGACTTTTTTTTATTGTATAAATTATAACATTATTGTACAAGATAGGGAACGACCATTTAACTTGAAGGGGGGGGTATGTTATTTTTCTAAAAAAATATTCTGATTCCCAATGTTGCTGAAAAAAATATTCTGATTTTGGTAGAGGAAAAAAAAATCTGATTCAGAGTTTTTGTCATATAACCTAATGCTAAGATCTGGAAAAAAAATCGCACTTAGCTCTTATGTTGTCCGAAAAAAAAATTCTGAACGAAACAAAAAACCATAACCCCCCCCCCCACCACCTTCAATTTAAATGGTCGGTCCCTTAGATAAACTACTATTGAAACAAAAGAAGTTACCCGTATTGCGGAATATTCAATTCGCTTCTTTTTTTTAATAGTACTGTATCTTATACTTACAACCATTGCGTAGTTGACTACCGAACGACAGGGATATTAGGTTATTAATTAAATTCCTAACGGTGTATACGTGTATCACATTTCATTTCTTTGCATTAGCATTAGGGGAAAAGGGTGTATTTTACTCTTATAAAAGAATTTCAATGCTACATTTTTGTAAATGAAAAATAAATGCACTCTGAAACAGAATTTTTGTTCTGGGAAAAAAATTGTCCTTTTATGACCAATAATAAAAATCTGGGTAAAAGGGTAAAAAATCAAAACCATACATGTACAATACACAGGAACACAACAAATTCATTTATACCTTTAGGCAGTAATATACAATTTTCAACAAACACAGAAAAAGAACAAGTAATAATAAAAAAAAATTGTAACAATGAACAAATAGAATTTCTGTGTGTATAGACACCTTTTCAAGTAACATAGTTGGTATTTTATATCATTTAAAGGGAGCTTATTCAAAATAAATCTAAAAACGGCTATAATGATAAAAAAAAATTAATAGCAATAATAAATTTATCTTTGTAATAAACAATCCAAAGGGAACACATTTATGATTATTTTCAAAAAATTTCAACAAAACATATTCTTCATCTGTACGATATATCCAGTTTACGGAAAGGAAAAACTTAATTGACCTTCCCTACCTAGATGATCACAGTTTTTATTTTTGAAGCATATTTTCCTTTTCTCATTTTTGTTCAATTTTTAGCTTAAGCCACACAAAATAAAATTCTTTTTAGATTCTCATCCCATCCCTTCCCACTTTTTACCATCAAATTCACGATTTTCTATATTCAATCAATTCATTTTCAAAATTTAACAAATTCTTCATTAGGGTATCAGTATACCAAATAAAGTTTTTTTTTATTATGTGATGTTCTATCACGATAGTTTCCAGATGTATCTAGTTCTACAATATTTAACTCAGTAGTCCGCAAGGGGCCTTCGTGGTCGTGATCGTTTGGTAGTTGGATTTACAAGTACCTATAGATGCAATCAGTACCTATCACAACTAACGTTATGAGTTCGAATCTCGCCTAGGCGATACAACATTATGTGATAAGGTTTGCCAGGGACATGTGGCAGGTTCGTGGTTTTCTCTGTGCACTCCGTTTTCCTCCACCAATAAAACTGACCCGGGCACCCCACTGAAATTTGTTGAAAGTGGTGTTAAACACCAAACCCAGTAGTCCGTACATTTCCAATCATGTACGTTTACATTTTTTTTATGTTTATTGCATAGAACGCTGGGTTTTATGCAAATTTCCGATTTTTTCGTAGCATTACTGAAATCGTAATTCAAATCGTTTGACTGTTCATTTGAATAACAGGCAGCTAACTAAAGTTATAAATAACGTTTTTACCTGCAGTAGAATGGAATAAGCTTACAAAAATCATGTGATTTGCCTTTAGTCCTTTACCATTAAAAAATTCATTATACCAAATAATTGTAATCTTCAATATATTTTTACATATATATTACAATGAAATAAATTTGATAATTGGGATAGTATAGTGGTGCGTGTATAGGTCAACAGATAAGAAAAGTTTGTAGATGCCAAAAGGGTTATCGGAAGTCATATATCGAAGAAGGGCAGGCAATGCAATGGCCAAGCGAAAAAGGAAAAAATGATAAACAGTGGTCTACAAAAAACTACACAGAAAATTGAAGATTGAGCAGCACGAATCCCACTTAAAACCAGACGGAACTCTGTCCGTGACAACTTGAGTCTTTAGTTTTACATTGTATGGCAGTTCCAGGTTTTGTACGATGATTGTACAACACGTCTGATTGTACAAAATATTTCAATGCTACCAAAATCTGTCGAAAATAATTAAAAATAGTAAGAAACAACGAATTTTCTTTATTTAACTATTTATTATGCCATTCATAATACATCTGCTCAAAATCTTTCTAAAATAAATGCTATGATTAACCCGCTTGTTGTCGAATCTTTAACAGTTAATAACACTACACGTAGAAGGAATATATTATCTGTATAATTTTGTACCAAATAATTTGAAAGAGTGTGATTTAGATTTGAAGATTGCCTAAATATAGAGAGACCTAGATATATTAATTCAAAATTTTGTATGTGGAGACAGCCGGGGACTTTATTATTCTATTTTGTTCACTTGGAGGTAGTATTTCCCGAAATTCAGGTATACTTTAAAATGTTGGAATGAAGTTCATCAGTATTGCAGTGTGAGTAACCAAACATCATGTATGCCTTTTATGAACATGTATAGGCTACACCAAGGTACATGCCGATATGGCTTGTAAACGTCCGTTTTATTTCTTAATATGGTCATAATAAAACTCTTTTCTTACGACTTAAAGATAATACTTTTATTTTACATATATTCGTCAACTAAATCTATACTTCTAACAGGTAATATCACCCGCGCTGTACTAGTTAAGCTTCAATGTTTGCACCATCCAAGTTTTATAATTCAGTGCCGTCATTAGGTTAACGTTAAGATACAAGTGTCTTTGTGATTCAAACGCACAATTAACCACTTATGGAACAGTAGCGTCACCAAACGGGAGAAGCGGTGAATGATCCCTATTGAGAGCAAAGAAGGTAGAAAAACTGTCAATCGTAACTACTCGGCCATTCTCGCTACCCTACAAATAACCTCGTATGCATTAGGCGTATAAATCGCACTACTTTTCACATGTCAGTTACATGAAAGTTTGATAAAGTTATATTTTAAGCAATTTTCTATATTTCAATTAAGGTTTTAATTAGTTTTGCATGATTAGATTTTACTTAGTACAGCACGCACAGCGCGATTTAGCAAGAAATCACTCAGGTCCGACGTCGGTGAAATCAAGAAAATGTCGGAGAAATTAAAAAAAAAGTCTGTGTTGACACTGCGAAATGTCCGAGAAAAATCGAACACGGTGATTTACTATAAAACACCGACATTGACGATTAAACGCCGCGAAATAAAGAAATGGGATATTAACCTTTATTTGTACATTTGTATGTTCTTGAGACTGTCATTTTTGATAATATGAATGATTCATAGCAAATACTTATTTTCTTTTTCAGGTGTGCAAGCTATGTGATCATTTTTTGTTCTTTAATTCTGATATTTGCTTTTGTTTTAATCTATTATGTTAAGAAAACAATGCCGGTAAAAACGTTTAGTATTATGTGATCATTACCATTTATAAGCTTGTGTTGTATTATTTTGTTAATTAAAATAAACTTGATCTTTTGAATGCAAGCTTGGTATCCCGAGTTAATTTGCTTTCGGGTGTTCAATTAATGGTCGACTTGGCACGTGACTTAAGTTCACCTGTTACAAAAGTTTCTAGATCCCCAAAGGCACGCTTTGATCGATAGCATGTGGAAACCTTTCTAGATTTACGTTCACGTGAAAAATATGTGTACAAATCAGAAATGGAACTTTCATTAAAGGTAAAATAACACGTGGCTTGCAAAAGGGGATTAACGACATACAAATACGAAAAAGCACGTTTGCTTTAGATAAAAAATCATTCTCGGTGTGTTTTTAAATCAATCCCGCAGCCTCAGGTAACTGTGTATTTGACCTTTTAGTGACCTAGTTCAATGTGTGCACTACATAAAAATAGACACATCCGTACATTGATAAAACACAGGTGATTAAAAAAAATAACATCGATATAAACCAATCGAAATGTTGGGATTAGACAAGGATTTATATAGTAGGACTACTATATATATCCCTGGATTAGATAATATACGCAAAACAAGATGCGTGCTCAGCTTCATAAATCCTATAAATAAAATGTATGCCATGCTGGCATCCCTGAAAAAAAACCCGGTATCAAATTGAAATATAAAGTACGAAATAGTAAAAAATCAAAACTAAGCAACAAAAAACAAAAGAACACATGAAGTACAGTTACATGTACGTGTATACACGTATGATTTTCGCCGCGGTGTTGTCACCGACAATTAAAATATTTCACCGACATTTAGGTCCTAATTTGTTAATTTTCGCGGTGAAAGTTTCACCGTGATTTCACCGACATTTTACGGTGATTTTATGACATATCACCGACATTTCACCGCGAAAAAACACCGACCAAGGTGATTTCTTGCTAAAACGCGCTGTGCGTGCTGTATGTCTTCTATATTGGATTTTCGTGGACTATATTTTTGTGCGGCTTAACTTAACTTAACTTCCGGCAAACAATTTAAGAAGAATTTCTACTATGCACGTACGAGGTTATTTGCAGGGTAGCGAGAATGGTCGAGTAGTTACGATTGGAAAAACTGTGTAACTCTTCATAAAACAAATGACGGCTTACCGGAAATTTCGAAAATGAAATACCGGAATCGGATTCCGGAACCGGGCACGACTATTCCCGGTTTTGTCGATAGTAAAAAAAAAAAAAATTAATGCCGACCGACCGACCCTAGATTTTTTTGACCTGTGACAGTAAACACACATATATTTTTTTTGGCCTTATCAACAATGGGTCAGTTGATATCCTTGTAGTCAATCCTCTTGAATGATGACGACTTATTCATTAGTCATTTTAAAACATTTTTGCGGTTTATAAATAAATAGGATTATAATTGGAAAAATCACGTGACCTCAGGAACGAGACTACCGGAGTAGCAAGATGGCTGACGAAGTAGGCGGGACTTGTCACAAATGAGACATTTGTTATAATAATGAGCTGGAAATGATTATTAATAGGTAAGTATAGAAGAATGTAGATAAATATCTAACGAAATGATACATATATGTTTGATCGTTCTCGGACCCTTTTTTCATGACAATAATTTGCAAAAAAGGTGCGCAGGATTTTCACCGCACACTTTTGAAAGTTTTTGATAGGGTGAAATCCGCAGGCCATAAGTGCTACGGTTCCGCAGCTAGGATTTCGGATAGACAATAAAATCCGATAGCCACGAAACATGAAAATGTGCCGACCCAGAGTTGAAGCGGCAAATCCGCTGTTTTCCTAATGGAGAGCGCTCTGACGTCCCACAGCTCCAGCAAGTCGAATAAAAAGCCGTCGGACGGAATCTCGGACTACCTTTTTGGCACAACAATTCTGTACCATATGATCAAGTTTTTGTGTACTTTGTTTACATATTGGGATTCCATTCTGGCATATAATAACAAAATGCTTTCTCTTAACATTTCACCATTAATAGCAGCATAGTTTACCTGTTCATTAATAGGCAAATCTATGAATACCGGTATGCTCATGATTATTTTGTTGTCGAATGGCGAAAGTAGTCGTAACACATTAAAAGGTTCATTATACTGTTTGGATGGGCAACTCATCTTCCGGTGTATAGTCAAAGTTGTTCTTGACAATAACGTACGTCGTCTGTTGTTAATTGTATTTTACGGTACTTGCAGTATGCTAATGTTCATATCATTTTCTGATATTTTTATAATTGAAAATGTAGTGTTCAACTTATATTCGCAAAAAATATGATTTTTCAATAACAGTTATAACATTTGGGTGTCTTGGGGCACATTTTCTGTTTTCTTGAAATATATATTCATATAATGTCATTATTGAACCAGTAAATCTTTTCCCTGTTATTTTCACTGGTGTTGTAGATAACTTTTCACTGTTGTCGCGTTCACAAATTAAATTCCACTACTTTTATGACACAATTTAACATATGGTCGTTTTCGAAGAAAATTAATTTATTTAAATGTTTATGACTAATTGGCATTTAACATATATTAGAAGCATAAATTTTGATTTTGTTGTATTTAATAAAACGGTTGGCAGCAAACAGATTCTACTTTTTGAAACTAGTATTCAGTAAACTAGCTTTAAAAGAGAATATATTAGTTCCCATTTATGATTACCATCTGATACTGAAATACTAAATTTTCTCATGCTACCTCATATTTCTCTACAACTGAAATAATTTTATGCAACCCCCCCCCCCCCCCCCCCCCCCCCCAACCCCAAGTGTCGTTTTGCAAGCTCTATGACGTGGATTTTATGTAACAAAGATACCAAAGGGCAATCAGAACACAGGCACCTGTTTCATTCAATGAAACGGATACAACCACTTCCGGTTTGCGCTGGATTTTTCATATGCATTCGGAATTCTCTAGACCGGCCATGTGTAACAATGCCACATGATCATCTCCTCTCAAATGTAAAGTAAGCCTTTAAAATACAGATAATTGTTCCAATGCAGATTATAAAAATATATTCAACTCCAAATTACTGACATTTTATTTATAAAGCACCTTTTTTTCAATTTTCTAAATCAATTTAAACCGGACCGGAAGTGGTTGTATCCGTTTCATTGACTGAAATTTTTAATAAGCCACATTCGCTGACTATTCTTGTCCAATTTGTCTGAGGGGGGCCCGGTAGATATATTTAAATGTGGCAGTCGAAAAGAGAAATATCTCGGAAGTGTAACGATATAATTGGGTCAGCGAAAGGATCACAAATAAGCGAAAAATATTGAGGCGAAGTGGGGAAGGGGAAAAGGGTAGATGTTTACCTTGAAGTAAGGAAGAGGAGGGGGCATATATTTTTTGAATGAAACAAGTGCCTGTGAATCAGAAGCCGTAAATCGAGGAATGACAATAAAACGGTAAAAAAAACGAGAAAAAAAAGATAAACAACGATCTAGAAAACACCACAAAAAACTAAGAATTGAGCAACAAGAAACCTACAAAAAAAACTAAGGATTGAGCAACAAGAAACCTACAAAAAAAACTAAGGATTGAGCAACAAGAAACCTACAAAAAACCCGCTAGTGAACTCAGGTACTCTTGAAGAATTAACCGTTCCTGTTCCACAAGTGTCACCCGTTAATTAGTAGAACATTTTGTAACCATCAATATGGTGAAGAATTATAGTATAAATTAAGATAACATCAGTTTAACAAATAAAAACATGCATTCTAAGAGATAGTGCATTTTCTCTTCGTCAGTCATGGATTAACACTCATATTATCCGACTCATGCTTACGCTCCAACATAATCATGCTTATGGTCGCCTAACACATCGACAAAGTGAATGACATCATTCAAACAGACCTAGAATAGCCATAATGGATTTAGTACAAACATACGTGACAGGATACCGTGCTCTCAAAAGACACAAAGCACGTTATCTGTGAAGAACATTCCAGTTAGTTGAGATGTTTCGTGGAGCGAGGGCAAGTTATAAAAATCACCCTCAGATAGCGAGCATTTTTGATGACCGATCTAACCAATAAAGATAAACTTTGAATGGTAATATTCAGTGGTCATTAATTTATATATAATTCGAGTTAATTAAAGTTACGATGGATTATGATGGAAAAAACTCTTATTCGTGTTCCCATATGGTTCTCTGTTAATAAAAACATAGATATCAAATTTAGTGCGCACGACGCGTTTCTGGAATAACCTTCATCAGGTACGTTCAATATCAAAAGATTGGAAAACCATATAATTTAAAAGTATTTGGGAACAATAAAATCAAAGGACCTATACAGGATAGGCTAAATCGTCTAAGGTCACATCCCTACTAGCCAAATTACGTTGTCAAAACGTTGTGACAACGTAACGTTTTCGTTGTTACAAAGTAATAATTTTACGTTTTAACTACGCCGATTTGTAGACTCCCCTAGACGTAAATACCACGTTGTGGTACTACGTAGTAAAAGACCATTCTACAACCAAACGACAACCATGACCATGTAAGGACGTTTACACAACGTAACACCAAAGGAGGAAAAACCACACTCGGGAATGAAAAAATTCTGGACATACATAAAACACAAACGTAAGGACAACATAGGAATTTCCTCTCTGATGTTGGATGGCAAACTGTTTTGTGATCCAGCTTCAAAATCTAACATACTTAACCGTCAATTCAAATCTGCATTCTCAGCAAATTCTAAATTCACGAAAAAAGAGTTTATAAAATCTAAAAGAATGGACCCTAGCATTAAACATCAAACAATGAAACCATTTAATATCACAACAAATGGAATAACAAAACTACTAAAGAACCTTAATCCATACAAAGCACAGGGACCAGACAACCTCTCACCAAGAATACTCAAAGAACTAGCTGATGAGATCTCGCCTCTCCTCCAACTTATCTACACAAAATCCTTAGATACAGGAGAAGTACCAGCAGATTGGCGTACAGCTAATGTCTCCCCGGTATACAAAAAAGGACTAAAATCTGCAGCTGAAAACTATCGACCAATTTCACTAACATCTGTTTGCTGTAAGATCCTGGAGCATATCATTGCAAGAAACATCATGCAACATGCAGAAAAAAACAACATTTTATATCCACTACAACATGGATTTCGAAAAGGCCGTTCCTGTGAGACACAGCTCATTGAATTTGTAGACGATATTTCAAAAAATCTTCAAGAAGGCCGTCAAACCGACATACTTATAATGGATTTTGCCAAGGCCTTTGACAAAGTAAACCACAGTCTACTAATACATAAACTGAGATACTATGGAATTGATGGGAAAACAACAAGATGGATCCAAAACTGGTTAGAAGATAGACAACAAACAGTAGTGCTAGATGGAGTTTCGTCGGAAGCAGTAAGTGTACCCCAGGGCTCAGTACTAGGACCAGGACTCTTCCTTTTCTACATCAACGACCTCCAGTCAAGACTAACCTCCAAAGTCAGACTCTTTGCTGATGATACCATCATATACCTCACTATCGCAAATGAAGATGACGCATCAACACTTCAAGAAGACCTCAATAAGCTCGGCCAATGGGAAAATGAATGGTGTATGAAGTTCCATCCAGATAAATGCAATGTCCTAAGAGTAACAAATAAAACAAAGAAGACTGAGGCAAACTACCATCTGCATGGTCACACTCTAGAGCTAGTAACATCAGCTAAATATCTTGGATTAACAATCACCAATAAGTTGCAGTGGGATCAGCACATAAACAATATAACTGCCAAAGCAAATAAAACTCTAGGATTCCTCAGGAGGAACCTGAAAATTCCATCAATCAGGATTAAAGAACAAGCCTACCAAACGCTTGTTCGCCCGTTGGTTGAATATGCCAGTACTGTTTGGAATCTTTATACGAAAACAGAAATAAACAAAATTGAAGCCGTACAAAGAAGAGCAGCTAGATATGTCATCAGCAACCAGAGAAACCGATCTAGTGTCAGCAACATGCTCCAGAGACTCAAATGGAGACCTTTGGCAAACAGGAGAAAAGATGCAAGACTGATGATGATGTACAAAATTGATAGAGAGCTAGTATCCATCACCAAAGAAAACAGACTAATACCACCTTGTCGACGCTCTAGAAATACACACAACAGGGCATTTCAAATAGAATCCTGTCGTATTGACACCAGAAAGATGTCATTTTTCCCAAGAACAGTGAGGGATTGGAATCTGCTGCCACCAGACATTGTGGAGCTGGACACACCTGAAGCCTTTAAGGCCAGGATTGTGTCCCTTTAGCCGCCAGGCAGTCCCAACATGTACATGTATATACGTTTGTAGTTTTAATTGTAAATAAGCCCCATTAAATCATTATCCCACACACTTGATTAGTTCAACTAAAATGCGCAGTCCAAAAATTCATTGCATAATCTTCAACATGATGAAGGAGGCAATTACATGGCAGAAACAGAAAACAGAAACCACCAACCATCACAAGACCTTTATACGAGGTAATTACAACTAATTAAGGACGTTTACACAACGTAACTACCAACCATCATAAGACCTTTATACGACGTATTTATAACCACCAAAGGACCTTTACATGACGTAATTACAACCACATAGGGACCTTTCGACAACGTAACTACGACCACCTATGGATCTTTACACAACGTAACTACGACCACCTAGGGATCTTTACACAACGTAACTACGCCTTTAGACGACGCAACTACAACCATCTCTTTATAGTTATACAACTACAATATACAACCCTAAAAGGACTTTTATAGCCAAATTACGTTGTCGAAGCATTGTGACAACGTAATTTGGATAATAGGGTAACTATAATCACATTAAGACCGTTACACCATGCAACTACCAACTACATTATTTTTTGTGTATTTAAGGACCTTTTGTGATGTTCTTATTTCCATCCCAGGTTCTTAATTTTTTTGAGTTAACTAATAAAATATAAAGTTCTAAACATTTATTAATCCAAATTATTGCAATTTTTACAGATGATGAAACACTCTTTCTACTCTCAGACTCCTCCCATCATAATCTATTTTAAAGATGCCAAAATGTTTAGATGTAATTATTATACAAATATAAATATGTCCGGTAATAATAAATATATCAGATTAAAAAACATGTATAATAAATGTACTAAAAATCTTTATCTTGTGAAAGTTGCATTTGATAAAAATTAAAGATGTATATAGATAACATGTCTAGAAGTAATGAACAGGTACACATCCAGTGGAGGACCTACATTTTAAGCTCCCTGAACTATTATGTGGGCCCTTTTGCAGCCAGCAAGAATAACCAACAAGGTCAAAAGGGCCATGAACAGGGTATTGGGGTGGAGTCCTTGACAATGGGCCAAACATTGATCCCTTTCCCACCTGCAAAGAGGTCTGGGTAACGGAAGGTATCTTCTTCAATGGTGTTGTTCCATGGGAGATCCTGATAATTGTTTTTTTTAAATTTAACCACTATATCTCAGATTTTTATTTAAATTGCTGTACTGGGATATAAGCATTTTATGCTAGAAAACAGAAATATATCAATAAATATGGGAACTGAAGCACTAGTTGCTAGCTAAGGAAACAGCAGAAATACATGTATACATATAAAAATATCACCCTGCTTAGGCCTGCTAACTATGGACCAAACTTGACTTATACATCTATTCTTTAGTTTAACATTAAACATTAAAAAAGATATAATAGAAAATTACCAAAAAACGAAGAAAAATTTGTAGGAACCAAGATTACACCACCCAACATCAATACACAGAAAAAAGAATTTGTTCATTCTTTAAATTACTAGAGAGGAAGGTCATTAGAGGGGGATCGTTAGGATAAAGAGGTGAGTCTTGATTTTTGGTGTTTGAATGCACAAGCCAGATGAGTGCAGCCTGAATTAAGAATTCATATGTCTGTTTGTGGTTCCCATTGGTTCTAGCATAAGGACTGAGCTGTCAAACTATTAAGCTGTGCACCAACGAAGGATTCGAGGATCCAACTGCCAAAATGTAGGCTATGAATAGATTCTGGCTAAGTCAAGGAGCCCATACAGCTTGGGATTCAAGTGCTGCAACCCCTCATACAAGTTTGGAAATTTTACTAATTACAGGGACATTTTGAGGCCATATGAAATTGGAACATATTCTAAGGTCAATATTAAGTACTTTAACCCATTGACTTATGATTCTATTACTAAAATAGCCTTATTTTAATAACAAAGACTTAAAAAAACTCCATTAATTTTGTTGAAAAGTTAGTTCATTAAAAAAGTTGTTTACGGGATATAAGGGGCCCTGAAGCGTAAGCTTCATAGTAAGATCTACCAGTGTACACATCCCAATCCTGAAAAGCTGTAACCCCAAAATTTTCTTGTTAATTGTATATAAAAATATAACAAAGAACAATAATCTTTTAAACTTAGCAATTCAAAATAAAAATATCAAAACCAATATATCGCACCCCCTACAGAGAAAAAATATACCCGGTAACCCTAATTTTTCTTTCTTTCTTAAAGAAATAAAAGAACTGCCTAGCGCATAAATGCACGACGTATCCCCTCGCACTTGCATAATATTTAGTTTTATATATTTATAGAAAGCAGCCTTGCAGTCTTAATGTATAACATACTTTATTGAAGGATGGAGTATATTGCAGCATGACCTGAATAATATACAGGAAGTACTCCACTTTGAACACTGTAAACCTCTGATGTAAATATAGATTTTCTCCCAAAACCCTTGCTTCAAATATTTCCATGTAAAAACCCATCCAAGATAATGATAATTACAAGCCACATGCAAAAAATTATTCAAATCTATCCATGTTTACTAAAGTTATCGCATAAACAAGACACAATTCTCAAAATTGTTGATTTTTCAACCAAAAACTATGATTTCCCCCCAAAACCCTTGCTTCAAATATTACCATGTAAGAACCCATCTAAGATAATGATAATTACAAGCCACATGCAAAAAATTATTCAAATCCATCCATGTTTACTAAGTTATCGCATAAACAAGAAAGTGTGACGGCGGACAGTCGCTATTTCTATATCCCCCACCGCTATTGCGGGGGGATAAAAATATATATTATTAAATATGGGGGCAGTCGTGATTGTATGGTAGTTGGATTTATAACTACCTATGCAATCAGTGCGCATCACCACTAATGTTGTGAGTTCCAATCTGCTTAGACGAGGTGTACTTGATACAATATTAATTATGTGATAAAGTTTGTCAGTGACTTATGGCAGGTCAGTGATTTTCTCTGGGTACTCCGGTTTTTCAACCAATAAAACTGACCGCCATGATATAAATTAAATATCGTCGAAAGTGGTGTTAAACACCATATGGCATAACCCTAACCTATCTATTAATTATCCGTTTAACATGATAAATCCAATAAGAAAAACATGAAACTTGTATAAATACACACAATTATATAAATCTGAAAAAAAATAAAATACATTTGTACTTTAAATGTTAAATTTCAATTTATATACTGGCATACAAATCATGATTCTCATTCAACCAATCAACTTTCAATCAACATTATATTATATCATACTATCCTGGGTACGTCCGGTTTCCTCTACCATTATAAACATAACCTTATAATTAACTCTAACCCACATTATCTCAACCATACTGATACTGATATAAATCACAAAACTTGCATACAAAAAAAACCCACATACAAATTCTAACATTTGGTCAGCAAAAAAATGTAAGATATAAAAAACAACAAAGTTAAATGAACAATGAAAGGTTTCCTTAAACTATAAATTTTTTTTTCTCCATCAAGCATCTGGAAAGCTCCCTTCATTGGTGGATTGGTTCTGAAAAAAATAATATGATATTAATATTTTCAGCTAAATCGAACAACTTTAGGGGTGAAAGTATTTTTAGTAACTCTTTTGATCATGATCAGAAGCTTGAAATTATTATATTTAGGAGATAACTGTATTGTATTTTAAGCTTTGTGGATGTAAATCGTGGGTTTTACGGTTGCAAAATGTGTTTACCTAGCGACGCATAGCAGAGTTAGGTAAACAGATATTTGCGACTGTAAGTGAAGACACATTGTAAACCTATAATTAATTGATTATAACTCAGAAATATATTGCATGGATATATATTACAGAGCTAAAGAAAGAAATCCAAAAACAGTGACCAAACATATAGTTATGTTAAATTTTATTGATAAGACAAATCTAGAAAAGATACACCTCCATTTATGTAAAAAAAAAAAAACACCATGGGAACAGAGGAGAATTGGAAGAGAAATAGTACAAAAAAAGTGCAGTTCAAACATTTAGATCTATTGCAAGACTACAATATTATCAAAATTAAAACTTAATTTTAGAAGAAGCATTACAGTATGTAAAACATTAGACTCGGAAAGGAACTTACACTTAATATGCAACAAACTTATATCTCTATATTAAAAATTGATTTAAGACAGCACTTATCTTACAGTTTTTGATATAAACATATCATGTAAAATGTTTTTCATGATCTCATTTCATTAACGAGAAATTACGAAAATTACAAAAGCACATATAAGCAGTCAGTGGGGAGGAAATTTATATTGATCAATCAGTGGTGTGATCCAATTAAATAGCAATTAAGCTGCATAATCACCCATGCCCAGTACTTCTCTACTGACCAATATTACACAAAAAAATGTATCTTCATTTATTATACTTTTATTATTTCTACACTTAATATAGAAAACTTTAAAAAGAAAAGAGGAAATGAACCAAAAAATTAAGTCCATGTTACAAAGCTCTGACAAAGGATCATACTTATTTACTCTTGGGAATTTTAGACATTTTTTCTGCAGTTTTTATTACATAACTATATTCCTTATTAATTGATTTCTCAAAATTTCATTACAGGTACTGTACAGTTAATTTGTCTTTGGGGTGGGATCTCTATCAGATAGGTTAACCTTTTTAAAATTTGTTTATTTTGATTTTATAGTCAACTGTAACTCATGATATCTAACATACATGTAAATCTCTTCTTAAGAAATGTTCTGTATTTGAAGTAGATTGTGTACATGTAATTAAATGTAACAAGTTCATCTAAAGAACCCTTTGTTTCTGTGATAGCCACACACTGTAAATATGGGAGGAGTTCTATTGGTATAAGTGTATGCATGTACAAATAATGTATCATTATCTAACTTACTTTCATTAATTTTATATACAGGTATATCAATATGTCTTTTGTGCATGAAGTCTAATTTCTGGTTCATCATGGTAGCTTTCGTGATCTGATAGAGTTTAATCCCTATAAAATTGCCTCAGGACTAGATTATTTGATGTAAAATATAATGTTGTTGACTTGTCTGGCTAGAAGAACATGAAATTGATTACCTCTGATTACATGATGGTGAAATTTGCTGTTGTCTAGCTATAGTTATGTGTTGATCGGTCTGACATTACAGGACATGAAGCAGGTGACATCTGTGGTTTCCAATATTACATGGGGGCAGGAATTATTTCGACTGGTTTGCTATGTTGAAAAGTCACATGGTCATGATCAATTACATTTGTATACATGTGCCTATAACAGCTTATAACCTCAAATCCAATTGTACTTGTTTACCACTTTTACAGAAATGAACCAGCTCTGAAATTATAAAGAAGAAATTTAAGTTATTTTATTCAGTCTCATTTATATATATCATCATACTGTCTTAACAATAAAAAAAAAAAAAAGGCTACTGCCCCCTGCCTCCTAATACAAATGTAGTATAGCCAAAAATGAGGTGCCATTTGATAATTTGCATATCTAAGATGGGGACAACATAAGGAAGTCTGCAATTTTCATATGATCTACATTAAAGACATAATTTTTAATGGGGATCATTCACCAAATTTCTTTCGACAGACGTCGCTGTTGTTCCATAAGTGGTTAGCAGAACGTTTTAATCTCGAGGACGCTTGAATTGTTAACGTTGGGTACAGGTGTCAAACCACTAATTCACCAATCAGAGCTTGGAACATATACGAAAGTAGTCACTTTTCAAGAAAAAAGTTCCTTTCACTTTGTAGTATTGTGAAATGGAATGGACTAATTAAAATTGATAATTGAAGTTAAATAAATAGGGATTATTGTGAGCCCAAATTTGATGGATTTAGTTGTATTTCAATACCTCTATGGAGGATTTGATGCATGACCTATACATACTGAATTTCTTGGGGATGACCGAGCTATTTTTAGAGTAGGTGTTTTCCGTAGCATGGCATTTCACTACAAGATTTTAAACATGCCCTGATATTTTGACAGAACGTAGAGGAATCATGCACATTTCAGAAAATATATGGTCTTGGAAAGGTTAAACTTAAGATAAAATGACCAGGTAGGCTCGAAAAAACACAAATTTAGTAGAAAACCTTAAAGAAATTAATTAGTGGTTTTACACCTACAAGGACACGTCAATTAAATGAATTTGCTGTGTTCCTGTGTATTGTACATTATGGTTTTAATTTTTTACCCTTTTACCCAGATTTTTATTATTGGTCATAAAGGGAAAACAAATTTCCCAGAAAAAAAATTCTGCTTCAGAGTGCATTTTTTTTTCAGTTACAAAAATGTAGCATCGAAATCTTTTTATAAGAGTTAAATACACCCTTTTCCCCTATAGTACTAATGTTCATGTAAGAAATGAAATGTGATACATGTATACACCGTTAGGAATTTAATTAATAACCTAATATACCTGTCGTTCTATAGTCAACTGTTCAACCGAAATGGTTTTAAGTATAAAATACCGGTACATGTACAGTACTATTTTAAACAAAAGAGAAGCGGCCCGTATTGAATATCCCGCAATAGGTGCAACTTCTTTTGTTTCAATAGTAGTTTATCTAACTTGTACAATATAATTTATAAAATAAATAGTCGTGAGAACAGTTTTGTTTGAGAACGAGTTTACAGAATTTTCCTATTGATGTTATAAGGGCATTACATGAATAGGAAAATTCCGTATTTTTTTTTAAATAGTACTGTATCTTATACTTAAAACCATTTCGCTTGAACAGTTGACTACAGAACGACAGGTATATTAGGTTATTAATTAAATTCCTAACGGTGTATACATGTATCACATTTCATTTCTTACATGAACATTAGTACTATAGGGGAAAAGGGTGTATTTAACTCTTATTAAAAGATTTCGATGCTACATTTTTGTAACTGAAAAAAAAATGCACTCTGAAGCAGAATTTTTGTTCTACCTTCTGGGAAATTTGTTAACCCCTTATGACCAATAATAAAAATCTGGGTAAAAGGGTAAAAAATCAAAACCAAAATGTACAATACACAGGAACACAACAAATTCATTTATACCTTTAGGCAGTAATATAAAATTTTAATAATTTAAAAAAAACTTGCATTAATGAACAAATGGACTATCTGTGTGTGTAGACACCTTTTCAAGTAACATAGTTGGTACTTCATATCTTTGAAAGGGGAGTTTATTCAAAATAAATCCAAAAACGGCTAATGATTAAAAAAAAAAAATAATAATAAATTTATGTTTGTAATAAACAATCCAAAGGGAAGATATTTGTGATTATTTTCCAAACTTTTCCAACAAAAAATATTCTTTATCTGTATGATATATCCAGTTTAAAGAAAGAAAAAACTAAACTGACATTCCCTACAATATTTAACTCAGTAGTCCGTTAGGGGTTTTCGTGGACGTGATCGTTTGGTAGTTGGATTTACAACTACCTATGCAATCAGTACCTATCAACACTAATGTTATGAGTTTGAATCTCGCCCAGGCGATACAACATTATGTGATAAATTTTGCCAGCGACTTGTGGCAGGTACGTGGTTTTCTCTGTGCACTCCGTTTTCCTCCACCAATAAAACTGACCCCAACGATATAATTGAAATTTGTTGAAAGTGGTGTTAAGCACCAAACCCAGTAGTCCGTACGTTTCCAATCGTGTAGTTTACATTTTATCTATGCTTTTTTTAATTGCATAGAACGCTGGGTTTTATGCAAATTCCGATTTTTTCGTAGCATTTCTGAAATTGTAATTCAAATCGTTTGACTGTTCATTTCAATAACATGCAGCTAACTTAAGTTATAAATAACGTTTTTACCTGCATTAGAATGGAATAAACCCACAAAAAATAATGTGGCATATAGGCAGTTTCAAAATAAATGGCTCCTACTGCTATAGCTGTCTAATTTACTCATTTTTATGATTTTATTGGATCTAAATAGTTCAAAAGATCTGTAATGATTTGATGTTTGTTACTGCAAAAAATCTTTATGATATCTAGAATAACAAAAAAAATATGTCCAAAAAACATGTCAAAATTGTCAGGAGTGCAACACTTTTTTGTGACACTTTAAAAAATCCTTAATTTTCAACAACCTACCACAGTGCTAAATCAAACAATATGTTATCAAAATCTATTTCATCACAAACTTTGATATGTTGACATACTTTAAGATAGCAATAGATCATGCTTCACATTTATTATTGCATAAAAATATGGCTTTGTAAAAAAGATGTACCTAGTCAGGAGTGCAACAAACATTTATGCAAGTTTTCCTAAATTACATTGTAGAAATGTTGTCTTTTAGTTTTCAAAGATATGGGGTATAAATAAACCTTAATACATCATTGCTGCTTCAAAACCATAGTTAAAGGATACACTAAAATCAGTAGTAAGGCCAAGAATGTCACATTAAAGGCAGCACCCTCAAATGTCAGGAGTGCAACATTTGATATTTTCTTAGACATATTTTCTTTTAAATGTAACTAAAATCATATTTGTCTTTCTATTTCAACAGAGACTGACCAAGAGAACAGATAAAACCCATTTACCTGTTTGAGATACATAAAATATCTCTCACAGAAGCATTTGATTCATGTCAGGAGTGCAACTAGTTTTAAGTGATCTTCTACACAGTCTAAATTATAGCTTTTTATATGGATGATTTAAATAAAATGAGATTCTGTCAAGTTTAGAATAATGTTTGAAAAAATTAAAAGTGCCAATAGCATTTTATGTGCTTTTAATTTTATGTAATAAAGCATTTTTGTTCATTTTAAATGGTCTCATGCTTTAATATCTATTAGGTATTAATACTAGAGACATTCTCTGACTAGGGAACATGTTTTCTAGGTTCATTAGCTATTGGAGATTAATTGACTTGATAAAGTTTATGATAAATGCATTTATCTATTTTCTTATAGATAATTTATAGTTGACCATGTAAATGTTGCACTCCTGACATAAATATTTAAAAATCATTGAAATTTGATATAATTAATTTTCTAAGTATCCAAAAAATACTTGTAATTGCACATTAAACATCTATTTTCAATATTAATTTAGATTAATACATGTTTTAAATGTTTTTGTATAATATATTTCAAAAATAAGTTGGAATTTTCGAGAAGTATGGCTGTAAACAAGTTACAAATAACTAAAAAAAAATTTATCTCAGTTTGACGATTTTAATTACGGAAGACGATCACAACCATATTTTTTTGAACAATTGCAACTCAGCTGTTTTTTTTTCATAACATATAATAAAATGAAAAAATATATATTACACTGTCGGAACAGTTCCGACATTCAATAGAAAAATCGTAGTACTAATACTATCATTTAGTGTCCGTCGTCTGTTGTCCATAATTTTTCATATTAATATTTAATCTTTTTCTTAGAAACTGGAAACTGCAAAACCAAATGCAAATATTTTACGTTATCAAGTTCTCTCAACCCGCACCTTGGCATTTTTTTTTTTTTTTTTTTTTTATAGATTTATGATGGTTGTCCGTAAAAATGTACTGGAATATATCATAACATTGGTTGTCGTTAAGAATAAATATGCCGTTGGTACCTGCTTGTGGTTATACTGAAAATTGACATTAAATACACATTTCTTGTTATATTTCATATATTTTCACGAAACGATAGACTTTTCATTGACTAGTGTGATGTCATCGCACGTGCAAATATGGAAAATTGTTACCAAAATAGTAGTTGGGGTAAAGGTCTTATAAAATCAAGAAACAACGAAAGCTATACGTTTCATTTAAAATTTGTCTATTTGTTTGGCCAATTTCTGCCCTTATCATACCTACTCCTTTGACGACAGTGGTCAAATCAGTACTAAAATTTATGATAAACGGGACGACTTATACATCACGTTCTACTAAGTTCAGTGGAAAGATTAACGATCAAGAGGCCACATTTGTCTTTGTCTTTGTCACCGATTCGATCCTCGTACATGGCGTTTTAAACAAAATTATTATTTTTTTTTATTGCTATTGATATACAACTATAGCCAGTTGTATCATCTTAACGCAAAAATGTAGCTAAATAGCAACACAACTTAGTCACATTTTTACTGATGAACCTGGAAATGCAAAAAGTCGTCACATTTTTACTGATGAACCTGGAAATGCAAAAAGTCCCTATCAACCATGCATTTTTGGAATCAGGAGATCAACTACTATCAAATTCAAAGTCATGTCTAGGGAATACCTTCCAATTTGAACAATTCACTTTTTAATTAAGATCCTTTCCCTTTTCCAGTGATATACCTTAATGATTTATCTTTATATTAAAATACGGTTGTCTGACAACGACTTGCATATAAAATATATCCTGAAATACGTTACCAGGACGTAAAAATTACGTTTGAGCTTTTACGTTAACATCAAGACCATATCCGTACGTAACAAAAACGTTCAAACTACAGTGTCACAATGACTTGCATATAACGTATTCTGAATACGTTATCAGGACGTAATAATTACGTTTGAGTTTTTACGTTAGCATCAAAACCATATCCGTACGTAACAAAAACGTTGGAAAGTACGTTGTCACAACGTCTTGCATATAACGTATTCTGAATACGTTACCAGGACGTACACATTACGTTTGAGCTTTTACGTTAGCATCAAGACCATATCCGTACGTAACAAAAACGTTGGAAAATACGTTGTCACAACGACTTACACATCACGTATCTAAAATACGTTGTGGCAACGTAATTTTCACGTAAGAAAGGGACCTGACCAAACAGCAACCAAACTGCAACGTTGTGAATACGTACTGTGCCAGCTGGGATATGCCTTAGGGAGGAGTACATCATATAAAATGTTAATTTGATGTACAGGTTAGATGATATTTCTTATTTATTTTTCGAGAGGAAATTGTTCACATATGCATGCATTTTCATTCGGTCATATGTCAAGTAAAACCATGTCCTGTGGATGGACTTCAGATTAAAAAAATATTCAGGGGTCCAGTGTAGAAACAGAAAAGAGGTCTGTTAAAGCATCTTCTCATGGGGTTTCTTCTCATGGGGTTGTGTTAAGCTATATCTTGCTAATTAGCCTTATAATGTACCACAGCAGAGAGGATCACTGATCTAAACCAACTTAATTCTCAAATAGCTGATACGCGTAAGGCTACCTCAGTCCAATCTAAACCGAGTTAATTTTCAAATAGCTATCATGCCGTAGGCTACCTCAGTCCAATATATCTATCCGTCAAGTACCAAGAAGAGTTTGAAGATACCAAAGGGGTAATCAGAATCCGTAAATCGAAGAAGAACAGGCAATACAATGACCAAAATAAAAAGGACAAAAGGCCAAACAACGATCTACAAAACATTACACATAAAACTAAAGATCGAGTAACATGAACCCCACTAAAAACGAGGTGAACTCAGGTGATCCGGGAGGATGAGTAGTTCCTGCTCCACTAGTGGCGGCCGTCGTGTTAATCTAGTAACAAATTCGTTGACAAGTCATGAACGAGGAAAGGCCCGGCCGGGAAGTGTTTACGACAAGTCAGTGGAACATATTCGTGGTCATTTAAATTTGTGACACAGATATTCCATAACGGTCAACTGAGTCATGATGGCGACCGTAAAACTTTGGAAGTGATGACTTCAACTTAACCAAGAGGAACCCTTGGTTCGGTAGCTGCCTTGTTAACAGCAACCCTCTACCAAGTCAGGTCTGTATCAGCAATACAATGAGGTCTTAAGATAAATTATTTTGACTATCAAATGAAATATTGTAATTGCATGCTAAAATAACGAAATTTCCAAACGATCTTTATTTCCTTTGCAGCAAGCCCATTATCTTTAAACCGCGACATCATGATGAGTAAGCAGACACAGTCGACCTCTCGTGAGTTCTAATAAAGGGAATTCCCTCAAAGCTTGCGGATAGAATTAGAAAAATGTTCTGCATGCTATTACCCTCAATATTTTTTAAATGCTTATGATCAAACATGGCGTAAAACAACAAACAACCATATAATTAATTTTACCTACATCTAGAGATAAAATGTTATAATTCACCATCTTAAAATGAACACTTTACTGTAAAATATTGTACATACACGCTGCTTCCGGTTGAACTAAAACTGTAAATTCTATGTATTTTAGAGTTCAGTTTTAAATTTTCGTCCCTATGAAAGCATCAAAATAAAATAAAATAAATCATAGATAATTAGATATTCTAATTTCACACAATTTAAAGTACGAAGGTATTTTTTTACGTTTGTGGAATTAGAAGCGCGTACAATGTGTAGAAACACAACTTCCGTTATTTCATCACGTGCATTTAAAAACTTGGCTATATAAAAGCGCTGTTTCTGATCTACTTACATTAAGACAGCTACAGCTGGTATGATCGGTAAGTATTTCAACAAAGTTAAAATTGTAAAACGATACAGTATTTACTTTTAGATAATTCTAATTTACTTTTTGAACCACTTGTTTGAGCAGACGAATTTCCGAAGATATGACATGTTACAATATTTTAAATAATTTCGTGGCTTCATTTCAGTAGCTGATGTAATTATTATTCATTTTTGGAACAGTAAAACGACCAGTCAGTATACATTAAGTGTTCGATTGGTGTTCTGGAAGAAAAATCGGTTCATATAAGCTTATAAAAATAGCTTGTCATTTAATTTGACTGCGACGGCTAATATTTTTATACTGGTTATATTGTATGGATATAAGTTTTACTTCAACAAGTGACGAAGTAGTAACAAGAGGCACACATGTAAG
The DNA here is from genome assembly GCA_963680875.1 of Bathymodiolus brooksi. NCBI lineage: Eukaryota > Metazoa > Mollusca > Bivalvia > Mytilida > Modiolidae > Bathymodiolus > Bathymodiolus brooksi. Next base: position 63,360,893 of record OY804585.1, on the reverse strand, counting down.
ACACTAGCCATGACAGCACCCCATGTCTATGTTGCCGGTAGATCAATACTTTTTTATAGCACCTGTTGTGTTCGTGAACACTTACTATTGTCATTGAGAACAGCCTTTGAAGAACTAATTTCTGATGCTGTCAATAAATTAGAAAGTGCTCTCTCTACTATTGTACTACAGATGTTTAGGCCAATAATTGAATCTACATACTGTGATACATGTGTGAATTACATATATTTTTGGTCATTCACCTTTGTCATGTAATAGCTGACCAAAGTTTAAAGAGAATGCCAATGAATACTTCTTCAGACTGTATCCAAACAGCACCAATTTCTCTCCAGGATAGTGACTTATATTGAAGGACAGACAATACAATTGCCAAAAGAAAAAGGACAAAAGGACCCAACAATGAACTATTAAACATTACACAGAAAACTAAAGATCAAGCAACACAAATCCAACTAAAAACTGGGGGTGAACTCAGTGCTCAGGAATGGTTAGCAATTCCTCCTCCATCTACATGGAAATCGTGTTGGACATAAATACAAGTAACATTAATAAAACATGAACTCCTGACAAAACAAATGGGGGTAAAGATGAACCCAACATAATTTTTTCTCGGATATTGTAGCGTACATAGCAAAACGGATTCAAAAATGTGAAGACATATAATTTGACTAAATGAAAAAAGTGAATCCCATATATGGAAAACAAGAGCAAACTCAAGTGCTCTGGAAGGGTAAGCAGTTCCTGCTCCACATGTGGCACCTGTAGTTTTACTCTTGTTACAGACCCGGTGATTATGAATGAAGAAAGAACCGTATTAAGATTACAAATGGAACATGAGACGAGTACATAACATAATTATGTATTACATATCATCTAGTTGCAATACTATCTGAAACCATTCTAATCCCAGCAGACACCAGAAACGGAAAAGCTGAGCACTCACATTCAAGAATATTTATGCATTGAAAGACTCATTGTTATACAGATACTTCTTCTTCCCGTATACACGTAAAATACATATTCATAGCTGCTGTAGTCAGTTAAAATTGATACATGTATCTCCAGCTCACAACTGCAGTTCTCTACACTGTCAGAGCAGGTCTTTGTCACAACCATTTTTTAGAGGGTTTATACATTGTTTTATGTGGATACAGACCTCTGTTTGTCATAAAGCCATATGAATGGTTGTTACATGTTACAGGCCCACTCTATCAGTATTAACTAAATCAAAAGCCTAATTGTACATATTTTAAATTTCTGTTTGACAAATTAATTCACATGGACATGATTTGTTCTTTTAAATATAGCTATACCGGTAGCATGGATAATTGTAGTGCTAGCTCACTGAAACAACAGTCTGCAGGTAGACATGTCGCTCCATTCATACAAATTATCCTGCTTCCGAGCCAACCAATATTTGCTCTTGCTCCTTAATGATGCATGCTTAGCGGAAAAGCAGCATATGCCAATTTTATAGTGTTCGGTTTGACCAAACCGGTCTCTAAACACACCTCCTACCACACTAGAAATGAGCATGCAAACCATTACACCACTGATTTCATCAGCATCTATGTAATAAAGTCATCATTTTGACTACAATTTTACAAGCTCAGAAGGGGCTGTCGCGGTTGTGATTGTCTGGTAGTTGGATTTATAACTATCTATGTAATCGATACCGATTAGGCAAGGTGTACTCAACACAACATTATGTGATAAAGTTGTCAGTGACTTGCGGAAGGTTAATGGTTTTCTCTGGGCACTCCGTTTTCCTCCACCAATAAATCTCACCGCAACGATATAACTTTAGTAATTCCCAAGGTTCATCAGACATGTGGCAATGTCCGGTAAAAAATGGTTTGGTCCAGTAGAAGATTATTCATTACTGGACCAAATGACCAGTATAAATCTGAGCACCCCCTCTGTGGAGTATGTGAATGTCCTTTAAACTTGATGCTGGGTCCAGTAATTCGTACTCCTTTAGTGGACCGAATGTCCATTCAACTTCAATTTACTTTGGGAAACACTGTAGCTGAAATATTGTTCAAAGTGGCATTGAACACCATAATCCAAGGATACCTTAACCATACAAGCTTAGATTCAGATTGCAAATTTTGTTGAAAATCAAACCGTTTGTGAAAGCTGCTTTGTTTATATATAAATAGGATTATATTCATATTTTTCAGCTATTTGAAAGTTTACTATTGAATGGCATTACATCGACACATATTTACAGCTTTATTTGAATCTCAGTGGAATTTATCATTGTTTAAATCAGTTACAACAGTACAAGTATTACAGAAGTGTATGATGTCCAGTAAGTAATCATAATGGTCCAATCTGTTCAGATTAGGTAAGGTTTATGGTGTTTAATGCCACTTTCAACAATATTTCAGCTATATCGTTGCTGTCAGTTTTATTGGTGGAGGAAACCGGAGTATCCATAGAAAACCACAGACATGTCGCAAGTCACTGACAAACTTTATCACTTATTGTGGTATCAAGTATACCTCGCCATGAGTGGGATTCGAACTCACAACTTTAGTGGTGTTAGGCACTGATTGCACAGGTAGTTGTAAATCCAACTACCATATGATCATGAGCACAAGGTCCACCCAATCTGTTCATGATTATTAAATGATGAAATGTCTTCATGATCTATGTATATAGTCAGATCTTAAGATACAGCTGGTTTTATGCTTCTGTGTATTCATATGCTATTTCAATCAATTTTTGCTGCCAAATTTTTAATTTAACTGCCAAGGTACCATAGGAGTGAGGATTATGGTGTTTAACACCACTTTCAACAATATTTCAGTTATATCGTGGCAATCAGTTTTATTGGTGGAGGAAACCGGAGTACCGAGAGAAAACTATCGACCTGCTGCAAGTCGCTGACTAACTTTAACACATAATGTTGCATCGAGTACACCTCACCATTAGCTGGATTTGAACACACAACTTAAGTGGTGATAGGTAGTGATTGCATAGGTTGTTGTAAATCCAACTACCATACGATCACGACCATGATGGCCGCAGGTACCATAGGACCCTGATATACTTTTATAGTGAACTCTTTATTACTTTTGGAATAGGAGGTCCTAGGCGGTTGCATGTTTAAGATCACTGACATTTGACCACAACTCGTCAAGCTTAGCAGTGTTTGTGATCCGATACCCACCTCATGTAATACAATTTCCAGACACCTACCCAAGGCCAGGAAATTCATCTATCACTTCATTTTATCCTGCAATTGGGTTAATTTTTGTCATAATAAATGGGTTGAAATAAACTGTTGCTTTATTATGACAGTGTCATAATGACACTTTTCACATTAGCCTAATAAAGCTTTTAAGCCACACCCTTGTCATGATAACACTTTTCACATTAGCCTAATAAAGTTATTAAGCCATGCCCCTTACCGGAACTATTATTGAGGTATCAATGGGGTTTCTTTTTATTTTGATTTTTAAATTAAATAACTTTTCTTTGCCAATCTCCAGCTCACAACTGCAGTTCTCTACACTGTCAGAGCAGGTCTTTGTCACAACCATTTTTTAGAGGGTTTATACATTGTTTTATGTGGATACAGACCTCTGTTTGTCATAAAGCCATATGAATGGTTGTTACATGCACACAGGCCCACTCTATCAGTATTAACTAAATCAAAAGCCAAATTGTACATATTTTAAATTTCTGTTTGACAAATTAATTCACATGGACATGATTTGTTCTTTTAAATATATCTATACCGGTAGCATGGATAATTGTAGTGCTAGCTCACTGAAACAACAGTCTGCAGGTAGACATGTCGCTCCATTCATACAAATTATCCTGCTTCCGAGCCAACCAATATTTGTTCTTGCTCCTTAATGATGCATGCTTAGCGGAAAAGCAGCATATGCCAATTTTATAGTGTTCGGTTTGACCAAACCGGTCTCTAAACACACCTCCTACCACACTAGAAATGAGCATGCAAACCATTACACCACTGATTTCATCAGCATCTATGTAATAAAGTCATCATTTTGACTACAATTTTACAAGCTCAGAAGGGGCTGTCGTGGTTGTGATCGTCTGGTAGTTGGATTTATAACTATCTATGTAATCGTTACCGATTAGGCAAGGTGTACTCAATACAACATTATGTGATAAAGTTGTCAGTGACTTGCGGAAGGTTAATGGTTTTCTCTGGGCACTCCGTTTTCCTCCACCAATAAATCTCACCGCAACGATATAACTTTAGTAATTCCCAAGGTTCATCAGACATGTGGCAATGTCCGGTAAAAAATGGTTTGGTCCAGTAGAAGATTATTCATTACTGGACCAAATGACCAGTATAAATCTGAGCACCCCCTCTGTGGAGTATGTGAATGTCCTTTAAACTTGATGCTGGGTCCAGTAATTCGTACTCCTTTAGTGGACCGAATGTCCATTCAACTTCAATTTACTTTGGGAAACACTGTAGCTGAAATATTGTTCAAAGTGGCATTGAACACCATAATCCAAGGATACCTTAACCATACAAGCTTAGATTCAGATTGCAAATTTTGTTGAAAATCAAACCGTTTGTGAAAGCTGCTTTGTTTATATATAAATAGGATTATATTCATATTTTTCAGCTATTTGAAAGTTTACTATTGAATGGCATTACATCGACACATATTTACAGCTTTATTTGAATCTCAGTGGAATTTATCATTGTTTAAATCAGTTACAACAGTACAAGTATTACAGAAGTGTATGATGTCCAGTAAGTAATCATAATGGTCCAATCTGTTCAGATTAGGTAAGGTTTATGGTGTTTAACGCCACTTTCAACAATATTTCAGCTATATCGTTGCTGTCAGTTTTATTGGTGGAGGAAACCGGAGTATCCATAGAAAACCACAGACATGTCGCAAGTCACTGACAAACTTTATCACTTATTGTGGTATCAAGTATACCTCGCCATGAGTGGGATTCGAACTCACAACTTTAGTGGTGTTAGGCACTGATTGCACAGGTAGTTGTAAATCCAACTACCATATGATCATGAGCACAAGGTCCACCCAATCTGTTCATGATTATTAAATGATAAAATGTCTTCATGATCTATGTATATAGTCAGATCTTAAGATACAGCTGGTTTTATGCTTCTGTGTATTCATATGCTATTTCAATCAATTTTTGCTGCCAAATTTTTAATTTAACTGCCAAGGTACCATAGGAGTGAGGATTATGGTGTTTAACACCACTTTCAACAATATTTCAGTTATATCGTGGCAATCAGTTTTATTGGTGGAGGAAACCGGAGTACCGAGAGAAAACTATCGACCTGCTGCAAGTCGCTGACTAACTTTAACACATAATGTTGCATCGAGTACACCTCACCATTAGCTGGATTTGAACACACAACTTAAGTGGTGATAGGTAGTGATTGCATAGGTTGTTGTAAATCCAACTACCATACGATCATGACCATGATGGCCGCAGGTACCATAGGACCCTGATATACTTTTATAGTGAACTCTTTATTACTTTTGGAATAGGAGGTCCTAGGCGGTTGCATGTTTAAGATCACTGACATTTGACCACAACTCGTCAAGCTTAGCAGTGTTTGTGATCCGATACCCACCTCATGTAATACAATTTCCAGACACCTACCCAAGGCCAGGAAATTCATCTATCACTTCATTTTATCCTGCAATTGGGTTAATTTTTGTCATAATAAATGGGTTGAAATAAACTGTTGCTTTATGATGACAGTGTCATAATGACACTTTTCACATTAGCCTAATAAAGCTTTTAAGCCACACCCTTGTCATGATAACACTTTTCACATTAGCCTAATAAAGTTATTAAGCCATGCCCCTTACCGGAACTATTATTGAGGTATCAATGGGGTTTCTTTTTGTTTTGATTTTTAAATTAAATAACTTTTCTTTGCCAATTTTATTGCAGGATAAATATAATATTGGTGTATTGACGGTAAATATAGAATTTATGTGGCTCGGCACGAAACGGATGGAAAGATTCGCTAAAGCTCATCTTTCCCCCGTTTCTAAGCCTCGCCACATAAATTCTATATTTACCGCCAATACACCAATATTGTTTATATACTTCTCCAGTCTTGCATGTATTTGTCAGTATTTTTGTTCCTATTTTGTATGAATATTCATGCATGTACATGTATTATTAAAGAAATTATTAAGATTTTGTTTAAGCTTAGTTTGAATTAGATACGATAATGTAACCCTCAGTCCGCTTTTGCTCCCAGCGAGGGTTACAAATCGGTCCCATTCAACATATGGGAGAGGCGCCCGGAGTGATTCACACCGGGCGGTTTTTTGTCCTAATTCCGTTGTAAGTGGTTGGAAAAATTAACGGGGGTGAAAGATAAATATATTTAGGTAAACCTTGAGGTGTTAAGTAAACGCTGCATCAATCCATGGTAGACTTATATCCATCTGAAAATTTGAATGCATGAAATCTTCTTTCTGTCCGACATTTTGTTTACAAGTTACTATTTCACGTGCACTTACCTCGTTTTGGAGATATCCTTATTTGGATCAATTGTAGTAAATCATCGTAGTAAAGTTTTTCATATTTGGCATTCAGATCCATATATGGATAGGCTCCGCCCATCACGAGAGTATACGTAAGGTGCCATGGTGGATAAGAGACAATTTTCGAATACTAAATCGATCGTGAAGGTAGAAACAGGTATTGTAACACTTATTTCGTATTGCCATTACTTAAAAATTGTAGGGAATAATAAGTTATGACCAGATATGCAAAAAGAAAGTTGAAATATTCATTTAACGAAAATTTTAATTTGCTCCCATACGTTGAATGAGACCCTAACTGGAGCACAAGCGGAATGAGGGTTACGTTATCGTATCTAAGTTTGAATGTGAATGTGTGTGCCATTTTATGAATAATTATGTCCTTGTGTCAATTTGAATGTTTTCTTCATTGTATTGTACTAATGTTGATATTTATGTGTTCATATAATGCATTAATGCTTGTATGTATATTCATCCTTGAATCCTAGTATGAATATTTATGCATGTGCAATGAGAATATTGAATCCTATTTGAATGTATTCATATTTGTGTACTTCATATGAATATTCATAAACATGTCCTGGTAATATTTAAGCCTAATAATATCATCAAATGTATGAATATTCATGTCTGTCAGTGTAATGGATATTAATGTCTTATAGTAATGTTCCTTTTAGATCACTTGGCGTATATGTAGAGCAACACTATTTTTTTGCCACCATATGGTTGCTGTTATTATTCTTCCATCGACTATCATGAACTTATGCAAACAATCTTCTCTGAAATAACTTAAAGGCCATTTAAACTAAAGTTGTCCTGAAATATCTTTTGAAATTCTGATTGCCCTGACATTAGCAACCAACATGGCTGCCAATACTAATGTAGGAGTAAACACACCTTATTACTTTCTCTCCAATACAGCCACACTAGTCTAAATTTTAACAGTAGGTACCAGTTGTACATTATAATGAGTAGTTAAGCATATGTTACAGGGCTCACATCACTAAGAATATTCTCTAATACCACAATTAATTTAAGCAAAAGATGGTTTAATCTTCCTATTACTGTGCATATTTTTGTAGAACATACAGGTAAATTCAGCCCCTCAGGTCCTTAAGGCCATCTGTTTTCCAATTAAGTTGCATTTTCCCACAAAATTATAAAATAGGGATGTTATAATGAGCTGTTCTGTTCAAAATGTGTAGGAAGGTTATCCGTTTTGTTGATTTTCTTGTACCTAACATGTAAATTAGATATATTTTCACACATAATAATAAGAAATGTCCCCATAAACCGATATATCCTGTTAATTAATAACATTAATTGTGACCCTTTTATTGAGATACCGAGGTACATTTAATGGTGTGGTACATACTTGTTGATTCAGATTTACATAGTTCAAGCAGGCTCTGTATGGTTAATAAACAGCAACAAGTTTTTGGAACCCACATTGTGGCTGTATATACTATCATTCTAAAAAATTCCCCAGGTGTGCAATATATTTATCTTTGTAACAAACCATTTAAAAAAACCCCCCCAAAACTATACAAGTTAGTAGTATTTGCTGCTCCTCCGCTAAGCAGGCAGTATCATGGAAAGGTTGGCTCAGAATATGGGTAATCTGTCTGAGTGGAGCAACATGTTTACCTGTGGACTGTTTTTTCAATGAGTCAGCACTATTAATATCTCACTATTTATTTTGTTCAAAGAAGTCATCATCATTTTTTCATTGAAATGCAACTTGCTCTCACAATGATAGAGATGAAAAATTGACCACTTGGTGTTAAACAACAATCACTCACTCACTCTTTGTAGCAAAAGTTAAGAAAATAAGAACACAGTTGATCTCTATCAGAGAGGTATATATGTACATGCACCAATAGATGTTAAAAATTCTGGCAAAATTGTTTTCAGCAATCGATTTTAGGATGACACGTTTCTGTAATAACCATCATCAGGTACACTCAAAATCGAAAGATTGGAAAGCCAAATAATGTAATAGTGTTTGTGAGCATTAGACCTAAAGGGCCTAAACAGGATAGCCAAAATACATATAGCAATCTTTTTATTTATAGCCAAAGTCAAGAAGACGCAGCCCAAGTGGTCCCCACCAGAGGGTACAGAAGTTCCACAGCTCAAGTTGTATAACAGTTTGACAAGACAAAAGGTAAGGTGTAACAATATAATGAAACCTGTCTAAACCAAACCTCATTAGTACCAGCTTTTGAGTTCAAAATAGACATATGTTCTGTTAATACAAGTTAAATTAACAAAGATTCCCTACATTCAGACTCTATTTAAAGTTTAGTTTATACAGGATTTTGGCTTATTCAGGGTTCAATTCAGACAGGTTTCAATGTACTTGGCTATGGTGCTGGCAGAAATATTATTTCCTCATAATGATGAAATATGTTTTGATTTCTTTTATGTGATGGAAAGTTTTTCTTACCTTCAAGGTGGGAGTATTATTATTACTACTCCCAGCTTCAAGCAGTTACATGTATATTTGTGTATTCACCATTGATTCAAAGCAATATGTATTATATGAAATATACTCTATTTAATAGTAAAGAGTGGTGCTAAGTAACACTGTTAGATTTCAATGAAATTTCTTGAGCAAAAACTTAATTGGCTATTTTTAAAGGAAGATGTAAAATAATTAGTTGCAATTTTCGTTTCTAAATAAATCATGCCATCTTTTGTATATTTTTGATGGATGGAAACAAAATTATTTTAAACAGTATTCCATTTTAAAAAAGATAATCGAATATAAGATAAAATTTAATGCTGGACTACAAATTTCACAAACAAATCTTTGAAAGGAAAGTAAACAGATTTCTGTCATTTGTTTTATTAAGTGTCAAATTATAAAATTTCCATCTCAAGTAGTTTTTATATATGGATCTATTCCATTAGATGGGTAATTTTAACATTTTCACAATGTCATATACATGTACAACTGAACTTGCAATTTCACAGAGAAAATGTTGTAATTAAATTTAGAAGTTAACAATATATTTCACTTTCCCGATATCTAATTTGAGAAATTTTGACTGTGCATCACCTTCTACAGAGAAGCCTGTCTAAACCGAACCTTCTTAGGATGAACTTTTGTGTTCAGAATAAACAGGTGTTTGGTTTATACAGGTTAGTTCAACAAAGATTTCCTACATTGGGACTTTATTTAAAGTTCAGTTTATACAGGATTCCAGTTTAATCAGGGTCCAGTTTAGACAGATCTCACTGTATAATATGATGGAGTAGCTAGCTAGTTAGAATAATCTCATTAAAACCTTTCACTATTTGTTATGAAAAACATAATATTAATAAGGACAGTTTATAAAGTAAATACATTGTATCATTTACTTTTAACTTTTAATATATTTATGGTTAAGTAGCGTAATACACTCAGTTGGGATATAATATAAAGCCATTAAAGAACTCTTCAAGGGAGAAAACTTTACTGTTTATAAATTACCTAATTTGAAAATTATTTATTTAAATTGAAGTAAATAGTTAATTTATTAAATGGACAGGTTTTACATTATTTATGCTATTTGAAATTATTTTCTTGTGTTTAAATGAATCTAGTGGTGTAGAAAGAATTCCATGGAGAAGGTTTTCATTTATGTTTTATGATAAAAGCTTAAAATAGCATTTTGTTGAAATAGTTTTATGGAGGAAAACTCCATTAAAGATACTATAAAATTGCTTTATGTAGATAATAATCCTGATGGAATTTTGTTTTACATCTATTTTAATATGACAATGGGATAGAATCCATTATTTATTATTGTCATATTTTTCTTAACAATTAGCATGATAAGGAGCAGATATGTACATTTAAGAGTGCTTATTGTCATGTGAATAATTTTTAAGACCGTTTCATAGGGGTGTAACGATACACTTTTTCCACAAGCGATGCGTATCGCGATATTTGATATGTATTACGATGCGTATCACGATACGTTTTATTGGAAACTGTAACTATTCCTTGAAGTCCATGCTGGTCGACATGGGTGCTGCCATGTTTTTTTTCCATATGAGGTCGCTTACGTATTAGCGGAAATTATAAATATTTGATATTTGATTAATTAATTTTAAAAGCGTAAATTAATCGATTCACTTTTCTCAAATTATTAATTAAATGATCACCAAAAGAAGAAAACGGAAGTTCAACACTACTTTTTTTCCAAAAAATGAGCATCATATCGTTTGTATCGTAAGCGGCCTCCACGTATCGTGAACCGAACCGTCCCCAAAATAATCTCGATTTCGGTACATACAGTGAATCGTTTCCCCCTTACCGTTTCACAAATTGACGTCTTTTTCTTGAAATGTGATTTTCACTAGTGAGAATCTGTCACTCCATTCCTGTATTGTTTGTCAAGTTTTGTCATATTTTTCTGTTTTTCTGTTTTTCTGTTTTTTATTATTTTAGGGGGAGAATGTGTTTTGTTATTTTAAGTATTTTGGGAGAGGGATGTGTTTTGCTATCTTCAGTAATGGCAGTATACCATGTTGCATGTTTAATATTTCAAACCTGTAGCTCTGAAGTTAAATACACAAATACAATCAAATTTGCATTGAGAGAAAAACTTAATCTATTGTTTGTTGTCAAGGTAATTTAATTGTGCCAAAATATACTATTTCTGTTTTATCCAATGGAATATGATAATGAAAATCCTAAAATATACTAGCGTCTGGGAGTGGGATTATGAAATACTTTGAATGGATATTCCTGCAATATTAGAAAGAGGGGCCGTCATGGTCGTGATCGTGATAATATGGTAGTTGAATTTGCAACTACCTACGCAATCAGTGCCTATCACCTCTAAGGTTGTGAGTTTGAATCCTGCTCATGGTGAGGTGTATTCGATACAACATTATGTGATCAAGTTTGTCAGTGACTTGCAGCAGGTCAGTGGTTTTCTCTGAGTACTCCGGTTTACACCACCAATAAAACTGACCGCCACAATATAACTGAAAAATTGTTGAAAGTGGCATTAAGAACCATAAACTTAAACCAAACCAACTAGATTAAAAAGAAAAAAACACTGCTTAGAATTTTATGATATAATTTTATTTGAATCTTTAATCATTTACAACATTTTTCCACATTTTGTGTACAAATTTCAAACAAATGTACAATAACAAAAATTGTATGTTCATACACAAATGCACACACATACATTAACACATATACAAAACCACACTTATACATACACAATCTCTCTGCACACATACATCAACATTCAACCATATAAAACAAGGAGTGTATTTACTCTATTAAGCTTGAGCAACAAACAACAAATTGAAGATCTTGAGAAGACCTGTGTATAAGGAAATCCTTCTTAACAATCTATTCCTTCTTCTTTTTCAATTTTGGACAAGACAACATAAAATGTATGTCATCTTCCACATCTAAATGACACATATTTTATCTTTTACCTATAATTATTTCCATTTACTACTTTCTATTTCAGAATAGTGGCCATTTCTATGTTAAGATATTTAATCTTCTAATTATTTCATAACTCACTAAATGTTTAATCACCATGAGGTCCCTTCACGACCACAATCGACCTAAGTAGTCAGTGCCTATTCTATCACCAATAACGGTTATGTTCGACTCCTTCCAATGGCGAGGTCTACTTAATAAGATTTATGTGTTAACGTTTCGTCATTGACGTACAAAAGCTTATTGGTTGTCTCTTGTTCTCTGGTGATATTTCCTTAAGCAAATGCAAATGCTAGTAGTTTAATCAACAAACAATGAAATTAAAAACAAAAAATACCACACGGTCAGAACACCTCCAAAATCTAATAAAAAAATTGAAAAACAGGGACAAAATCCATACCCTAAGCACCTTCCAAATCCAATCAAAAAATTGATATCACAAACACACATATACATGACCCCTCTATCTACTTGCTTGGTACAGGCACTTCAATAAAAAGTGGTGGGGTTAAACTAGATTGATGGGCCCAAACCTCCTGTCTTAGTGAAAAGATGGGTCATGCAAGCGTTTTCCCCATGTGAGTATATCGCTAACCTTCACATATAACTAGGTGAGCAGCTTTGTTATGTGTAGCGAGTTCTAATCTTGAACCTTCTCATTCAGTAGTACAGTCAAACCTGTATTAAGAGGTCACTTTTTGGACAAAGAATAAGTGTCCTTTTAAGACAGGTGAACTCTTTAAACAGGTTCAATTCATGTAAATTTTCTATGACATGGACAAGAAAAAGGTGACATTTAAAAGGTCATTTTAAAGGTCATTTTAAAGGCTTTTAATACAGGTGACTGCTTAATAGAGGTGACCACATGGACAGGCTTGACTGTATTAGGTATCCAAAAAGAAACTTTATTTTAGGGAACTTCCTTTTAAAACAACTACACACAAACATTTAAACAGTGATTCCAGTTAACATATATATTGCCATTCATATAAATTCAATTTGATTTAAATCTGTTGTCTCCTCTCTCAACTTTCTTCTTTATTTTTTCTTTATGCTTAATAGAATGAATACATCTTTTATCACAAATAACTGATTAATATATATAAAAAATGACATAGCTAATTTTAAAGATAAAAATCCCAATATTTTCTTGTATGAGTGATTGATTCCATGGAATGAAAAATGTAACAAAAATATATATCAATCGTGAAAGAAGAAAACAAATTTTTACTCCAGTTTCAGTGAGTTTTCCAATGGGTTTACAACATCCCTCAACTTTAAATGGAGGTAAATTAATTGACCAAATAAATGATTTATGCAAATTCAAATTTAAAAAGCCATTGTTTAATTGGTTAACCAATCAATTGACAACATCAAAACATGTGACCAATCAAATATTATTAAACCATAATCTGTGTTGATCAGACAGGTTTGAATTAATGAAAAAAGTTTTTGAAAGTGAGGCGTGATGGAAACGAGAAAAAAAAAGATGTTTGAAAGTGATGCTTAATGGAAAAAGTATTCATAATTAAGTTTTGATCAATAATGATATGTATATTTCCACTCTGATATGAAATGAACATTAATTTTCATATTTTCTCATGAAACTGGAGAAGCTATGCAAAATATTGGGATTTTTAACATTTTTTTGTATTAAAGCAAGATGCAATTTATGTAGTTTTTTTCTAACACATTGCAAATCTTAATTGATAAAACAAGGCAAACTGTATAAAAATGGTAACAAGATGGGTAAAAATGTCTTGTACCCTAAATTAATTCATTTATTTATAATATATATATATATATAAACATAAATTTAAGAGAACGTTACATTCTAGAGATAAAAGAAAGAAAAGATATACATTTTTGTACAGTGGAACCTGTCTAATCTGACACACCAAGGGACCAGAGAAATGTGTCAGATTGTACAGGATGTCGGAATACACAGGTTTTATTTTAGTTAACAGCAATACTTTGGGACCATGAATTTTTGTCGGATGTCATAGGATGTCAGAAAACTCGGGTGTCGATTTGCACAAGTTCCACTGTACAAATGATAGTCTATAACATTAGGTATATTTTTCTATGTGAACGAAAATTATATTAAGTATGGAAGTTGAATTCTGTGCTAAAAGTAATAAAGCATAATAAATAAATTTAAAAGAAACTGCTATAAAAATAAATTAATAGAGAAAAATGTACAGATTTTTTACCTGAATTTCAAACTTTGTTTTTATTTATATATTGCCTATTTTGAAACCCATGTGCATTTTGTGATGTATGATTTTGTTATTTATGTTTATATGTCTAAATTCCAAAGATTTGAGGAAGATAATACTCTACACTAATTTAACTAGGTGAGAAACGATAGATCGAATAATACGCATATGTGTTTCAAACTGGGCAATACAATTGTACCATATAATAATTACATGAAAGAAAACATGCATAGGATTGGAAACCATTAATTATTTAATAATTAATTAATTATAAAAGTGAGCACAAACAAACATCTGAGGGCACTTGAGGAATACAAAACAATGTCAAAAAAATGTTGCACCAAAAAAAGAATGAAAACTTCACACAAAGCATGAATTTTTTAATTGAATATCAAATTACCTCCCTTTATGAAGAAAAAGTTCATAATCTAGTATGATTTTATATAATCATAAAAAATATCACTGTTGTAACTTTAAATGTATACTAATGAAGATTATTTTTTATACTCACTGAAAAGCATATGAATCAATGTTTGCTGGTTTACATATATTATAATCTTCATGCAAAGGGAGATAATTTAACATTGAATATCAAATTACCTCCCTTTTTTGAAGAAAGTGTTATTTTATCTAATAAAAAACTTCACTGTTATAACCTGAATTGTATAGTCATGAAGATTTTGTTTATATATTCACTAAAAAAGCATATGATTTAATGTTTGTGGTAAATATATGATAATCTTCATACAAAGGGAGATAATTTGCCTTTTTTCCAATGAAATATCAAATTACCTCCCTTTTTAAAGAAAAAGTTCATAATCTAGTATGATTTTCATCTGTTGTAACTTTAAGTCTGTTATAATGAAGATTTTTTTTATATTCACTGAAAAAGCATATGATTTAATGTTTGTGGTTTACATGGGTAAATATATGTGATAATCTTCATACAAAGGGAGATAATTTGCCTTTTTACCAATGAAATATCAAATTACCTACCCTTTTAAAGAAAAAGTTCATAATCTAGTATGATTTTATAATCATAAAACACATCACTGTTGTAACTTTAAATGAATACTAGTGAAGATTTTTTTTTTATTCACTAAAAATGCATATGAATTAATGTTTGTGGTTTACATGGGTAAATATATGATAATCTTCATACAAAGGGAGATAATTTGACATTCTTTTTTCAATGAAATTTATTTATGTTACATGTTGAAGATAATGTTGATAATGATGATGATGATAATGTGCAACAAGTATAATTGTGAAGATATAATAAAAAGCACCATGGTATCTTTATAATTTAATGCAATAATACCTCAAATAATAGACCATATTGGGGGGGGGGGGGGGGGGTACAATATTTAAAAAAGGGAGATTCAAGAAGTGGCTGTGAGTTCAACATATCACTAAAATTTATCCATGCGATTTGTATGGGCGTTACACGAATATTCAAAATCTGTTGAAATTATCAAAAATTTGTACACAGGAATTTGCTATGATATTCGGTATGTGGGAGTCAGTTCAATTTGTTGATATTTTGTATTGAGGCATAAAAAAATGTGATTTATTTTTTGAGATAGAATACAAATAAGAATTAATATATCTTTCAATTAATGATAAATAATGAAAATGAGAACATGATATATTACATTGTATCTTCAATGATTTCTACATAAAATTTTGAAATGTTGAAATAGAAAAAAAAGTCTTGTGCTAGATTTGAGTTGTGAAGTAGAAAAATGAAATATAAAAAGTTGATTAAGAAAAATGTAACATTTTGAGAAACTCAATTTACGTACTACTTTTACATTGCTTGAATCAGGAATATTTGAAAGAGAATGTGCTTTGACTTTTTTTCTCGTTGATAAAAATGACAAAACAGTAGATGGCCTTTTCTGAAGAGGGATAATTTCGTAGTACTTTGTATGTTAATATCTGAGTACATCTGGTCTTTGGTTGGAGTGGCCTTATAATAGGCCACCCCTCTTATCGGGCCACTTTTTAATTGCAGACGGATGGCCTTAGTTTAATAGTAGAAATGGAGAACATTAGTAGAAGTGAGGTGCTCGTCATAGCAGTGTAAGTTAGTTGGATTTACATCTACTTACGCAATTAGTGCTAATCGCTACTAGATAGAGTTTGTAAAGTTGATTCCTTTCTGTGGAAAGGTGTACTTGATGCAACTTTTCTGTGATAAAGTCTATCAATGACTTACAGCTGATTTTAGTGGTTTTCTCAAAGAATGTGTACTATTTCCTCCACCAATTTAACTTACCATGATATAACTGAAATATTGTTGAATATAACGTTAAACACACACAACCCAACCCAACCCATTGGTAGAGAAAAAAGGTGACAAAGCAACTTCAGTTATTTTGGTTCAGAGATAAAAGTTTTTCCTCTTATCAGAAGATTTCTTTTTTTTTTTTAGCAAAATATTTGGAATAAAATGTTACAAACTTGCTTCAAAGAGCTAGAAAATGAAGATATATATAATAGGGAGATTCTTCTTTTTTCATCATTGAGCACTTATCTCTGTTGATACAACTTATTTGACCTGAAAGTTTAGAAAACAGCTGATTTTTAGATACTGTATTTTTCAGACTATAAGTCAGAATATGTATTTTTTACTTTTGATTCCAAACTAATTCCATTATAAACATGAGAAGAATTGACCAATAAGATCACATAGTTATTCTTCCAGGTATTACCAGTACCTTATTGTTACCACACCTTTTTATTCTTCTGTAGGAAAAGAAAAGAACATTCTCTTCCATGTCAAAAGGGCTCATTTCAGACTTTTTTCAAATGCTACAAAACTGAAACTTTTATGCTTTCACCTCATCAGTTTTGCATTGTAAAGGGGAGGTCACTCTAGAAGAAAATTGAAGAAGAATTTTACTTTCACAGTTATTCCCCCTCCTTCATTAAATCATTCTACTAAACAAAAAAATAAAATTGATTTTTTTAATAACAACCTTTATAAAGAATATGAATTAATTATAGACAATATTATAAAATATTTCTAAATTGGTCAAAGTCTTTTTTTTGTAATAAAACAACATAAAATCGTTAAAAGAGTAAGAATGTTACTGAAGCTGTTCCGACATGAAACATTGTGTCTATCTTTATTTGCAGTTATGACATGATTGTTATTCCCATAACCCGGCTTGTATGTCACTTTGGGCGGTGATTTTCTCGTCGGGGATATGGTGTCTTCGGGTTTGTTAACTATTTTGCACAACATTGTTTCGGAGTCTGGTTCTTTTAACCAGATATGTATGCCAAACACTTGAAAATCTTTGTTAAACATACAGGGTGGTAGCTGGGATGTGTCAAATGTAAACTGAAAATAAAAGAACGAGAAAATATTTCAGAATATTTGAAAAATAACATTAAATTTTTTTTAAGGTTAATATTGCTCTTATACTTTATCCAACGTTTTGGCTATCATTCAAAGATATGGACGACAGAAGGTGCTTATCAAGTCCCGATGGCTGAAACAATGAGGTGGGTGGGTTTATGGTATTTAATGCCACTTTCAACAATATTTCAGTTTTATTGGTGGAGGAAACCAGAGTACCCCAAGAAAACCACTGACCTGTCACAAGTCACTGACAAACTTTATCACATAATGTTGTATCGAATAAACCTCGCCATGAGCGGAATTTTAACTCACAACTTTAGTGGTGATAGGCACTGATCACATAGGTAGTTGTAAATCCAACTACCATACGATCACGATGACCCCATTGAAACAATAGATAAAGTAAAAGAGTGATAATGTTGAACATTAATTATGTTATTTTCGCTTAAAAAGAATTGAGGCAGTAGATAACATTATAGTTTTGACATATCAGTATATTTATTACAAATGTAATATCGTTTCTCTATAATACAGCTGAATTAATGGTCAAGTTGTTGACTAAGCTTTGAACTTGTAATCAATTTTACGGTCAACTGAACA
The DNA here is from genome assembly GCA_963680875.1 of Bathymodiolus brooksi. Taxonomy (NCBI): domain Eukaryota; kingdom Metazoa; phylum Mollusca; class Bivalvia; order Mytilida; family Modiolidae; genus Bathymodiolus; species Bathymodiolus brooksi. Next base: position 63,342,695 of record OY804585.1, on the reverse strand, counting down.
TGTATTTATTTCATGTATATATCTATATGCAAGTGAGATTATATTTAAAATAATATTTGGTGTTCTATAAGAGTTTTGGTGCTATTTCCTAACAGGCTTGTAATAGAATTGTTTAAAACATTGTTATGAACATGACATTCTTTTCCTTGTATTCTTAAAAAAACAGTGCTCATAAATTCCAATGTTATTGGAGGTTAATTATTTTTAAAATACTCACCTGGTATGTTTCTGGTGTTAATTTAAACCAAGACAAATCTGATTGGCTAAGATCTAGTGGAAATCCTTGAAACGACCAACCAAAAGCTCCTAATTTACCCTCTGTATCGTACATGAGGAAAACTGGGTATATTTTCTCACATGGTAAATCTTTAGACAAGTTATAGAAATAATGAGTACCTGAAAAAAAAATGTAACAAATTTAAACAAAATATCAGATTCTGAAATTCTCCATTGGACAGTGTTTTGGGGTAAAGATTATGGTGTTTAACGCCCCTTTCAGCAATATTTCAGTTATATCGTGGCGGTGGGTTTTATTGGTGGAGGAAACCAGAGTACTGGATTTGTCATTCTTACTTCAAGTTAACCAAGGAAAAAACTGATCTGATGAAGTTTTATGATATTAAGGCTCAACTGTATTGTTTTCATATTGATTTGAATTATGGAGAATTTTTTTTAAATTAAAAGAATTTTTTTTTAATATAATTAATGGTTTTTGTTTGGGTGTGCATCCATTGCAATGAAAAGTTGAAATTCATTCAAGATCAGGACGATCAGAGATGTACAGTGTGTATCATTTGCAGAATAACGATTTCATCAATTCATCGGTTCATCAATACCTAACATGACACCTCCCGTTGGGTTATGAAATATTTGAATTGAACAGAAGACCACCAGCGTATTCATTTATATAATGTAAATTTGCATTAAGGGAAAAGCAACGTCAAATAATTCAAATGATGTCTACCAAAATGGCTGAAAGTTTTAATCGGTATGCTTTATTGCATATGACGAAATGATTTATTATTTCTGCTAGAAGGTACACAGTTTTAGCCAATCATTTCCCTAAAGATCTATACATTACATGTAAAAAAACAATGGATTTATTGAAATTATTCAGAAAATTGCTACCGGCAGCTTTTCTCGCTTGCTAAATTACAATAATAGTAGCTTAGAATGATTGTATTGTAATAATTCAACTCTGGGTACATAATTGAAAAGAACACTTCAAAAGGAAAAAAAACACAAATATCGAAATAAACACTTGAAAAATTATCTGCCGCTAATGCCATTGGCCTTTTTAATGTTGGAATAATCTAATATGTTTGACTTTTCAAATACCGTATAAATAGTAAAAATATTAATTCTCCAAAATTGCTTCTGCTATTAGATTTTTAATGTGAAAATAATCCTTTTATAGATTCAAGATATATTTTATATTCAAGATATGCCTTTGACTTTTTTTGGTCAGGAATATTATCAAATATATTTTCGATTTTTATGAATTTTTATTTTTGCATAAGCCATGATTCATACGAATAATTGACCAATAGGGAATGTAAGACTTCATTTATGGCCATTACGATTTAATGATAATGCTTAATAGCAAGAGTCATCCACAAAGGAACAAAGGACTAGCCACAGGTGAGACAAGAATTAGACAACTCAAGCTTAAGTAGTAACAACAAAAACAAGAGATATTTTCTAACATTAAAAGGCTATTAGATCCCCCCAAAACCCATTATATACATATATATGGAACATTTAAAAGCTGTTGATTTAAAAGTAGGTTTCTAATACACAAACATCATATAAGGATATATCCGACCAGGGGGTTGTCATGGTCATGATTGTATGGTAGTTGATTTACCTAGGCAATCAGTACCTATTACATGTACTACTAAAGTTGAGAGTTTGCAACCCGCTATAAGTTTAATTTAAGCCACTATCAAGATTTAATGGTTTGGTTTGGTTTATGGTGTGTTTAGTCACTTTCAACAATATTCCAGTTATATCGTGGCGGTCAGTTTTATTGGTGGAGTAAACCGTAGTACCCAGAGAAAATCACCGACCTATCGCAAATCACTGACAAACTTGATCACATAATGTTGTATCGAGTATACCTTGCCTAAGTGCCCTATTGTAAGACTCAATTCGTGCCAGTTGAGTAAAATTATGATTGACATAAGTAAATATTTAAATACAATACGATTATACTCTAAAGAGGGAATAATTAGTTTGACCAACTCTTGTCCTCTGGAAATTAAATAATTTATTGATATTGGGTGATTGAAAGTCTTTTTTATGATGGGAAACATTTCTCGCTTATCTCCCCTTATCAAGTTAGGTATAATTACGTCTTAAATCTTAACATTAGACTATTCTTAACTTGATAACAAAGAGAACTATTTATTCTCAGGAAGATAATTCATTTAACTTTTCATTCCTTTGGTATTCTGCTGATTGCCTAAATTGAGTTTCTAGCCTTCTTCTAATTAAAAAATCAGACAGTTTACAACACTGATAACCAGGTTAGCTATATTATAACCAGGTTTGCGATACATGCTCAGGTGAACCTCTTGTTTGTGATTAAGAATACAGTCAAACCTGCCCATGCAGTCACCTCTATTAAACAGTCACCTGTATTAAAAGGTCCTGTCATAGAAAATTTTATATAAATTGAACCTTATTAAAGGGATCACCTGTCTTATAAGGCCACCTTTTCTTTGTCCCAAAGGTGACCTCTTAATACAGGTCTGACTATTTTGTTTACCTTTCATTTAAGCATTTTTTTCTTCCATTTTAGAGTTTATGTATTTCTACCTCTTTCTCACAACCCAGTCTGAATAGTTGATCAGAATTTCTTGGAGTTTTTATTTAATATTGTGTATGGTATTGGTAAACTCAATTAGATAAAGAAACCAGCAAATTTGAATATATGAGACAATTTTAAATGCCAGGACTAATTAGTCATCATAAGAAGCAAATTTGATCATAATGAAATCTTAAGATATTGTAGTTCTTGATGTGACTCATCTTGGACATAAAGAAGCTTATTACTTATTGATGAAGACATATAGATGAAAACATCTATCTGATCATGATCATAGCAGACTTTTTTTCCATATGATAAAAAAGATTTTTCATTGTGTCGTGGTAATAAAAAATATATGAAATTGAGGAAATTATGAGTTACGAATCTATTTTGATCTGATATTGTCTTGTTTTATGGGAAATTTGAGAAATTTTTAATGATTTTTCATGTAATCTGAAGTTTATTACTTGGCTATATTTTATAGAAAATGGTTAATACTCATCATTATAATTATTATGACAAGTCTATGTTAAGAAGATGTTATACCTCAATCTTGATAGTAAAACTTCCCTATTTCACCAGAATATGATGACAAGAAAATATAATGAGGACATATGACATTCTAATCCCAAGCAATAATCTTGCTTTGTAGCATTAACACGTTTTAATTTGGTCTACAGAGGGCAATATTGCTGTGAAGACACTGTTTAAATCCTTTACAAACAGTCATATTCCCATGCACAAGGTGATACAAATCTGGATTTTATTGCAAGAAATAAATACTAAAAAATTTTTACCAATGAACTTTATAACAATATTCCCTTGATTTCTATGCTATTGTTCTTGCTAGGAATTAATGTAAACAAGGCACAAAGAATCTCAGATGTTCATGTTAGCAGTAAATGTTTTTTGAGATTATCCCATTTTAAGCCTCCAGTTTATAAAGTCATGAAAGATTTAAGCTTTGAAACAAAGACTTGAATTTGAAAGCTTTATGAATATGACAAGGTGTCTATTTTCTTTGTTTTAATTGATACAAATTAAAAGGGAGATAATTAATAAATAAGTTGTAAAATATTGCCTTGCAAGGGGCCATCAATGACCACTCAGGGTAATTTGTTGCTCATTAGGAGCCCCTGCATGTTATCATTTTATGTACAGGGAGCATATAATTCTCCAAAATGAGGCACTCATTTACATCCCTTTCTCAGTACAGTAGCCCCCCTCTTATAAGGCCACTCCTTCTTCTGTGAAAAAGTTACATAATAAAAAGGGTGGCATCTCATAATGAGTACAACGTAAAATAGTATTTTTTACTTTATTTATTCATTTGAAATATGGCCTTATAAGAGAGTGGCCTTTGATGGTAGTGGCCTTATGATAGGAAGACTGCTGCACAAGTTGTCTATTTGATTAGTACTGCATAACCAGTTGACCAGTGGTTAAGGTAGCATATTAATAGAATTTCCCCTCACAATAAGACTTGAAACAGATTGATGACAGACCAGACAAATGATAATAGAGGTCAGTGTTTCAGGTTTAATAGTTGTAATACAAGAACTCTCTGATCATGGTCATTATTGGTAAGGAACCAAAGCATTACATTTTTGGTGGGTAACTTAAGGACGTCTGAGGGGTAGAAGAGGTTGTTGAATTCTGACTACAAGTTGAACACCACTGTGGCGGTTTGCTACCTTATACCTACTTCAAAAGTTAAGGTTTCCAGGACACCTACCAATGGACAGAGGTTTTATTGGACAGCAGGTTATAACTCTCCAGAATTTCCTCCCCCAAATTGCCAATTGATTCAGGTACTCACAATATAGTTGAAAAATTGCTGTAAATTACGATAAACTCCATTATTTGGTTTTTTCTTATTTAATCAGCAGATTATAACTGAAATTCTTTTTATGTGGAAAAAAACCCACCTACAGGAGACTTTTATGGTAAAATTCTCTTCAAATCATTATTATAAGTTATAACAGAATTCCACAGAATCAAGGATTCATGTTTTGTCCTTGGGGAAAACTGTTTACTGATAAGCTAAAAATTAAGGATGATATTTAATTGCTTTTTTTTGACTAATTAGGGTCATGTATTATTTAAATTAATTACAAGGGAACTTCAAAGTAATGTTGATGATTTATTGGAGCGACCTGTATAGTGACTGTCAATATTTATTTATCAACAGCTAAATTAACTTTCCAATATGTCCAATTTTTATATCGGCCATATATGTTATAATTAGTTTTCCCCGTTTTTAAAAAAAAAATATTAGACTGGTTCCCTGTTGTGAAGAGGTCTACTTTTGTGATCTTGCTGGTGTTCTCCAATATAAAACTGAAATATTGTTTATTGTGACTTTTTAAAACATCATTTTGACTTTGACTGAGCCATTTTTGATTCATCTTTAAAAGGACATTGATGTGGTCTATTGAATGTTGTCTTCAGAAATATATAATAAATATTGCTTACTAATGATGATGAGTTTTTAATTACAAATAATTAAATTTATCATGCATTCGTTACATTTTATTGTACAATAAAGGTGTGCAAATAAATATTTTGCTTTGTTCGTCTAGTTTACAAATAATTTGTTAGCTTTATTCATCCAGTATACAAATAATAGTCTCCTGATACTAAGCGTCGTGATCATGATCGTATGAAAGTATTGTACTTGGAACTACATGTGCAATCAGCGCCTATCACCACTAATGTTGTGAGTTCGAATCCCGTTCATGGCGAGGGTGTACTCGAAGCAAAATTATGTGATCAAGTTTGTCAGTGACTTGCAACAGGTCTGTGGTTTTCTCCGGGTACTCTGGTTTCCTCCACCAATAAAGCTGACTGCCAAGATATAACTGAAATATTGTTGAAAGTGGCGTTAAACACCATAACCCTAACACCTGATGCTTGGTTCATGTAGAGCGAATGGTAAGAATGGGCAGCGGTATAGTGTGTATGGGAAAGAAGAGACGCTTGCAAAAGTTTAGGACAATGCTTGTTTCTGCCCAATCCCCACTTCAAGTGTTAAGGTTTCCAGACACCTACCCCTGGGGGTAGGGGTGGGGATTCACTGGTCAGTTTGTTTTAGCATTTTTCCCACAATAAGTCTGGTCGTTATGATATAGCTAAATTTGCTGAAGTGAAGATAAACACCAATAAACACCAATAAACCAACCAACCTAAAATTGTTGTAAAATATCACCTTTGATTGAAAATTTAAAACATGAAATTGACCCAGCATATATATGGTATCCTGTAAGGTTGTGTATTTCTTGGGAAAGTTTTAAGCAAAAATTGGTGGAGAGTATAGACTATTTATTTTGCTACATCAACTGGCGAGCAGTAAATTATCATATTTCGTCCAGACATGCCAACTCACCAGAATGGCTAGTACTTGGATGGAAATACTTGCCAAAATCATTTTACTCTTGCAGTTGGCGAGTTGGCGAGCGGTGGTTTCTCACACTGTTGTAAGATCATGTATTTCATGGGAAAATTTTAAACAAAAATTGATGTAGAATAAAGATGTTAAAGAAATGTATAAAAATCTTATTAGTGAAGTATTAGCAAGGAATGTTTGTCAGAAAAAGAAGATAAATCTTCATATGCTTTTAAGCATAATGTCAAAGAATGATGATTTGAGACCTTATTTTATTTTTTATCAGAAATATTTTGACATTTTCTTCCTTTTGTTATGAAATTATTTTGAAAGTGTTATCAAAATTTATAAATAAAAAAGCCAAGTAATTTTTGACATGATTTCTGGATGTGAGGACGCTCGATAATGTTTTCACGCTGATAAAAAAACACTTATACTTGCCGAAAAAATTTCAAAGATGAAAAATTATGTGAAAGAATATGATTTTCAAATTGTAGCTGATTGCAGTTGGCAGATGGTCCCCTCTTAATTGGATAGAGCTAATTAATTTACGGGGCTAAGTATGACGGACATAGTAAAAGATGACTTTTAAAAAATCATAATGACGAACCAGCTGTATGATTTGTAATTGATGCCCTGTGCCTTTTTTTTGATTGGTTCTGAAATCCCGTTAATTCGTTTTAAGGTGTTATCGGTTCTAATAACTGTTATTAACACATTGATAGAACACATTTGTATCACTTTTGTAGTCTTTTCATCAAGTTTGTGTTTTGAGGGCACGTTTATAAAACCTTTTGTTCGGGAAAAACTTGTGAATTAATTTTCGTAAAGTGACCACCCCAATCGGTTTGTAAATTAGATCTAAAGGAAAATTCATATTCATCAGTGTCTAGTTGATATTGAGTGTTTGTCTCTGATATATAATTTGCTGTTGGGCATTGGACATATCTTGTCATTTAGCTATTCAGCTCGTTATAGCAGGCACACGCTCTTTCATCGCAATTATTAATTTTTTTGGGAAAATGAATTAATATTGAAATAGATTGATTCGTTTTGATTTATTCTGAAAAAAAGAACAATAGAAAGACATATGTTTACAATGCTAACGTGACGTTTATGTCTTTTTTTAGTCATAAACAATTATTTTTTTCCGTGCACTGCCATATACTTAATAATTTAAAACCATGCTATTTGAAGAAAGAAAGTTTATAATATTATGTGTTTAGATAAAAACAGAGATATCTAATTTAATGCGCACGACACGTTTCTGGAATAACCGTCATCAGGTACGCTCAAAATCGAAAGATAATGAAATAATTAAGCATATTTTTCACAATTATTCTACAATTCTAGTAATTGAAAAAAATGTAATTCCTAAAAAATCTTGATTCTTTATAAAGATAACATCTAGAAAATCTTTTTATCTTGTGATTGTCAATCAGTTATGGAAGATTTAAATTATGTCTTAAAAACTGAATTATCCTTCTTGAGTTATTGACACTGACTAATGTTAATTAAATATATCTTAAAAATAAAGTGTATTCAAATGGAAACACTGATAATGTTAATTTCATGATAAAGCATTTTCATGATAAAGTGTCATTACTGCTATTCTTAATTTAATTACCACCCAGTAAATTTGACTTGTTACTTGATTTTTCTGCCAGTGGCACAAAAATTGCATGCATGCTTTTTAAGGAAATGTGTTGTTCTTAGTTAAATCTTAAGATATTCTATCATGCACATGCAGATATACTGGTATTTGTTCATGAGTTGAACGTAATTGATGAAATGAAAGAAGAAAAAACGTTTTCTAAAACATTGAAAAACATTGTCGCATGCAATTTGGAATAAAGCAATTGCATACAGTGACTGTACCGCTTTAATTACATACTGACATAAAAAAAAAATTTTAAATAAAAAAATAAAGTGATTCATAGATCAAACAAAGATTTTGATGAAACAGTACATTGTTGGGGTAAAAAATGTTTCACATTATATCTAAAGGGATTTTTCTTATTTTGAAGATTAAACTTAAATCTTCTTTGTTATATAACTTTTTGTACTAAATTTCATGAATATTCTTTCGACAAATATAATAATATAATAATCATTAATATTGTGACATAATGCTAGGGAATTTTTTTTTATTACACCCAGCATTATGGTAATATTTTGTAATGTTCAATATCATTTTCAATAATTTCTAATTCATATAATGCAGATACGAAAAAGAATAATGGTTAAAATTCTTTAAATCCAATTTCAATCCACTACGAAAAAGTGAAAGTCAATATTTTCTGATTAAAGTGTCTATAAATATTTTTTTATGATTTGGACAAAAACAAAGGGCTATTCATTGAGAAAGATGCTTTTGTTGAACTGCAAAATTGGAGTCCATGTTTTATTACGCACAAGTACGAGAATTGCAGAGTTGGCGAAAACTTTTTTTTTCTGTCTGACATTGGGTCAGACAGGAACTGGGGTTCTGTCTGACCCATGGCCTTTGTGTCTGTTCCACCATTTTTTTGTAATATTGTATATAACCTGTCAAATTTTGTTTTTTATACAGAACTGAATGCAAGATATAGTCATGATCATTAAACAGCTCAATTAAATGTTTTTCTGTATGCATATTTTTATCTAAAAAGATAAGGCAGATATAGCCAACAATCCGTATCTAATTCACGTTCCGAATATTATACATCAATGTCAGTTTCCGGTTTACCTACATTTTTAATTTCAGTTAAGAATATGAATCTGTTGTCATCTTCAATATATAAGCATCTCAAAACATATTTAGTTAAACACAAACAATCTTTGATACTTGGAGATGTGGAAGTCAACTTATTTCTGTGCTCAGTAATATACTTCAGTTTTAATGTTCCACGTTTTGCAGGTTCTCGTTCCTACTAAAAGGATGTTTACATTTACGTATAGGAGTTTCGATTACAAATAGGAACGTGTCAGTCTGACAGAATAAATAAACAAATTTCAAGTCTCTGTTTGACATTTTAATAAAACTGAAAACGGAATTTAATGCCATTAGCAGTGGAAACTGGGAGTGAATAAATTTCAATCGCCAACTGGACGACCACAAAGTAATATTTTCGTGACGGACATTGGGACAGACACAGTTCATTTATTAATCGGACCGACCGTTATTCTGCCGGTCAGGTCCGACGATTTTTACCAACTCTGGGATTGTGTTATTTTATTATTTTATCCTGTAAGTCTTTTACTATAAAGATTATCAGTGTTAGAGAAAGATGCAATTCAATAATTTATGACATTGGTTTTTTGTTGGATAAATTTTATAATGACAAAAAGATAGCATACGGAAAAAAAAACCAGATGGCTGTTTTTCCATGTAGAATATAAGGACAATATTTTCCTTCTTTCCTACATTTTAGAATTCAATTTGAGTGAAATTCTTTCCAATTTACCCTTCATTAAATTATAAATCAAATCCATAAAGATTCAATGTCAGCTTAAACATTGACTTAAAAAGACTATTTTCATATCAAAATACCTTTGATTATGGTATTTTCTTTTGCATAAGATGTTCTGCAGATGCCAATCAATTTATTAAAAGCTTCATCAAGTTATTTTATGTCAATGCAATTGATTCATGCAATGCCCCACTGCATTTTTTCTATCATAACTGTACACTAATCACTTCAATTTCTGTCCTTTCACATGGGTTATTTTTAAAACTCATTAGGTTTCTATGCTTGTGCCTTTTACAAGGTATTACAGGTAAATCTATTTTTCAGTTGTACAATACTGGGAGCAAGCTTGTAGAAAGTCAATATAATTATAATTATCAAATAACAAAGGAAATAATGGGCACCCCTGGTGAACTCCTATGGTGATTTTGATATTCATTTTCTGCACTGTAACTAATGCATTTTCTCATTGTAATATAGATATTAAATTAGCATTTTACCATTCAACGTCAAGTTTATCCAAATATGACATATTAGTAAGACTTTAAAAGGAATTTTTTTGTTGCAATTAAGTAAATGAATGGATGGATGGCAGCCATGTTTGTTTTAACCATGACCTCAATTGGAGAATCATTATGGTTTTTTTTCTTAGAAAGAAAAACATGTGATGTACCCAAATCACTTTGAAATGAAAATAAATGTTCTTTTCCTTAATGGCCTTTAAATTTTCACAGAGAACAAAAGACTGTCAGCTACAACAGACATGCTAATTATTCTATTTTTTGATAATTCAGTCTTTAGATTGCTTAATGTGAAAATGAAATATTATCTCTGGAATGTTGTCCAGATACAGGATTATCCTCATCAGTATTTTGTATTTTATTGTTTTTTCAAGGTTACTGCTCGTGAATGTAAAATGTTTTTAGATTTGACAAATTGGAGAAATTGATTGATCAAACTGAACAACTAAATATAAGCTCGGAATATTGAAACAAATTGTAATTTCAGTACAAGAATTAATTGATGTGATATATTATGAGAAGCACCATACCCATTTATAAACAATTTTCTTATATAATATTATAGACTTACCCATTCGTGGAACACATGTCCCTTGAACCCACATCGGGCTAAGTCCTTTTGATTCTAATGGAATTGATATGTGATGCCTTGCTGGATTATATCCTGTCTGTATATAAAGTCCTTTTCCTGTCTGTATGTGATGTTTAGCTATCGGATTACATACTAATTTGGGATGTTTGAAATATGCTGCAAAAATATACACAATTTTGTCAGAAAAATATTTTATGCAACAATATAGATTAAGATAAATCAAACATTTGGGTTTAGAACTTTCTGCTTAAATCATATTCGCTATAGAGGTGAACATTGAATGTGATACCATAGGTATTGCTTGTTTGCAGCAAAATTTGGTACAGACACACAAAAAAGGAATTGGGCATGTTTACTATATATAAGTTTAATTTAAGCCACTATCAAGATCTAATGGCAAGGTGTACTCGATACAACATTTTGTGATAAACTTTGTCAGTGACTTGCGGCAGGTTGGTGGTTTTCTCTGGGTATTCCGGTTTCCTCCACCAATAACACTGACTGCCACGAATTAACTGAAATATTGTTGAAAGTGGCATTAAACACCATAACCTTAACCCTAACACTAACTATCAAGATCATAGTTCCAAAGTCAAAAACTGTGGCTGACCAATTTCATTTCAAATTAATCCAATATTTGAGCAGGGGATATGTAAAACTTTGAATTATCCTGGAAAACAATGCTCAGATGCTGTATTTGACTGTGTATAATATGCACTACTTAAAGGACCATGTTATACATCAATGTGTACTATATGCATCCAATTATGGTACCCAAGTTTGAATTATGGTGATTATTTTATCAAATTATTCCCGAATTAAATTTAATGTTTAAACAAAACTTGAGCAATATGATTGGATATACATTGTATAAGGAATCTTGTGAGTTCGAATCCCACTCAGGCGAGGTGTACTTGATACAACATTATGTGATCAAGTTTATTTGTGACTTGCAGCAGGTCGTTGTTTTTCCTCCACCAATAAAACTGACCGCCACGATATAACTGAAATATAGTTGAAAGTGGCATTAAACACCATAACCATAACCTATAAAGGAATCCACTCACCTGTTATTGTATAGAAATTCCCAGCAGGCTCATGGGGGTCATAACCTTCTAAGACGGGAGGCATTATTTCATATGGTGGTAAATTTATTGTTTCATTTCTGTAATTATAACCTTTCATGTAACCTGGAATCTGAAATAAAATAAAATAAAATAAACAAATAAATACAAATTATTTTTGTCATGTTTTTTAAGGCAGAAAAGTGTATTTTTGGTATTTTTTAAGAAAACCAACTAAATTGCTTTCCTCCATACCCAATTAAAAAATTGTGGGTCGGAAAACGGTAAACCATTTATTTGTTAATGATCACCTACAAATATGCTTAATTCCATAATTGTATTCATTGAATCCTGTCATAGTGATCAGTGGAACTGGTAAGGTGTGGCACAGAAGGGAACAATCTAGGCCATACAAATGAAAAGTTTTGTGCTGCACTTTTTGGTTACGAGTGTAGATATAATAATGAATGATATCTTCTTTGCAACATTTTCAACAAAAACCACAATTACATGCTATTTTCGTTAATTGCGATATTGGTCCAAAAAAAGAAAGAAAGAAAAAACAATAAAATCACAGAATTTTGAAATAAAAATTGAATACAGAAACAATTAGTATAATGCTGATTAAATGCGAAAATGTAATAGAATGTGACAATTGAAAAATGGATTTTTCTGGCAATGGAACTTGTAAATATCAGTAAAAAGGTCACCGAATGATTTGTCTAACATCAGGGAACTGTCATCCTTTAGGCTATTGCTAATGGCACCCTTGATACATGGTAAACCTATAAATACATCCATGTATGGTCATATCTGTTATGGAATTAATAATGAAATGGGATCACCATTGTGAAAAAATGTGTTTTTCAATAAAAATATTTTTTTAGTAATATTGAATGCTGTAATGCTATACATTTCAACTCGAATGTTGTGTTTCATGACATCAATAAAATTTCATTTCCAGATGTGAAATACACGTATTAACATTGTTTATTGTAGAACATGATACTCTTGGTTAAAAATAAAGCCTCATAATCTTATCGTGGATTATATTATGTTTGATAAAATGGGGTAATTTTACTCTTGGTGAGAGAAAAAAACAGCAAAGAAATGTGAATGTAGATTATAAGTTGGATACAATTAGGGGTTTAAGGGTGTTTTAACGTCACTTTTAACAATATTTCAGTTATATCTCGGCGGTAAGTTTTATTGGTGGAGGAAACCGGAGTACCTGGAGAAAACCACCGACCTGCCGCAAGTCACTGACAAACTTTGTCACATAATGTTGTATCACCTCGCCTGAGTGAGATTCGAACTTGCAACATTAGTGGTGATAGGCACAGATTGCAAAGGTAGTTATAAATCCTACTACCATACGATCACAACCACGACGGCCCCAAATAAAGTTAAGTAATTCCACCCTTTTTATACATGTAGTACAAAATTTATTATAAAATTCCAACTAAGGTCTAGAAATAATATTTTGATCCATTTTTTATTGACAGTGGTAAAAATAATCAAAAGTATTATCTGTCATGAAAGAAAAAAAAATCCCCCATATCCTGCAATATGTCATTATAAATTGGAATTTTACATAAATATTGATTTCTTGAATCAATAATATTAAACAGATAATCTGCCCTAATCCTTCAGTAAACAATTCTAAAGTGTTAATACGTAAATGATACAAATTTGTTACTGTGCCTAGATTAAACTAAAACCTGCCACCTCAAATTATTTTCTTTTATTTATCCAAAATATTATTATGAAAAGAAAGTTTAAACGGTGAAGATCAACAATTTCACCAATATTAACAAAACTGACAACTACCTATCACCTCAAATCATTGAACACACACAAAAAAAGACACAACATATGCATGGCATTGGAAATCCATGTTTTGGCTTGGGACAAGCACAAAATGTGGCAGGGTTAAACTGATCAATGTGATCCCCCCTCTTGATAATTGAATCTACAACAACAATACAGATATACAAACTAAATTAAACCTGCACAGATTCACTTCTACTCAAAAAAACACACAATATCACAAAAATGAATGAAAACATAAATATGGACGGGTACAATTGAAGGATCAGTAAATGGTCATAGTTAACTGACCACTCACTATCAGAGGTGGATCTAGACATTTCCATATAAGTGGGGGCCCGTTTTTTTATAGAAAAAAATCGGATTTCAAAACAATTTATATTAAGAAAAATCAAAAGATACCGAGGGGTAATTCAAAGCAAAAATTAAAAAAAAACATGGTAGAAAGAAAAATGACGAGGACGAAATTGGAAATATTCTGTTAAACATGTTTTTACCAGTCTATAACCTAGCTTAATAAGGGAGGGGTGATGGGCCTCGCTGGATGCACCTATGACTAGCTAAGAGGGTAGAATCTGTTGGTTAAGGCCATTCTTCTTGGAACAAAAAAATCATAACTGATACTTCTTTGTTTAGATAGCTTATTATTGATATTTGAAGACAAACAAAAAAACCAACCAATATAGTCAGTTACATAAGATCAAAATTAATCCAAATTTAATTGGAATTTATGGTAAAAATTAACAGGAATCTGTTAAAACTTAAAGATTATCAGATCTCAGTATTAATAAAAACCCTTTTTATCAAGTTGTCCTCAATTAGAATAAATTGATATTTCATGTAAAAAGTTGTACTGGTAAACCATGTGATACATTTATGATTCAGGACAAACATTTCCTTATCAATGTTAACAAGTTGATCCCTAAAGAGTTAAAGTCTTGTAAAAGAAACTTGTCCTACAAAAACCTATCTTGTAATTTTGTTTTATTCTTCCATTTGTAAGCTGACTAGCCTGAACAGCTCCAGGACATGGTTCCTTTATATATGTAAATTTCATGGCTAGTATGAAACTTGAAAGTAAAATCTAAACAAATGTTGTCAATAATTGCTTTTAAATGTGAATGTACATGTTAGAATATCTATCTAAATGTATATTTTATATTATTTATGTTCAATACTTTGAAATATGATTTATTTTTAATTTTTAATTATTTAACATGAACCAGTACAAAATTTGGAAAGTGAAAATTAATTGATCCAGGAAGTAAAAAAAACCTGCAAACATTGATATTAAGTTTTTGATAGTTTGACCCTCTCACTTTAAATCATGTTATTAGTATCGGAGGCATCATATTGGCGCTATGATATTGACTTTTTTTCAGCTTTTATAGAAAATACTGAAACTTGCAATTAAAATGAACAACGCTTATATTTTCATGTCAGTTCTGATTCATCCTATTGGTCCCTTTAAATAGTGACGATAGAAATATTTCATGTCGGAACTTGGCTCTGAATAATTTCTTTAATTACAGAAATAAATGTGAGAGGGAGAGTGATCCCAAATATTAACTCTATGTTATCTCTTTAGTCCATTATAATATGAACTAATTGTCCCTTCTCTGTATGCTTCCTTGGCAAGCTTTCTCAGCTAGCATGTGTTCTTATTTTTTACTTTATTTTATTCAATACAGTTATTGATTGTGATCAATTTGATAGAAAAAGATGACAAAAGGAAGAAATTTAAAAAAAAAAATTTTGTTTGGAGTAATCTCAGTATATGACCATACCAGCTTGGAGTACTTCACTACTTGACTTGCCATATAAATATCATATTTGTGGTCACTGAAGGGTTACTAAATTAAAGTTATACTTCTTTTATATCTCCTTCAATACATTTTGTATTGTAAAGCCACCTCTTATGGAGAGTCAAAGTGAAAGAGTAGTGCCATGTGATGAAGGGAAAATTTAGTAGCAGTCCATTACACAAATTATGATGTCCTATATGATTTTTACATTAAAAACAACGTTCTGTTGGTCTTTAATCCCATTTAATTGGTAGAGGATTTATGTTATTTGTATTTATTTGTCTATACTGATGTCCAACACGATTTCCATATCAGATGACATACATGCTGTTTAAGAGTAGCACGAAAGGTGGCACTAGTGGAGCAGGAAATGTGTCCTTTTCTCAAGCAAATGACTTCATTCCCATTTTTTGTGCTCAATCTCAATTGTCTTTTTGTCCTTTTTCTTTTGGCCATTGCATTATCTGTTCTTCTTTAATTTACAGCTTCTGATTACCCCTTTGATATCATCAAACTTTCCTTAATGAGAAGGTCTGTACACATGTAAGATGGAAAATATTCTCAACTGATTACTTTGAAAGGATTTTTTTCTTCTGTCTCAAAACATTATGTCATGATGTTTATTGACTTCTACCAGTACTAAATAATATGTAAATGTTGAATTCTTAAAGGAATTCCTTCATAGTGTTAAAAAATTCATTACAGCTAGTTAAATTATTGTGTAAATTCAATAAACAACATTTAAGGATTTTAAAATGAACAAATTCTATCATCAATTGGTTTTCATTTCATTTTCATTTCATTTTCGTACTCTCAACAAACAGTTGTATAATTCTGTCATTATCTGCCGAATGTTAATTTAGAAATCAATTACAGAAATTGCCACTTTTGTTTGAAAACAGAACTTTTTGGCATTTTTTTTAATGTCAAATGATTGTTTTAGGTTTGCATGCAACAGATCTTCATTAGTAAGCTTCATTAAATTATCAATCTCTCTCTTGGCTAATTATTGAGAGAAGGGATTTGATATTTATAAACCTCTCTGCAGTTGCTCAATAGAAAAGTATCGAATCCATGACCTGACAATTTAATTTTTCAATTTCTTCCGTAGAAGGTGACATTTTGTAAAAGCACAGGGAAATTTCAAATTTTTTATGTGAAAATTAGAAAATGATTTAAGAATGAGTACATTCGGTAGATGTTTAACCCTGTTATTGTTCGTAGCTACATAACTAACTGTACTTCTCATAAGTTAAGTCACATTAAAATAACTGTTTATTTTGTCTGTTTTGTATAATTTTTTTTCTCTCTTCCATATATATATTTTTGGCTAATACCCAGTACAAATGAGCCGATTTAACAACTAGTTGGTTGATTGGTGTTTAACGTCCAGCGAGCAATTTTTCAGCTATATTCAGGACGAAACAACTAGTAAGAAAGGATATGGATGTAAATGAACATGAGAGACCATCCGACATTACACTCTGGACATGAATTGAAGTAAAGGAACAGCATTTTTATTGCAGTTCTACATTTCACAGTCACAGGAGGGTCTTCAACAATGAGCATAACTCATACCCTAAAATGAGCTTGAAACGGCATATAGCTTATGGTTGATGGGTACTCCTTACTACTGCTGATAAACACTACATCTGGGCATCTATATCATTTTGATGTTATTAGGTGTATAGAATTTCATTTCCCATATATGTGAGGTTATCAAGAAGAAAACAAAATAAAGTGTGGGTGAAGTAATCTTACAAATACCGTCATCATTGTGCTAAATAGAGGTTACCAATATGGACAAAAAACAGCCACAATCATTCTGTTGTGAAATAGTAATATGGGGTTAGTGTTAGGCTTATGGTGTTTAATGTCATTTTCAACAATATTTCAGTTATATTGTGCCAGGCAGTCAGTTTTATTGATGGAGGAATCTGGAGTACCTGGAGAAAACCAAAGATAAACTTTATCATATGATCTTGTATCAACTACACCTTGCCATGAATGGGGTTCGAACTTGCAACTTTAGTGGTGATAGGTACTGATTGCACAGATAGTTGTAAATTTACCATACAATCACGACCACGATGGCCCCCAATAGTAACAAGGAATGTCACTTCAATAAGTTTAATACTGACAGATGTTTTATCTATTACAAGGAAATTTGCCTTCAGTATACAAAAATATATACATATTGAGATGTAATTTTTGCTTACATGAAATAATGTCACTGCAAATGAAAAATGTTCAAGATGTCGGCCTTCATTTGTTTATTTTATATGAAATAATGTTGCTGTATTAGTGAGAAATGTTCAAGATGTCGGCCTTCATTCAATTGTTGCTCAAGAATATGGCTAGCCAATTTCATTATATATCAATAACTTCTTTTATATTGTAATAAATATATCAAAACTAATATGTCATCTCAGAACTAATCTGTCCCAATTATTATACTTCGACAACATAATTCTAAAGAAAAAATAAATATCTTCTTTTATTCAAAGAAGTCTGCCGTCTGCTAATTTTTCTAGAAACTTCTTTTTTTTATATTAAAGATAAACAGACAATAGATTATATCAGGATTCATGTCCTTTGAATTGGCTGTTCTATCTATAAACTTGAAAATCCTCTTTTCTATTAATAGATCCAAGGAGTGTAAATTTGCTTCATTGAATGTTTCAGATATTTTTTTTTATTAAAGTACAGTGCATGTATGTCTGCACTTGACAAAATTAAAATGTCGAAGAAGCCATAGGCAAAAAAACAGGTTAGGTATATTCTGATATTTAATTAGATGAATCCCATATTTCAAAGACCGTCGGCATTATCTATATCAGAACAAAAAGATTAAACATACAGCAAGAAAATCAATCGGGATAGTTTTTGATATTATATCTCTTTTAATTAAAAGCCGCTTTTAGCAAAATCGCTTGTTATGTGACAATGCCTTCCTAGTCGGAGCTTGTAGTTACAATGCTATTTTCCTGTTTATTATCTTGTGTCGAGATAAAGGGAATGGCTGGCCTGCTCAAAGGCATTAAAGTGTTGATTTAACATTGGAAATATTCTGTTTAACATTTTTTTTGTCACAAAATGCCTGACATTATTTCTATATTTGTAAATTTTAAGGTTACACACAATGATGCAGTGCTATTTCATGATTCACAATGGCTTCTTCCGTGTTAATTTGCCCAAAGCTTTAACAGGATGGAACAAAAATGCTTTGAATGCAACTCTGAACGAAACAATCCAAACTTTTCAAAAGTCAGAGTATAATAGACTAGTTTGAATTATCTATCTTGCAGATAACTTGGGAAACTTTCTAAATTTAGAATGCAGTTAAATCTTTTATTTGAGAAGGTAAATTTTTTAATCAGACAGTATTTTATGAGTAATGGAACATGGTTTTTCACCAATAAAAATTTTCTTTATCTCAATGACTTATTCTCAAATCAATCTGACCTGATTTAATTAAAAACCAATAAAATACGATTAATTGTCAAAATGTAGGATAAAAATGGACATGAATTTAGACATATCTAATAATAATGATCTTGTTTATTCAGCTTTTAATCTTCAGTAAAATGGACAATGAAATTAAAATTGATGCATTATGGGTAGAATCAGACATAAAATAGATGCATTATGGGTAAATCAGACATAAAATTTGACCTATCAAAACAAATATGATGTGTTATTTTTTTCAAGCTTTAATATCTAAGTAGGACCTTGTCATTTATCTAGAAGATTATGGTAATTTATGAGAACAGAATGATCAGTTAAGATGAGATTGAGAGATAAATGAACTTATAATGCAAGATTTATGTTTTTGCAAGTTTTGTGAGAGTTTATTTGATTATCTGCAGATGCCAGGCTATTAATGGAAGTCCCTGTAGTTTGCTTTATAATGGTCAAGAATTCATCATGCAGTGAAAAGTGGACAAAACTTTGGTATCAAGGGTCACATTATCACGTTGAACACAAAATTGAATTGTGGACAGAATTTTGTCAAGAGTCAGAATAGCATAATGATGTGGTTTTGATTATTTTTGAAAGCTAGCGATTTGTGTTGGTTTCTTTTTATTCAGTGACAATGGTCTAATGGCGTGAATGTTTCACGAGAAAATTTCACATTAAGATGTCCCCAAGCATCCTCTTTTTTGGTTTTGTGCCACTAAGCTACCATTTTAATAATTAGTTTAATGGATGCAAAAATGCATTTAGACGAAAGTGATCGGTGATCTTTAAAGCATTCCCTTCTCCTAGGGACGTAAGACTAACGTGACATTTTGACAGTGAATCAACACAATTTCCCAACATTCTGTCAAAATTCTTTCATTTAAATGAGCAAAACATTAGAACATTAAAATTGTTTCTTTGTTCCGTTTATTTCATGTTTTTTGGGTTGTTTTTTTTTTCCATACAACCACAGAAATATGAATGATGGAAACCATATTACATAAATAGCCTGTCTTTACATTAATGGATGAATGTGTAACATGTTGGGCTGACACCATAATTTTAACGTAACTTTTGTTTGTAATCTTCTGAAAATGAGAAGTTAAACTGTTAACCTACTGGGAAAAAAAACATATATATGAACCTCTCCTCTTACAAACCTCTAAAGTCTTATTTACAAAAACTTAGTAAGAAGTTGTTAAATACTAAATAATGAGAGGAAAACAAAATTTACCAATTTTAAGTTTTTTTACTTTATCATTTGTTTTTGCATTGTTTTATTTTAATGTTAAATAGGTGTACAGTAGTCCCCCTCTTATAAGGACACCCCATGTACAACGAAAAAGTGGCTTTATTAAAGGGATGGTCTATCTTGAGAGGACCATTTAGTAGTATTTTACTATCTCAGGGCATCAAATATCTTGCTTGATAAGAGTGTTGGCCTATCTTGAGGGGAACAATTTTGTAGTATTTTTTTTCTATCTCAATGTATCAGAAATCAATTGTTTTTGGCTGTCTGATCATTGTTGTATTGCTTGAGCATATGACATGGCTTCTAACCTATAGTACAAAACTTTTAGTTGTATTAACACATCTACTTGTGTGATCAATGGCCATCTCTACTAAAGCTCAATTCTCACCCATCTGCTGAGATACAACATGTGATAAAAATTTTAAGTGATTTGCTACAGGTCAGTCAATGGTTGTATCTGGGTACTCTGTTTATGTCCACCGATATAACTACATGTATTTGCCAAGATATAATTGAAATAGTGTTTAAATTGGCATTGAACAGCCCCATTATCTTAATACAAGTACATGTATTATTTGATTGACACATTTTCAAGAAAATAATTAAGGCCAAGGAAATAAAAGCTGTGTTCCCGCAAACCTTCTTTAAAAAAATAGAGTAGGGAGGTAGGTAGGCAAAACCTTTTCGAGTTATGGCTCCTGATTACCCTTCTGATATCTTCAAACTTTTCCTTCACCAATAAAACTGACCGCCACGATAAACTGAAAATGGTGTTAAACACCATAAACGTAACGTAACCCTCTCTCTCCCCCCCCCCCCCCCCCTCCTTCAAGCTATTCCTTTTTTTTGGTCTTGGTTATACAGAACAAGGATCTTACTTTAACAGCTTGTCCAAACATTGCAATAATAACTTTATCAAATTCAGATTTAAAAGAAATGACTTTTGTAGAATTGTAAATTAATATATATTAATACTGGTATATTGGAGAAAATTGTTAAATTGTAAATTAAAGTATATGTATATATGTAAATACTGGTATATCAGGAAAAATTGAAGGTGAGGAATACTTATGTCATCTGAAATGTATACATCTCTCAATGGATTTGCTAGTATTATTATGCAAATAACACTTATACGTTACAGAGTACATGTTATATTGTGCTAAGTATAATTGTAATTAAGAGTTTTACTGTATTCTTTTAACACACATTAGCATATCAAAAATATATATCGGAAATTGAATATTAATTAACTGGTAATTTCCCAAGAGGGGCGGAAAAATTTCCAATTTAAGTTATATCATATTTAGAATGTTATGGTTATTGAGAAAGTTTTTGAATGATAAATTATGACTTAACACTTTATGGAAGAATTGAAAATATTACTGTCCTAATATCTTTTTATTTATAGAAACAGGCTATTAGATAAACATGGTGAAATTAAAAGGAAACTAAAAAATCGCTATAAAATTCCAACCGTTTTTATCCCATTTATGGCTTTCTTTCTGTTATACAGCTGTATTATTGGTTTTCCAAATAAATTTTCGTAATGACTGTGTTGAAGTGCATATCAAATATTAAACGGAATTCTGTGAAAAATCGGACTCTTTTTTACAATTTTTGTTTTCCCTCCTCACAATGTACATTGCACAAAGTTAACTCTTTAAGATGTTTTTTTTTGTTTCTTTTTACAACTGAAATTGTTATGGATATTTGTTTAGGGTTTCTGGTAAATTAGATCTTCTGGTATTTTATGGGCCTTTTTTTGTGTTGATGCACGGAATAACAGAGAATTTGTTAGAACTCTCTCGTTGCAGACGGCAAAAAAATAGTATTGCATTGTGACTAATAAAGAAATATTTGTCTATTAAAGTAAGAAAATTTCCCAGAATTGATAGAAATGGTATAAAAATGACAAAAAGTTAATCGTTGATTATATTAATTCCACACATGATGATCTAAGTAATTATTTCACCATTGACGTTTATGACCACAGATGTTGGCTTTGCAAAATAGGGGTTAATAAAATATTTAGATAAAATATTTAAATATTTTATCTGTCTCTTACCAATAATGGCGGAAAAAAAATCAAAGAGAATATATACAGATTGTTTAATAACAATTACGCTACTTAAATTTCAAAGAGTCTGAAAAATATAATCTCTAAATTTATCTACCATTGTTGTTTATCTGTTTCTTAATGTCTTCATGCCTGAGATTAAAATCAATTATTGAAAAATATCTCAAGATCTAAAAAAAAATCATAATTTTAAGGTGTAAGACTAATAACAATTTATAAAACTTTCAAATTGAAGTTTTTTTACTTGTATTCGAAAAACATCCAATCAGAATGTCATATCCATAAATACTGTGTTCTGATTGGACGATTTTGGAGTCTGAATTAAAAAAAAACTGAAGATGAACATTGTTAACTTTGGCCAGTCTAGTTTAGAAAATGCTCAACCAAGTACCGAGGGTTGGAGGGGGTTACTTCCAAGTTAGAGTTCACAACAGGGAATATTGACTGACTAGTATTACAGGGTAATTTCATTTTAGGCTACTCAGAAAATTTCACATGTGAAATTGCAAAATTATTCTATCACTACATACCATAGCTTATATTCTATCATTCCAACCATCTAAGATCATGTATTATGTACAGATAAGTCTATCATTGCTTACAAGTACTTATATTCCAATTATTCAATCGTCTATATCAACAGATAAGTCTATCATTACTTACCATAGCTTGTATTCCTGCTATCCAGCCATCTAGATCATATATTGGTACAGCCTTTGTATCTCCTGATCTTCTGTATAAAAAACCATGATATCTGTCCGCTGAAAAAGAAAAGTTATTTTCTTTAATAATATATTAATATACTGTGTTCTACAGGTGACTATTTTTGAGGAAAAAAAAGACTCGGTCAATTAGGCTACAGTCGATTTGACCTATGTAATATTCATAAACACATAATGAATTAAAATGAAAAGAAAAAAACAAAACAAAAGCACATCCTAATTACTACAATGAACTGGTTCCTATTATTGCAGTAATAAAATGATGGTAAGACAATTTTTCGTATATCAATCTTGATTTTGCTTGTTTTGAAATGAAAGTTAGAAATCGTTAGATATTTCCAGTATCAAACTTGAAACGATTTGCCTTGCTCGTTATTTATGACTGTTTCTATACTGGTACCTGCTTGTAGTATATTTATTAATCGTAGTCTTGTTGCCATCTGCCTGTATTGTCAGAATATGATGCAATAAACACAATACATATCCCCGATATTCTATTAAATTGTGTTCCTGTTCTCTCAATCAACTAACAGTTGACAACTTTGACAGAATTAAAATACTAATGGAATAATAAAAAATTGAAATTGGGGAAATCATGAACGGTACTTTTATCTTACGTAATAGGACAAGAGAAAATAAAGGAAAATCTGAAATCTAGTGTTGTAAATGTGAGTGGATTATTAGAGATTCAATCACGAAATACCATAGTGAAAGCAACGTAAGGGAAAAAAACGTCTTTTGAAATAGAACATTTATATTGACATGTTTATCCATGGAAAGTGATTTCTTACATCGGTTTCAACAGCTATAATGTAAATCGAATTCAAAACAATTCCACTGCGTCTGATTACAGTATTATGTCCGTTTTGGCACAAACATCGAGATACACAATCTCGGTGACAGAGACAAGGAATCTCTTTTGCCCGCGCTGTGGCTTTTGAGATTGCAGATTACGATTACGTTCTATTAAATTGTATATGGTTTAAGAGGGACTACTTAAGAGATATACAAAAAGAGCAAAGTTTGATACATTAATCAAATAGTGTCATATTCTCTAGAGGTTCTATAAAGCCATTTGCATCAACGTAGGCAATTGTGGCTGATTTCCTTCATTATCATATGGAAGTCATAACAGCGCTCTCCAAGGATTCCAATGTATTTTCCGCCAATTTTACATAATGTAGCTATCTGATTACTAATCTTCAGAGGCTTTATCAAAAAATCATTTTTTACAAATTCATAGACTTTGACTCTTGACTTTTTGACTGCCGTCCAAGATTCAGTGACATATCTACGTTCCATTGCATAAAAGATTCAATACGGTTCCGTCTGGATTTTTTTCTCTTCCATTTTTCTTAGTTTTATTCTTTTGTTAAGTGACTTCTTGTATAACTAGTGTCCAGACGGGACATAAATAAATAAGTAGCTATATAGTCGACTGGACATAACACAAATGGAACCTTTTATCACAAGATGAACACATTCTTGAATAATACAGAACATAATTGAGGGTGCAGAGAAGAGATTTATTCAGTCAAGACAATCAGACTAGTTTAAATCTTGTATTAAAGTTTCTGTCGTTGAATTTGGTTTTATTAGTCAAGAAAATCAGACTAGTTTATGTATCTTGGTTTAAAGTTTCGGTCCTTGAATTTGGTTTTATAAGTCGCTGACCCTAACTTTCATGTTTTGTTTTGGTATCCTTAACCTTATTGTGCAATGTGTGGTTTTGATGTATAAAGGAAATATATTTATATTTTTATGCCTCCTTTTGCCCTGCATTTGGTTTTCCACTCACTAACTTAAGTATCCCTTAAAAAAGTCTTTTGAAATTTATACACAAGGTCAGGAAAATTATAGGAAGGTCAAGCTATATTTTGGACTTTACCACTTATTCCATTCTTGAGTTATGCTCCTGTTTACTTAAGCTGGAAGTGGGGACATCTGTGTCCTATGGACACAATTTTTCAAATTTTTTTCTGGATTGAATCTTTACAAAGTGATACAGAAATTTCAAGATTGAACTAGGAAACTGTAAATTTCATTCATATTTATTATTTATGATTTAAAACCATTAAAAAAAAGACTGAACCAAAATTTATGAAATCCTAGAGGTGTATTTAGCTTATACAATTACACAGACCAACTGTCTACTAAAAACATTACTATCTACAATTGTTTTGTTAATACATATGTTTTATTGTCCTATGAGAGCCAATCTCTAGATTCTTTGTCTACTTTGTAATGTTTAATAGCCCATTTTTCTGCTATTACATGTATAATTCAATGAATGTCCTATTTTTTTGATTTTGTGGACAGAAAAAATATTCAGGATTGGATTGTTTTGAAAGATTAATGAACTGCTAATGATGAAATGGTATAATTTGGTTGGTAAATTACAGCTTCTTGATTATTAATAAAAATTTGATACTGTGTCATAATTTTGATACAACTGCATCATTCTAATTTTGATAAATATATATACATTGTATATATATAATTATATGTCAGTGTGATTTTGATACAGCTATGTCAAACACTAGGCTGTGTCATTCAAATTTTGATACAACTGTGTCATTCAAATTTTGATACAACTGTGTCATTCTAATTTTGATACGCATATGTCATTGTGAAATTGATACAGCTATATCAAACAATAGGTT
The DNA here is from genome assembly GCA_963680875.1 of Bathymodiolus brooksi. Lineage (NCBI taxonomy): Eukaryota > Metazoa > Mollusca > Bivalvia > Mytilida > Modiolidae > Bathymodiolus > Bathymodiolus brooksi. The sequence continues at coordinate 63,317,058 of OY804585.1, read as the reverse complement.
GTGCCACTATAATTTTGATACAACTCTGTCATAATTTTTTATACAACTGTGTCATTCTAATTTTGATAAATATATATACATTGTATATATATAATTATATGTCATTGTGATTTTGATACAGCTATGCCAAACACTAGGCTGTGTCATTATAATTTTGATACAACTGTGTCATTCAAATTTTGATACAACTGTGTCATTCAAATTTTGATACAACTGTGTCATTCAAATTTTAATACAACTGTGTCATTCTAATTTTGATACGCATATATGTCATTGTGAATTTGATACAGCTATGTCAAACAATAGGTTGTGCCATTATAATTTTGATACAACTGGGTCATAATTTTTTATGTAACTATATCATAATTTCGTACAATTGTGTCCCTAAAATTTGATACAACTTGCCATTCTGAATTTGATACAGACATGTCATGGACAGCAGTATTTAACTGTTGCTGTCACAGACTAGTAATGTTTAATTGGGCCCATCTTATTCATCATTTGACTTGTGCTCACTCATATGACTATATCATGCTTGCTCATCTATTGAAGCTACTAGGTTAATTTGTTGCTTTATAAAATATTGAGTGACCATACTATATTTGTCCAAATTTTCCCCAGCTAATTTGTCAATTTTTTAATAATACAGTATTGGCATCAATCATTCTTACATTCCCCAGAGATTAACATGTCTGACAATATAAAACTATTTAATCCTACCTCTACTTCTTGTCTGATTCCCTGACATTTGACGGACAGGTCCCTTTACTAATTTCAGTTATCTTCCCTTAATGAATAAACAGGTCAGTCAGATTTAAGTTGAATGTTTGCAAAGTTTTTTTTAATCATATTTTAGAAAAATCTGTTGTTATGTAACTCATTTCTTTTTCTTTTTGGACAGTATGACTGAGCTAATGTTTGAAAGGGTTAGACTGCAGTGCTATTCAGTTATTATTAATTTTTTTTTTTACATATGTTTGCAGTAGTTCCTCTCTTATAAGACCATTCCTACCAAAGGCCATCCCTGTCATCAGACCACATTTCAGATACTTTGAGATAGTAAATTAAAAATACTACTAAATTGTCCCCCTTCAAGAGATTCCACAGAAAGGATGGCCTTACAAGAGGGGAGGGGCTACAATAGCCCAAAAGGTTATTTTTTATTGCTGTTATTAGAAAAAGTTTGTCATTTCTGTTAATAGAGGCCTTATCAGGGGAAATTCATCAAATATTACGTATTCGATTTAAATCTAAAATTATTATGTAAGTCAGCTGATTGATTCTTTATATTGGGAGAATATAGTATAAAAGGGTATATCCCCAAAGGAAAAAAATCGTAATGCATTTAATAGGTTGTTTCTTATTGTCATTATACTAAGCCCTTCATCCTTCTCTTTAAGGCTAGAATTTTAGCACCTTGAAAAAAAATCGTCTAAATTACGGAAGAAATGATGACTAGAATATCATTGATTTATAGTGAGAGCAAATGATCTTCCACGTTTTTTTTGTCCATTTTTTATTTGATGTTGAATGATAGGGTAATCCTTTACCTAATCTTGTTTTCCATATGTTGGATATCTTCAAAAGAAAAATGTATTTCCATTTAATCTTGCATTATGCATTTAAGAGAAATGAAAGAAAGGCGCTACTGAAATTATTGCCTTTTTTTTCTCACCCAATATTGAATCCTATATTATAATAATTTTCTGGTGCCTAATGAGTCACGATTGTTTCGAGATATGTACTTTTTTCATTATTAAGACAAGTTGCATAGGTGCACTGCACACAGGTAGCTAATTAGCCTCCAGTCATTAACAGCGGTCGACAATTTTGTCGTCTTAGGTGAACAAAAAAGATCGTCATTGAAGATAGCATTATGTCATAAAAAGAATATTGTGAAATCGGATAAAGACGTAGTATGATAACTGTTAGCATTGATCTTTTTTCACTACATAAGAGACGTCTTTGGAAATTAATTCAAGCAGGATATTTTATCTCTTGGAACATAAAATGTGAAGTGAAATGTAAAATATTTTTTATAGAAATTTTGACATTAAAGAAAATATGAATCATTACGAGGATTTATTTTTAGGCTGTTCAGTAATAGAACAACGTTTCAATTAAATCAATTAGTTAATTATTTTATAATTAGATATCTATTTCTCATTTGTTTACTGTCATAGTGATATATAATGATCTAAAAAAATATCGCTCTTTTTTTTTTTGCTTCTACATATAAAATTTTGTTATTTAAAATTCTAATTTTCCTTCTTCTTCTTCTTCTTCTTGATCCAATAAAGTTCATCCCTCAGTGGTCCTGAGTATTATCGAACTTGTCCTTACAACATTGACCAAATTTTAATTATTTACCTGTATGTAATACTTTCACTCTCTTCATAAATACATTTTTTATTCGCCCGTCTGTAAGACGGGACGTATTATGGTATACCAATGTCCGACTGTCCATCCGTCCGTTCGTTTCACATGTCGCGCTGTAAATTGAGAACCCCTTGGCCAATTTACTTCAAACTTCGCATAGTTATTGGAATTGATAGTCTTATGGTCTGTATACTTTTTGGTGAAATTTCAGTTTTTCATTCCAGAGTTATGGGACTTTATTCATCAAATTGTAGGCGATTTTTCGTATGTTGTGCTGTAAATTGAGAACCCCTTGGCCAATTCACTTCAAACTTCGCACAGTTATTGGAATTGATCGTCTTTACTGATTTCTCAAAAAATGTGTCGTATGTATAAATGTTCCAATTCATGTTTATGGTGCAGCTGTTGGTGAAATTTAGATTTTTCATTCAAGAGTTATGGGAAAGAAAGTCTTTACAAATATTGTATGAATGTTGACGACGGGCGTATCATGCGCTCTTGGCGCAGCTGTTTATTTAAATATAATTTAAAAATCTGTCAGATCAAAAAAGGAACGGAAAAGATATGAAACAATATTAATTAGAAATAATCGTTAAAACATAATTACATTATGAAGTGTGCTAGATATGAGAGTTTTTATGAAAATGTCGAAGTTATTTGCATAGCTTTTATGATGAAATACAGAACAATGTTTTTCCCTATTGTAACAATTATATAGAGAATAAAGGAAAGATTTTGATTTGTAATAAAAGAACAAATATTGAAAAATATTTTGTGATTGTTATTTCAAAAAAGGGGATGAATAAATTGAAGATTTTTGAGTAAACATTACCAAAGCTTTATTTCAATGCAATTTTCAAGGGATCATTGTCAGATTTTTTCCATCAATTTTATTCTTTCACCAGAGAACAAAGGACGGTTAATCAACGATAATTTAGATCAAATAAGTCCATTTCACAATCCAACATGCCCCATTAGATATGAAATCAATTTGTCAACGAGAGATTTTACTGAACTGTCATCAAACTACATGAAATAGGATGGCATTCCATTTGAGAAGTCTGCCCGAGAACAATGGGGGTAAATTTTAGGAAAAGGAAAATCGTAAATTGTGTGTCCTTATGATTGTTTTATCCGATTTAATAATGACTTTAATGGTATTTTATGTGGTTTTGTTTTATTAACTTTTTGTAATAAGGTTTCAGGTATGGTGGGCTTTTTTACACTTTATTACTCTGCCTTGTCAGTCAGTCATGTGATGCAATCACAATTTTTGTCATTTGAAACCTTTTGTGGCGAACGTCTTGTTTTAATGTCTTTAGTATTGTTTCCATTTCACCACATGTTATATTATGTTATGTTATAAAAAAAAAAATTAATTAAATTTTTTTTCTCAATCTTATTTTTTGGAGAAAATGTTGCTATTAAAGAATATAAAATATTAAGATAAAGAAAGTTGCTAGACATAAACATATAGGTAAAAAATAAGAAAAATTAACTCTAAGAATAAAAATAAAGAACCCCAACCAAATCTTAAAAAAGAAACTCAGCAAAACTATGATAAGTATAATATATGTGTGGTAACCATATATGCAGAAATTGTAAATAAAATGGAAAAACAAATATATGTAAAATGTCTTTTTCATATATTTGTCGATACTCTTAACTACAATTGTCTCCCTCAGCAATGAACAAGTGGCCTTATGATAGGGTTGGCATCTCTTGGCAGGAACATTTAGTAGTACAGTGGAACCTGTCTAATCCAACATGCCTAGGGACCAGGGAAATGTGTCGGATTGTACAGGATGTGGGAATACTCAGTTATATTTTAGTTAACAGAAATACTTTGTAACCATAAATTTTTGTCGGATCTCAAAAGAATGTCGGAAAATTCACGTGTCGGATTGCACAAGTTCCACTGTATTATACTAATGGAGTGCATCTAAATTCTGGTCAGATGAGAAGGGTGGCTTGTTATGAAGACTTCTGCAGTTGTGTGTAATACTAATTTTGTTAGCTCAGAAAATCTTTTAATCAAGATAGACGAGTATTTCACACAAGAAATAAGGTTAAATACTTCTGTTACAATCTGTATATGACTGGACCATAGTAGAGGTGTGCATTGTACATCAGTATGTGCTATGCACAACCTCTTATGGTATTTAAAATCTGTCATGCACAGATATTTATAGGGACATTTTTTTCTTCTGTTGCGGAAATTAGATTTTGTGCAAGAATATGTTAAAAACTACCAAAATAATTTACCAATTAATACGACAATTGTCATTAACTCACAACGGAGTCATAATAATGGAGAGCGACTCGTCAAGTGCAATCTTCACATACTTCAGATAAATAGAATCTTCCTCTCCGTAATTGAGTCATCAACTTTTCTAACAAAATGTAATTTACAAGACTTTTTTCGTCTGTCAGAAACAATGTCTCTTGCGTTGTAGGGTTCCTGCATATTTTTTTTTCATTTCGTGCAAATAGTTGATTAATGGGTGTTTAATTAAGAGAAGAAGCCCTCCAAGTCAATGGTTTTAATTCGTTACTGTGCAGAATACAAAAGAAAAGGTTAAATTGAAACCATTATCAGTTTCATATAACATATTAGTTCCATTGTCTATTTCTACACAAATATTTTTTGATTTCCCTTTCTAATTATAGCATGTCAGTTTCATTTAGTATACCGGTACTCATGTTTTTTTGTATTGGGGATAGAATACTAATTTTTGGTACCGTATGTGTTATTTGAAAGCAAATATTAGATATTCTGAATGGTTTTTTTTATTATTTAATGCTCTTGAAAATTATGGCGTATTTTTCACTTGATAAACATTTTTTTAATAGATTATTTTTATATTTTCCTTTCGATCTGTACAAACTATTTTTTTTTCTGAAAAGGGTTAAGCAGGATATGAAAATTTATTGTTGCCTTCTATGTGTAACTATGGGACAGACAGTATTCTGACGTTGCCTTGAAAAATACTTGATAAAAAATATACTATCATTGATATGCTTTCCTGGAAATGGACCTCTCGTCACATCTAACATCACAGGCTTTGTGATATGGCTTGAGAAATGTGTTCTGGCAAACCAAAGCCAATCAACAATAGCATAAATAATGAAAAGAACGTTTAAAACAGAGATGGTCCAAAAATTCAACCAATATCAACAAAAGGAATACCCACAATTGACATTCAAAAATGGCCATGACATCATATGTCGGAAATCCAGGTCATTCTTTGGAACAGGCATAAAAAATATACATGGTAAAGAAAAATTAACCTACATTTTTTTGAAAGGATATAAGAAATAAGATATGTTTTCCATTTTCAGAAGCATGTGAATTTAAATCCCTACTTAATTAGTAATCTTTATGTTATGAAAACAGTTAAATATAAAATAAAATAAAATTTTGGCTTTAAAATTAAAAATGGTATCAATGCCACATGTCAATGATCCCTCTATAAAATTTATAAATCCTTTATGTTATGAAAAAAGTTAAAGATAAAAAAAAATTTTGGCTTTAAAATTAAAAATGGCATCCTTGCCACATGTCAATGATCCCCCACTATATAATTTATAAATTCTTTGAAGTTTTGGTGTTGTGGACCTAAGCTTTCTCTCCATCATCTGTTGTTAATCATGATAAAATCCACCCAGATTAAAGTCTTTGATTATTGTAATGATGTATCCCGAATTAATAGACTTCACACTTAAGGGGAAGTGTCATTAAATCATAATAGGAATCATTTGTTTACAATCCCGATCTATTAAAACATGCTCTGTCCAACTTCTGTTTGCAATAAATAATAATACTTTAAGGGAAACGCTTGATTACTCCCCGAGAATAGATGATGTCCAGTGCATCATAAATCAGACTTCAAATGCATCAAGTGATGTTAAAATCTGCATGATCTCTCTGATAGGAGTTTAATACTGTGTATGGTGCAGATGATTACTGATTACTATCAAATAAAAACAGGGAGGTTAAATGATATCTGACAGGGTTTAAATATACAATAATATAAATTTATTAATTTAATGGGGAAAAATTGGAGGGAACATTGTATATGGTCTAATATGATATACATGTATCTGGTTGGATCGAAAAAAAGGTATTCTGTTAATAATTATGACGCATATCATTAGTGTTCTATAACCTGATATGAATGTGAATTTAGTGATAACTTTGATAACAATTTATTGAATTTCGTGTATATTTAGCTAATATATATGAAAATCAAGTCAATTTTATTTGATATGTTTCCAAATATTTAATTTGTTCTTTTCTTCAAATTTCGGAAGGTGGGGTGCCGTGGTTAGTTTGAGGTTTCATATACCTTCGTCAGATAAAATCTTCGTAAAATATCTGGTTTATTTGAAATTGATTTTGGGGGGCCATCGTGGTCGTGACTGGGCGGCAGTTCGATAGCACTGCTTATCAATACATTTGATACTCTCCTATGGTGAGGTGTACTTGATACAACTTCATGTGATAAAGGCTTGTGGTAGGTAGGTAGATGGTTTTCTCAGAGTACTCTTGTTACCTTCACTAATAAAAACTGACCACCACGATAAAACTGACCACCATCAAAATTACTGAATTACTGTCGAAATTGACATAATACACCCAAAACTATGATATACATCTTCTTGTGATGTCAATAATATCCATTTTTGTCTGTGGAAAATTTTTTCTTGGAGTGTATATTATGTGAATTGGAATTTCTGACTCATGACAATGTGGAGAGTTAATATCATATCTGATCAGGACCTTATTCCAGAGAGGTCATTCCCACCTTACTATTTAGGGAGTTATACCCCCTTCCTCCCTCTAGAAATGGCAAATAGGGAAACATCAAAATTCTTACATTTTGTAATTTAAGATTTCCATTAGATATTTTGTATTGTGTTTCATTACACTCCACAATTAACAAAAAATGTGACTGTGTTTCCCCCAATACCCTAGACAGTAGTGCTTCTTTGTCCTCCAGATCCTGATGAGAAATTTTACAAATTGTCTATAAATAATGATAGTATGGAATAAATGCAGCTTTGTTGATCTGTCGTCTGATAGGCACTTGTCGTATGCATTATCAAATGCATGCTTACTGCATGATCCCTAGGATAGGAGGAACTTTGGTATGCATTTACTGATAATATAAATTTGTTTTGGAATAGAACATGTTTGTTTGAGTTCCCATGGTGATGATAACAGTTTTGAGTCTGATGTTTTGGTTTATTGTTCCCAGTTGCACAATAAAAGAGAGGGGAAAAGAGTCTTCTGCTGGCTAGAATGTTAATAGATAATATGCATATTAATTGATATGTGTTAAACTAGGGTAAACATTTTGATGTGCTTCTGAAAATGGGATTTTTTTTGGGTTACATATATTTAAAAAAAAACAAATTGTCATTTTAATGGATGCATTTACGTAAATGAAAAATCAACATGATTCGAGTTAATTATGTCATATAAAATACTAGAGATGCATCTATAGAAGGGACATTGTGTAAACGCCTATTTAATTTGAAAAACCACACAATTTTATAAAGAGCACCTAAAAATCTCCTTCATACCCTTTTTTGGAACCTTATCTGCACAAATAATTTCATTAACAAATAGTCCCTGTTTTTTAATTACAAAGGAGGCATTTGACACCTTATGGTGGAAGCAAAACTTATTTGTACCCCACAAATTTGAAGCAAAACCCATCTGTACCCTTAACTTGGAAGCAAAACCCATCTTTAACTCTAAATTGGAAGCAAAACCCATCTGTACCCCTATCTTGGAAGTAAATTATTGTACTGTTACCTGACTGGTACTGATATCATCTGTGAACATATAAATAGATCAAATTTTAATGAAAAAATGCACATTAGGAGAAAATAAACGCTGTCATTTGATCTTTATATGGGCAAGTGTTCACATTTAGATAAAACATACAAGGATGTGTTATCATGTTAAAAAAGACCAACTGTCATATTCGTTAAGTTGCCAATTATTTTTTTTTGAGGAATGTTTGCATACTGTAGTGAATGACTCCAAACTTATTTTTTAAGGGTTATAGACAACAGGCTTCTGAAAATGTTAAATATCATAAAATATCAAATGTATTTAATTTGATTGAGGTTATCATTTGAATATCTGATCAATGGTAAATGGGGCTGAATACCATCGATAGCTTTAAAAGTGCTTTTAACATCAAAGCATTATTTAATCATTTGAGAACAGCATTTGCAGGCCAAAACCACTGTACTTGTAACTACTGGTAATAAAATCATCTTGTGTTATCTGACAAAGAATTCTCAAAGCTAGAGAAATCTATCCCATAAATATGACACTATTTAATTTTGAATTTGTACTGAATCATGTATAATTCTGAATTCGTCCATTCTTAATCTACAGGAAGGCAGTGCAATGATAGCATCCAAAGAATTAACCAGCATACAGTTTGAAATGCAATATGAGCATCATTTCAAACTTTTGACAGCTCAAAATCAAAGCCATAAATTCTGAAATTAAAGGGTTAATAAATAGACTTGTCTTGTGCTAAAATCCAAAAGATGCATAAGATTTGGCTCATTGCTTCTAAAAGCTAGCATCAAAGAATGACATGCTTCCATGTACAAATTACTTATCTTACTTAACTGTATTGTGAAAAAAAAATCAAATGGCAAGTTTTGTAATTCTCTGGTTTCTTTGATGTTCAAGCAGATGTTTAGCAATGGTTGGGTAACTGTTTTACATATTTGTTATGATGGATTTGAAACACTAGCAATGATTTAGACAAGTGGAAAATGGGAAGATAATTTTGAAATAAATGGTTTCCCCATCATGAAAATGTTAATTGGTTCCGATTGTTTTTCCTCTGTCTTACTAATGATGGATGGTAATTTGTTTGAATAACACATTTTTTTTCTAAAAAAAAACGTAATTTATGTAGATACAAAGTTGTGAAAATAAGCTTGTAGATTTGAAAGTTTTTTTTATTTGATCTTATGACAAATGGATATATAAATCCATCACATGTGTTGGTAATTTTATAAATTTGTTTTCTATGAGAATTAAGGGGAGATAACTCTAAAATAATTAATCCTGTAAGGCATTCAGTAGATTGTTCGTAATTGACAATATCTTAGATGTGTTTTTTTCTTGCATATTTAAATAAACGCACTTATTTACATTTCCTTTTCGCATGCAACAAACTTTCTATCTTTCATCCGTACCTATTAAACCTGAAATACCGTTAATATATTTTTTCGTCATTCTATTACAATTTTGTATATTGACTGGAAGTCTTAATAGAAACTTGCCGAGAGTTGTTTGAAAAAGAAAATCCTGTTGTATATAAAAGAGATGTTTTTATATTTGCACCCAGGATTTCCTGCGAACGTAGAATCATATAATAATGGTATCGTAGGAGTCGTGGCTTGTTATATTGATCAGAACAAACTACAGAATAAGATGTCTGTCATATTTCTGTACTAATTCGTTCTTTTGTCTAAATCGGTAAATGTCACACTGACTAGCGGAGTTTATATTTAGCGGAAAATAAAACAGGTGCTTAGGAGTAATTATCTTTTTTTTTCTTTTTTCTTTTATTTTATATAACTTTCTTATTGCAGTGCTTGTACCAAGCCATGAAAATGAACAGTCATTTAGTAAGAAAGGATATAGATATAATACACAAATTAAAGTAAAGGAATGAAGGTTTTTATCGCTATACTACATTTCACTGTCACAAATAGAGTCTACAGTAATGAGCATAACTCAAATATATGTTGTGGTAGGGGTTTTACGATTTTCCGATTAGATTTTGGAACTATTCCGACAGTGAAGCATTTTTTGTTTTTCATTTTATTAAATATTTCAAAAATTGTTTACTAGACGTGTTTTGTAGCACCTAAAATATAGGCTACAAATTTCAGGGTCCATAGACCAAAAAGTGTAATAATGAAAAAAAACAAAAACTGGTGACTCAATTTTTGAATTGATGAAATCGTATTGTAAATCTGTGGTGGCAAATTTTTATTATCTTTAAGACCAAAAAATCAGTGATGCAAGTTTAAATTGATGAATGCATTGTATGGTATCTTTGAGACTTTAAGAGAAAAATATTATGCAATTTAACAGAGGATTCCAGTGTCAGTCAAATACATAAAAGCTCATATGAATGGGAGCACTACTTAAACAAACAAAAGAGTTAAAAGGAAGTATTGAGTTTTTAAATTTTATTTTTATTTTCCAATTTATAGATTAGGATAATCCTTTTAATATTGAAAATGTTTGATTCTTATGCAAGTTAATTCTGTGATTGATTGCAAAGACAAAATTGCGACTAGTTTATTGAATTTTATTAGCATATCTAAGAGATTGTTACTTTCGCTCTTGGTGAACCTGGAAATTAAATGTAAAAACTCTGTCTGCGTTTATCAATTTTGAAAGTTGACAGCAATTAATTCATTATTTAACGATTAACACTTTATTTAAGGTAAATTCACCATCATGCATCATTACGAATTTTCAATTACATTCTAAGTAAGACACAGTTTATTCGTTAAACTAGTAGGAGGGATTTAACATATGTTTCATTGTCAAAGCTCACAATATCATAGCTGGATTCTTTTTCATAAATGTTGAAAACTTGATAATCTTTTACAACGGAAACGGTTTGACATCCTTGAGTCTTGAATACTTGATTGATGGGTTTATACCTGTTTGCAAATTATGGGTGGTTTTTCCATGTGTTTTTATAAACGAGTCCTTTTTTCAGGTGAATACACGCGGGATTGCTCAGGCGAACTCTGCGACTGACTAGCAGTACGAGTATCGATTAATTGGACGATACTTCTTTGTCCATTTAATCCTTGATAATCAAGGTGATATGTATGTTTATTGATTAAAAAACGTGTTTCACCTTGGTAACATTTTATAAGATTTACAAAGATTACTAATTAAACTGATGAAAATGTTACAAGAGAGGCTTACAAGGAGTGGGTCATTAATTTGTAATGTTAAAATCGTTACAGGAAGGGGGCGGGGCTTAGGGTTATGGTATTTAACGCCACTTTCAACAATATTTCAGTTACATCGTGGTGGTCAGTCTTATTGGTGGAGTACCCAGAGAAAACCACCGACCTGTCATAAGTCACTGACAAAGTTATCACATAATGTTGTATTGAGTACACCTTGCCATGAACGGGGTTTGACACTAATTACACATGTAGTTGTAAATCCAACTACCAAATGATCACTGCTGTACCACGATGGCCCCAAAATTAAATTTTATTATGCCGGTTCTAAAGCCTCTTATTAGTTATTACAAATTTATATTCCCCCTCTTATAAGGACATGTATATTAGTTATTCTGATTATAGTCCCCTTCTTGTAAGGGCACCCTTTCTCCAATGAAAGAGTTGTCTTACAATAAGAGGGGTGGCCTGTTTTGTGACAGACAATTTAGTTGTATTGTACTAAATCAATACATCTGAGATCTGGCCTGATAAGAGGGATGGACTTTGATGGGAGGGGCCTTATAAGAGAGTAACCACTGTGTATGAATGTAGAGGAAAATTCTAATTCTGAAATACTATGCAAGAAAAAATAAAAATACACATGTATAATACAAATGTATGTATTCATCTCTGTAATACTAATATACATGTATAATACAAATGTATGTATTCATCTCTGTAATACTAATACACATGTATAATACAAATGTATTTATTCATCTTTGTAATACTAATACACATGTATAATACAAATGTATGTATTCATCTCTGTAATACTAATACACATGTATAATACAAATGTATGTATTCATCTCTGTAATACTAATTATTAAGAAGAATTCAAGATAAAGAAAGCAATATTGAATTTTGAATCTCTTTCCAATAAAAAAAAATTGTTATAGAAACTCTTGAAATACTCGCTCAAGCAATGCAGCTTTGTTTGGTTTATGTTTCCAAGGACTATTCTTTTCTTTAATATGAAACATGAATTTTTATTTGCCTGAACTCGCACCTATAGCTAATTAATCAGATTTATGGGTAAAATGCAAAAATGATTATGTAAGCTTGATCTAACACCTTTATTTCTATAAGCCAAATCAATAAAAAGTGTCAGTATTGAAAATTATAGGTTTCAGGGCTGCCATCGGTAGTCACCCAATACCTGTTGAAGTATGATTCACGACATTACATCATTGTAATGTACTACAGAATGTATAATTATGGCTCTTTCATAACAGCGATCATGTATTCACCTTCATCTGATGATTCAGTTTTTAAGTCCCCCATCGCTAGGCATCATGGTGTATTATTAGTTATCTACTTGTTTACCCGTGGATATTGAGATTTTACCACTGTGAAGTACTTCTTTATAGCCTGAGGCGAACCGAAGGCTGCACAGAAGTGCTGATTTTTAGTGAGGACCAATCTCAATGCCCTTTGGTAGATAAGCAGATAACAATTTCATCCCCGATTTTCAGGGGATTTTCTTGGATTTTTTGTAACATAATCATAGCATTTAGTACTTGTCGATTAAAATACCATAGCCCAGATGAAAATTTGGGTGTGTTACATTACTGAAGCTTTTGTATTAAATGACGTCAGCAATATACATGTACCCGGTTGTATTTTTTTTTTTTAAGTAAAAAAAAACAATAAGTCACTTACATTGATGTAAATTTGTTTTGCAAAATCATACAGAAAGTTAAACAAAAAATGAAACCATTAATTAATCCTTCATTTTCCCTCAGATCAATGTTTGAAGAAACTCAGGGACTCGGCAGTATTAATAATCTTGTTTCATTTAATTCATATTTTTTGCAGTCAGATGGTGTTTTTTTGTATTTCTATTGTATGCAAATTTGTATTGTTGTGGATGATAAAAAGCTCTAATCTTCGTGTGTTGAAATATCAGACAGTCTCATATTGTCATCAGATCAAAGCCAAGATTTAATCCCGTTACAAAACACGGTCTATTGAGTCGAGGGCTGTATCACAGGCTAATGAAGATACTTTTTCAATTGGTTTTTCATATTTTTTCCCCGTTTAACAAGATTTTCCAATATATTAATTTTTTGTGACATCTTAGGGCTAACTAGTTAAAGTGAGCGAGAAGAAAATTTGAATTCATTGCTTAAAAGAATTATTATTTTTTTACTTTTAGTTTATTTAATTTAGTCACTGGATGGAAAACTATCATTTTCATAAGTTTTTTCTTCAATAACTGATGACCTTTCCGATGGGTCATTTAACTTGGTTGTATCATGTATGAAAATCGAATTAATGCCAGAATTTACTCTCCCTAAGGGGCGGAAAGTGGAGCTTAGTTTCGTTAAATTTTCCAAAGTCCAACCTATAGGGTCATTTGGTTCTACTAATGGTTGGTATCGTTAATTTAGGCTTATAGATGCTGACAATTTTAGAAGTTTTTGTTCGTTAGATGCTTTTTTTCCCCGCTCTTCTCCAGATGCTAATTATCGTGGTCTGTCTCTTTGATATTTTTTCGCAATAAACTTTTGTTATATTACGTCCAATTATGTGTCAACATTAACCCTCTTAGATGGTAAAAGTGACATGCTCATCGTAACTAATTTGCATAATCCCGTTTAATATTAGCCTTTTTTGATGATCGGTTGACATTTTTTTCATGTCAAATAGCGGAAGCACCACTGACTTTCATTATTGGTTCGGCTGAGGTGAAATCATGGCAAAGAGCATGGTTTTTGTTACATTTCCCCAGAGGGCATGAAGGATGTTTTTGTATTTGATTTTGACTTTTCTGTAGAAGTGCTCCAGATGTTATTAGAGTTCAGTAGCACCTTGTACGAAGTGTTAAAGAGATTAAAAATTCAATTTGTAACTAACGATTATTGATCGATATTAACAAAGATTTAATTGTTTTACAAGAATTTTTTTGTAATTTCATTAACAGATTGCTAATTTTATCATATGTTTGGCACTGTGTCTGGCAAAAAGATGGGGAAAAAATATGGTAGATGGAAAATTACTTATTACACACTAACCACATTTCGCATTCTATTATTAAATAAGACGAACTTAAACATGTGTTTATTCATGTTAATGCCAGGAAGGGAGAACAATGCCCGACAAGAGACAAGACCAGTTCCACAATAAAACGCAATGTATATCCATTTTGCACAGATCAAGAAAACAAGTGGTAATTATACCGTGGAGGGCTGATACCCGATGGTGGTATAATTGACTTGTATCATGATACTACAATGTATGATTGATAGACACTAATATTTTAAGGTGAGGGTCTTGGTGGAGTTTGTCCTCATCTTACAATTAAGAATGATTAATGCAGGGTATCCATGTAAACATTTTTGGACATCTTGTAGCTATGGAACCATAGCTCTTATACATAGGATAAAAAAAACACCATTAAGAGCTACAGTTCCACAACTAGGACATCTTGGGACAAGGCATAGTAGACATGAGTTAGGGCAGATAATTCTTCACTATTTCTTATAGTTTTGTTGTAATACTATAGGCAGCTTACTCATCATTTACGTTATTTGTGTTTGCTTGCATATAGTGGTGTTCAACACATATCGTGTTGTTTTTTTTTCTTCGTCTTGTGTACCCTATGTTGCCAGTTTCTCTGGATTGTCCTTTTTTGATAGCCCATTCGGTTTTCTCCAACGTTTATTTACCACTGTTTGTTGTAATAATTTTGTGTATTATGGCGTATGAGGTGTACCAGATAAGTCATTGGTTTGGTCATTCTTCTTCTGCGGTTATTGTCTATCAAGCACATTTAATTTGTTTTTATCAAATGATTAAGCGATTTTTGTTTTGATGGTGAGATCAAAAGAGGCACCACCTTTTAAATACTAAATCATTTGTCCAACAACAAATTAATTTGCATCTATCCACGTTCCAATTCATGTATCTGGCTTCTATCAGTTCCTACCAGAAACTTGGGCATATACAAAATGAAGATGTCAGGTACGTGCCATATTGATAATGAAAGTTTGGTCTACTTCAAAGTCAAGTGTTTATTTGAATATATACAAATAGATCTGGAAGTAAGACTTTGAAGATTGATGAGGTGGGCACAATATTGATACAAGTTCTACATTAACAAATGACATGTCTGTTTAATTTGATGAAGTAATGCAGTAAAGACAAAATAACAAAGTAGTTTTCTGTTTTGAATAATACAGTCTTTATCGTATAATTGATACACGGCCATTAATACTGTGTTTAAGTGTAGTAAGTAGGGTTGGCAATGTTTTTTCTCTCCAGACAATTATTTACATGTAAACAACAATTATTTTTGGATGTCAAATTCTGAGGAATATCCTGCCATATGATTTGATGTTGAAGATGAGAACTTGGAGCACACCTGTAGCCAAGGGTATGGGGTGGTGGCTTCAGGGAGTTTGTACACACCTCTATTGAAAACCAATAGGACTATTTAAAGGTCAAGATTTTGGTTCAACTAAGTCTACTGAAATTGGGATTTTGGTTGAGCTATGGTTATTAAAGTCTGTGAATATTCTTTACTACGAGCCTGTAGAGTAAAGGATCGCTGGGAAATTGAGAGTATGAAAACATAGATTTAGCTAAAATGTGATTTGTTAATTTTCTTCTTTTATCAACCTCAACTGTCTTACATCCATAATTTGAAAAATGAATTAAAATTAAACCATGCTCTTGTACTTTTCATCTGCAGCCAATGTGTTGGTTTTGTTAATTTTGAATGTAGAATGGAAACCAGCTATCAAATAATATGAAAAACAAAAAATAACTCATTGTCGTAATAGTTCCAAAATGCAATAGAAAAATCGTAGAAAGAGGCAAAATCGATATACCTAGCATACAAATACATGACCCCTCAATTTCCAGGCTTGGTACAGGCACTTCAATAAAAAGTGGTGGGTTTAAGCTAGTTTTATGAACCCAAACCTTTGATTTCCAGTACATTTATGTGCAATTAGATGTGAGAACTTTTACATGTAGCAATCAAAATGTCTGGCCATTATGGTTTTTCCAATGCCACCTAGTTATGCCGATAGAGTATTCTAGTTATAAATAGAACAGAAATACTGCCCACATGATGTTTAATCTCCTACGATTCCACTCCGATTTAACTCCACGATTATTAAATTTCTTGATATCCAAGTGTTTCTTAACAATTCTATTAAGAATTCACATTTCATTGATGTTTCCACCCCCCCCCCCCCCCCCTTAAATTCATGAATTGATTGAAACAAACAAGAAAACCACAAAAATGATGGATACCCCCAACAAATAATAACAATGATTTCACAGTGTGTAGACCTATTGATGTTTTGGCAGTGAATTGACAGTATCTAATCCTGTTTACTTGTAAGCTTCTAAATAAGATTAAGAGTATACAAGTGTCTGATAGAATCTATAGTAAACCTGTTTGTATAGTAGTGTTTGATCTTCAGTGTTCTACGACCAATCAAGTTGGTATGTCTTTATACCATCAAATAGACATTGATCAATTATTGACAAGAAAATGGCTAATGAGCACTAATGTTTGATTAGATACGAAAACTTGTTTTTTCCTTTTTTCTAATTGTTCATTTTCAGGTATAATTATGCCTGTTTAAATTATACCTGTGTATATCCCCTTTTGCAGGAATCCTGGGGAGTAGACAGAACTTTGTGCTGGGTACAACCTCCTCGGAAGGAGGCATTTGCTAGTTGCGAGAAATTAATCAAATACAAAACTCGTCCTTTGAATGGGATGTTAATGAGTGCTCCTTGAGTGGAGAATGTCGTGCTTGCTGCACATAAGGAACAACTTAGAGCAGATCCTATAGAGCATTAGTTTATTTATAGTGGTTGTTAATGGCATGTTGCAAGGCCATATTTTATATCCTTGTTTTCTTATACCAATCTAATTTTCTGTCCATAGGCCCCTCCCAGTGCCACCTTTTATATAATATATAATTATGGCCCTCATTTGAGATAGACATTCAGATTTGTCAACCCAAGAGGGTGTATTCTTGAGGGCTTGTTTCAATTTGAAAATCAGGCTTTAGAAAGGTTATTGACCTTATGAGAATTTAGAGGTGATTCCTTACCTAATGCATTTCAATACTGGATTTACAACTACCTATGCAATCAGCACCTATTAACACTTAAGTCAGGAGTTCAGACCCCGTTCATGGTGAGGTGTACTCAATACAACATTTTGTGATAAAGTTTGTCAATGACTTGCAGCAGGTCGGTGGTTTTCTCCCGGTATTTTGGTTTCCTTCACCAATGAAACTGACCGCCACGATATAACTGAAATATTGTTGAAAGTGGCGTTAAACACCATAAACCTAAAACCATTCATAAGTTGACAGTTAATTTGACCTTGATGTACTCCAGCCACAACATTTTTGATCTTGGTATACTTCTGTTTTTTGTATTTTATGCAGACACTAAACTAACGAGGTAGACATTTTTTTTTATTGGACGAAGATTATCTTCATGTTTTTCATTAATGAACACGGAACTCTCATGAATATTTAGCACACTTTATCTAGATATAGAACCATATTAAGGCTTACATTGATAAATGATAAGAAAATTTGTGTTCATATGCATAAGATGCAAGAATTTTTACGTACAAAAACTTAAAAATCATATAATTGGGTTCCTGGTCTGTACAACAATGATAGAATTAACGGCATCAAAACATGCCATTATGAAATAAATAATCCCGTTGTAAAGTTCCAAGTTATGGTTCGGGAACACATATAAAACGTTGTTGTATAGTGTTAAGACATTCTCTTATCGATCAATTATTTCTCATTCCGGAAATGATTTTTAATGCCGTAATCACCGGTAGCAGGGTTTGTACATTGTTCCTAGCAGGTAATGATAAGTTTAATCACAACGATTATGACTTATTTTATGGACATCTTTCATTTAAAACTCACCTAATTCATGAATATATACAACGCGATGCGAGAATTACAAATCAATATGTTTTCATGGAAAAGATGTCTGGTTGTGTTTTATTTATTATATGCAACGAACCACTACATGATATTTTCAAGTAATATTATTGTAATGCTGAAAAAATGAAATTATATTTTCCAGGTTTGAAATAAAAAACAAAAACCTAGTACATTGGAACTTGTCTAATCCGACACATTAAGGGACCAGGGAAATGTGTCGGATTGTACAGGATGTCAGAATACTGACAGGTGTTATTTTAGTTAACTAAAATACTTTGGGACCATAAATTTTTGTCTGATGTTGCATGAAAACTCAGGTGTCGGAATTTACAAGTTTCACTGTAGTACAGTTATTATTATCCATTAATGTATTATTGTATGTAACATTAACCTCCTTAAGAGATCACCTCTAAGATCATACCAGTCAGTAATAAGTGCTAGACTAGATATCGTGGTAAGACGCTGGGTAGACAAAACATTATATTCCTGTATCGATCTAACCTAGCTAATTTGAAACTAAAATCTACTTTGCTCTTATTTTTTTTTATGTGCAGATACCATACAAAATTTCAGAACGTTTGGTTTGGCTTTTAAGAATGAAAGAGAAGTACGATATTTTAATATGCATTGTAAATTTATTGAAGAAAAGTTGAAGAGATTGATGCCGTTTAAAACAGACAATTAATGTTTGTGCTTTGACTCATAGTTAAACAGTGATCTATCTACAGATAAAACAAATGTTTGTTTTCTGCTAGTTGTCTGATCACATACAACTGATTTTTTTTGTTTGCAGTATATGGTCTAGCGTTTCGATTTTGGTTTTTTTAATGGATTATTTCTTGATTTCCACAGTAACAAATTTTAATCTTCTATCTATAATATACAGTAGTCCCCATCTTATAAGGCCATCATTTCTGCAATGAACAAGTGTCCTTTAAAGAGAGGTGGCCTTTATTGAGGAGGATAATTTAGTAATATATTACTATCTTAATAGATCTGAAATCTTGCCTTATAAGTGGAAGACTACTGTACAACAATGTATTATACATATAATTGAACAAGAGTCATTGAAACAATGTGAACCAGTAATAGAACTAAAATAAAGGCTTCCTAGTACATGAATTTTTTTTTATCCCCCATTTGGTTTGTTTTCTTAGTTGAACACATCTGTGAAATAATTATCTGCCCCTTTGAAGAAGGGTTACCTCCCTTGAACTTACTTTTGCATATATCGTTTACTCTTTTATATCCTATACGTTCAGCTTCGTGTGATGTTCGAGGTAGTTTCTTCCATACTCCAAATCTCACTAGAAATAGAAAGAGATAAAAAAAATTATTGAAAAAGTCTATTTAGTTCTCAAAATTTATTTAATAACAAAGATTATAGTGAAAATAAATCAAAAGTGAATTTGTGACCAAATACTGTCTCTTGACTGTTAGATCTTAGATATACCTCAACTCCTAGAAGCAAAAATGGAGCACTGGTGAACCCTTTGTCTAAGTCTCTGACAAATTTTATGACATATGATAAGGTTGTGTTAAGTATAACGGTAGATGGACAGGAGTCATACTCATAGACTTTAGTTGTGATTGAGGGAAACATTTACCTAAGGAAAACCAATGACATTCTACAAGGCTCTGACAAATTTGATGACTGAAGGTCGGTTCGTGTATACCTCATCATGAATGGCAGTCGTTACTCTTATTTTTAATTTGTGATCGAGGGGAGCATTTACCTAAGGAAAACAAATGACCTTCAACAAGTCTCTTGACAATTTTGATGACATCTTGTCATTTCGAGTACAATTCACCACGGACAGGAGTCGTACAGATTTTATTTATGGTGGGCACTGAGTGCGTAGGTAGATATAAAACCATGGAATGCTGCGAGCAAATTTACAATGCCATTTATACTTGTCTCCATTATAATGTAAGACGTACCCTGGGGTAATATGTTTCTCAACTAACACCTAAGTCATGAAATTCTTGCCATAAATAAAGTTTACAATTGTAGAAAGTTCCCATTAAATTCGGAATATTGATGAAATTATACTTAAAATATTTGTCCGGAGGTGTTTTTTTGTTTGTAAATTACCGATACCAAATTATTGTAAATTTTATTTCATGACATTTTTTTTCCCTCCGTGAATCTTCTGTTTACTTCCTGATATTGGCTATTAAATACAATAATTGTTTATAAATGGCTTGTAATTCTTCACAACTTTGTAACAAATATAGCCGTTAATGTGGCAATTGTAGTAGAGTAAACCGTACATGTTGACGACAATCACTGATTTGTATCTACCGTTGATGAAACTGAGATTGCCGTAAATGGATGTTTAAACACGAAATATCCGTGCATGACACTGCTTGCGGAAACGTCATATATATAATTACAAATTTATCGGTTGGTATCCTAGCATTTTTGCATTCGGTATTATATCATTTTGTAAGATACTGTAACATTATGTGATTATTTTAGATTTTTACGTGTTTTGCCCCAGAGATTACATGTACAGGGATATATTTAGAGTTTTTTCCCATGAGCTTGCAGTCTTTGTTAGCTGCCCATTCTATATCATTGTAAGATGTTTTTTCTTCTTCAATTTTTAAATTCAAGGACAGACACATGATCCAGAGACACAACACACAACAGAAAACAATCTTTCATAGCATTTAGACAAATACAGTCAAAACCTGTATATAATGGGCACTCAAGGTGAACTTGAAAGTGTGCCCTTTATATACAGATTGTAATTTTATGCACTATTCATAAATGGGGAAAAGGAGGCTGCCCTTTATAGACAGTGATTTGCTATTTAGGGGGTGCTTTTTAATACAGGTTTGACTGTAGATATATATAGTGTCTAAGCTGTACGAAGCTTGTTGATATTTCATTTTTTGAAAATCATTTGAAATAAAGCAGAAAGAAATTTGTATTTGCAACAGAAATGGAGAAATTACCCATTTTTCTTCGTTTGTCAGTGACTGCGACAGGTTGGTGGTTTTTTCTAGGTAATCCAGTTTCCTCCACCAATAAAACTGACCGTCACGATATAACTGAAATAGTGTTGAAAGTGGCATTAAGCACCATAACTCATCCCCATTGTTCTTTACAATCACATCTTTCTTCATGACAGAAAAATCACGATTGTCATTGTGTTACCTGAAGATAAAACGCCTACATATGATATACAAAGATATGAAGGTTTTCTTTATCTAGAGGCCTTATTAACGAGCCTTTCCCTACATTATCATGTAGAATTATTGTGCGATAATGACATCTTTTTTTTAATATATTTTTTTTTCCGATACCTGTTAAAATGAATTCTATAGTATTATCAGTATTATTAATGACATCTTGTTTTTTAATATTTTTTTTTTAATACCTGTTAAAATAAATTCTATAGAGTTATCAGTATTAGAAAAATATCGTAATTTCTGAAAATGATTTAGGGTCTCCTAATAATTTTTCCGATTTCTATGGGTGATAAGCATTATTGAGTGTGAAATTACCTTCTCGGATATTAAATCAATTATCAGAGATCTGATTTAGAAACTTGTTTGTCCTTAAATGCATAAATATAATTGGTATGGATTAGACAAGGCTGTAAATTTATGTAACAATGACTAGGGAGGAAGACATTGTTTGCTTTTTAGAAATTTTGTTTGTCTTGACTTTGTGAGATATTACTGTAACTGCAATGTATTAATAGCCTAATGAATAATTTTGGTAAATATGATAGAAGTGGTCTGATAAATAAATTGTCTCAATTATTGAGTAAAAACTTGGAATATTGATATGATGGCTATGAGCCAACGCTAGAGTTTTTTTCTTGAAAGGTTGCAATACCTTTTTAATTACATTTTACATTTTTTTATGTGCCCTGGCCAGTGGTTTTCACCGGGTACTCTGGTTTCCTCCACCAATAAAACTGACTGTCACAATATAGCTAAAATAATGTTGAAAGTGGCATTAAATACCGTAATCCTAACCCCTAACCCAATAAGTCTGGTAGTCACGAATATAGCTAAAGTACGAGTGGCAATAAATGCCAATAACTTTAACCTGTATTTAAAAAGGCTCTTTTTATTGACGTAATCTAAGGTATAAGCAGCCCTCGAAAATTTGAATTTACTGGTCCGAATCAAATTCTTGAATTTATTTTTATATAGTTTAAAATTTACTGGTCCGAACAAAGTTTTACTAGTCTTGGGCCAGAGGATCGGTGCTCATCATGAGGACTGTCTGGATAAGACATATCTCTGTGTGTTAACACCTGTTTTACTCAAAGCATATGGCAACCCTACTATATGGAGTAAAAATAGAATAGCCCATGATACTGAAAATCTGATCAAATCTAAAAAATTGAAATATTAAAAAATAAATTAAAAACGATCTTCTATTTCACATAAATTGCCTTTACGTCGCAGCTGCAGTTAGAAATTTATAAAACTAGCCATGCAGTTGTAGGAAGGAACTCATTTATGCTTAAAAATAGTACTTGAAAGTAAAGAACATCTCCTAGCATGATAGTTTGTATTGAAGAGTCTTGTTTTGCAATAAGAATGTGCGATATAATAGCAATTAAAAAGAAAAAACACAGTAATAATTTTCTCATTTACTTGTTTTTAATCAAATTCATATTGAAACAACGAATAAAAAGTTAAATACTCATTTCTTCAAATGCAATTATATTTTATCACCACAAAGGGCACAAGTGAAATGAAAAATGTAAAAATTGTTGGTTTATTTCATAAGTAGTGTATGTTTAATAAGGAGAACTTGTTAAACACTACTTCTGCGATAGAAGTGGAAAGATCAAAAAGAGAGATGCATTTTCTGCTTTAATGTGCATTATTTTATGTATTTTTTTTATCTTTGCTTGTACCCTGTAATAAAAATGCATGTCGTTACCAGATATATATAGAATTCATGGCAATGACTTTTCTTGAATCGTAACACAAGACATTATTGCAAGTCGACACCAGGCCCTTATTTTTCAAGATGAGTTTTTTTTGGGGTGTTTTTTTTATATAAATGCAGAAATCAAGTTAGTTTTGAGTAAAAACACTGTAAAAAAAACTTTATCTGAATATCTCATACAAAACTTAAAAATCAATATTAGGGCATAAGACTGTGATTGGTCATGAGTTTTTACTCCAATTTAAGTTTCGGGAGAAAGAGTTGATAATGACTTGAGTTTTTAAGGTGGTTTATTCAAGGGAAAGAGTTAAAAATTTAGTCTGAGCTAATCTTTCTAAAATTATGAAACCATTTAATGATATCCCGGCCTATTCAATTCAATTCAATTCAACTCACTGTTTCATAATTCAAGACATTTGACTAATGAGTTAAGATCTCGGTTGAAAAGCAGAATTCAAATAAAGCATTGATTTATGACTAATAAGTAACAGATTTTTCTCAAAATCAGCCGATGAAACGTTTTATTGATAACCATTATGTAAATACGTCATCCATTTATGCATTGTTATATTTTACGAGCATCATGGGAAATAATGTTTTCGACTCCAGACAACGGTACTTTAGTAAGTTAACCAGATCGTCATATATGGGAAGAAATTGACCATAGTTATGTGACATATTTACAGCGTATTAAAAACTGGAAGTAAAGATCGCATCTGATTAATTCTGATTTAATGACCCCCATTTTGCCCATCAATACATATAAGCATGATATCTCCATAAAGGTACGACTACTTGAAGGCTGATAAGATCTAACGATTCTCCCAATATGGCGAGTTAATATGTGTCGTGGCGATCTCTTATGTCCATACAATTACTAAATGAACAAAAGGTACAGATTTTATGTGTTTTACCCTTTATCATCTTATGGTTGACTGATGAATTATGGAAGAAAATATCTTTTTTTTTGCCAGAGGTCAAATAATGTCAAAGGTCAAACGAGATGCTGTTAAATGATGAAACGTGGAACACTTTTACTTTCCTGGGAGTTAAAAACATTTATTTACATCTGTTAAATGGATGTAAATCTTACAAATATGGAAACCTGTTTTAGTATCTTGATATATATATAAGGTAAAAATCATGCCTTAGGACCATAGATATACAATGTATATATAAAAGATTGCCTTAATGACTTTTAGAACAAATTTACATTCTGCTTTGAAAATAAAAATCTTTAGTACAGTAATACGTTCTCACAGATCGGAACTTTTAAGTAGATTATCTTAGTTGAAAATCAAAGACTGGTAAAAGCATTAAGAAGTGCTGCAACTTTTTCCCAAAAGACTTTCATTTAAAGTACCGGGTAAAGTCGATTTTAGTCTAGCTGCTTTTTACCAAGAATATTTTGCAAGATGAAAAGACGTTTTATTTCATCTTAAAATAATTCTGATCTACCTGATGGATGTCGTGATTATTTCGTCTCTCAAACGTATAATAGATATTTGTCACAATATCTTTTATCTTTCCCAGAAGTATTATTGTCAACTAACTTAGTCATGATATTTTTTTTTTTATATTTGTTGGAAAAAAAACATATGAACCAAGCAAACTTTTGTTTACAGAAACAAATAGTGAAATTTCATTGGAGGATCTATATTTACAGAGGATCATGTGATGAGCAACGGGTATGCTCCTCTACCTAAGGTATTAGGAACTGTAGTAGGTTCATAACTACCCTCTGCTAATTGTGTTAAGGGATATCTCCTTTAGCTCAGTTGGTAGACCATTGGCTTACAATAAGAGAAGTCCAGAAATCAAATTCCATCGGGGACATTGCATTTTTCTGAGATAAAATATGTTCTACTGTTATTGATGAATTTCCTCCCTTGAAAATTCTGATATGAATAAGTGCAATTTTGTTCCTTAAAATGTTATGTTAATAAATATGCAGATATTCAGTATATTATAGTTGTATTGCAACATGCACTGCATAAAGTTGATATTAGGTGTCTCTTTACATTGTTCATGCAACATATTATGTTTGGTTGCAGTTCGCACACATCCCAGAATGCAATATTTTTTAGATGCTCTTTGACCTTTATGCATGAAATTGAAAATTAGATATATTTTAGAATATTTTCTATCGAATTAAATCTCAAAAACTACAAATGATGTAATAATGATTACTTTTTCCATGATATTTACCATACTAGATTAAAATGTTTTTATAATGAGTCCCTGACAACGAGTCTTGCATCATTCTTTTGCCTACCTAATATCGAGTGTGTTTGTCTATTGTTGCATCGTCTAATTTGTTTATCATTTGCATAATTGAAGACTCAATTTTTACTTGTCGCAAGTTACTTATACTAAGCTTGCGTTGATTTTTATGAATCATATTTTAATCAGGGCAGAGAAAGTATTGTTCAAGATTCACGCAGGCATACCGATTAGTGTTGTTTCCTATGAAATAAGTATGAATGTGAATTTACGTGTAAGACTGAACTCTCATCCAATAACTGGTAATTATCTAACAGTTACCCTTCATTAGGTACGTTATTGACCTGAAAGTTGGAAAATTTAATGAAAAATCAGTGAGCTTCTAGGTCTTATATACCAATCACCCCACACTGAATGATAGGATATTGGCAATCGTTATTGGTATACCATTTGTATTAACAATGTTATGTTTAAGTTAATGTCTGTTTTTGGCAACAAGTAATTACAAACATTCCAGTGATCTAGAATATTGGTCATTCAGATGCTTTAAATTAACAGGTTCCTAATGGGGAAACAGAATCAATTGTATATTTGGCTGACGGAATCCTATGTTTCTGATGGTTTGATGCTAGGCTTTCCTCTGCATCTCATGCATTATTCAGATTGGTCGTTACTCTTTTAACCATAACACATATTTACAAAATGATAAGAGTCCATATTTTGACTTGTTTGAACGATCGTTTACATTAACTTGAGGAGGAAAAGAGAATTACTGGATAGGCAGTCGATTGAGACATGCAATACTTGATTGCACTGCTTGATAATTGTTGATTCAATGAAATATTGTATAATGCTTCATTTATCCTCTGCCTTCATGCATTTTATAAATGATTTCCTTACCTTATATGGCAAGAATTCGATAAAAAATCCAATGAAAAATGCAAGTCATAAAAATGTCAAAATGTTGAGGTCTGATGACAGTTGACAACATCTTTGTAATATTTTTGATGTATTTAGGTAACCCTATAAGCTAGGCAGTTAATGTGCTGTTGTTACTTGTTCCATATTAAAGCATATAATTTTGACCTTGTGCAACAGTCTAATAATGCCTGGTGTGAAATTGATCCGGGTGGAATAAAATTACTAGTGAAATAAGTACATAGACCATATTTACTAGGTAGAAATATATCATGAACTATTTCGAATAGGAAAATTATACTAAGGTTCTTTTCCCTCATGCATAGGTGACCATAGCCAACTTTGACTATCCTGTTAAGGCCATTTGGTTTGATTGCTCCCAAACACTTTTAAATTATTTGGTTTTCCAGTCTTTAGATTTTAAGCATACCTGATAAAGGTTATTTCGGAAATGTGTCGTGCACACTAGATTTGATATCTATGTTTTTATTGTAAAATATTCATTAAATATCAATTGTAAGAATTTTTGTTAGTTTCTGTTTTGTTATTACTTTTGGAGAAAAAAACCAGATATGCACATATTGTTTCATTACTGTATTCATTTTTTTTTTTTAAGCACAGTTTTATCTTTAACAAGATCATTTTTTTAAAACCACATGCATTGCATTGTTAATATCATTGAACTACAAATTGTGATCTATTTTTCTCTTTTCTAGCTGAATTATGTTACACTCTACTTTTCTAGAAAAACACAAACAAAAAAAAAAATCCAGACATTTGCAGGCATTATACTGATGTTGGTCATTATCAAAATACACATAATTAAAAGACATATATCAACTAAATTGATGGGAGAAAACATGTTTTGCATGAAGGCACATCAGCTTTATATAGAGTACCCAGAGAAAACCACATAAAAAATATTCAAAGAGGTCAGTTTCTGTTATTGCTGATGACCTCAAAGACTGAATCCTCCCTCTCCACATACTTGCTATAGTTACAGAATCATAGCAGCCTTTTTTATATATTTTAAATTTTGACCGTAGACTAGGGTAACAAAAAATTAAAAATTGTTTGAAATTGTAATTGTTGTATTTAATTATTATTGTTTTGAGGGCCACAGGGAAGATTAGCTTATTGTTGCTAACTGTGTTATCCTCTTGAAATAAAGTCATTACTTACTTACTTACTTACCTACTAAGAACTATGGTTCTGCAGCTAATATTTGCTAAAGCTCACCTGTACAAGACATTAATATTTACTAGTGTATTTATAAGTTGCTATGGCTGAGAAGAACAAAGAGATTAGTAGGCATGTTTTTCTTCTATATCTGGTCGTTTGTCATGCTCGTATTTATATTCGAGTTCAATAATAGTTTATGTCGTGGCGGGGGTTGAGGAGCTCTGTATTATTACTCGTTCAGTCTACGATGCAAATGAACACGACGATGTTATTCGTGTGTTGAGATGAGGGGATTAGAGCAGCTCAGTCTGGATAGGAAATAGTATATCCTCAACCTAGGTTTTGATTTAGTCTTGACTGACATATGTTAATTTTTTATTGATTTATTAAGTGTAGTCAAATTAATGGAAATTATTAATTCCAAGAGTTTTATCCTCTGTCGTAGTCGCTGTTGCGATATTTTTTCGTAGATGTATTCAAAATTTTGTGATATTGGATCTTTTACAAAAGTAATTAAAATTTCACGATTTTTAAGTTAATTAATTTTATGTAAGGTAAATGTGTTGAGAACTGTGAACATGATTACAAAATTTCTAAATCTGACAAAATAAATTTTCTTCCTGTTCGTTTTATGATGATTTGATCTACATTATATAGCAGTTTTACAACATATTTGAGGCTTTATAATAATTATTTAGCAAATTTTTAAATTATTTTTGAAAATTGATTTTACTTGTCACATTATATAAAAGATATATAAACAGGGCATAATTGGCTTTTTTTGCAATTAAAAATACATTACCGGTATAATTATTCTTGCTTTGATAGAGTTGAAAAAATTCACTCTTATAATAGTAACTCACACACAATTTTCTATGTCACACAGTAAAGTGCCTTTCTGATCAATTTGACAAATTTTTAATCGGCTCCATAATAAAAACGTATATATCTGGTTTAGTGTGCACCACACATTGATGTAAAAACCATCATCAGGAATGCTCGTCTAGTCGAAAGATTAGAAAGCCAAATTATTTGAAAGTTTTATAGAGCAAGTAAACCCAGAGATGAAAGTTTTCCTCTGATCAGTTGATTTTCTCTTTTTTGAACAAAATAATTAGAAATAAAATGTTTCAAACTTAGTCCAAACAGCCAGAAAATAAGGGTATTTCAGCACTGTTACATGGGGTTTCCTCTTTTATCATCAGAGATAAAATAGCCTTGAACTAGATATACAGAGCATTACAGATGATTTATGTTCAAATGAGACATTAAATATTGGTCAGTGGCTATCTCTGGTTAATTAGGCTTTTACACACTAACAAGAAACCAAAGGTACACCCTAGTTATCTAGTTAAGACAACAAACAGTGTTAGTGAGACAAGATTTGTGTGTTAATGATCAACCCTCTCACCTGCCAGATTTTAGCTGGGTCACTATAAAACAGGGGTTGATTAAGTACACTTTTGGACATCTGAGATATTTTATGGAAGGGGTTAATGATAAAAAATGCTACATAAAGACGATTGTTTTACAACATTTTTATCTCTTTATTATTATTTTACATGCCTTCATGTCTTTAACCATTTGACCATCTGGTATATTAATGTATTAAGACTAATCATTACACCTGCAACATGGCAGAAGTTTTTTGAAGAATGAGAGGAATTGTGGGTAATTAATGCCACCATTGCTATAAAGGAACTTTTATGATTCTATTCCATGACCTCCCAGAATTCCTGAGCAATATTGATGTAATTAGTGGTTATGTTTCTTGCATAAAACATAAATAAACAACAATTTACGGAAGTTGTCAAGTGATTTATTTTTTCTCTCCTGTTTTGATAAGAAAGTAGTCTTGCATAATAGATTGTAATTCAATCACAAAACTAAAGATTTTTTTCGTGTTGAATGACTTTGATCTTTTAGAAAAATTGTTAGAATGTGGGAAATATATATTATTTTTATTTTTGGTTGTTAGTTTGTTGATGTGTTCTTCCCAACATCCTAATTGTTCATCTACATGGTTTTGTTCTTTAATACAAGTAATATTCATATTCAGAATTATCTTCCTAGAATCAGTAAATGCAAATAGAATATTTCTGCTTAATGTTGTGAGTTCAATCCCTGCCATTAGGTTAGGTTTATGGTGTTTTAACGCCACTTTCAACTATATTTCAGTTGTAACGGGGCAGAGGAAACCAGAGTATCCGGAGAAAACCACAGAACTGTCGCAAGTCACTGAGAAACTTTATCACATAATGTTGTATCGAGCACAACTCATGGCTGGAATTGTACCCATTACAACATTCTGTGATAAAGTTTGTCAGTAGCTTGTGGGAGGTCAATGGTTTTCTCCCTTCAAGTACCTGACTTTGATTTCCTACACCAATAAAATGGGCCACAATGATATAACTGAAATATTTGTTAGATGAAAGTGGCATTAAGCACTTACATGTATAACCCCCAACTCTATCATTACAAATGAAATGACCAAGAGTTAAAATTGTTTATATAATGGCTTTTAAAAACTTCAAATAAAATCAATTTATCATGAATGAGAATAAGTAGCTGAAATGGAGGAAAATTATGTTGGTATTTCAGATGTTGAATTAAATTAAATAAACTTCTACTTAAATGTCTTTATATAATTATTGAGGCCTATCCAAATGTCTCTTGTTTTATCACCTGCCTCTTGATTTATTGTTAGAGGTAACCTGTTGTGACATGTAAATGGCTGAAATACAGCTGACTGAAGTTAAACATCAATAAATCAATCAGTCAATCAATATTTTTTTGGTGTACCCTGGTTATATACCCCCTCCCCCCACTCTTTAGTCCCCCACCCTTGCTTTATATTGCCATCAAAATTCAATGTTTAATTTCCAAAAATCATGTAGTTGATACCAATATATAAAGTTCTTCCTCAATCCAAATGTTCTAAAAATTATGTATTTTATATATAAATTTCTACCTCAATATATTGCTACCCTTTGATTATCACCAAAATATAGCGTTGGTCCAAAGGTTGGCTGTATAGTGAGGATGTACAGTACAATTTTTATAAATTTCTTTTACACAATTAAAAAAAATATTTTGACATTTAAAGTGAAATGAAAATATTCCTAATCATTGGAAATTACATTCTCAATTTAAAAAAAAACAAAAAACACATGTCTGATTATTATACTGTGTAATGTTAAAGCTTGTAAACAATATCACTCTTGATCAAGTAGAAAGAAGACAATTACACTGCTGGATCAATAATAAGGCTATTTTTGATATTTTATATAAATATTGTTTATATAAGGTCTGATATAACAAACTGTCAAAGGGGGATCAGATAAAGTAGAGCTAATTGCTGATTTCTTCTGAAACTAAAACACCCATCGAACCCAGTCTTTGTGTTAACCCACTTGCCCGAAGCCGGGGACAAGTAAAACTGGATTCTGACAAGTTGAAATTATGAAAGAATTTGCTTGAATAAATAGAAAATTTTTCAAAATTTGGCTTTCGGGCAAGTAGGTGAGAAAAAAAATTAAGACAAAGGCTGATGATGTAATCTTGAAGTTATATGACTGTTTACATATGTCTTTGGGTTCAGTACATGCACTGATACATTTTGATAGCTTACTTGTGAAAAGAAAGTTCAAACAGTATATATTTGGTGGAATTGTTGACCATCACTGTTTGGGTTAGGGT
The DNA here is from genome assembly GCA_963680875.1 of Bathymodiolus brooksi. NCBI lineage: Eukaryota > Metazoa > Mollusca > Bivalvia > Mytilida > Modiolidae > Bathymodiolus > Bathymodiolus brooksi. The sequence continues at coordinate 63,285,753 of OY804585.1, read as the reverse complement.
AAAGTGGCATTAAACACCATACCCTAACCCAAACAGTGATGGTCAACAATTCCACCGAATATAATTTTTTTTTATTAACAACTACCTCTCACTTCAAACTATTGTATTAAAAAAATGCCAAGATATAAGGTGTTGGAAATCCAGGACGAGGCTTGGGACAGGCACAAAAATATGGTAGGGCTAAACCATTTAATGGGATCCTTACCCTACCCCTCTGATAATTGGATCTACAACAACACTACAGATAAAAACAGACTAAAAAATCTGCACAGATTCCCTTCCACTCAAAAAAGACGACAAATACCACAACAATAAGATGGTTGGGAGGGGGAGGGTAATGTAAAACCTTTTACTAGAAGCCACAATCAGAGAAGTTTTAGTTCATAATTTTAGGGTCTTCTGTACCCTGTCGAAATGTACTAATATTTTAGAATACATAAATTACTTAAAATGCATTCTGGGAATACATGTATAGGGTAACGTCCTTTTGATTATAGGAATTACCGGTAGGAATAAAAAAAAAAATCACTCTTTCTGCCCTCGAGAATCAATGAATTAATTTTGATCTTTTCTAGTTAAGCAGTACACAGTGCACTGTTAGGTTCATCTTAAATTCTGACATTTAACAATAATACTGATTAAGTTTGCACATTCAACATTCTTTCTTTTCTTTGTTTAAAAAAAAAATGGTTTCAGGCATGAAACAATAATTCCCGATGGAAGATTGCACAACTGTGATAGTTGCATTAAATCTACTGAATTCTCACAATGGCATTGTTCTTCGGTATTTTTTTATGCTGTCTTTTAATATTTCATAAAGTTTTGGATCTGATAAACCATTTTTTTAAGATTGATAAATTAACACCCATTGGCTCTCGGTAAGGGTTGGTAATTTATCATGCGGCTAAATTAAGAAATCTGACGATCTGTTGTAGTCTATCAGCAATTTTGTATTTGTATCAATTTCCGATTTGAAACGATTTTTTTTACGAATTTATAGCTTCATATCGATGGAAAGCGTATGTTTCTTTGTGCGTTACATGAAATTTGTATGTAGTAGAGGAGGAGTAACATGAAAAACGAAAAAAAATACCACACTGTCGGAACTTTCAAAAATCTAATCAGAGAAGGAACTTATTTTAACGAATTTATAGCTTCATATTGAAGGAAAGCGTATGTTTCTTCGTGAGTTACATAAAATTTGTATGTAGTGGGAAGGGGGGGGGGGGGGGGGGGGGAGTAAAATGAACAAAGGGAAAAATACCACACTGTCGGAATAGTTCCAAAATCTAATTTAATAAAGGAAGGAATGGCAATGCAATTTGACTAAGAATCTTGTAATAAAAATTAGTACTTCTTTTATTTCTTAATAATAAAACATCCAACAGAAAAAAAAAAAACCCGATTTAATTGAGACTGGAGACACAAAACCATTTTCATGGCATGTTTTCACAATGGGGATCAAATTCTTTATTTCTATGATGTAACAGAATATTATATATATGAGTTAGGGGGGTGATCAATCATAATAAATGAATTTTGTACAATGTAAAACAGCAGGAACCAGCTTATCTTCAGGTACCAGTCTTTTTTCTGATATAATTAAGTTTGACAGGGATTATGCATTTTTTATTGCAAAATAAAATCTGCAATGTGCAATAGCTTGATTATGAGACAATAATTAATATATTAACCAATAATTCATATGCTAGTGGGTGATTTCTATTTAGCACACAGATCGTGGAAGTATTTTTTCTGCCATTTTGGTATTTATGTACCGTAATTACCTATGTATAATGCGCTAGATTTTACATAGTTTCTTTATTTTGCAGGAGGGATGTGCATTATAAACAAGAACAATGTGTTTTGCTCTTTTTTCAGACCGGGAAATCTCATGTCCGCCATTTTGGGTGTTTACTTTTGTCAACATGCAAAGTTAAAAGTTTTTCATATTTCTTAAATTGTTTTGACACTTCCACAAAATCATTAAATGCATCTAATACGTTTTAATTATTGAAGAATTAAGACTGTCTAGTGCAGTTATGTTTTGTATCAGTAAATTCATATCACGATGGGTGACTTCTATTTAGCACACAGATCATGACAGTATTTGTTGTGCCATTTTGGTATTTATGTACCGGTATATGTGCTTGTATGAGTAGAAGTTATGGTTTGTCTATTAGCTCAACTTGCTAGTGCAACATACCTAATTTGTTTTGATAATTGAAATAACACACCTGGTCTATACATGTATGAATATTTAATCTCTCAATTTAAGGCCAATTATAGACCAACATTTATACATATTTGTTATTTGCTGTGTTCCTATAGGTCAGCTAGATACATAATTATTCACTTGGAGGTTGCTGTATAAATGATTTTGTGTTAAATGGTTAGAATTAAGAGATGATTGTTCGTTTTGTAGATAATGTTGGAATTGATGAACATCACTGTTTAAACTTTCTTTTAATGATTAAAACAGTCCATTTTAAAATCTTGTAAAACTTAAAGAAAAAGGACAACTGGATTTGCAGTGAAACGTGTTTAAACCGAGCCTATTTGTACCAACTTTTGTGTTCGTAATTGACAATTGTTTGATTTACACAGGTTAAATTAACAAAGATTATTATCTACATTGGGATTTTATTTAATGTTTGGTCCAGTGATTCAGCTAGACACCGGTCTCACGACATTTGTCCACCTATTTCTCAAATTGTCCTGTAGAACTTTATAAAAATGAGTTTATTTATTAAAGAATGTCCTGAAGAAATTTTGATAAAACTGGCAATTGTCCTGAAGATTTCAAAGTCTAGCTGAAACACTGTTGGTCTAGGCAGGATTCTGTTTTATTCAGGGTTCGTTTTAGACCGGTTTCACAGTACTGACTAATCAGATCAACAGGCAATAAAACTTGTATGTATATTGTATTCTCTCTCAACCCCATAAAAAGACATGTTCTCATATTTGTAGTACAGTGTTAATTAAATCATTGATATAGCATGTCATGTCTGCTTGCTATGGTATGTGTATGTGTTAATAAAAAACAAATTCTTGTAAGATAATCCCAAATAAATTACGTTTGTCTGGAATCACGTCGCTTTACTACCTATTTTTTTCTTCTTGTCTTACACATTTCAAGACTCAAGTTAGCCATAAAAAAAAAAACAAATTCAATATCTGATATACAAGACTTCCCCTTGAGTTAAATCAGGGGTTTTTTGTTTGTTTTTTCTTGTCTTGTGTATTTCAAGACTCAAGTTAGCCATAAAAAACAAATTCAATATCTCAAGTACAAAATTTCTCCTTGAGTTAAAAATCAGATTTACTGCATCAGAGACCAGAGATTCTATGTTATGTCAGAAATCTGGTCATTTGATAATATTTTCTGCCTTATATTGCTTAAAAAAAAAGGCAAAAACCTAATTTAGTGCATCACTCAAGTCATTATATTCCAATTAATGGAAGAACTTCATCCAAAGACAAATTCAAGCCTGTTGATGACAATGATTGAAGAAGATATCATAAACAAACCTTGTTATGTTATAATCAGAATCATATTAGTGTTTTATGGTATTAACAAATGTCTGTTGTCTTGTTAGGGTGAACGAATCATTATTCACAGTCATGTGATCCGAGTGCAGATAAATTTCATTCATGCTGGGAAAGTTTGTCATTTTTGAGGAGAAATGATTGTTTTTCCACACTAATATCAGATCAGTTTACAAGTAGATTTGTGTACTAATGATAAGACACAGACAGATATGATAACAGATGACTAACTGTGATAATTGTCCTTGTTCCCTGTATAATACTGGTTTCCTTCAATTCCTACTAAAGCTTAGACAGATGACTAACTGTGTGATAATTGTCCAGGTACCAGGTTTATACTGGTTTCCTACAATTCCTACTAAAGTCTGGACTGGACTACAGATGACTAACTGTGAGATGATTGTCCACGTACCCAGTTTATACTGGTTTCCTACAATTCCTACTACAGTCTAGACTGGACTACAGATGACTAACTGTGTGACAATTGTCCAGGTACCCAGTTTATACTGGTTCCCTACAATTCATACAACAGTCTAAACTGGGCTACAGATGACTAACTGTGATAATTGTCAAGGTACCCAGTTTATACTGGTTTCCTACAATTCCTACTACAGTTTAGACTGGGCTACAAATGAGTAACTGTGTGATAATTGTTCAGGTACCAGTCTATACTGGTTTCTTACAATTCCTACTACAGTTTAGACTGGGCTGCAGATTACTAACTGTGTGATAATTGTCCAGGTACCAGGTTTATTTTGGTTTCCTACAATTCCTACTACAGTCTAGACTGGGTTACAGATGACTAACTGTGAGATAATTGTCCTGGTACCCAGTTTATACTGGTTTCCTACAATTCCTACTAAAGCTTAGACTGGACTACAGATGACTAACTGTGTGATAATTGTCTAGGTACCCAGTTTATACTGGTTCCCTACAATTCCTACTACAGTCTGACTGGACTACTGATGACTAACTGTGTGATAATTGTCATGGTAGCAGGTTTATACTGGTTTCCTACAATTCCTACTACAGTCTAGAGTGGACTACAGATAACTAACTCAATAAACTGTGTGATAATTGCCCAGGTACCAGGTTTATACTGGTTTCCTACAATTCCTACTAAAGTTTAGACTGGACTACAGAATTTTTAGCACAATATGAAAGTAGCACTGCTAAGGGTGAATTTGCTACAATCCTACTAAAGTTTTGACTGTACTCTAGTTTTTTTTATAACAATGTGTAAATAAAAAACTGCAAAGGGTTGAGAGGAGGGGAGGTGAATCATAACCCTTTTCTAGCGAAGATGATAATATTCTATATAATACAGCTCAACATGTTGTTCTAGTACAAAGAAGGCATCGTCATCATCTCGTCACAAATTTACTTGTTCTGGTCATGTTATAGATGAAAAATTGCTCATTTGAGTGTTAAGCAACAATCATTCTCTAATCCTTTCTTGTAAAATTAGGATTAACAAGTTGTATTAAAGTAGAATATCTGATTTAGTATGTACGATGTGTTTCTGTAATAATTTTACTCTTCACCATGTGCACTGAAAGTCAAAAAAGTGGAAAACCAAATAATTCAAAAGTTTTTTGGAGCAAGAAAACCATAGGAAGATAGCCAAAATCAGCTAACGTTACTTTTGCAGCCAAAAAGAAAATGAATATTTTTGTATTGTGTCACAAACAGCAAAAACTAGAATTTCAATCCATCCCAGTACAAGCTTGAAGGCACATTAAATATCTATTGCAATAGATCATTAGTGTATATATGATTATAAAAATGTCTATATAATTGGATAATTGCATAGTTAGTGAGTGGTTTATTTCCAGATTTCAAAATATATTGTAAGTTTTTCTTGACGTAAATCCTATTTTAATCAAGATGTAATATGCAACGGAACGGAATATTTTACAACTGACAATTTGCGGTTAAAAGTTTCCCTGTTTTATTTATTTGTTTTAAATCTAATTTGAAGTAGCAGAAATTCTATTTTTTTTTTATTTTTTTTTATTATTTATTTTAAATCTAATTTGGAGTAGCAGAAATCTATCAGCAAATTTATGTGATTCCTTACGCAGATAATAATTCTGAATCTCACACCTTTAATTAACTTGCAATTCTCACATTTTTTTCAGATCGGTTTTACTCTTTCAGTAAGATGGAAATAAATGTCAATTTCATTTTAGATACGAGCGCCTCCTTTCTGACAGTTTAATGTAAAACATTATCAAGTACTATACGAAAGTGTACTAAGACGAGAAAATTACAGAAAAAGTTGTTAATTATCTTGTAATTGAAATTAACGAACATCTTTTGCAAAGGAAATAGAAATAATAGTATCCCTTTGAAAGGAATTTAATGTGGTTATTGTGTGTTAACAGACAAAATCGCACATATGAATGTGAAATAAATGATTTTATGAAGATTAGGGAATAAACATATTTTGAAAGAAAGTACAGATTCCGATCTTAATCTCAAGTTCTATTTTACAGATGGTTAGCTCAAAATATTTTCAAACCAATCAAAACAACAGACGAATAACTAGAATTTGATACAAGATAATGTTCATATTGATGGATGAACACTTACCAATGGAATTTGGGAGGGGGCCTTACTGGCCAAGTGGTCAACGTTGTTGACTTCTCATCAAAAGCCTATCACCACTGATGTGGATTTTAGCCCTGGTACCCATCTCAAGGGTTGAAAGTCTCCAGACATCTTATCCATGGCAGAGGGGCTTTACTAGCTGCAATAATGTAGCTCCTGTGACAAACTTGTGTCTCGGCAGAGCTACAACGCGGTCCCATTCGTCACAATGGAGCAAAAAAAAAGTTGCAGTTGAAACATAAAAACTCACTATTTATGCTTCAAACATTTCATTATAACAATTACTGATGATCCCAGTCCTTGTTAAATCGGTTTGGCTGAGAAGTATATGCTTTTCAAAGTTAGCAACAACCTTGTTCAAATTTATCGATCGTTTTCCATAACCGGAAACTACGGAAGGCGGAGCTTTTCTAAATATGGTATTTCTTATTACAAGCTGATGTAAACATTCCAATCGTAACTACTCGGCCATTCTCGCTACCCTGTTATTTGCAGGGTAGCGAGAATGGCCGAGTAGTTACGATTGGTAAACATTCACGCCTAAATCGCCAAATATGGTATCGACATCCAAATAGTGAGGCCCGAAATGACGAAATTCAAAATTTTCAAAGAGAAGTTTTTATTTTGTGGGAATTACATTCTAAAATACTGGTAGGTGATAAAAACTTGTTATAATAATGGACAAAAGGAAAGGTTATGTCTTATTATTGATAAATGCAGGCGTCAGAAGCTCTGTAAGCGAGCACAAAAAATCTCGGCGGCTGCTCCATTACGTGTAATGGCATCCCGTTATAACCCTTGCGAGTAAGTGAGCATTTAGGGTTTTATTATTAGAACTAGGGCTTTACCAGTCAGTGTTAATTGGTTATAAATAACAGGGATTTTCCTCCCCAAATTAAATCTGGTGGTCACGAATATCCTTGACTGTAACCTTTACAATCAGTGCTGATACATGCTTATAGGTTTGTAAGTTTGACCTGATCCTGCCCAACGACAGGGTTAAACACCTACGTTTTCAACAATCATAAACAAAAATGTTTCTTCTGACTGTCATACAACCAAATTAATTAACTGCTGTAAGAAATTACAGTCAATCTTTCACATGCAGTCACCTCTATTAAGTCAAACCTTCACATGCGGTCACCTCTATTAAGTCAAACCTTCACATGCGGTCACTTCTATTAAGTCAAACCTTCACATGCAGTCACCTCTATTAAGTCAAACCTGCCCATGCAGTCACCTCTATTAAGCAGTCACCTGTTTTAAAAGATCACCTTTTTCTTGTACTGTCATAGAGAATTTCATATGAATTGAACTTCTTTTAAGAGGTCACCTGTCTTATCAGGCCACTTTTTCTTTGTCCTAAAGGTCATGACCTCTTAATACAGGTTTGACTGTATATGAATCTCTTGAATGAAATTCTTTCCATTTTATCTTTTTTTTAAATTCGTAATTTTAAACTTTCATGAAAGACATAATCAGGCCCAAACATCTTATAATAAGAATTTGAAGAAAAAAAATTGATCCCATGTTTTTTTCCGCCTAATGACTAAATTAAATCCTAATAGATGAACATCTATCAAATTCATATCGCAGGCCAATTCATGATTTAGATACAAAGTCTCGACTTATTTTGTTTTTGTGCAAATCAGATCGGTTTGTCATCTATATTCATGTCAGATAAATGACCAATGAACTAGGACTAGATTATGACCCCTTAAATTGTAGCTCAAGCTTGAGTTTGACAGATTGTATTATTGTAAAAACATTTTGTATCATAAAATTGTTAGCCAGTTTTTGATGAGCTAATGGCAGAAAAATGGATAATATATCTTTTGAACAACTTTAAATTAATATAAAAACATTTGGTATCATAAAATGTTAGCAATCTTTTGTTGAAAAAATGATGTAAAAATAATAATATATCTTTTGAACAACTTTAAGATTAGAATTTAGATATCAAAAAACATATACATTTTGTACTGGTAAAGCAAAAAAAAAAAAGGCATGGCATGATGAAACTTTATTGTAATCTAAGATTTGACTCTTATAAGTTTTTTGTATGTTTGAGCTATGTTAACTGTGATAGTGTCTAGTATCAAGTATCAAAATGATTAATATGAGAAAACAGTTACTTGTCTTGAATTTATTCATTCCTGTTCACTGATAGAAAAGTTTGAAGATACTAAAGGGGGTAATCAGAAGCCATAAATCGAAGAAAGACAGACACTACAATGGCCAAAAGAAGAAAGACAGATGGACAAACAATGATCTATAAAGCATTACACAGAAAACTACATGTATATAGTAAGTTTCTGATAAAAAAAAAAGGCAGTCTAAATTCCTTATTTAGATAATTTTTACATGAAATAAATCTTGACATCTTCCATTTCTACATAGAGTACAAAGAGATCAGATATCGCCAGAGACTCCTTCTAGAGATGAAATACAACAGTACTATCAATTAGTTTGGCCTGCTCCCTTACAATGATCTGTTACATCAATGTTATTAGCTGGCATGCTCTCTACATATCCCCAGAAACTCCTTCCAGAGAGACTAGAAATACAACAGTACTATCAATTAGCTGGCATGCTCCCTACAACAATGATCTTGTTACATCAATGTTATTGATCCCACTAGTTATAAAATACCCATAACAGACTCTGTTAATGTTCTACACCCTAGTAGTTATAGTATTATACTAATCAATTACATTTTCTGCTTCATTAGGTGTAACTCTACCAAAAAGTCTAGTGTTTTTTTCTTTTCTGTTGGTTATTTTATTTCATCTTTGGATATAAATTCATTGGTTGTAAAAAAAAAAATTAATGAAATTTGCTCATTTCTGTCAGTTTTCTCATTTCTGTCAGTTTTCATTATAAGTGTTGGAATGTATGTAGCTATTCCTTGCTGATGTTTTCAAATATGTATTAAAAAAATTGTGAAAAAGGGGGGTGGTGGGTGGGTGTCTGTCTATCATGAGAAACACAATACTATTGCTGATGTCATTAAAAATGTGTTATAAAATTTGTGGGGTTCATGTACAAAAATATATGTGAGAAATGGATACTATAGGATCTTAATTTTGGAATCAATGTCTCCTTCCCCTTTTAAAATCTGCTAGTAATGATCAAAACCAAGCATGATTACAGCCAGAATTTGTGCTCTTCTCCAATCTTCTTCTTAAAAAAGGAAGAAGATACTTTTCTCATTCTCACCCTCTGACATTATAACATGTCTTTCAGGAAATCTTTTTTTTTTTGCATCTCAAAACCTGACAGAAGTTACAATTTTGTTTATTTTGAAGTTATTTCTTTCATCTCGTTTCTCTTATAAGCTCTAACATCATAATGAAAAAACGTCTGCTGTTTTGGTTCACAACTGTAAACAAACAGAGAAAAAATAGGTGTTAAGTTACAAAGCTGTCAAACTTCTCTGATGAGAAACACCATGTATCGATCGCTAGAATTCAAAGAAAAGAAAAAGGGAACTCCTCCAAAGAAATGCCAACCTCATTTATGAAGTAAAATGACAGATTTTTAAAATTTACGATTCTTTATAATAGAAAATGGATGTTGGTATCAAAAATGGATCATGTCCTACCATGATCATGCTAAAACTGATTGAAAAAGGAGACCAGCATTATGTCACTTTCCCAAATCTGACAATAAGGGACAGACCTTTTAATTATTGAAAAGGGGGTCTATGTTTTTCCAGAGGCAGAAATTTTTTTCAGACGAACCAAAAATCAGATTTTTTTTTACATGAAAAATTTGTCATTTTTCTTCAAATTTTACCAAAAATTTCTTGCTCAAAACTGCTTGGTCAGATTATTATTATTTTTTTGCATCTGTAAAGATATTTATTTCTATAAAAATTGTTGACTGAAATTTAAAGTTAAATGGTAATTCCTAAATCTCTGGAACTTGCTACCATTCCAGCCATTACAAATATAATAATATTAATATCAAAAAATTATGTGTAACAATTACTGGCAAGACAATATCTTATAGAAACAAATTTTTGTATATCAAAGAAGATGTTCATTTTGTACTGCACTCAAAAAAAAAGAAAGATTGCAGAATCGTGTGCAATCTCTTGTCTTAGATGAGTAAATGAATTAAAGGGCATCTACAAACATGTATGATCGTTGTCTTATCAGTCGAGAGTAGAATAAGTTTGACAGGATGTTGTTTTTCGTGATGCGGACACAAACATCTGGAATATGATCCCGAGGATTAACACAACATCGACATCGATTCAGGATAGATGATTAAACCATATGTTAGCTCAGACAAAAAATAACATAGTCGCGTTCTTTCTGCTCGGAAGATGTAATATTATGTTATGACAAAAAGATACATTGGGTTCAAGTTCTGGCAAAAGTAAATGAAAGTAAATGGCAAATGAAATTATTTTATGTATTTTTGAAATGAGCAGAACATTCTATAAAGTATTTTTGATTCAGTTCGATGAATCAAAAATAGTCAATTTAAGAACAGATGGATAAACTGTAAATTAAGTGCAACACAGTTAAATAATGCTACAGTTACAATGTATTCTGGTCTTTTCATTTAGCAGAGATGTATTTGGTATAGTGTAAAAGAAGGGAAGGGAAATATGCTGATTGTCTAGCCCTTTTTCCTCTCCCTAAGTATTTTTGGCAGGTGTCTATTTTAATTTCTCAGGGTGTTTGAGAATCCCAAATTTTGTAATCCATTAGTATCCTTTTGCATTTAAAAAAAAGGGGGGCTTATAAGAGAGGTAGCCTCTCTAGAGAGGGACAATCGATTAGCACTTTATTATATCAGTGTATCTGGAATCTGGCCTGATAAAAGGGGTGACCTTTGGTGGGAGCTGCCTTATAAGACTGGAGTGGCAGTAGAACTTTGTAGAAAAATTATAGACTAATGCTTTGTTGTTGTTCATTCTTTGCTTGTTTAGCCAGTGGATAAACAATCATGCTGAAATTTGAGTATCAAATAGGGAATTGCTTGTTTTAATGTACATGAATTTTTAAACAATTCAATGAATCAACATGCACGATAATTCTTGGTACAACATGCATTTGTGAGTTGTACATAAGTTAATGGCCACGTTACCTAGAGATGTGGTGGTGTTTAATGTTCTAGCATTCATTGATCGGCCCTCATTCCTATCAAGGCAATTAACACAGATATAATGTCACGACAATATTTCTTTCTTAAGTTGTTTCAAATCATCAATTTTTAGCAAAGGATCCTTGGAATAAATTCAACGACGTTCTTTTTGAGAGAGAGATGGCAAAAAGTATTATGATAAAATGATCAGCATTATCAAGCTGTTATATAAATCTTATCAAAATGTATTCAAATTGAAGGCAAATTTATATTGCCATCAAGTCAAATTATATCTCTTTGTTTTTAAAAAAAGAGGTTTATTTTAGTTATTTGAGGCAAGTAAAACATTATTTCATAAATATCTGAAACGTTCAGAGAAATTCAAATAAATTTTTGGGAAGAATGGGAGATAAAAGTGATCTACAATTCCGTCTCAGTCCTCACAATGAACACCAGTCCTCCGGCCCAAGACCAGTAAATCTTTGTTTGAACCAATAATTTTTTCAGTTTTTACTTAGATATAGAATAAATACAAGAACTTGATTCGGACCAGTAAATTCAAATTTTCATTTCTAAAACTGCTGTCTGCACCAAAAACCACAAGCCCCAGTCTAGATAAAATTGGTTTATGCTTAATCAACAATAAAAAAAAATTCTCAAGTGCCTTTCGGGCTAGTGTGTCAAAATATTTTTGCCACAAATTGCTGTGCATTTTTAAACATTATTTTGAGGTAATATTTGAACATAATAATTCAAAATAGACATGTTGTATAATTATGGGTCTGTTTAACGAGTAGTTTTTGGGCATATTTGTTTTTAAAATCTGTCGATTCCTAATTGTGCAGCTTTTCTTCCGATGAATTTTCACTTCTAAAAGGCAAAATTTGAAAGAAAAAACAACTTTGCAAGATGTTTGTTCACATAATCAAGCTCTGCATGTTGCTAGGGGTAAAAAAAACTGGAGGAATTATTCTCAAAATTTCATGTTGTTTTACTTAATTACTGTATTATGAAGGGGGTGTTGTGTGGTAAAGAATTTAAGTGTCAAACAGTTTTTACTGATAATTTATGCCATTCAGAAATATTACTGATCAGATTTTTTCCTACTGGGGATTTACAGTCAAATACCTTACTGATAATTTATGTCCACTTAAGATTGAGCAGTCAAAGACCTACTAAGAACAAAACTGTTACTGAACAATTTATGCTTACTGAAAAATTAACAGTCAGGCCCCTAAATGGTCAATTACACCTACTAATGACGAAACCCTGACTGATCTAGTTATGCCTACTGCAAATATTATTGTCAAAATCCCTGCTGATCAGTTTATGCCTACTGAAAATTTATCAATTGAACACACCATACTGATACAACTTGATGTCTACTGAAGACCTATCCAATCAAACCCAGCCTTTAATATATCAATAAGGATTAAACTATCAAAACCATAAAACCTAGTCAATTTAGGATTTAAAATCAAACACACCTTTCTGATAAACACAGTTCAAGCACACCTTTCTGATTCCTATGTACGATAGGTCAGTAAACTAAATAAACGATAGGTCGGTAAGCTAAATTAACACAGTTCAAACACACCTTTCTGATTCCCTTGTACCATAGGTGGTAAGCTAACTAAACACAGTTCAAACGCACCTTTCAGATTCCCTTGTATTATAGGTTACTATGCTAAATAAACACAGTTAGATATATAGGACAGTAACCTTACTTCAGTGCCTATCATACACAACTGATGACAAGCTTACATACACTTCACTGATTGATCAAGTAAGATCTATCAAATTTGATACATTTTTAACCCAAATTGTGATTAATTTAAAGTTTGAATATGAGGTATTACTATCTTTTTCCCAAAGTCCTTTAACTGATAAATAACATTTCTTTATCAAAATAGATAGGGGAATTTAACTCCATCATTTATGACACAAAGCAGAAATTTTCATCATGCTAATGGATTCTAAAATAAAATTTTGATGAGTTTGAACTATTTGATTATTGTGCTTGCAGTCCAGCAAGGGAAAAAGACAATCTATAATTAAACTGGCTATCTCTTTAAGTTGATTAAAATTAAGAGAAGGAGCTGATTATGATTGGACAAATTGGATCATAAAAATTTCATGTGATGTTGTTTATTTAGACTCTTATTATCCAAGACATTTAGTTGGTACCTAGGTATGGCATGGCATATGATCAATTAAACCTCTATAAATGCCATGTTATTTATCTAATCTGGGTTTTGTTGCATAAGTATTTCCTGGGGTAATCATGATATTTGATTAGAAATAGCAGCTATAAAATTTAAAATTTTGAAAATAATTATGCTTATACATGTACAGAGATGAAAGTTTACATCTGATCACATTTCCTCTTTTTTTAAAGAAAATATTTTGAAATGAAATATGTCAAACAGCTAGAAAATGTAGGTTTGGAACAAAGTATGGGGGGGGGGGGGGGGGGGTCCTCTTCATTCATCAGTGAGCATTTTATTCTCTGCTTACAATAAAGATTTGACATTGTGTTTAGAATAAAAAATGGTAAATTTTCTGTAAAAAGGTAGTATTTCGGGAGATATTTGATCAGAATAGCAGCTACAACTTTAAAAAGTTTGAAAATTATATACATTTGTACTTACACTATGAAGATTTGACATTGTGTTTAAAAGTACCGGTATTATGGTAAATTGTACTAAAAAAAAAGGAAATTTTGTATTTTGATATTGCCATCAAAATACCTTCAGTGATTTCAGCTTATATATAGGTTTGGTTTATGGTGTTTAACATCACTTTCAACAATATTTCAGTTATATTGTGGCAGTCAGTTTTATTAGTGGAGGAAACCGCAGTACACGGAGAAAACCACTGACCTGTCGCAAGTCACTGACAAACTTTATCACATAATGTTGTATCACAGCTTATATATAGAATCAACAGGTAGCAATGCAAATTTTTGATAGTTGGTCGTTGGAATTCCTTTTAACTATTAGTATATATCCAAGGAAATAGTTTGCAGGGGTTTGATTCAATTACGAATATTCAAAGACTTTATAATCAAATTATGTAAATGTCTTAATTTTGTGATTTGTTAATTTAACACCCCTTTTTTGAATCAAGTGCATTAAGTTCAAACTATAATTAGTTCTGGTTACATCTTAATTTCTTTTCTAGTATTGTGATCAGTTGCATCAGACATGCCAGAATTACATTCTTAAAATAAGAACTAAACATACACAAAAAATAGCCAAATTGAAGGTCATATAGTAAGAAAGGATATGGATTTCAATGAACATGAGAGACTATCCAACTTTACACTAAGACATAAATTAAAGTAAAGGAACAGCACGTTTATTGCTGTTCTACATTTCAAGTTTATACAAATTTGATCATTTTCATCTTTTTTTGTGAGTTTGTGGTTCTTGGTTCTTTCTATGACAGGATAAAAAAAAGGTGACATTTTAATACAGGTGACTGCTTAATAGAGGTGACCACATGGGTAGGTTTGACTACTACTGAACAATGACTGTTTACCTTCACATGATATCTCCCCTTTTTGTACTTTAATAATTACCAAATTACATAAATGTACAACAAATTAGACGAAAAAAAGGATCTTTGTAACGATTTTATAATTGTTCACGATTGGAATGCTTTTAGATACAACTTGGCAAATTGAATCTATGAAATGAGCTAGTAAACTGTAAGACAGACAGACGACTCTTTTGTAGTTCTAATACAATAACGATCGGCAAAACCCTGTAACATAATTCTATTACTGTCAAATTCTATCATGTATACTTTGACTCTAATGCTAGTCGATTGTCTTTAGTTCCGAGAAAATTGGTAGCATCAAGTTACGATAATATTAATTATTGTAAAACTTATTCATTTATCTTCCATTTCGTAGTTTATGTTGACATAAAACGTGGAACGCAGGAATTTCGTCATATTTTATGAGTCATTTTTAATAAAAACAAAAAAATGTAAGAATGAGTTATTGCGGTTTGGTTATACAAATGTATTGTCAACCGTTATTGTTTTAGGATCTCGTTTTCAATTCATGATTGCAATATTAGGGACATGAACTGGTTCCCTAGGGAGAAAAACTGAGATTTTCTATGAGATTATAACCTCTATTATTGAATTTGGACAGTTGAGTCTACTGGAATCTATAAATTTTGTTTTATCGTGCAATTCCGCATGCTTTTGGATGTGATTATTCCAGGAATGGGATTTAGCTTAGGGAAATGGACACACAGATAAACTCTAATTTCTAAATTGTCTCATCATTATTATTAAAAATCTGTGTTCGTTTTATTTGAATTGTTTCTCATAGGTTTTTATGAGAAAATCTTCTTTTTTTTTTACATTTGATAATGAATGAAGAAACTTTTCTCTTTGATTTAGGCTTCATTTACATTTATTTCTAATTTTGTGAACATAATTTAAAATTGAGCAAGCATATATGCTTGATAACTAGAGTGACGATTCATTATTAAATGCAGACAACATGTACTTAAAAAAAAATCAAACAATATATTTATACTACCAGAATATCTTTTGGAAATGTCTCAAATAATATCTTTTATGTGGTATACCAGTACCTACTTCCTGTCCTATTTCAGTTTTATATGAATATACAATGAATGTATATTGTCGGAAAATATAAATTTATTTCAGAAACTTTAGAAACAGGTAGAAAAGCAAGCCTTTACAATTTTTTTTTGGCCTATTCCGCAGAGAGTGCAAATAAAAAAGATTTTAAAGGCCATTTTATGCTCATTTTAGGGTATGAGTTAGGCTCATTATTGACTGACACTGAGATGTACTGTTCCTTTACTCTATTGTGTGTCAAGGCATACAGTTGGATAATTTCTCATGTTCATCCTCTTTCCTTTACTTTATTGTGTGTCCAAGCGTACAATTGGATAATTTGTCATGTTCATCCTCTCTCCTTTAATTTATTGTGTGTCCAAGTGTACAATTGGATAATTTCTCATGTTCATCCTCTCTCCTTTACTCTATTGTGTGTCCAATTGTACAATTGGATAATTTGTCATGTTCATCCTCTCTCCTTTACTTTATTGTGTGTTCAAGTGTACAATTGGATAATTTCTCATGTTCATCCTCTCTCCTTTACTCTATTGTGTGTCCAAGCGTACAATTGGATAATTTCTCATGTTCATCCTCTCTCCTTTACTCTATTGTGTGTTCAAGCGTACAATTGGATAATTTGTCATGTTCATCCTCTCTCCTTTAATTTATTGTGTGTCCAAGTGTACAATTGGATAATTTCTCATGTTCATCCTCTCTCCTTTACTCTATTGTGTGTCCAAGCGTACAATTGGATAATTTCTCATGTTCATCCTCTCTCCTTTACTCTATTGTGTATCCAAGCGTACAGTTGGATAATTTCTCATGTTCATCCTCTCTCCTTTACTGTATTGTGTATCCAAGCGTACTATTGGATAATTTGTCATGTTCATCCTCTCTCCTTTACTCTATTGTGTGTCCAAGCGTACAATTGGATAATTTCTCATGTTCATCCTCTCTCCTTTACTCTATTGTGTGTCCAAGCGTACAGTTGGATAATTTCTCATGTTCACCCTCTCTACTAACCAACCTTTGACAAGTCACAGACAAAACTTGATGTTACTCGATATAACAAAAAAATCAGTTCAATATCTAATCATCTTCTTTCCTTGTTCTTTTGTAAAAGTATCATGTTGAGAGAGAACAATTATGTTTTCAATTGAGTCAGATTTTGTTGACTTCAAAAGGAAATAATGAATGTTTTGCCATTCATTTCTTTTTCTCCTGTACTGAGGTGAGCTAATAGTTATTACTCCATTGTCCTATTTTACGACATCAATCCAGCACGTAATGTGCAATCTGCTGCCATGGAAATGCATGTTTTATGATCAAATAAATGCACCAGGTTTTATTATCTTCTGTAAGTCAAAGTGACCTGGTTCTGATTAAAAATCTAATTTTCTATTGTCGACTTTATGTGTCTCACATGTGTCCTGCTGTTACCTATTGGAAAAAGGATAATTTTTCATTGTGTCCACCACAGATTGAATCACCTCTCAACGACTCTTTTACCACATGTCTTTGCAAGTGCTATTTATCAAGATATTTTTATTTATTATTACAAATATTATTTCACTGTCAGTGTTGAATGCAATTTCTTTCAAACTGATTTTTATTATTGATCAAAAATGAAATTTCGTTTTGATAAATTGTATCACATCCACCCATCGAACAGCAGGTGCAGATTCAGACTGGGGTGCATCCGGCATGCACCCCCGCCCTTTTTAAAAAAATTGTCTATCTTTGTTGTTAAATGAGACAATGATTTCTCCTTTTAACGATTTTTATCGTCTAATATCTCGGAAGCTTACAGGTTTTTTTTGGCCTATGGCACTGCCGTGGAACCGATGATGCCGAACCATAGACTCCTCGTATACAAAATTTGTGCCCCCTGTAACAAAATTCTTGTATCCATTTATCCAACAAGATCAATTTCCTATTGTTATCTAAGGGCTGACCAAAATCAATACAAGTGGTATGGTTTGTTGATGACTTGAAGAAGTCTCATTGACCTCTTTTTTATACTGATTAACCAAAGACAGTACAAGTCGTTGAGAAAACCTCAATAGAATAACAAACTTCATTTATAATAAGAAACGTCCATGAAAAGATTTGACGGGGACAAATCAGCCAGAAGAAATTTTCATCCCATTCGATAAAATCCACTTTCATACTGGATTTGGTTACGTTCAATCAGAGTTTATACAATGATTTTCTACAAAACACAGAGATATTGGTTCTCTCGTCTCTTGTCATCATCGTTATCAGTAGATTTGAATGATCTTTTGTATAAAATAAACTGTATCTATCGTAATAGGAAGTTTTATGGAAGAATCTCTCTCTCCTCTCTCTTTCGTCATCAACGTTACCGATAGATTTCAAATCCTTTGAATGATCTTTTGTAGAAAATAAACTGTATCTATCGTAAAGTAAGTTTTACGAAAGAATCTCTCTCTCGTCTCTCGTCCCTCGTCATCATTGTTATCAATAGATTTGAATGATCTTTTGTACACAATAAACTGTATTTATCGTAATAGGAAGTTTTATGGAAGAAGAACATTAGTACATTTCTGTTATCAATGTGATATTTATGTCCTTTTGTAAATCGAGTTTGACTGTATCTGCATCCTAAAACAGTTTTTTATTGGACTAGAGCACTATGAATGGCTCGGGGGGGATCTAAATTGTGCTTGTGCTTATCAATTGTTCTCTGCATCTTCTGGTAACAATGTAGTTAATTTAGAATTGGTTTAAAACATGAAACAGTTTTAGTTTGTTGACATGATTCAGCAAATTGTTGGGGTTTTTTTGTAGGGCGAAGAATTAGTTACATAAAAACTTTCATGAAATGTGTTGGTTGATAATTAAGTTGCACATAATACTGTCAAACCTAGCCATTCGGTCACCGCTATTAAGCATTCACCTGTATTAAAAGATCACTTTTTTCTTGTCCTGTCATAGAAAATTTTATATGAATTTAACCTTTGTTAAGAGGTCATCTGTCTTATAAGGACACCGTTTCTTGATCCAAAAAGGGTGACCTCTTAATACAGGTTTGACTGTATTTAATTTCTGTTTCTACTCGCATTAGAATCTGATACAGATTCTCCCTTATACTGTTCTCCCAAGTTTTTGGACCACTTGAGTTCACCCCCATTTTTTAGTGGGGTTGACTTAGTGTTGCTCAATCTTTAGCTTTCCGTATAATAATATTTTGCCGACCAGTGTTTTTCATTTTTGTCATTTTTCTTTTGGCCAATGTATTGTCTGTCTTTCTTCTAATTACAAATTCTGATTCCCCCTTTAAGTATCTTTAAACTTTTCTTTTAAATCAACCCTTTTTTAGATTAATATTCTAGGATTTTTGTTGTTCCCCTACTCAAAGACTATCCAACAAAAATAACATGGTATTTTTGCACAATTTTCAAGCATACAATTTTATGGAACAGAATCATTTTGAACTTTATATTTTTCAAACATGACTGATTCATTAGATTAAACATATTTTATTGCTAAATATTTAACAATTGGATTGGATACAAATTATAACAATTTACAAGGGTCCTCTCCACTGATTCATTAAGTACCAAAGGTAGTATTTAAAGTAATATGAAAGGCCAATATCGTGGAATTTTTGGATTAAATATTTTCACTTAATATGTCACTTAATTTTAACTAAAATCAACTGCATAACATTAAAAATCCACTCAAAAGCAGATTTTAAAAGCAAATCGCAAAATATTTGACAGCAGATAATTCTGTTTTCCAGTACAGTAATGCAAATGATATGCGCGTGACACAAGATTTGAACTCTTTCGGGGAGATTATCGCTCATGCGCAATGTTCAGTTGATGATAAAACAATATATATATTCCATGTGTACCACATAAGAATAATTGCATAAAAAAAAAAATTGGTTCACACGACATGATCATTGTCAGGAATGTGTGCGTGCTTACCTCAGCATCCATGATTGTTTATCTTTTCTTCACGAGGTCATGATCGGCAATCATCGGACAAAAACTTTTCTTCACGAGGTTATGATCGACAATCATCGGAACAAAACAAAGTTAACCAGTCTCCACAATAATGGCGAGCGATAAACATGCACACGGATTTGCAGATTTCTAGTTGTTGGGAACATATTTCGACTTGAAACATGCATGAATAGCTTAGTAAAGGTACTGTCGTATTCCAAATTGAATTTTCAGGGAAAATTTTCTTCACCCAAAACTGGTGTAATATTAGTATTACTTTAAGTACTTTTAGAAATTCAACCTTATAATGCTGAAAACATGGACATGTACCAAATTTTAAAACCCTTGTAGGCAGATGTAATTGCAACTATAGTCCGTTTGACTTCTATAAATCTTCAGAATAAAATTCTTAAAAATCCAGTTTTCAAATCAACAATTATTTTCCTAGATGTTTATTAATATATGATATATACGAACTCTGACTATTAATTTCAAAATTTTTGGCCCATTATTAAAAAAGTTACCCATTAATAGGTCTCTATGTTAATTATATTTTCTAAAGTGTAAAAATCTGGATGGAATGAGTACAAATAGTGTAATAACCAAGCCATGAAAACAAAATAATAGAAATGTGCTTTCAATGTATATTTCATTGTACCATGTGACATATTACCTTTAAATATCAAAAGGCTACTCATTAACTGACCATAGGTGATAGTACTTTAATATTTAAATGTCCTATGTCACATGGTACAGTCTGTTATTTGTACTCACTCCATCCAGATTTTTACACTTTAGTAATTATAATTAACATAGAGACCTAATGGGTAACTTTTTTAATAATGGACCAAAAATTTTGAAATTAATTGTCCGAGTTCATATATATATCATATATTAACAAACATCTAGAAAAAAAATTGTTGATTTGAAAACTGGATTTTTAAGAATTTTTTCTGAAGATTTATAGAAGTCAAACGGACTATACCATACAATCACAGCCATGGTGACCCCTCGTTTTCTCATGCTAAAAATATAATATAAAACCATCAACTATGAAGAAATAAGCATTAATTATGATATACAATAATCGCTCCTCTAATATCTATTACAGCCTATTTTCCATCTTATCACTCGCTCATTAAGGATAGTTACGAGAAACTTTAATGATAGATAGTCACCGTATTTGTCTTGCAGATTTCTACCTACGATTGTTTGTTGTCTGTCAAATCTCTAAGAGAACTCGGATGAACAGTCATTAGTGAAAACACCATCATCCTTTGGAGAGATCTATTGTTGCTTGATGTCCGACAGTGCTTGTTAATGATGGGCCATCGGTTAATTAAGGTCTTCTGTCGATTTTCTCTTTTGTTCCCAACATACACCATCATTCTTTGTTAATAATATGTTTCAAATTGCAGTGGAAATGAAATATTTCCAATAATGGTTTTTGTGGGCTGAAAAATCTAACGTTAATTTGTGTTTTGGTGGTATTTATGTATTTATACATCAGTTTTTGTTACCTACGTGATTAAAATGTAATTAATTTCATTTACACGTATATTTCTATTTGAAGTTATATTTGTGAAGTTCAAAACCACAACGACATGAAAAATATTTTTTGATTAAAAAAAAAATGTTTATTGGGTTTCGTACTAATTAGGAAGAAAATCTCTAATAAAGAGTAATCACTTTTTCCCAACGAGAAGCGGAAATTAGCGAACGAAATTATGATATTCACACAACGTGTTAGATTGAATTTATTAAGAAAACTTGACGCTCATACTCATACAAAATTACTAAATTATTGTGTTCTAAGAATAGTTTTTGTTTGCCGGCCGCTAATTTTGAATTAAAAACTAGTTTTTGGTCTCCCCCTCCCTCCTTCCCTCCAATTCCATCTCGTTACCATATTTGGACAACTTTGTATTAAAATTCATAGGGTTACAAGTGACAGAATTTACAAAATTAGTAATCAGCATTTATTGAATTAATTAAAATTGATTACAAGATCATCAGTGATGAAGATCAATACAATGTTAAGATATCCCGCATGGCTAAGGACTCTTGTGTAATCTGTTTAACCAAAGATGATACTCCTTATGCAAATAAAGTATTATTGAATATAACAACTCACAATTGACAGAATACACAAATGGGTTTCTTTCTTGTCAGAAGAGGAAAGAAGGAAAAACAAATCAAGGCAATATTGAAATTTTTTTTTTCTTCAAGATTTTCCATTATGTTTTGGAGTATGGGGCCCATTATATTTGTTGTTGAAAGAAAAGGATTTATTTCTAGGTTTGCTATTCTGCAGTACTTTAACCACAAGTATCTGATAATGGTCAGGGCAGTCACTTGATAATATAACATTACAACTCAAAGTTGAATTTGAATATTTGACAGAATTGAAAAATTGTCTTAATATCAAAAGGCAGTCCCAGTCCTCACGATGAGCCCCGGTCCAAGACCATTAAAACTTTGTTCGGACCAGCAAATTTTTTATTTAGAACTATATAAAAATAAATGCAAGAATTTTATTTGAACCAGTAAATTCAAATTTTCATTTCAAGGACTGCAGTCCATGTTTTTGTAATCTTGATCTGTCATTTCCTGCATATTTTATGATCATCCTACAAAGGAGGACCTCTTACAGTACTATGAAGTGGATTTTCTTCCTTTTAAAACAACATCGACAGAACTTTACACTAACAATAGAATGTAAAGATTGGGGATTGACCGTCTTGAAGACTTCAATTAGAAATGAATAAGATTTGAACAACTGTGGCATGTTTTTGACGTTGATCAGAAATAGAAAAGGCCTAACCCTTCTATTGACCATTGAATTACCAATACTATTGGGGGCATGAATAAAGAAATTAGAGGCAATTATGACCACGGTCATAGATCTGCAGTATATATGATTAGTTCTTTGATAAAAGTTAATGCATATTCCATTAGAAAACATTAATAACCAATTAGTTTTTTATTTTCCTGTTTGAAATTAGAAAATTGAGGATATATATTACGAAGCCAAAAATAGCAACGAACTAAACGCTGCCGATGTAAAGACAAAGTATATATCTAGATGATACTCTCCCTGGATGATTGATCACGTAATTTGAAGTTTTTATTGTCGGCCGATCATCGATTAATACCTTAAATGTGGTCTTTCCTATTATGAATTTTTCTACGATCGATAAAGACGATATATATTTTTGTAGGGAGTCATTTAACCTATCTCTTCCAGAATCTTTGGAAAGACATAAATATTTGATGGTATATGTAAAGGATCTTTGCATTGAAGATTTTGTCGATATTTTACATTTTTTTTTTTTTTTTTTTTTATAAAAAAAAGTGCCATCAGACACCCATAGTTCAAAAGATGGTGTTGATAAAAAGGGGGGATAATGAGAATTGTTCAAAGGTGACAATGATAAGGTTCATTCGCCGATCTACTAATACAAATTGCTTTGACACCATGTGTGCCTCGTTTACCGTTTATCGTGAGGATACATCTAAATGGCATACAAATGTAAATATATATAAAAATTGTCCTAACGGTTTCCATAGAGATTAAATTCTCATTATATATTGATGAAGAATTCGATAAAATATCAATAAAATATCATTTTTTTCGAAAATCCTATGTTTTTTGCTCAATAAAGGTTCCGATGTATTTTGACAAAAAATATTTTGAAATGTAAATAAATTGCTTTTCGAAATTACAAACATATGCTCTTTGCCTTTTCAAGATTTTTATCAGTCTTCGGAGAGTATGTTAGTTTGTCATTAAGAGTAAAAGGTTTTCAAAAATGCATTAGTTTTATCATGGTTTGAAACACAGAAATGGTATTTATGCATTAAATGGATCAATTTGTTTCTTTCTGATCTATCAAACGAAGGGAAATTGACAGTCTTAATAGGATGTTTACATATCTGTGCATTGCAAAACTTCTGAAGGTTATTAGTCCCCTCCCGGCGAAAGCCGAAGGGGACTATAGTTTTAGGTTCTGTCCGTCTGTCCATCCGTCACATTAAAATTTTAAGTTGTCTGGACTTTTTTTTGACGTCCTTTGATATATTGACTTGATATTTGGTATGTGGCTATATCTAGATGAGTTACAGTTTAAGTTCGAATTTCGTTCCGGTCGAATGATTTTTGGCTGAGTTATGGCCCTTGAACTTGTATTTTTTGTTCAAATTTCAAGTTGTCCGGACTTTTTTTTGACATCCTTTGAGATATTGATTTGGTATGTGGCTATATCTAGATGAGTTACAGTTTAAGTTCGAATTTCGTTCCGGTCGAATGATTTTTGGCTGAGTTATGGCCCTTGAACTTGTAATTTGTTTTCAAATTTAAAGTTGTCTGGATTTTTTTTTTTATGTCCTTTGAGATATTGACTTGATATTTGGTATGTGGCTATATCTAGATGAGTTACAGTTTAAGTTCGAATTTCGTTCCGGTCAAATGATTTTTGCCAGAGTTTTGGCCCTTGAACTTGTAATTTAAAATCTAGTCACTGCAAGGTGATACTTCTAATATTTTAGGTCCTCTGATTTTTGTGGCAGGTAGGGGACAATGTATTGCTATGTGCAATACTCTCAGAATTCTTGTTTAAAAAAATGTTGTTCTTATTATGACAAGTATGATAAACTTGTGATGCAGCCGGAGGTCAAAATCTGCACTTTACTAGACATAGCTCAACCAATACATATTAGTAGTAGTCCTGCTTGATTTCCAGTGTGTGGGGGAGGGGGAGGTTGTTTTCATACATATCCAATGCCCCCCCTTTTTTCTCCTTCATCACTGCCAGTCGGAGGTCAAATTCTGTACTTTACTTTACTAGTCATAATTCTTCAACCAATACATATATCTTGACATAATTAGTCGTAATTCAACCAAAATTGTGACTGTAATAGTCCATCTTGATTTTCAGTGTGTGTTTGGGAGAAAAAGGGGGGGGTTGTACATACCCACTGATACTCTCCCTCCTTTCCCTCCTCCTCTACCCCTGTATATGGGTGTGATAGGTGTAAGTATGGTATAATTAAAGAGTTTGACTGTGCCATGAAATATGGAGCTGCAATAATGTATGGTCACATTGCAAGGAAATTTTTTAAAATATATAAAATTAAACAGTAAATAGTACAAAAATATAATTCTCTGTCATATTAATATACATTTATGATCATGACTGAAATATTGATGAAAGTGGCATTAAACTCCATAAACTAAACCAATCAAGGCTTGTTTAAATCTAGATTCAAATGATTCTTCAAATGCGATAATGAATACTTGCTTGTTATACTAGATCTCTATGTTAAACTTTCATTGAATTTTTTTTTCAATTTCTCAAATTTAATGACCTGTTCTGATGATACAGTATTGTTAGTCGTACAAGACATTAGTAAATATCTAGAAAGATTGTTTTTGTTTGGGGGGAAAATGAACTCGGTTGATGTTCATTGATTAACCAAGATCATATGATCATTATACTCAAGGCAATTGTTTGGAAGGAGCAATAAATTTAACAGAAAATAAAACCGGAAGAAAATTGTGGATTTTCCTTTTTTAGGAAAAACAAAAAATTTAATTGAATTTACTTGAATGTTCAATAATAAATGATGTTTTCCTTGACACTTGTCATTAATTACATTTCTGGTGGCACATGTTTCAAAATGAGGGAATATTAAACTATTATTGACCAAACTGACAGATACGATCAGAGTCATAACCTCACAAATTAGCATAGTGACCGCTTGACTCTGATGGTTATCAGAGTGGCTTGAGTGTTTAATCAAACCTCCTTTGAAAATAGCATAAGTAAACATCTCCCAATGCATTGTCATCTGGTCACTTGTCATTTTGTCCACAAATTTGACAGGCTTTCCTTCATCCCATGATGCACCAACAATGGATGTCCTACTGACAGTGGGTACGTCCCAGACAATAGTTTTATTGTATCCGACCAGCGGAAGATGATTATGTTGAGTCCGGCATTAAAAATCTAACCTTAGTTGTAAATCAAGTAATTCGTAGAACTGTTTAGAGAGATAAAGTTTTCCAGAAGGAGACCACAAATGGCTCATTGGGAAGATAATTATAGTGTTTAAAGACAAAGTTGTCAATAAACAGGGAATTTTTATTGCAGCAGCTTCTTTTGATAAGAAAATTGAAAAATTCTTACTTTTATATTCATTTAAATATGCCAGTTGACAGTATATGCATACATATTTGAAAGAAAAAAATTTTTAGAAAAAAAAATCAAATTCAGATTTGTCAGCAAAAAAATGTTTGAGGTTTTTAGACAGGACACATACCTGTCATGTGTTGAAGCAAAAATGATTGAAGAATAAGAGAAATGTATCATATTTCTTAAAGAAACACATTATAACAGACCAGAGGACAAAGGTTTAACAATTTTGGAGACAGCAATCATTTTATGTATAGCTTAGACATTTATGATTGTGTAAAGAGATAGTAATTTCTCCCTTTAGCAGTGTATACTTAGATATTTTTTTGATAACTAATCTACCATAGTGTTCAAATTCACTAGAGTAGAAAAGGACTATAAATGTATTCCAAATTGCAACTAACAATTTAGTTGAGAAATTGATAAAAAAAATAATAAAAAAACAGCTTTAACAAGTACTATTTGAGTCTCAAGAGTATTTAGGAATTAAAATTAAAAAGAAAATCATGAATACCAGGTACATAGAAAAAGATTTAAACATAAATAAATATTTAAGAGAAAGCTGAAGGGGCAATGAAGAATGGACAATCCAGAGACACTGACAACATTGGGCACACAAGACAACACAGAAAGCTGTAAAGATGAGCAACACAGACCTCACTAGAAAACAGGGGAGTTCCTGCTCTTTATAAGACACCCGCCATGTTACTCATATAGTCAAGATGTGTTTGGTACCACTGTATGTAAACAAATACAAATAACATAAATAAGACATGAGCCCTCCTACAAACAACTGGAGGTAAAGACGAACTGAACTTTGATGTTAACTAAGACACCACTTATTGATATTCTCATTGGGAATTGGATGATCTAGATTTGACTGGATTTTTTTATACTCTTCATCATTTGAAGAATCATACAAATGTACTCATTTTCATTAATTTGATAATATTTAGAGTACATATGAATAAACAATAAAATTTTGAGGAATTCAATTCTCGTAACTCAAAAATTGTCAGTTTCTTGTGTAATATAATAAAAACAATTCGTATAAATTTTTTATGAACAAATGCTATGATACATGCATTGATCAATGTCTTAATGCTGTTTTGTAAAGCATTTCTAATAAAATTTGGTAAATATGGATGATATCATCAAACGTTTAGAGATGAAGCTATCAGGAATCAGAAACGATTTATTTATATCTCTCTCTCTCTCTTTATGTAATTTTCATGTACTTTGAAACAAAACGATTATAAATGTTATTATAAAGGGGTGAATAATCGTCAGAACAAAGTTCTCAGAACCAATAAACCTTCCGTATATCATAGGCAATCTTCATTGTCTGCATAAAAATCACAGCCTGACTGTCAACCATATGAGGATTGTCTAAGATGGCTATCTGGTTTTGCATCGGCAGTTTTCCATATGGTAGTGGGCACATGACACATAATTTAAACTATATGACATTTTAGCCTGCGGCCGATCAGATATTCTGTTTTATGGTCATGATACGTTGTGTAACTTTTTGTCGGGAAGCGATTTTCCCCTTATTGATAAAAAATATAAAATACAAGAAACTTGAAATTGGACCTCTTTCTCTAGACAGTGTAATTTGTCCTTTGAGCATTGATTTGATAATTAATAAATCATTCTTATTGAAACCGATATAACTCAAAACAAGGAATTATGATGAATTTTAATATTTCTTTAGTTCCTGATTCTCAACTGATTGAATTTGATATCCCTCCAATACTGTACAGATGGATTTTTATAGACTTGATCATAACGTTAATCTTTTTATTCCATGATAGAATTTGTTCAGATTCATAATTTTTTCTCTCTGCTAAATAGCATACTGTCTCAATTTGAAAGGTAAAACAATATAAAAAAAAACTAACAAATTTTTCACGATTTGTTGCTATAAAGTTTCAATAAAACTTTTCATTAAAACTATTCAGAATACTAGCTCATTGGCTATCAGGTGATACACAAGCTCAAGAGAGCCATTTGGTATCAGGTGATACACAAGCTCAAGAGAGCCATTTGGTATTAGGTGATACACAAGCTCAAGAGAGCCGTTTGGTATCAGGTGATATACAAGCTCAAGAGAGCCGTTTGGTATTAGGTGATACACAAGCTCAAGAGAGCTGCTTGGTATTAGGTGATACACAAGCTCAAGAGAGCTGTTAGATATTAGGTGATACACAAGCTCAAGAGAGCTGCTTGGTATTAGGTGATACACAAGCTCAAGAGAGCTGTTAGATATTAGGTGATACACAAGCTCAAGAGAGCAGTTAGATATTAGGTGATACACAAGCTCAAGAGAGCCATTTGGTATTAGGTGATACACAAGCTCAAGAGAGCAGTTTGATATTAGGTGATACACAAGCTCAAGAGAACAGTTTGATATTAGGTGATACACAAGCTCAAGAGAGCTGCTTGGTATTAGGTGATACACAAGCTCAAGAGAGCTGTTTGATATTAGGTGATACACAAGCTCAAGAGAGCCATTTGGTATTAGGTGATACACAAGCTCAAGAGAGCAGTTTGATATTAGGTGATACACAAGCTCAAGAGAGCAGTTTGATATTAGGTGATACACAAGCTCAAGAGAGCTGCTTGGTATTAGGTGATACACAAGCTCAAGAGAGCTGTTTGATATTAGGTGATACACAAGCTCAAGAGAGCCATTTGGTATTAGGTGATACACAAGCTCAAGAGAGCTGTTTGGTATTAGGTGATACACAAGCTCAAGAGAGCAGTTTGATATTAGGTGATACACAAGCTCAAGAGAGCAGTTTGATATTAGGTGATACACAAGCTCAAGAGAGCAGTTTGATATTAGGTGATACACAAGCTCAAGAGAGCCGTTTGGTATTAGGTGATACACAAGCTCAAGAGAGCAGTTTGATATTAGATGATGCACAAGCTCAAGAGAGCTGTTGACTATAAGATGATACACAAGCTCAAGAGAATCGTTAGCTATAGAAGAGTTTTAAGATACAAAAGAGGTAATGTAATGAAGGTAAGACAAACACAATGGCTAAAAGAACAAACAACAATCTACAAAACATGACACATCAACCTAAAGATCGAGTAACACAAACTCCATTAAAAACCGGGGATGAACTTGGGTGCTCCGGAAGGGTAAGCAGTTCCTGCTCCACTAGTGGTAACTGTTGTGTTGCTCTAGAATTAGACTATTAGGTGATACACAATCTCGGGTGATCATGACCCAAGCTCAACACAAACGATGGCCATCAGGCGATACATTTTATTTTATTTACTTTCATTATTGCCCATTCTAAAATCAGTTACTGTACAAATGACACAAAATCACTTTTGCTTTTACAAACTCTAGATTCAATACCTCAAGCAGGTGCTGCTCTCACAATAGAAGTAAAATTACAAATAAACACAGGCCGATGTTTAAATGACAATAATATTGAATTCTCTGTGCCCTGCAGCTTAACCAATGTTCTTCCATTTGTATATAATCAGCAATTTGACAAATATAGAATTTTTATCTCATGAAGAATTTACAACAAAGGGCAAAGTAGATGATATTGTTAAAAAGCGATGGACCATAGTATTTTGTACGACCCTATAATTTGAGATATTGAATAGAATTTAAGGTCATATTTACTTAATTTATGAATTAACATACATAAAGATTTATTTATTCCAAAAGAATGGGTGACGGTAGTGAGGGGAGGGCAATTATTAATTATATATCCTCGGATTTGTTTGTGATTTTTTCTCTTATTTTTTATTTTCTGTAAATCATTTTTAATAGTTTTTTCTACTTCTATAAATCGACTTTTGATTAAATCTTACTATTTACAACCATATATCATATTTACTTGTGAAGCATATAATTTTGTCAACAATATGATTATCAACATGGCATTAAAAAGAACAAAGAGTTGAGAAAGAAAACATGTTGTGGAGCATAAAAGTTTTGGACATGGAAGGATTTTGTGGGAAGATAACTACAGTATTCTGTACAATCTTTAATGAAATCTTATTTTATGGATTACAGAGACTTTTAAAAGTCGGTAATTTGTATCAACAGTGTTTACACAGAAGGGTATAATTTTCCGTAGGTGACAGAGACCGCTTGTCATTTATTGTTGGAGAGTGTAATTATATGTGGGGATTTTAATGTTTGTAATAGCCCATTATATAGATAATAAGCTAAATGTTACCAAGCTTTTAGAAATCATTTGTAATTTAATTTCAAATATTTTCTCATCAGACTGACATAGAGATGACTTGAAAAAAAAAAGAAAAAAAAAATTAACACTTTAATTTCAAGGTGGGACAATACAAGTTGAAAAAAAAATACTCCAGTGAAAGAATAAGTTAGAAATATTGGCTAATGCAAACATTTAGCCTCATTTTGGACAATTTAAAAATTGTGAAATCTAGACTTTCAGTCTTTAATTTTAGTACTGATCATCAGTTGTGTAAGCAAATTTGTGTTAGGGTTAGGGTTATGGTGTTTAACACCACTTTCAACAATATTTTAGTTATATTGTGGCAGTCAGTTTTATTGGTGGTGAAAACCTGAGTACCCGGAGAAAACCACCAACCTGTCTTGACGACACTAACACACTTTATTATATAATAAATGTTATATCCAGTACACCTTGCCTGAAAGGGATTCAAAATCACAGTTAGTGGTGATGGACACTGATTGCATAACTACGACGACCCCTCAAATTTGGAAAATATCATTGATGAAAAGTGAATGTCATTTGCACAAATCAATGATTTCTTTTTTTTCTTGTTGGTTCATAGTTTTACACTATCAACAAAATTATAATGCATTCTATAATTACAATTTTATATATATGTACAAATACTATCCATAACCCTTGTCAATTTTTCTCACAATAATGACTTTAATTTGACATTTAAAAAAAATAAAAAATAAAACAGGCCTTTAGACCAAAGAAAAAAAATCTTCCGAAATGTGGGAGGTTTTCAATTTTATGAAGTCTATTTGTGTCAATTATAGAAGGAAATAGATATGAAGAAACTGCTTTGTCAAGTTAATGGCTTCCTCTTGTCTCCGGCAACTGAAATATACATCCTGCCAATCATTTGTGCTGATCTAAAGAGGTCATCTAGCCTCCATGTTAAAATTGTGACTATTATAGAATAGATATTTTCAAAATTTGGTGCAAATATTTTTTTTTCAATCACTAGTAAAAAAGGATTTATGATTTATCCATTTTGTTTCTATTTTTTCACAGATAATCGTCAAAATGTATTCGGCAATTGCGAAAATGACGAGCGCTGGCGGAATCGCTGATCAGGGCTTACGTTAGAGGGCGACTAGAGCGAAGAAGTCGCCTTGTGAAGATTGACTTTGCTTTCAGTTATAGCAGCATGCTTTCAATTTCATTGGTGTATGAGTGTTTAATATGCTACCAATAATATTTCAATTACATGCCCGTAGCCTTAATTTTTCAAAGAGAGGGTCCATAAACTTGCAATGCGACATCATCTTGCTGCCTGGAGTCAACACCGGACTCTAATAGTCATAGTTTAACCAAAATCCTGATTTTAATCGTCACAATTGAGCCAAAAACTCAACTTTAAAAGTCCTCCTTAGTTTTCAAGGTTTTTTTGGGGGGGGGGAAATGGGGAGAGGGGACATTCTAAGCAGTCTGTTCATGAACAAGATAATGTGGATTAAAAAAAATAGATTTCAGTTACCTTTTCTACATACAGTCAAACCTGTATTAACAGGTCACCTTTGGGACTAAGGAAAAATGGCCTTATATGACAGGTGACCTCTTAAAAGAGTTTCAATTCATGTGAAATTATCTATGGCAAGACAAGAGAAAAGTGACCTTTTAATACAGGTGACCACATGTATATTTGTAGAGAAAAATCTGATGTTTTTGAAAGCGTTAATGCTAATTCTTCTAACAAATGTATATCACTGAAAAATTGCTCGCTGAACGTTAACACCAATCAATCTAACAAATGTAAGTTTTTGTTAATACAGTCAAACCTGTCTTATGTGACCTTTCAAGAGAAGATTGAAATATGGTCACATAAGACAGGTGGTCACTAAGTATAGGTTGATTTAATATGAAATACACTGTAAAGAAAATTTTAAATTAAGGTCACGCAATACAAGTTATTGCTTAATAGAGGTGGTCACTAAAGCAGATTTGATTTAAAATTAAGGTCACACAATGAAAGTTATTGCCTAATAGAGGTGGTCACTAAAGCAGGTTTGACCGTATTACCGTATAAATTAAGGTCACTCAATACAAGTTACTGCTTAACAGAGGTGGTCACTAAAGCAGGTTTGACCGTATTACCGTATAAATTAAGGTCACTCAATACAAGTTACTGCTTAACAGAGGTGGTCCCTAAAGCAGGTATTACCGTATATTATTAAAAGATATATCTTGTAATTGTCTGCAGATTGTAACATAATTGATGGTATTTTACCGTTTTTCTACAGATAAATTTCAAGAAATGTAATTTTGCGATATCCGTTACTATGAAAGCGATTATCTGATTTGTTTCGTCTATTTTGTAACTCGTCTCTTTCATAAAGCTAGTATGCTACATATAATTAAATAAGAAAATGACATTTTCTTCAAATTACGCCAATTTACCGAAGAAAGAAAATAGATACACTTGATTTGGTCGGCATTAAGCTTGTAATCTTCCTAAAGGAATGCTCTGTATCGCAGCAATCGATGTCATATGACGGTCTCGTTGAGGAGAATTGATCTTTGTGATGATCAAAGCGTTGCAGTTGTCTAACATGATTGTATGTCATGCAACGGTAAAAAGGCTCATTATGACGATCGGTATCTTGTCCAAACAAACTTATGGATATATAAACGGTAATTCTTAATGATGTTTTGGAAAAACACTTTATAGCATAGAATGTACAGGTGTCAAAAGGATTTCTACCTGTAAAAGTTAATTGAAAGTGCAATTTGATACAAACAAAATTAATGGTAACTAGCTTATTTGCTTTTCTCTGCAGGATCAAATTAGGACTATGTTACGACATGGTTTAATTTCTTTTTTATCCAACTGCCAAGTACTATTTTAAGTGCAATGTAATGAAACAAAACAAAACAGAATCTTCAGCGGTAGTTAACAAATATTCTTCGATTGTTTTAAAGCAGTGTTGAGATAGAAATGTTATACACTGGTATGTCATCAGGTGTAAGCTGTATTTTCAGAAGAAGAAAAAAAAAATCCTGATAATGTGTCAATTTCCAGATTCCTGGTGAAAATTGTCCTTCCCTGACCTCAAATATCAGGATATAGGGGAAAATATGTACTCGTAATTCCTGGTTCATAAAAAAATCTTGAGTATGAATTTTGTTTTGCTCAACTCCAAATTAACCAATCACAACATAGGATTCAGTGGATTAGTACTAAAGTCCTCTTTTTGAGTACAAGTACAAAACTCGTACTCGAAGGTCCTTATTTATTATAGCAACTCTTATGAGATAAACATTGAGTACACACCCCTAGGCAGGGGATTCGGGGGCTTCATTCGAAACCTCCTTGAAAACCAAGAAGGTCTATTAAGGTCCAGATTTTGAATGAATTATGACTATTAAAGTCTGGATTTTGATGCCCCCTGCAGGTCCATGTCACATTGCAAGTTTATCAAACTCACTCCCTTGAAAAATCCTGGTTACTCAGGTTTGGACTACTAGGTAAATAAAGGTATATTGTTTGAAAATTTGGCTTTTAAGGGTGTTCTCAAACTGACAGAATTTGAACAATAGTTGGTTATATATAGGGATTGAAGACAATATACATTTCTTGGCAGGTGTTTGAGGGTTGAGTTTATGGTGTTTTAATGCCACTTTCAACAATATTTCAGTTATATGGTGGCGGTCAGTTTTATTGGTGGAGGAAACCGGAGGACCCGGAGAAAACCATCGACCTGTCGCAAGTCACTGACAAACCTTATCACATAATGTTGTATCAAGTATGCCTCGCCTCACAGTCTGTTTGAGAGTTCAATAAATTGATAAATTTGAAGATCATTGAATCTTGCAAATAAAAGTTGATTCTTGATATGAAAAAAAACAAACTTCATATCATGATAGTTTTTGATGTACACTATATATTCATTTTCTACTTTAGAAGTGTGATCTGTCTGCAAAAGAAATTTTAAATTTTAATGAATGAGATGATGACTTAATTGAGGAGTTAATCTAGACATCTTATAATTAGTTTGGAGGGGGTTGAATAAACTCCCTTTGATTTAGAAAATATTTCCATTATGAAAACAATATTTTCTAATTTCATTATAATTTAATGCCCTCTCTACAAGCACTCCATACAATCTACTATTGCTCTTTAATATTGATAATCTAATTATAGATTTGGAAATGAGATTATTATATTTTTATTAATATTGATTGTATCTGTTCTGAATTATTAAGCTACTACATCCTTGAAGAGTGTCGTGTGGTACAAGATCATATATTAGGTATCATGTTTTCTTCGTCTCATTTTTACAAATTTCTGTAAGGAATCAATCATATTTATTAAAAATGGACGATACACGTCACAGAGTAGATTGACAATTTGAAAATGGGATATGGTACACACAAAATATACTACAAACAGTAGGCCATGAATTTTAGTATAGTGATGGGCAAGTTGTGATAAGAAATTTAAATGATCTTTGATGAAATGCATATCCATTCAAAGAGTTGTCTACTCTTGATATGAAATACATATCCATTCATATCTAGACATTCTCAAATATTACCGTTTACAATCAATGGACTTCTTTTTTTTTATCTACCGCTGTCTAAATCTTGTTCTGTTAAACTCTGATATTAGTTGAATATGTAAGTATCTCAAGACGATATTGTAGTCTGTAAGACTCATCATACCATGATATAGCTGAAATACTTCTTCATTAAACACCAACCAATCAATCAATGTAAGACTTAGCAGTATTGATAACAGTCTTCACGCTAACACACTTACCCGAAACCCGGGACAAGTGAAAATTATGAAAGAATTTGTTTGAATAAATGGACATGAAGACATTGATAAGTTCAATTTTTTGAAAGCTGACTGACACATTGTTCTCTTTTTTAACTGACAGTATGGTATTTTTTTGTTTTTCATTTATTATTTTAATTAATTGAAGAAATTTAGTGTAATTACTGTCTTGTTATATAAAAGAAGAAAAAAACGTTTTTGTAATGTCCTTAACCCAAGTTAATATTTAATACATTCTAGACTATTTAAGCTGCTTAATGGTTATTGTATAAACATGGGGTTATTCCTTTGTATTATTTTATATTAATATAATATGGGTAAGATAATGAGAATGATGAGTTTGACCTGACTGGAACCTTCTAACACAAGTATTTGACTGATTGCCACAGTAGTAATTACTACAAGTCCAATAAAATAATAATAGTCAAATTACATTGAACCTTCTGTGACTTGTTAGTGTCTAAGGCCATAGAAAATTTAATTATTATATATGATCAAGACACTGGAAATTTCATTTAATAAACAGACGAGGAAAAAATTTAACAAAATTTTACATTTATATATGTATGACCTTTCACCTTGAACTAAGAATTGTTGAACATATTTTGAAAATTATTCTTTTTGTTAAAAAAAAACCATAATATATTCCCTCTTGTGCATTTTGACATGAAATATGAAATGTGAAAATCTACTATTGAAATGTGAAAATCTACTGTTGAAAATGTGAAAAATCTACTGTTGAAAATGTGAAAATGTACTGTTGAAAATATGAAAATCTTTAAAATGTTCTGTTGAAAATATGAAAATCTTTAAAATGTACTGTTGAAAATATGATGTGAAAATCTACTGTTGAAAGTGTGACAATCTACTGTTGAAAATGTGAAAATCTACTTTGCTAACTCTCTCACCCTAGCTGACATTAAGAAATTGTTTTGTCTTTTGCATTCGAAATGACTTCTTGCCCTCCAGAAAACATTTATAAAAATCAGAATCAAACACATGTTTTCACACAGTCTGCCCATTGAGATAATTGAAAAATGTAAGGTGTTCTATCTCATCAGTAATCTTAATTTCTAACAATGATAGACAGATTGTCAAACAGGAGAAACATAGATAGACAGATTGACAAAGAGATAAACAAAATAGATCAGAGATCAAAAGGTAAAGATAGATAATTATCAATAAAGAGTAGCTTCAACATTGAGGGTTTTTTTTTATTTAATAATGACCATGCTTTTTAAGTAGTTTACTGCCTTGAACATTTTAGCAAAAGCTAACAATATTTATAATTTCTTGAAAATTTTAGTTAAAGCTCACAATATTTACAATTTCTTGAAAATTTTAGCAAAAGCTCCCGTTGTTTACAATTTTTTGGAAAATTTTAGCAAAAGCTCTCATTGTTTACACATAACATTATAGCAATTTGGACAGACAAAGCAAACTTTATGAACAAAAGATTTTAAAGGGCCTGATCCCATATGACTTTAGTGCTGTATTAGAATCACCTAAGAATATCAAATATGAATATGAAAAAGTTTAATGTAGAGGAGACGCTCTCTTATAAGGCCACCGGTTGTGCAATGAAAAATTGACCTTATAAGGGGGGTGGTCTCTCTTGAAGGGGACAATTTTGTAGATTTTACTATCTCAGTGCATCAGACATCTGCCCATTCTGGGCCTAATAAGAGAGGTGGACTTTGGTGGTAGTATCTTTATAAGAGGGGGACTAGTGTATCAACTTGTGGGTCTTTGTTCACAATATTGTTAGCTAACAGGAATATGGTACTACTTAATGCAGGTATTCACTAAATTGATAAATTACCAATAATTTTTTCTGACAGCCCATTTAAGTTCAATAAAGTTGATAGTTGCTAATACTGGTATAGTGAAAATTGACCAGAAATGAAAGTAACCAGCTTTTAATAGAATTGAAAATTTGGAGTACAATTTAAAGCTGCATTTTCTCCTTAATCCAAACCATGTGATAATCTGATCAACAAAGATAAAGTACTAGATAGATCATCAAAGTACAAAGAGAGAACACATGATTATCTAGAAGTATATCACATGATCAGTTTTAATACAGAGTTAACTCCCCCATCAATCATCCAAAACAGGTGCTCCTTGTTAAATTGAAATTAATGGTCTTGTCAAACTGTGATGTCATTTTTTCCTACCACGCTTTCATGATTTTGGATTTTTCGGGTTCTGTGTAGATAAGCAGAGCATTGGCAAACTTTATTATAAATTGAAATAAATTGGATGTATCAGATTGTTGGCTTAAAAAAATATGTGCTTTTCCTACAGATAAGAAGAAAAAAATAGCATTTTATTGGAACATTTTTTTTTTTCTGTTTTATCCCTCAGTCAGTCTATGCTGACAGATATCTTTCTTGTAGAATTTCTAAGACCTTTGCAAAAAAAAATGAAAGAAAATAATTTTTATAAGGGAAAATTATCAAGCTTGAATACATTTTGCTGCTTCAGAATATTAATCAAAAAATTGTCTTATAGTGCTCAGATCCCATAATTATATTTTTTTTGAAGGGAGGGTTATTTTGGAATATACATTTAATATCGGCAAGTAATATAAATAGCTTGGCACACTTAGGTCTTTATATTACATAATATATATACCTCTTTGATTGAAATGTCTTCATATCATGATAAAAAATATTCAAAATTTATGCATTAATTATTATTTGAAACATTCTTTCTGTAAGGCCGAAAAAAAAAATTCACATGTTTCTACTAACCCTACCAACTCTAATTTGTAGTGTCTACCCTAAAATTTATATTGTCATTTTTAGACAAGCACTGTTAAAGTGAGAACATTGTCTTGTATAACATAAATAAAAATATTTAAAAAAAAATTAAAAAATTTGCATACCTAACTACCCTATTTTTATACTCCCACTCGTAGAGAGGGGGCTATATTGCAATCACCTTGTCCATCTGTCCTTCCGTCCTTCCGTCCGTTTGTCCGTACGTTCACACTTTCGTAACAGATATCTCAGCTTTTACTGGAAGAAATGATTTTATATTTGATATATGGCTTTGGCATGGTGACTTGTACCGTGTCTCCCCTTTCCAGGTTTACCGCACATCTACTTCCTGTTTGCCGTGCGACTTACAAATGAACGAGTGTGGGTATTCTTAGCACGACGTAGCGTGCAACATCTTGTTTTTCTCTAGAATATTAACAGAAACAGACTTTTTTTTTTGGCCTATGCTATTTCATAGTAGATAAATGCATTTCATCTTTTAAATGGATCTTTTTTGGGGGGAGGAGTGTACATGTAATTACTTTATACTTGAGAAACTTTTAGAAATTAAATATAAAATATTTATATATAAGCCTTCATTAAATCAGTTTATCTTCTTTACATGAATGCTGAATGTATATTTGATATGTATTAAATTATAGTTACATGGTACACATGTTAAAAATGAGTTCTATTTGAATAAAATATTATAAAAGTTCTATTGAAGTTCAAATAAGCACTGGGAAAAACAAGATTTTGAAAAATATACAGTATCCTACAATAAAATAAGCACTTGAATTTCACTCTTATAGAGATGGGAAATTTGGAAATGAACAATCTATTATCTGTTAATAAATAGCCCACCGTTTTGTCCCTTTCATTGGGTCTAAGTTATTACGTGCCTCCCCAATAGACTATGTCTACCCTCTTTTTCCATTATTAGCCAATAAGGATATTTTGGAGGTAGTGTATGCAAATGTATTTCTAAATGGGTTTTTTTTTTTCACTCAGTCACACATTACACATCAACTGATCTTATTACCTTTAATTTTGTCACTACAAATCGTTTTACTGGGAGCTAATTTTAAAGTGTTTTACTGTCTTGAATTCTATAAATTAATATAATGATTGACAAGAATTACAGAGACTTCTCTGTTGACACGTCACCTTATTCTTTATTGGTATAAGTAGTTCAAAATCATTATTGACTTTTGTCTAATGTTTTTTCCCCGGATATTGACGGAAAGAAACAAACACAATTAAATTGCATCCCTTTCCTAAACCCAGCTAAGGGAGATAACTGTGAAATATTCTCCTTGAAGTTGGTATTTGATGGATAGAAACAAATTCAATCAGATTACATCCCTTTACTACCCTAGCTAAGGGAGATAACTGTAAAATATTCTCCTTGAAGTTGTACTAATTTGGATACCATTATTTTCCTAACAAGAAAAATGTATTAAAACACCCTTTATTTTTGGATGTATATTGCTATTGTAATTATCCACGGTGACATAAACAATTAACTATTTTTAACAAAGAAAACTAAAGTAATCTCCCCTTTGGTACCAGAATACAAGTTAGTTAATGTAATTTTCTATATCGACTGTAATCCAGACAAATCTATTACATGAAAACTATTTATTATTGGCACATGAGTCCATTGATATAGACATACTAATTTATTGCAGTAAAGCTATTATTCTTGTACAAGCCAAATGCTACAAAATACAGCTATAAGTGCTTTCTTGTCTCTCTTTCTTTTTTGTTTAACTATTGAAGAGGTTGGTTTTATGGTGCTTAACGCCACTTTCAACGATATTTCAGTTATATCGTGGAGGTCAGTTTTATTGGTGGAGGAAACTGCAGAAAACCATCGACCTGTCACAAGTCACTGATAAACTTTATCACATAATGTTGTATCAAGTACAGCTTGCCTGAACGGAGTTCGAACTCACAATGTCAGTGGTGATAGGAACTGATTGAATAGGTAGTTGTAAATCCAACTACCATACTATCACTGCCATGACAGCCCCTTTACCTATTGAAGAGGAAATCATTAAGAGACATAATTTGAAATATCCTAATTTTTAGAGAAATGAAGATATACTGGAGTAAGGTGTGTTTGATTTATCCTTCATTTCATTTTCAATGTTCACCAGTTGCTTGATGATGATTGTTGATGGATGCAAAGGTTAAGGGTGTGTTTGAATGACATTCAGTTTAAAAGTTTACCAGTTGCTTTAAAAATTATGACTGAACACTGTGTTTAATTTATCCTTCATTTCATTTACAAAGTTCACCAGTTGCTTAACGATTGTTGATGGCTCTAATAGAAATTGTGTTTGATTTGACTTCAATATAAAAAATTACTGTGATCGCTCTTGACAAGGTATGTTTGATTTATCCTTCATTCCCAATGTTTGCCAGTTGCTTCATGATTGTTGATGGCTCCAATATTTAAGGATTTGTTTGATTGAAAGTTTACTAGTTGCTTTAAAAAAAGATGGTCCAGACAAGTTGTGTTTAATTTGACCTTTAGCTTGAAAGTAATTGCTAAAAATAAATGTTGACAGCTCTAGGACAAGGTGTGTTTGATTTGACCGTGAGTTTGAAAGTTAGTGGCTTGGCTCCTATGTTGGTTTTTCCTTATTTTTGTCTTCATTACTTAAGAACTGTTATTAACTATATGTCTGTTCAAATGTTGCGAAACAAATTATTATAATTCATTATATTAAACGAACCGCAGGGTAAGAAATATCTGGAAGTCAAAATATTAACCAAGCATGCTCATTGAACGATCAATCTTAGATGTCTGTTACATCTACTTTGTAACAGTGGAACAGAAATTAATGAGAAATATTGCACGATATGATTGATGCAACATAACAAATCGTAACTATTGAAAAGTTACGTATGAAACTTGAGTCAGAAAATATTCAATTTTCGTCAATCCATAATCATTTCTTATGAAATCTCAAAAATAAAAAAAATTTAATCTGCTCTCTTTATATTCCCATTTCAGTCAAATTGATTTCAGGACTCGTCAATTCCACTTGTAGATTTTTAGACATTTTATATAAAATCGACACACATCTATATCTTCAGAATTTCATAATTTTGTCTTTAAAGAATATGATAGATTGATTCTCTTTAATTCTCCATATTTTGTTGGAACCGATTTAGAAACATTTCTATCAATGCTTGTTGTATGTCTCAAAGAGTACAAAATCATCCCGGTATCTTAGTTGAGAATTCATAAATTCATCATATTCTTTCCGAAGAATATTTTTTGATTAATAGGTCCTACTTATTTGGCCATTTTTTGTCATCATATTGACGTTAAGATGTGAGATAGAATCGGACATTTTTCTATGGGTGGATTAGGTTGAATTGATTTAGAATGGTGTCTAGAAAGAAAGATTTCTTTTCATCCATTGTAAACCCACATATGCCTGATTAAGGTTGGTAACTCGGCAGAAAATAGATTACACGGTCTGTTGTTGTAATCTGAGCATTTATATACAGTTGTCTTGTTGCGAGTCTATCTTGAAGATGAAACACTTGTTTTTGACATCCTATACTAGCACTTGATTATCTTGGTTTTTTTTTTATACAATTACTTCAATTTTTTCTCTATGAGGAAAAAAAGGAAAATGTCGTGAAATTGTAACCGTCTGCAAAATTTTATGTTTCTTTTCGTCTTATTTTTTTAATGTTGTTCTTTATAGATGGGAAATTTGTAGAGCTCCAAATTATTCAAGAGTTGCAAAGATAAAAAAAAAAATCTTTATTTTTCCATCATTAAGCTGTTAACAGGAATTTTAGAAATGGTGATCATTGGTTGGTTTAATAAATTTATAGCTTAACATTAGATCACTTTCCTTTAAGGTAATTGCGGTGATATAGTTATGCCCCCACCCCCCTCCCTCTCCTACACCAAGCTTGGCATATTTCATTTTAATTCCAAAGCAAAAATGGACTTTACACACAATAGCCTCATTTAGACTCTGTTCAATTTAGTAGTACTCTGTCATATATATACATTTGTATACATCATTTTACAATATCAATCTGGTTCAATGACAAAACAAATTTTTAATAAATATGTTTTTGTTGCATGTTGCTCATTGACATGCAAAGATGGAGGCGGGCTCAATACAGTATAAATATAGGCGATAAAGAACCAATTCAGAACTGCATTCTGTCAAAACAATTCCCAAAATAGCAACAAATGTCA
Organism: Bathymodiolus brooksi; assembly: GCA_963680875.1. Classification (NCBI taxonomy): domain Eukaryota; kingdom Metazoa; phylum Mollusca; class Bivalvia; order Mytilida; family Modiolidae; genus Bathymodiolus; species Bathymodiolus brooksi. Next base: position 63,243,680 of record OY804585.1, on the reverse strand, counting down.
AGATATCAACATTTATAGCGTAAATTTGCCAAATACATGGAAAGAGAAATTTACGTCTACTGTTTAGGTGTTGATCAACAGATCGGAAGTTAAACGCTGGCGGAATTTTTTTTTATGTCTTGGAGGTATCCCCATCATGTGGCTGTCCAATTTCTTTAATTAGAAATTATTTCTTCCTGACCGTTAATCTATAAATTTGCTAAAAGAAGGAAAGTAATTATTTTGCTGATGATTAGAGACAGGATTCTATCACCTGGGTCTTACTGTTTGGTAGCGGAAGCTTGAATTCATTGAAATTTATACAAAGCATGCTGTATAATGACTGGATAAAAATCAAATATCCAGGGGACTGTCTTAGGGGGATGTCTTCTTCATTTCCAGGAAGGAAACTGTCGCAGAATAAATAAAGTATAGATGGTAGATATATATACAGTTCAATACAATATGTGTACAAAGGTACCAGATGACATGGCTTCCTTAAGCTTGACAGCAGTACATTTTACATTGACGATATGCAAAAGCTTCCATGATCGTCTTTGTGTATTAAAGTGTTATGTCCGGAGTTTGTGAAATTTCTTAGTCCTGTGAGACATGACCAGCAAGCTAAGGGCTGATACAAGTTTGGTATTTTGCAATAGAAAATTAATGAGGACTGACATTTTTTTTCACTAGGACCACCAAACCCCTATACAATTTCGTGATACCTGATCCTCAGTTAGAGTAGTACTTTGGGTTGTGGTTGGTTAAATCGTTGACCGTCGCTGTTACCTTAACTTTTTTTTCTCCTAATGCCTTTGAAATTTAAGTAATTTTTTTCAGATGAATGAACCCATTTCTCATATGGTAAAAAGACTTTGGGTTTTTAGCCGGGTTGCGACGAAGTCGAACTCGGCTTATAATATGATGAATGTTGTCTGGGCGTCAACTTTTTCGTTTCTGCACAATATCTTAAGAATGAAATGTCTGGGGTCTAAATGAAACTTGATACACACATGTTTGGTGATGAGAGGAGGAAGCCTATTGATATTGAGGATTGTAAGACAAAGGTCAAGGTCACAACTTCTAAAAATAGAACATATATTTGATACTTTTTTGGTTTCCTCACGATATATTAAGAACAAGAAACTAAGTACACACATGCCTCATGCTGAGAGGAACAAGTCTCATGAACTTGAGGTTTGTGGGTCAAAGGTCAAGATCACAATTTCTAAAGATAAATAAATAAATATTACAGCAAAGACTAAGGTTCAGAATTATATAACTAGGCATTGTCCATCCATATGTTCGCAACTCGGCTTTCCAACCTTTGGTGCGTTACTGATTTTTTTTTTACAGAATTTCTCAGAATACCATTTTCTCATTTTGAATGATCGTGATCAGTTCAAGTATTGATTGATGTACTGTATACTCTGTGAAACTCTTAGAATCAATATCGATCCAGCAAGATTGATTCAGTCATCCAAGTTGAACTTTTTGTTCCTGAAAGTTATATATGACGCCGTTTTAAATACAACGTAAGAGTGAAAACGTACATATCTAATTTAGTGTGCATGACACATTTCTTGAATAACCGTCATCAAGTACGCTCATGCTCATAATCAAAAGATTGAGACGTCAGACACGGCTGACCACGTTTGATTTACGTTTTCAGATTATGTCTTGAATCATTGATACAATTGAAACTACTGTTTTCGATTGGGGCTAGTCCAGGTGGATCCTGAAGTGATTTTAACTACAGTCAAGCTTGTATTAAGAAGTCACCTTTGGGACAAAGAAAATGTGTCTTTATAAGACAGGTGATCTCTTAAAAGAGGTTCAATTCAGATGAAATTTTCTATGACAGGACAAGAAAAAGATGACCTTTTAATACAGGTGACTGCTTAATAGAGGTAACCACATGGACAGATAAGACTGTATTATAACTGTTTAAACTAATTTAGAATGACTAAATTGATTTAAGTTTATCTAGGGTATACACATTTTGACATTAGCTATCTCTAGTTCAATCATGGATCATTCACTGCAATACAAACATGTTATCTGATTACGATCAAATCATGATCGATCGATAATGATTTTTGTGCTAGTGTTAATGAATCTAATTAAATAACAAAAATTACAAAAAAAAGTGAAATTATTTTTTTTTTTCTTTTAAAGGTCATCCTTTTAATATTAACCTATGAAGGCTTAATTATGAAGTATCATAAAATAAATGTCAGTTGTCTCTGTGTAGTCTAACAGAATTTAAAAAAAAAAAAAAAAAATGTGGACCGCTGGCAATTTTTTTCATTACATCATGTATTCATTAGAACCTCAAATTTCCTTTTCTACTTCTACCCAATCAAAAAAACTCATTACATACACAAAAGGAAATATAAATACGCGAGTACAAGAAAACAAACTGTGCGAGTTATTTCCATAATATTTGGTCAATATGGTAATAAACTACTTATCAGGTTCCTAGTTGGAGGCTTTGTATCGGAAACCCTGTTGTTTGATTTGTATAGCGTCAACGGAACTCACACATACTATCAATCATCGGTGTTACCAGATTGATCAAGTTTTCACAAAGTAAAGTTGAATTTACAATGATAGAGATTCTACTTAATTGTCACTAGTCACAGAAACTTGACTTGCCGATGTTTATTGTAGACAATCAACAGATGAAATTGGTCGGTAAGGTTACACCGATTTTACAACAACAGGAAAGACCAATAGGAATTAGGAGTGAATTAATTTACAGTGTAGGTGTTCGAGTTTGGTTTTATTTTAAGATGATATTTTTCGCTCAATGTATTGTTTTATTTTGGATGGAAATATTAACGAACATATTAAAACTGCGTTTTATTTTAAGATGATATTTTTCGCTCTGAATTTTTTTATATATCAGTTTTATTTTGGATAGAAATATTAACGAACATATTTAAAAATGCGTTTTATTTCAAGACGATATTTTTTGCTCTAAATTTGTTTATACCGGATTCTAGTTTTCAGAATATAGGAGGGTATGGTTGCCTGGACCTGCCACTGCTAATGGAAATAGATTTAATGAAGCGAACGTTTCGTAGACTGATTTCATTTATTCATCAATAATTTGTATTCAGTACAACATAGCAGTTGATATACATGACAAAAGTTCTAAGTGGTTTTCATTTCCTTTAAACCATTTTTATTCACTGCTACCCCCTCCCCCTCCCCACCAAACAAATTTCTAACTGGTTTTGATTTCCTTTACACCATTGGTATCAGTTGCTACCTTTCCCCTCAAAATAAAATACATGTGCCACTGCAATAGGATCCCATTTACAGATATCCTTTATGGAACTTTATCCCCTAAAAATATTTAGGGTCTTGTTGGGATATTTGGTATTTGTCGTCACTATCAGAAATATCATTATTGCCAGACTTAACAAGTAAGGAAATCCCATACAATACCTAGCATAGCGATGGCAAGTGGCCTGTGAAACCTCAGGCCTTATGTACTGTAGAGTTGTCTAGTAATTCTTACCACTTTAGGTAGGTATCAGTGCTTGGACCAAGGATGAGAAACTTGTGGTCAGAAATCTACAACCTTAGCCATTAGCCCACACAGGCCCCTTATAAATATGTAAATATCCCATATGTTCATGTTATCAAACATTAAAGTCATACATAACATACATACACATTCAATAGTTCAAATTTTTTTTATCAGCAAATTTATGATATTTCATATCCGATTCCAGTATATCATTTTCGAAATTTACGGTAAGCCGTCATTTGTTGAAGCTGTTTTATGACGAGTTACGCAGTTTTTCTACCTTCTTTGCTCTCAATTTCGACAAAAAGCTAGCGGTTGAATAAATAAAACATTGCTGCTGATTAAACAACAAAAATGGTTATCCAAATTCTGTGTAAAAATTGATATAGAGTCGAATGATTGCTGATAAAAAAGGTTAGGGTCGGCGGCTGAAAAATAGGGTCGGTCGGGTGACCGTAAACACACACATTTTTTTGTTTGGCCCTAGTATAAAGGAAAATGATACTATTGATAATATTTTTTATCACAAAAATTATTAACTAATTTAACCTGCACTTCTGATAAACACACAAGATCTAATGTTTACAGTTGACATTCGATGATGCTGCTTTATGCAACACAACAAAGCTCTTTTTTATGAAACATGCATGAAGTTTCCTGCCTTTATGTATGACACAATGGCACCATTAAGGGACATTATTTAAAAAACAGTCCAATCTCTAGTTGCAGCATTTGATGTTGCAATATTTGATATTTGTGTGAAAATTTCTCAACATTTTTACAAGTTTTTTATTGTCAAGAGAATTGCACCTCACTGAATGTGTATTGGAAGCTTGTCAAATGTGTAAACGAGATTTTATTTTTTATTTTATTCTGATAATTCTCCTCAATGGAATAGGATGCCATTGAAAAGAATTTTTATTTTAGCCCATTAGCTGTAACAATAGGGGACTTTCGGGTTTTCTCCTTAGTTCTCTAGACAGTTATTAATTGGAGTTAGATTCCATAATTTTTTCAATTAAAACTGACATTGAGCACAGAGATATTTTGTTAATGTTTTGGATTGTAAAGGGCATCTCCTCATCTGCAAGTTTATTTGTGTTTAAAAAAATTATTTATTTAATGTGATATTATTCTCTTTGATTAATTTTGCCAACCATTCTCAAAATCATGGGATTCCATTTTAATTATATTTTTACAATCTGTAAATATCTAACTCTTATTTTATACTGATTATTTCCAAACACCTGGTCAGTGATAGATCCAAGGGGAGGGTTCCAAAAAAATGGAACCATCCCCTTTTCCTATTGATTTTTTTTAATTGCCTGGAAAAATAGAAAAATAATGCCCTTAAAACAGCCTTTAACACCCCATTTTTGTAAAACTCTGGATCCACGTCTGCTTGCATCTCCCCTTCATTTTCATGTTGTATGATCTTTGGGTACCAATAAAACTGACCGCCACGATATAGCTGAAATATTGTTGAAAGTGGTGTTAAACACCATAACCAATGCCCTATGTTTCTTTTATGTTTCATTGTATCGTTTTACATGTCCACATTATGATTTTTTTCAAAATTATTCCATCTTATTTCGTATTTTTCTTTTGTCTATTAAATATATTGTGAATTGTAAGTAAACAATGGTTCATTATCTTATGTCATCTGCAGGGATTCCATTATTTTAAGGATTAAATTAGTTTGTGAACATCACCCAGGTTACCGACCAATCGTAGGTTGCTGGCCTTTGCTATATAAACAACTATTTAAGTTATATCTTGTACTTGACTTTAGCAAAGAAAATTACAGATAAGTGTCATTTGGTTGTTCAAAGTTAAATTTTAGCCAATTGTATAATGGTAATATTGATCTTCATTTTGTTACCAGGTAACCAAGTTGTCTCCATGTGGCTAAATATCACACAAAAGATTTTGTTTAATAACTTCCCATTCATGTACATGATTCACCTGTATGTATGACCTTCAACGTCAAGAATTACCAAGGTAATCCTCTATATGACCTTCAGTACCAAGATAACCCTCTATATGACCTTCAGTACCAAGATAACCCTCTATATGACCTTCAGTACCAAGATAACCCTCTATATGACCTTCAGTTCAAAGAGTTACCAAGGTAATCCTCTATATGACCTTCAGTTGCAGGAGTTACCAAGGTCGTCCTCTATATGACCTTCAGTTCCAAGAATTACCAAGGTAACCAATGTAATACTTTCTTGGTCGTCTATCTGACCTTCAACTTCAAATGTAGTCAATGTAATCTTCTCAAAAAATAAGTCTTTGGCAGCATCTTAATCACTTGGCAGAAATATTTCATTATCAGCTACGAACCACGACTTATTGTCTGTTAATTTGCATAATTATCTTCAAAACATTTAAAAGGTTAATTGGATCTGAACAAATTAAATTTATTTTTAAATATATTTTATGTGTGGTCTGATTATTTCTGGTATACTTAATAAGATATTAGATATCTAATGATATCTAGCTACTTAAAAACTTGATACAGGTGATATCAAAAGTTCAGACAGACTTTAAAACAATCTGTGTTGTAGTAGATATCTTTATTCAAATAAATTAGTGTCATTGTATTTCTTTCTTTTGTTGGATAAGAACCAAGCTTTGTGGTGTCTGTACTTAAGTCAACTCAATGTTACACCCATTTTTGAAATTAAGTAACTTTTTTTTCCCATTAAGATCATAGCTTTAATTATAATATATAATGGGAGGATCCAGAGTTTTGAATGAAAGGTAATGAATGGAACTATTCTATTTTTGAAGGTTTTGGGTTTGTTTTATTGATTTTTTTTTTATTGTTTGTTTGTTGTTTGATGAAATATGGAATATATACATTTTTGCTATTCCAGCTATATTCGAAATAAGGTGAAAAAAATCAAAAATTTCTCATAAAATTATATTAAATGAGATTTTCTCTATTTGTTCATTTACAACTATTATGTACAAGGAAGGACCCACATAATAAAGCAATGGCTACCGGTATTGTTAATGTCTGTGTTGTTATTTTCACTATAGAGTATAGACGTTTACTTGAGGACACCCAGGTCAAAGTGATTAGACTCACTCCTAACATCTGGGATAAATTTCTATCCTTATAAAAATAAATGAAATTCCCAAATGAAGGGGCGAAAATCTGTAATTTCCATCAAATTTGAAGAAAATTTGATTAATTTCTCATTTTATATAACAGCTGTATTTATCTTACATAACAGAGAAATACAAAGTTTAACTGTAAATTACATCATTATAAGTAGAAAATGTATTTATTTGTAATCCTTACATAATTTTATGGGGATTATGAAGAACATTTTACACAGTTAGACATGGGATATTAATTAATGTCAATGTAAAAAGGATACAATATAAATATTGACCTCCAAATCCAACTTAATTTTTTGCACTGTTTTGTTTAATCATTCATGTATGTTTCCCTGAAGAAATCTATTTCGTAGTAAGTTTCATCATGTTTTGCATTTAATTAAAATTGTCTAATCAATGCTTAGTGCTATGAAAAAAAAAATATATATATATATATTTGTATATAAAAAATTCACATTATTTTCCGATATAGTTTGAAGTACAGATATATAGTTTATGTATATATTTGTTTTCTCCAGAATCCATCCCACTTTAGTAGGGTTCGTGTTGCTTAATCTAAGTTTTCTGTGTAGTATTTTGTGACCATCGTTTGTCTTTTTGTCCTTATTCTGTAGGCCATTGTATTGCCTATACTTCAATTTACAGCTTTTGAATACCCCTTTACGTATAATGCTTATTTTTTTGTGATAAGTACAAATTCTCTGAAAACGCATATTGCATCATGTGAAATTTGCTGTTGATATTGGAAATAGATATTGTTTTACATAAAGAATATCTCCACAGACATGAAGAATTTTCTTTTGGCTGGTGATAAGTCAAAATTTATAGGTAATATCTCTTTCGACAGATCATAATATTTATGAAATATGATGTTATTATAAAGTTTCGGTGTTATTTTTAGTCCACACTTAAGAGAGAAGAAAAAAAAACATCATTTAAGCTATAAACAATCAGACACTTGAAATATAAAATTGATTAAAAGGCAAACAGATGCCCCTTCCCCTTTGAAATGTATCTACAGGAATTCTTTTGAAAACAAATTATATTAATGTGTCAAATTATACAATTTTGTAACAATGGAGATCTAATTCAATATGAAAACCCTGTTTTAAATTAATTCTATTTGTCTAATTTCATTAGGAGAAAATTGTTAACAGACCCATTAAGATACTTAAGAGCTCTTAAACCACCTAGAAATCAAGTTTATTTCCTTCTAAAAATCTTCAAAGGTATACTATCAATATCTATACAATAATAAACACATGCTCCAATAACTGTTTTTGATGAGGGAGGATTCTGATATTCTATTTGGTTATCTGTTGTAGAAAAAAAAAGAATATGGCCATGTAGATATTGTCATAACTAAATTAATTGTGTCACAAATTTATGACTTTAGATAGAAGTTGAGGAGGCTGGTTGTGTTTCTGGGCTATGTCAAAATGAAGGTACATGGAATGACGATAAGGGAATGGCCATTTAACTTTGGGTGGATGGGGGAGGCAGATATTTAAAAAAAAAAAAATCTGTCTCCATATTTTATAGAAAAAAAATGTATTGACTCGTTGGACGTTGGATACAAAGAAAAAAATCTGACCCTGCAGTTCTCAACTACGTTACAAATTTCGGTAAATTGTTTTTTTTAAATACTGATTGCTCATGTCCAAAATGTAAAATTATCTGATTTTTGTTTTCGTGTGAAAAAAAAAATTCTGGCTCATTTAAAAGTTCCTCAACCCCTATGACAAATGAAACCTATCTCTCTTTGTTCAGAAAATATCTAATGAATAATGTATTTATTGAAATCTAGTAGGTCAAATTGAGGCTGTTAAAACATGATATGAAATCATTAACAGGTGATTATTACTTATAACAGGTAATTTGTCTTGTTTTCATGAGCATCTGGTTGTTGTAGGATAGACCATGAAATAAAATGTGTCCCCCAGATATCAAACATAAAACCAAATAGATATCTAATAATAAGAAAAGTAACAAAAGGTCTTCACTTATCCCAAGCGATTTGGAGACCTAATTCAACCTTATTAATACAAAAAGTTTTTAGCTGCTTTTGATCTATAAGTTGTTAATTGGTCCCCTCTATCCATTAAGTCAAAAGTTTGTTAAATCTTAATAATAAAAGGCATCATAAGTCATATATCAGTTTGCTATCTTAAAAATCTTAAGTGGTCTACTCTTTTTTAATTATGGTAGTTGGAATATTCATAAGTTATATGTCATGTATTACAATTTTTTATATTTATTTTAAAACTTACAAATTGTAAGGTTTGCCAAGATACCCAATCTTATTAAAATTAGATCTTTAATTGTCCCCTTCCCTTTTCTGATATTTCACGAATATCAGGAAAATGATCCAATTTTAATTATATTGCCAAAATTCCAGGTGGATTTTGAATCCTAATTTTTAATGACTTTCAGACAAGTTCTTCTCACCATTGTTAAATAAACCCTATTTTTTGCTGGTCGGTGGGGTTGTGACATCACCCATCACTACAAGGGACAAAATGTGTTGGCGGAATCTTTAAAGTTAGTAGAGTCAAACCTTTCTATGTGGTCACCTGTATTAAGAGGTCACTTTGTTCTTTTCCTGTCATAGAAAATTTCATGTGCATTGAACCTCTTTTAAGAGGTCACCTGTCATATAAGGCCACTAATACAGGTTTGTCTGTACTGTATAAACTTTACTCAAACATTAATTTGGTTTCTTGTCAGTCTAATAAATCATATTTGTTGTCTGTCAGTGGAGTAAATAAATAATACAATACCTAATGGATTGATAAAATAGAAATGATTAGGCATGGACATACATTGTCACTTGTCAAGCAGACGACAGTTGAGCGACCATTTTGAATGGTCAGATTAAAGAGGTATTGAATTTGTAAAGCTAGCATAGGGATATGAAATTGCAAAAATTCTGATTAAAATTTGTCTTTTTAAATAAATTTCCTACAAAACATTTTGTAAAGCTAGCATAGGGATATGATACTGCAAAAATTCTGATTAAAATTTGTCTTTTTAAATAAATTTCCTACAAAACATTTTGTAAAGCTAGCATAGGGATATGATACTGCAAAAATTCTGATTAGGGGTTAGGGTTATGGTTCTTGAAATCTTGAAAATTGGTCTTTTAAAATAAATTTCCTACAAAACATCTTTTTTTTAACTGATTGTGTGGTCCTATATGTAATGAGATGATTAACACATTAATTTATGACATTTTTTTAACCATAAAATCAAATCTAGGTTTTATATCCTTGGATCCTTTAAGATAAGACTGTTTCCTATCAAATTTATATTCTTCTGTGTGGTAGTGTTAACAAGGCTAATTTCTGTGAGATTTTTAAAAACCTCATTTTCAGGTCACAAAAACTTGTAACATTTTTTTTTTCATTTTCTTTTTTTTTTAATTTAAACGAGGCTAATTTCTTTGTGGAATTTTTCCTGTCTGGTATATTTCTATTAATAGAATGCAGAATTATCTTTCCTAAGAGGTTTACAAGAGGACTGTTGGAAGCCAAGCAAGCAAGACAGCACACTCGTCTTTCAGGAAGATAAAGAGAGAGAAAATACTGCAAGATTAAAAAAAAAGTAGATTGGTGCAGCCTGCATGAAAATAAATCCTAGCTCTTGTTTTTTTTTCACAGATGTGAATTTTAATTGAATTTTTTATTCACATATCATTTTTTTTTCAAAACAGAAACCTTAAATTATTTTTATCCTTAGAAAAATTAATATAAAATTTTCAATAAGTGTATTAAATCAGTCAAAGCATATTTTTCTGTTGACAAAAACGTAAAACGTAGCATCAATTTCATCTAAAGTATCTATAACATAGATATCTTCGTCAAGAGCGGCTTCTAACGTTGAGTAAAATGAAACATGAAACAACTATTTTGATTAGGTTGTTTTAGAAGGAGTCTGAATTCCCAATTAAAGTCAGCCGAAGCCGTGTGTATAACGGAAATGAAGAGTTCTAATACTGTTACCTTTAATCACATCAAACGTAAAACTTAACGCTAAATTGATCGACAATCCTAGAGTATTTTCCTATTTATTTATTGATTGGGAATTTAATCTATTTTCTCCATACTATGTAGGATATGATCGAGATATTTAGTCTGGTATATATAATCCAATGCTGTTTTAGAAGCAAGTGCTATGCTATCAATGTCATATGGAAATTTACTGTACTGTACTTTTCAAGTCTACCAGAACTTCACTAATTACAAGCATTACTTTTTTTTATTAAAATTTGAAAAAAAAATTTGAAAAATTTTCATGAATACCTTATACAACACTCTTTAAAATCAGGAGGTACCAAAGACCATTTTAGGCAGGTAAAAATACCTGGTACCGCCCCTTATTGAAAGGCCTGCTGTACATACATATACACATGTTATACTGACTGATTAGTCAGAGATCAGCCTGACAGATCAGAGATTCTTGCAGAATAATTTTTCGTTTTATTTGACGAGTCCAAATAAAAAAAAGTCATGAGTCCCACTAGTGCTTTCATTGTTATTTTTTAACACAATGTTGAGTCCTAAGCACAAATGATGAGTCTACGACTCGCCTTGACAAGTTACAAGTATCTCTGCAGTGAGCTACATAGGGCTGAGTACATGTACAAGCATTACATTGATGATATTTTTCAGTTCAAAAATAATTATGCTTATTTAAGGGATCAATTTTTTTTATCTTTTTTTGCAGCCAAAAAATATATTTATTTGATTGTGTGACTGACATATCCCATTAAACCTAATTGATATCAAACTTTATTGCTTACTTGCATATATCATACATATATCATTGCTTTAGTTAATTTACAATTTGGGGAGTGAGGGTTTGGCCCCAAAAAATAATATGAGGTTTTAATATGCAATATGACATGTAGACTAATAGCTTGTGGTTGTGGTTTATGGTGTTTAACACCACTTTCAAAAATATTTCAGTTATATCATGGCGTCATGTAGACTAATAGAAATTAGCTTTCATATACAGTACAGGCATGTAAATGATATTTTACTTGGTCAGCATCAAAATAAAGAATTGATACACATTGTAGTTTGAAACTGAATTTTATGGTGAAAAATGACATAGAATTTCTACATTTCAAGCATAAAATGTAGAAAGTGTGAAATTTTATGACTGTTAGTAATCTCAAGGAAGAATAATGTACTTTTAATAAAAATGTAGGCCATTTTAGAGGTTATCTCCCTTGAGTAGATTTTTGTATTTTAAATTGAATATTGTTATGTAGTGTCAATATTTAAAAAGCTCCCAAAGCAAATTATTGTTGATTTTTTTGTTCGACTAGAATTTTACCCATTATTATTATTATTGCCACGATACAACTGAAATATTGTTGAAAGTGGTGTTAAACACCATAAACCTAACCTAGTATTTTTTATTATTATCATTATTTTTTTTTTTTTTTTTTTTTAGGTAAGTTAGCATAGTCAAAAGTTAGGATGTTTTTAATGAGGTCGTGGTATCCAGACCAGAAAAAACCCACACAGAAAGTTATTACAAAGGTCAGTCAGTCAGTCAGTTTGTAAGTGTCACACTAACAACGAAGAAGATTTATGTATCCCCTACTTGCCGAAAATTTATAAAAAAAATAAACTCTCAATGAATTATTATCCTTTATCAATGTCTTTTAAAATGCTACAAAAGCAAAAATATTTTTCAATAAGTCTATTATGATATTAAGTACTTCTAATCTTCAAAGTACAATAAAAACCATGGTCTGAGTAGTAATGTTATAAGAGACAGCTGTTTTACCAATTAGGGAAACAATAGATTTTTTTAGAAAAGCATGAAATGAATTGAAGCGTTAATCAATTTCAGAAATGTATTTATGCTTTGTGTCTGTCATTTGTCAAGCAAAACTGTGTTTATTTCCAAACATTTATTGAAATATACCATTAGAAATCAAATGCTCCCCAGAATAATGTCTGTCGCTTCTTATGCAGCTGAGAATTACTAAAATACATATTTAATCAATATTTTGATCAATAACAGTAAATCACCAATTACAGGTGTAAGCCACACTCTAATATCATATTTATTGTTTCCATGGCAATAATTTGTAATTTTCTAAATGTACATTTGTAGTTATATATGAATGTATATAGCTGGATTTTCTGTCACACATGTTATTATATAGATCAAATCATATTAGCGATAGAATTTTCTGACGTAAATCCAGAAATGTTTACGAAAATGTAGCATGCTGGCAGGCAAGCACAAGTTTCATGTTGATTTATTGTCGTTTTTAAGTTTTGATAAATATTGAAGTTAGATATTTGATGTTTGTTCTTAACTGTTACAGTGAAGTTAAAGGGTGTTTTGTAAATATTTAAAATCATACTATAACAAGAAGCGTTTAAGGAAATGTCTTCTACAAAGACGAGAAATTATTGATCAATCAAACAGTTAATATTTATATAAATTACAAAATATCTGAAATTTAACACACATTTATTTACAATTTTGTTTTTAAATAACAAACTTTTTTTTAAATGTACTTGAAAGTTAAAAAATAACCAATTTAACTTCAATTAAAATTTTCTTTGACAATTTAACTTTTTAAAAAGACATCAAATATTACTATTTAATTTTAAATTGCAAAAAATCCCATTAGCTGTCTATTGCAGTAATTTAAGTTTCATTCCTAACATTGTTCCTGGACGAGAGAGTCATATATACTTACAAGAGAGGGCCTCCCACATATCATCATTCCTATTTTGAGTGGTAAATTCCACAAAATAAATAATAAACACAAAAAATAATATTTGTATATCCATCTATGTTAGATTTTCCATGTGTATATTATAGTCATTCTACTTTTCTATCTGACATTACAGCATGTGCTTTGTGGATATTAATAGGACAGATTTATACATGCAAACATTTCTAGCCAATCAGATCGCAAGAGATTGTTGACACCTTCAATCATCAATGAAATGCATTAAGCAATGAAGAGTTATCTCCCATCTAATGCCTTCAAGCTATGAACTTTTCAACATAACATATATCTGTTATGATTGAGCTTATAAGGTTAAATGAAAGCTATGTTTGATTTTATTTGTTCCATTATTTTGTGTTGTTGAAGATTAAAAAGGGTGGATAAAATAGAAAGGTGTATATTTATTTATTTGATTATAAAAAGATAAAAGGGTGGTTTTAATACTGTTGAATTACTGTGGGAAATTTGACATTAATTAAGGTCAACATAAATATTGAACATTTTTGAATCATGGATGTTTTAAAGTGTATGAACACCAGACTGTGATTTCTATATGTAGACTTATTCTTGATATATGGCCGAGGGGGCCGTCGTGGTCGTGATAGTATGGTAGTTGGATTTATAACTGCGTGTGCAATCAGTACATATCACCACTGAAGTTGTGAGTTTGAACCCTGTTGGTGGCGAGGTGTACTCGATACAGCATTATGTGATAAAGTTTGTCAGTGACTTCCTACAGGTCAGGGATTTTCCCTGTACTCCGGTTTCCTTCACCAATAAAACTGACAGCCACGATATATCTGAAATATTGTTGAAAGTGGCGTTAAACACCCTAACCTAAGCCTAACCCTAATGGCGCGAAACATTGAATAAAGTAAAAGAGTGAAAATGTTGAACATTTATATAGTCTGTATAAAATTTAAAAAGAAAATAGATAAATATTTAATGGGGAAAAAAAGTTATAGAAGATTTTTTGTACTCTTATTGTTCTATGGCAGAAAACTATGTTCAATTACTATTTTTGAAGATTTTTAGTTTACCTGAAAAGGTCCAGGTGAACTATTGCCATCACTTGGCATCCGTCGTCTGTCGTCTGTAAACTTTTCACATTTCAAGCTTCTTCTCCGAAACCACTGGGCCAGTTGGAACCAAACTTAGCAGGAATGTTCCTTGGATGGTCATCTACAAAGTTTAGGTTTTTTGTTCCAATATGAAATGGAAGATGGCAGCTACAGCAGGACTTAATTTAACATTGGACCATATGGGGAAAGTATCTCAAAATGCTTCCTCTCTGAAACCACTTGGACAATTGAAACCAAACTGCCCAGGAATGATCATTGGAAGGTCCTCTCCAAATTTTTGCTTTTTATGCCGATCGGAAATCCAAGATGGCCACCACTGCAGGAAATAGATTAACATTGGACCCTATGAGAAAATGTTCAAATGCCTTCTTCTGAGAAACTACAAATATGATTAAAGCCAAACTGTACATGAATGTTCATTGGATGATCCTCTACAAACTTTAGGTTTTTTGTTCCAATATAAAATTCAAAATGGAGGCTACGGCAGGACTTAGTTTAACATTGGACCCTATGAGAAAAATGTTTCAAAACGCTTCTTCTCTTAAACCACTTGGACAATTGAAACAAAACTGCCCAGGAATAATCATTTGAAGGTCCTCTAAAACGTTTGGGTTTTTTATGCCGATCCGAAATCCAAGATGGCTGCCACCACAGGTCATAGTATTAACACAGGACTATATGGGAAAATACAGAAATATTTTCATCTCTGATTGGAATTCCAAGATGACTACCACTGCAGGACATAGTTTTTACATAGGACTAATTGGTTCTTTTTATAACCAGGTGAACGATACAGGCTCTTGTTTATTCACTTATTTTATGTTTTGATTGTATGTAGTAGTGAAAAAGTTCACAACTGTTACTTTCATGACACATATCTATTTCAGTGTCAGTTAATGAAATTGCTCATGGAAATTTATTTGTAAAATTAGTTCATGCCACTATATAGCTGAATTACTACTAAAGTTGATGTTAAACACCAATCAATCAATGAATCAATAAATTAAGTTGTTCATGTTGTCAACAGTTGTTAAAAATTTTTTTTTTTAAGTTTTCTATCTTATCTGTCACTGTTAGTGAAGGAATGATTAAATAACTTGTCTACCGTATTTAGGGTTGTATAATGTGCATTGGTGCATAATGCGCAACCCCTCTTGGCCTTCAAAATCTCCAGAAAAAAACTAGTTTGTGTCTATAATGCGCATGGACTTTTAAAAAAATCTCCGTCGGAAATGTAAGAATTAAATATCAATCGTATATATTTTTCAGTCCTTTGAGCATGTTTCATTTGCTGGGAGAATTTAAGAACCATTTATCTCTTTTCATCTTCAATAAAGTTGCAAAATATTAAATGTGTTGGGTTTTATTGGCGGACATGTGATTTCCCGGTCTGGGAAAGAGTGAAACACATTGTTCCTGTTAATAATGCGCACCCCTCCTACAAATTAAAGAATCTGGGCAAAATTCTGCACATTATACAACCCTAAATACGGTAACAGTAGCACAATGCTAAAAGTCCACCCCTAAGATTTAGAGAGGTTCCTGTTGTTCAATCTTTAGTTTTCTTTGTAGTATTTTGTCATCCTGTTTGTCTTTTATATTTTGACCATTGTATTGTCTGTCCTCCTTCGATTTATGGCTTCTAATTACCCCTTTCAGGCTTTGGTATCTTCAAACATTTCTTAAACCACACAAAATTCAAAACTCAAATGTATATACATTTTGTTACAACCAAAGGGAGAAAACTCTTGTTTCTTTAATATATTATAAGTAGAAATGAAGACAAATAAAACAAAAAGAAATATATTTTATATGTACAGTCAAACCTGTCTTATGTGACCTTTCAAGGCAAGATTGAAATATGGTCACATAATACAGGTGGTCACTAAATACAGGATTAATTAATATGAAATACACTGTAAAGGGAAATTAAAATTAAGTTAATCCAATACAAGTTATTGCTTAATAGGTTTTCTTAAGAAAAATTACACACTTTCAGGTCTTTACTTTCTACAAACGGGACATATTTGTTTAAATTCGTTGAAGCATTCCGCACAGTAGACAGCCTCACAGCTGGCATTTTTACATGCTTCCAGTTTACGACTAGCACTAGCATAGCCTCCACAATTCATACAGAAACCTTGTTGAGGTTGTATTAAGGAAGATTTGAAGCACGGACAGGCGGCCGCAAGCATCTGTTTAAAAGACATCTTCTCCTCAGTTAATTTCTGCTGAGTCATTGATTTAACATGTTGCCTCATAAATGTTCTCCTTTTTTTCCTGTTGTACAATATTTTCTTCTTTAGAAACATTATGCGAACTTCTTCTTGCTCTTGGTAATAAAAAGTGCATATCTTACGGTTGAATCTTGCTCCATAAGCTTGTAGGAAGACCAGTATGAGAGCAGCCACATAGGCACCTAAAAGTACAGGAATGTCTGTGGCGTCAGGTGCAGTCGGATTCGGCAGACATATTGTTGTATTGTAATTTGCTTCATAAGTGTTCTCGATGTTGATATTGTTGATAAAAGTATTAATAACCTTTGCCATTTGACCTCCAGTTACTTGAAGGTCAATCTTACTTTTTCCCGTTATTTCAACGTCAACGTGTCCGTATCTGTTGACTAGATACAACACATAGTACAATACGTAATTAAGGAAGATGACAAGTGCACTTAGGAGCATGTGCAAGAAGATTTGGGCGATTCCGAGTATGCTTTGTTTTCTCTCCTTCGTTGTCATTTTCGGCGAGTTGCTATCGATGTAAAATTTCTTTTCTTTCTTTTGAAGAGGAAGAACAACTTCTTTTCCATTATTTCTATTTTCTTCTTCCATTTGTTTAAATTTTGTGGTAATGTAAATATTGTCAAATTCGTCCTTTGCGAGATAATTTTTCAAATAGAAAAACGACTGTGTTAGAATTAACAGGAGAGACAAAGCTAGAAGTTTATTCAGTATATCAAAGACATATGTCATTGTAACTTTCCTTTCCGTTAGAGCAGCCTCAACCTCCGCAATCAGTTCCTTGGCCGTTTTAGAGGCATTGTAGACCTTGTCAAATGCAGCTTTATTGACAATGTCAAATTGAAACCATTTATTTATTTCATTGACAAGTTTTACCATAGATTCAGCTAATTTCTCTGCTGCGTCATCCAAAACATTAACCGGAGAACATAAGACATCCGCTTTTACAACAGCACAAACCTCTTCAACGTCCAAAATTTTGCAAATGGCCGTCAGATCTAGACCTGGTACATACCTGAAAAAATATCATTGTTTTCATCAAGTCAACAATTAAAAATATGTAATTTTCAATTTAGGGACATATTATTAAGGATAATATTACTTTTTGTTAAAAAAAAATGGAGGCTGTCATGGTCTTGATTGTATGGTAGTTGGATTTATTATTAACTATCAAGCAATCAGTACCTATCACCACTAACGTTATGAGTTCGAATGCTGCTCAAGTGAAATGTACTCGATACAACAATATGTGATAAAGTTTGTCAGTGACTTGCGGCAGGTCTGTGGTTTTCTCTGGGTACTCCGGTTTCCTCCACAATAAAACTGACCGCCACGATATAACTGAAATATTATTGAAAGTGGCGTTAAACACCATAACCCTAACCCTATTAAAAATGTTTTGAAAATTCAGCTTAACGATACAGAATATCCTTCTGAATAGTGTATTTATTTATTTCATTTATGAACAAAATTATTTCGTTTTAAAAGATATTGAGACATTTCTTATTTTAATATTAAGCAACAACAAAAATTGCATGAGTTTCCGCTTACCCTACCGACCCTAATTTTTTGTGCCTACTCTAAAAGTATTTTTGCCAATTTCTGAACAAGCACTATTAAAGTCATAATGTGTCCCCTGTAGAAACTAGATAAAAAAATTTTTTTAAATAAAATGTTTTTCCTACCTATCGACCCTAATATTATAAAGCATGTTAGCGGAAACACAAGTATTTTTTTTTCTTGGCCTTATTTAAAAATGGTATAAGGGTCAGATAACTAAGTAAAGGCGAGCATTATTAGAGAAAAATAAGCTCAAGTTCTTTCCCTGTTGATTAATATTTACTTTTTGACATCGTTGAGGGTATTAGTACACGATCTGTAGGCTGAAGTTATGTCCCTTATACAATCTGAATAAACACCTCCAAGAACTCGGTTACATTCCTGAAACATAAAATGATTGCAGTTGGATTTACATCTACCTATGCAATTGTAACAGTAAAATAAAAGCTGGTGAGAAATTGGTCCAGGGAAATAAAGTTACTAGTAAAATAAGTCCTGGTGAGAAATTGGTCCAGGGGAACAAAGTTACTAGTTGAATAAGTCCTGGTGAGAAATTGGTCCAGGGGAACAAAGTTACTAGTAGAATAAGTCCTGGTGAGAAATTGGTCCAGGAGAACAAAAGTTAGTAAAATAAATCCTGGTGAGAAATTGGTCCGGGGGAACAAAATTACTAGTAACTTCTGAATAACTCTTTGGTATCTTCAAACGTTCCTTAGAAACATTTGTTCACTGTGTTCACGATCTATTTTATATACAGGAAATAAGAGGTTGGGTAATAGCAGTTGGATCAATATCGATATAATGTATGAAACATGCAAGAAATGAATGGTGAATCCTAACCCTTCTCCTACAGGTGTGATCCCTATTTTAAAACTATGACAGAGCTAGATTTCATGTCTTGGCTGTGCTTAGTGTGTATAAGGGTATCATATTTGTGAAGGCGTGCTCATCATTGTTGGATGGACTGTTGTTCAATAATATTTTTAGGGACCGTCATGGTCGTGATCCTATGGTAGTTGGATTTATAACTACCTATGCAATCAGTGCCTATCACCACTAAGCTTGTGGGTTCGAATTCCACTCAAACGAGGTGTACTCAATACAACATTTTGTGATAAAGTTTCCTCCACCAATAAAACTGACCTCCACGATATAACTGAATTATTGTTAAAAGTGGCATTAAACACCATAAAACCAAACCAATAATACTCTTAATCTAGTTTACCTGTGAAGCTGTATCCAAAGCACCACTAACTAGCTGAACTTTGTTCTTTACTGCTTGTATAGCATTGTACAATGGTTGCACTGCAGACTCTATATCTCGACCAAGCTGTTTAATGTCTTCAGCTTGGTCTCCTAGTGCTTCTTTGATCTGCTCTATTGGTATTTGTAATTGTTGTCGTAGGGATAATGATTGGTTATGGAAAAGTTCTGTGCTGCACGCCATGCTGCGCGACACTTCAGATGCATTTTCCGAAATGTTTTTGACTGGACGAGATAGCAGCAATCCAAATATGATTGCCAGTATTGCAACCCTACCCCGTCCGGTGAACAGACTTGGAATCATCAGGACTGCGATGCATCGTGCATGAACGGAGGATGCTAAAGCAATGCAAGACAGAACTGTCCAACCAATAGCGATGTATCCTGCTAAATCATACGCGTAACTAAAACTGTACACCAGTAAGAGAAATAATATTCCTCCACAAAATAGTCCGCAAAATATACCAAATATGGCTTTTAAGCATGTAAAAGTATGTCTTTCGCTGTTGAAAAGTTTGTCAGTAAATTTGGCTGGATCCAAAGGAAGTGGGTCATCAGAATGCAGTTCTTTGAATGGTAAAGCGACTCGATTTTTTAAATCTGCCATTTAGGGTAACTGATCGCCCTCTTTACCTGTTTTAAGTACAAAATATATTTTTCCAATTACCTTATTTCAATACACAAATGATCTACATAAGGGACATTGTGTTACAATTAACAAAAAAATGCTTAGCAATGTTTACAAGTATATTAGAATGATTGATTGATAGATTGTTGCAGAACATCCAGCAAAATATACCAAATATGGCTTTTAAGCATGTAAAAGTATGTCTTTTGCTGTTGAAAAGTTTGTCAGTAAATTTGACTGGATCTAAAGGAAGCAGGTTTCCAATTGATTTTTTCAATATACAATTAAATAATCTATAGAGTGGACAGAAATATATGGAAGCTTCCAATTTACCCTACCAGGGTATATTTCTCATATAAAATTACATTAGTTTGGTGGGGCCATCGTGGTCATGATTGTATGATAGTTGGATTTACAACTACCTATGCAATCAGTGCCTATCACCACTAAAGTTGTGAGTTGGAACCCCGTTCATAGCGAGGTGTACTCAATACAACATTATGTGATAAAGTTAGTCAGTGACTTTAAGCAGGTCGGTAGTTTTCTGTGTACTCCGGTTTCCTCCACCAATAAAACTGACTCCCACAATAAATCTGAAATATTGTTGAAAGTGTCATTAAATCCCCATAGTCCTGTAGATTAAACAAGTTTATTGTGAAAACTGTATCTGATTGCCAACTGATGTGATCTTGGCGTTATCTCTGCCTATTGCTAGTTTACGTTCTAAATAATACAGATTCAGAGAATCATGATTCTTGTTAGATTCATTTTTGCTATAGCTCCTTCTTTAATTTTTATTTTTTTTTATTTTATGTGGCAACAGACGAAGTAAATATTAAAAAAATAAATAATTTTTTTTTTTTTTAAAAAGATGACTTTGTTTGCAGAAGTAATCTTACCTCTTTTAGCAGTGAAAATCATGA
Organism: Bathymodiolus brooksi; assembly: GCA_963680875.1. NCBI lineage: Eukaryota > Metazoa > Mollusca > Bivalvia > Mytilida > Modiolidae > Bathymodiolus > Bathymodiolus brooksi. The sequence continues at coordinate 63,222,563 of OY804585.1, read as the reverse complement.
AGGAAATGATTAAATATATGAATATTCATGTTTCTTATTAATTTATTTATATATTTACAAGTATTTGTTTGTTTACTTATTTTTAAGTAGTTCAATGATAGAAAGAAACTGTCAGTTTCCGTTACTGGGAAAAAGCAGTATCATTTCCTTTTCATGTACCAATGTATATTTATACATTTGTATATGAAATTAATTTTACTGGTATCAATATTAATAATTCGTCCTATCATGATAAAAAAAAACTTAAGAAATTTGATTTACTAAGTAACTTCTAGAGTAAAGGAGTGCAACGATCTAGTGGTTTGGTTTATGATGTTTAACGCTACTTTCAACAATATTTCATTTATATTGCGGTCAATATTTTATTGGTGGAGGAAATCGGAGTACCACTAGAAAACCATCGACCTGTCGCACGTCACTGACAAGCTTTATCGCATAATGTTGTATCGAGCACACCTCGCCTGACTGGATTCCAACTCACAAAGATAGTGGCGATAGACACTGATTGCTGCTTTGCATAGGTAGTTGTATATCCAACTCCCACAGGATCACGACCACAACAGCCCCTGGTCTAAAGTTTAAGAAACTTGATTCACGAAGTAACTTCTAGCATACAGGGGTACAATGATCTAGTGGTTTAAGCTTATAGTGCCAAACTTTTTATCAAAATACTGTGAGTTCTAATTATTGATGTTGTTTAGCCAAGGTGGCCCAAAGGGGGTCAAAATTTCAAAGATGATTCTTTTCCATGAACTAACTTAAGTTATCAATGAAAGGTTTTGGTTAATATTTGTAAACAAAAAGTTTTGAAATTAAAAAAGGGCACAAAGAATTACATAGTTTAACATACGACCCCTATAAAATGTTTATAAAAAAACGTTTCTAAGATACAACAAACATGAATGAGCTCTAACAGTACACGAAAAATCATTGTGTTTTTTTTTAATGTGGATTTGAAATCAAATATGGATGCCACTGCATGATGAAGTTTGACATAGCTTCACATGGAATAAGAACATAGATATTTCTAATTTTGTGTGCACAACACGTTTCTGGAATAATCTTCACCACTAATACAGGCTCATAGTCAAAAGATTATTAAAAGAAAGTTTAAACAGTGATGGTCAACAATTCTACCAATATGAACAAAACGAACATTGAATCACCTCTCACCTTAACTCATTGAACATAAAAAAGACTGTGACATTTTATCAGATGCTGTCTTGGGATAGGCACAAAAATGTGGCAGGGTTAAGCTGGTTAATGGGATCCCAACCCAACAGTCACCTCTTGATAAATGGATTTCTATACAAACTATAATAAACCTAGACAGATTCACTTCCTCTTGAAAATACTTTTGAAGCAAGTAAAGCAATCATCCTAAAGAGGATATCCAAATGGTTTAGTAATGAGAACATGCAAACCTGTACTTTGATGGTTTTGTTTGGTATGGTTTATGGTGTTTAGTGCCACTTTCAACAATATCTCAGTTAGGCCCAAAAAAAAAATGTGTGTTACTGTCACATGTCAAAGAAATCTAGGGTCGGTCGGTCGGCATTAATTTTTTTTTTTTTTTTTTTTTTTTTATATTACTATTGGCAAACCTGGAAATAGTCGTTACCAGTTTCCTAGTTCCGGAATCCGATTCCGGTATTTCATTTTCGAAATTTCCGGTAAGCCGTCATTTGTTGAAGCTGTTTTATGACGAGTTACAATTTTTCTTTTCTACCTTATTTGCTCTCAATTTCGACAAAAAGCTAGCGGTTGAATAAATAAAACATTGCTGCTGATTAAACAACAAAAATGGTTATCCAAATTCTGTGTAAAAATTGATAGGGTCGATAGCAAAAATTAGGGTAGAATAATTGCCGATAAAAAAAGGTTAGGGTCGGCGGCTGAAAAATAGGGTCGGTCCAGTGACCGTAAACACGCATAAATTTTTTTTTTGCCTTATATCGTGGCAGTAGATAATTTACAACCAATTGGGTTTACTCATGCAGACTCAAATGGGCCTCTAGTTTTATTTGGCAAAAACTTGAAGGATGAATAATTAAGTTATTATTGTCATTGGCTATGTTAATGAGTAATAAGGAGATGAAATGTACAACTAACTTTAACTTTTCTAAGAATTTAGACATTTGTATAAGATTTCCTTAAACAGTTTGAGTATTGTATAAATATACCCTTGTCAGAGTGGTGATATCATGACACATCTTTCATTTACACAGAATTAGTAACATCCAAGCTGATTCAAATCACCTTTTAAGGACATACAATATCATTTAAGATCTCGCTACTTGACCAGTCATCAAAGACCAATGCTTAAATGTAAGTGTAACTAAAGATCAGCTGAACTAATTCAATAGGTGACAAATCATGCACCAACTGAAACTTGATCGATCGATTTAGCATTTTAGACTGGGAATAAAGTACAGTAGCCCCCCCTTCCTATAACGCATACCAGTGAGCTGCTTAAAATGGAGTGTAACCAAAAATTAGCTGAAATAATTCAATTACATCAATTGAAACTTGATTGATTGATTTAGCATTTTAGACTGGGAATTCAAGTACAGTAGCTCCCCCTCTTACCCTTTTGCAATAAAAAAGTGAGCTGCTTAAAACTAAGTGTAGCAAAAAATAAGCTGAACTAATTCAATAGGTGATAAATTATGCACAAACCAAAATTTTATCGATTGATTTAGCATTTTAGACTGGGAATTAGGTACAGAAGCTCCCCCTCCCCCTCGTATAAGGCACTCTTTTTGCAATGAAAGAATGTGCTGCTTAAAACTAAAGCAACGAAAATCAGCTGAAGCAATTCTATAGGTGACAAATGAAAAATAAAAGTTGATCGAATGAGTTGGTTTGGTTTATGGTGTTTAACATTTGGGGCCGTCGTGGTCCTGATTGTATGGTAGCTGGATTTACAACTACCTGTACAATCAGTACCTATCACCACTAAAGTTGTGAGTTTGAATCCCACTCATGGCGAGGTGTACTCGATGTAACGTTATGTGATAAAGTTTGTCTGACTTGCGACAGTTTGGTGGTTTTCTCCAGGTACTCTTGTTTCCTACATCAATAAAACAGACCGCCATGATGTAACTGGAATATTGTTCAAAGTGGCATTAAGCACCATAAACCAACCAACCATTTTTGGAGGTCTTGGGTAGTGAAATGGTATAGTTCGTTGACTACCCACAATTTTACCAAAGCCTAATACCACTGAAATGGGTTCAAACCCATATACCAAACCTCAAGTGTTAAGTTTTCCAGACACCTACAGAAGTCTTAGGGTTTTACCGGTCATTTCTTTATATATATCCAGGCTATCCTTTCCCAATTTGTCTGGTAGTCATGATATAGCTAAGAAAAAATTCATGACGAAATACACCAATAACCTAAGCCTAACCCTCAAATTTAGAAGTTACGACTTCTACAATTTCTAAACAATGAGACTTTCAAAGGTGTGAAATGTTTGTTAAAATTAATTTCATTATTTGGTCCAGGTGAACTATTGCCATCACTTGGCGTCCGTCGTCTGTCGTCTGTAAACTTTTCATATTTCAAGCTTCTTCTCCGAAACCACTGGGCCGATTGGAACCAAACTTAGCAGGAATGTTCCTTGGATGGTCCTCTACACAGTTACTGTTTTTCGTTCCAGTTGGATATTCAATATGGCTGCCAGGGCCAATAATATCCTCTGATTGGCTGAAATTTCAAAGATCTTCTTCTCTGAAACTAATGAACTGACTGAACCCAAACTGTAAATGAATGATTATTGGAATATCCTTTACCAATTTACTGTTTTTTATGCCGATCGGAAATCCAAGATGGCCGCCATGGCAGGACATAGATTAACATTGGACCCTATGGGAAAATGTTCAAATGCCTTCTTCTCAGAAACTACAAGTATGATTAAAGCCAAAGTGTACATGAATGTTCATTGGGTGGTCCTTTACAATCTTAAGGTTTTTTGTTCCGATATAAAATTCAAAATGGCGGCTACGGCAGGACTTAGCTTAACATTGGACCCTATGGGGAAAAATGTTTCAAAATGCTTCTTCTCTGAAACCACTTGGACAGTTGAAACCAAACTGTCCAGGAATGATCATTGGAAGGTCCTCTACAAATTTTTTGTTTTTTATGCCGATCGGAAATCCAAGATGGCCGCCACCACAATACATAGATTAACATTGGACCCTATGGGAAAATGTTCAAATGCCTTCTTCTCAGAAACTACAAATATTATTAAAGCCAAACTGTACATGAATGTTCATTGGATGGTCCTCTACAAACTTTAGGTTTTTTGTTCCTATATGAAATTCAAAATGGCGGCTACAGCAGGACTTAGTTTAACATTGGACCCTATGCGAAAAATGTTTCAAAACGCTTCTTCTCTGAAACCACTTGGACAATTGAAACCAAACTACCCAGGAATGATCATTGGAAGGTCCTCTACAAAGTTTCTGT